>OZ018321.1:115668572-116268572 GCA_963969495.1 Ceratothoa steindachneri
TATATACCCTAGCATCCTTTGGGCTTTCTTCTCCACCTCAATGCACTGTTTCGAGAACTTGAGGTCACTGGTGATAGTTACACCCAAGTCCTTCTCAGTGTTACTCGATTCAAGAGCAGTGCCCTTAAGGATATAGGGTGATTGGGGATTTTGGTGGCCGGTATGCATTTGTTCACATTAAAAGGCATTTGCCACGTGTCCGACAACTCCCCAATTTTCCCAAGATCTTCCTGCAGGCGAGCAGTATTTCCATCCTTTGCAACTTTCACACAAAGCTTGGTGTCGTCGGCAAATTTATAAATCTTGGCAACCATGTCACCGTCCATGTCCTTGACATAGATGATGAATAGTAGTGGTCCCAGGAAAGAACCTTGAGGCACCCCACTAGTAATGGGCACCCACTCAGAAGCCTGTCCATTCAGCACCACCCATTG
The DNA here is from genome assembly GCA_963969495.1 of Ceratothoa steindachneri. NCBI lineage: Eukaryota > Metazoa > Arthropoda > Malacostraca > Isopoda > Cymothoidae > Ceratothoa > Ceratothoa steindachneri. The sequence goes on from OZ018321.1 coordinate 115,669,007, forward strand.
CCATCTGCTGTTTAGCCAGTTCTCGATCCAGCCGGCTACTTTTCTATCTATGCCCAGCGCTCGCACTTTCCGGAGAAGGCGGCGGTGTGGTACCTCATCAAAGGCTTTCTGAAAGTGTAAGTAAACCACACCCACCGCCTTGTCCCGATCGTGCTCACTGAAGATGAAGTGGAAGAATTCCACAAGGTTCGTCAGGCATGACCGCTGACTTCGGAAGCCGTGCTGGGTACTCCTCAGTAGCAGCTTTGACTCTAAATCCGACCTTATTTTGTCCACCATGAAGCTTTCCATGAGTTTACCAACTATCAAAGTCAGGCTGGTAGGTCGGTAGTTCGACGGTTGGCTACAGTCTCCTTTCTTGAAGATAGGAGTCACCTGCGCTTCATGCCAGTCTCTAGGAATGCATTCAGCCCGGATTGACATGTTGAAGATTGCGCTCAGGTGTCGTGACACTTGATTATGCACTTCTTTCAACACTTTAGGTAGAAGCCCATCCGGGCCAGGTGACTTATTCGTCATTAGGTCAGTGATCTTCTTGTTTAGTTCTCCTTCGGTGAAGCCCATATCCTCCAGCTTTTCCCCCAAGTAGGAATCCATTGGCTGGGGGATGGTGTAGTGGGCCCAAAATCTAGGCTAACCCAAATCGATCCAACCCGCTTCCTACACTAATCCGGTTGTGAGAAATGGAAGGAGAATGAAACGGATTGTATGTACAGTCCTTTACTAACAAAAAAACAAAACAATAATATTTACAAAAATATACATACAATGAGCCTATTTATATGTAACTAAAACAATCCTATCTTGGAACCCTATCAATCAAAAATATATATATATATTAATACTAAAGAGACGGCAAATACAAAAAGAAGGGACAACAAAAAGAGGAGTTATCTTGTGTGGTACCACGATTTACGATTTGCCGGCCCCCCGGGGAAAAATCTTGCCAGCAGTCACTCTTGTGACAAAAATTGGGTATGCGCGTTTAATGGGACCTGGCACCTCCGAGCTCAATTTTTGTCAAGATCCAGTCACTTCTTTAGGCTATTAAAGCCCTCCGCAATCAACTACTATTATAAGACTTCTTAAATTTAATTTAAATTTATTCAAAATGTTTTTATTCCAGTCGCTCTTACAAAATGCAGGCAATGTTTATTTATTCCTTTACTTGAGTGCTGTCTCAGAAAAATCTTTAACAGTTAGTAGCTAATTTAAAGAAAAAACATGAATGTTGAATAACCTTTTTCATACAACATGAAATCAAATACATATGTACAAAAGAAAATATAATAAAAAACCCATTCCCACTCACATTCTTACAGGGGGAGGGAAAAGGTATTCGGAAAAGGGGTGGGAGAATGGCCCTTCATACACACTCACATTTGCTCCACCACAATGGGACCACACTCTTCAGTAAACACTGAAGAGAAGTAGTCGTTGAGGAGGTTAGCATTTTCTGCATCTGAGTGCTTTAATGTCCCCTCCTCATTCCTCAAAGGGCTAATCATTCGATGGATTGGTTTACGGCTATGCCCAGCACTCGCACTTTCCGGAGAAGGCGGCAGTGTGGTACCTTATCAAAGGCTTTTAGTGTGGCGGAGCATGAATATTCAATGATTGAAAGGGAGTTGGCTGCATTACAATTCTGTCTCAAGTCATTACAACCATTTCTATAGTGTGGACCTTAGATAGTGCCTCCCATCCCCAGCACAGTATTGGAGCTAGTGCCCTGAGACTCCACCACAGCGGTTGGAACTAGAAAGTGTCCCAGATCTCTGAAGCAGGGACACTTCACCAAGTACTGGACATCACCCCTACATTCTTTTCTCTGTTCAACTGACATAACTAGTATAAGGGTGCACCAATTATTTTCGGTCTCTGATTCAAGTTAGCCATTAATATTGTAAGGCCCTATTTGAATTTGTCTTGGCCAAGATAACATTGTAAGGCCACCTATAATTATTTGCATACATACATATATTTGATCTTGCATCGGCCAAGATATTATTGTAAGGCCACTTACATATATTAGTGTGTGTGTATATAATATATATATATATATATATATATATATATATATATATATATATATATATATATATATATATATATATATGTTTAAAAAATTTGTGCTAGACTGTTTGGGTTGTATTATTTATTGATTTTGAGTAAAAAACAAAACAAAACCCTCTCCTTGAACCACAGAGCGGACCTTGATGGGGGCGTGGGAATATTTGGCTGGGGACTTACAATCCAGCCACTACAATAGGTCTTGATGATCCTCTCTGTTTCTCCATTACACACTTGACCTTGAACACTCCTTGGTCAGCAGTTTTTCTGTAATATCTTTCAAGTAATCGATGAGTTCACTCAGTGTTGCACTGACTACTACTTTCATGAAGCTCATAGCAGAGTGTAGTCACCTCCAAAAGCATAGTGTGTCTGAAAAGCACTTACAATGGCTTCCTGGACAGTCATGTGCATTTACTAGAAGGGTCACATCTGTGGAATGGACCATCCATTCCCAATAGGTACCCTTTAGAAAGCATGCTTAAATCAGTTTGTGGTAAATGGTGACTGTGTATGGTTGAAATGTGTGCAAGACATTCTCCCAATTTTGTCCAATATGGATATTTATCATTTTCCTTAGTCTGTCCCTTTTAACTTACTTTTCTTTATTTATAATAAATGAATTTCTCTTTATGTTACACGAGATTATACTTTGGATTAGATTAAAAGCCATGACTTTGTAACTAAGGGAAGTGCTTGCACTTCAGTATGCGCTTCGCTAACAGCCATTCGGGCTGTTGGCCTCAGCCCTATTTAAAACCACTTTTTTTCAACCCACTTTTATTACTTTTTTTTACTATTTGTTTAAACACTCCTTGAACCCCGATTTAAAGTAAAAGCCCCCCTCCCAAGCCTTTAAATACTTTATTGGTTAATTATTAACCCACACACTACAAAAACTATTTCATTCTGAATTACTTTCTTCAAACAGCTTTCTTTTAACAACCGGAAATTCTTAAATTTTTCTTCTTATTATTATTCTCCTCTTCCTCTCCTCCTGCTCCTATTCATTCTCTTACATCTCTTCCATTTTGCTCTTTCTTTTTGTCTCTCTCTTCCTCCTGTCTTCTCTTTTCTTTTCTTTCTTATCCATAGCCTATTCCTTTCCTTCTCAACTCCTCCTCTTTCTTATTCTCATCCTTGTTTATTTTATTTTCTTCTCCTGCTCTTCAATCTTTTCTTCTATTCCATTTATTTATTCTATGCTTCTCCTCCTCCTCTTCCTCTACCTTACTTCTTCTCTTACTCTTCCTAAGTTAAAATCTATTTTAGAAATAACTTTGATAAAAATTTGGAATATAAAAAAAAAAAATCATGGTTAAATTTATGGTTATTGTTAAGATTAGCTGCCCCTGATTTAAGGCGGATTTTGGGGGGGATATTTTTCTATTTTCTTTCATTTTTTTCAGCTATCTGACTGGCTAATCATCACACTGTATTATTCATACCATTGACAAGTATGTTTTGGGTTTGTTTGTTGTTTTTTTTGTGATGTTTATTATTGATCTAGTCTTAATACTCTACCCTTTCACTAAATAAATAAATATTTTGTTACCACTGGGGGCAAGTGTGAAAGGTGCTCATTCAAAATCTCGGCTTGTAAGGGGACTTTTTTTGCCAGTTCGCAGCTTCCTATTGAACAAATTGTGATTGTGGTTTTTTGGTTCATGGCAAACAGGCTTCACCATGGATGAAATATCACAGCAAACTGACATCAGCAGGACAAGACTCATCGATTGGTTTAGTTTCTGGCATGAGGTTATCTTAGATTATTTTGAAGGTCTCTCAGCACCACCGGAAGGGCCAGGAAAAACTGTGGACATTGATGAGGCGTGGTTGGGCAAGAGAAAATACAGCCGTCGTCATGGAATGAAGAATCAGTTGGTATTTGGAGGATTCAAATGCGAATCGAAAGAGAGCTTTCCTTGTTCCAATCAAAAATCACAATAACGAAACTCATGACAGAGATTAAAAAATGGATTTAGGCCGGGAACTACCGTGATATCTGACGGTTGGGCGGCTTATTTGAATCAGCAGAAGGATACACTCATCTGAATGTCAACCACTACCAGAATTTCATGGATCCCGAGATGAGCCAGCACTCAAATTACGAGTGTCAGGAGGGATACAAGAGACTGTGTGCAGGTATGGACAGGTATCTTGCAACTTCTCTTTCCATAAAAAAATATCCCTGCATAACAGAGAGGTTCCACGCATTCTGGGTCATTGCCACAAAATTATATCCACTGGCTTGAGGCAAATAACACAGGTCTGCATTTGAAAAAGATTTTTATGTTACTCAGGATTTCTTTGTGTTTCTCAATGAATCAAACCTCCTTAGCTAAAAAATGAATGTATATTTGTTCAATCACGTCAGATTTTCTCAGTACAGCATACACCATTTTCATTGAGATTACCTAATTTTTCCTGAAAAAAAATGTTCAAAAACATTTCTCTATCTAATAATGCATTATTATTGTTATATCATAGAAACAGGAATAATAATGTAAACTATAATCCTTTTAATGAAACAAAAAAATTAAAGAATGCAACATAATAAAGAAAATAAATCTAATTTCCTTAAAAAAACACCATTGACCATTTTCATTTGTGCCTCTCAAACACCAACAGTAGTCAGCAAGCATGTTTACGTCCCATTTACACTGTTACCTGGATTCCATTGTTTTTATGTCCTGGTGGAATCTTTCCCCCTGTTCTTCACTGTAATCCCCGCAGTTGTGAGGAAAATAATCCAGATGGGACTGTAAAAAGTATCTTTATAGACATTTGAGCTTCCAAATGTTTGAGACATGTTAGGAGCTGATTGGCCAGGGCAACATATTCTAGGCTTCTTTTATTGCCTAGAAAATTGTTAACCAGAGCTTTGGAAGCTTTCCAGGCATCTTTTTCCATGTCTGTCATTGATAACTCAAAATGCTGATCTCTCATCATGTTCCTGATCTGAGGTCCATCAAAATTTCCCGCATGGAGCTTAGCATCACTGATTTGTGGAAATTTTTGAACAAGAAATTTAAAAGCTTAGCCTTCTTTATTAAGGGTTTTGACATAATTTTTCAATATGCCAAGCTTTATATGCAGTGGAGGAAGCAGTATTTTGTGAAGAGGCAATAAGGTTCAGCTATCACATTGTTTGATCCAATTCTAAATGCCTCTCGTGGAGGCCCAAACCTTCTTCTCATAGTGCATACTATCTGCACGACTGTCTCATAAACATAGGAAACAGGGATGCTTTGTGTTGCCTGTTTGCATCCCAAGTATAAGAAACACTACTTGAAAAGAAATTTAGCAGGGAATGTAAATTCAAAGTGTAATATTTCTAAAAACAAATTCAAAGTAATATTCCTTAAAACAATAAGAATACGAATATGTACTGAAAAATCCTGTATGCCTATGCATTAAATCATTGTATTGGAACTAATTGGATATATGTACATCTTATTTTGAGTTTATTGAGTTATGTTGTAACCTTCTCAATTAGGATAAGTTCAACAAAAAAATATTACTCAAAAATGACTCATGATTTCCATTCTTGTAAAATGTAAGTTGAACAAGAGGTGTATTCAAGTATTAATATCCTCCAATTGTAGGTAGAATAATTTATTGCATCCAGCAATTTTTTCATATCTTCATAACTTTCAGTAAGTTGGATTGAATGGCCCATAGGAACGGAAGCTATCTTGTTACCAATATTCAGTAACACAGCTTTTAAACTTCTACTGGAGGAATCTATGAAAAGTCTCCATTCTAATGGGTTGTAGGGAATTCCAAGGGCCTCAACAAGTCCTTTAATATTGGAGCAGTACACTAGAGAGCTGGAAGAATGCTGTAAAAAATAGCTTCCAAACTCTTGTTCTCTATTTCTGTACCCGCAAAAATGTTGTTTCTTTAGCAAAATTACTTTCACGAAATTGAGAGCCAAGAACTTGAGTGAATAGTCTTGCGACCATATCATGTTGTGGTGGGGCGAATGTGAGTGTGTGTAAAAGGGCCATTCTCCCACCCCTTTTCTCAGTACCCTCTCCCTCCCTCTGTAAGAATGTGTGTGAATGGGAATGGGTTTGGGTTTTTTTGTTTATTTTATGTATAAAAATGATTACCATGTTTTTTTTTCTTTCTTTCCAGGCCTCATATTCTGGAAAGATAGGACTTAGTTTCGTATATCCTTATATTACAAACAAAGCGTTATATCCTGGAAAGCTATATTATCATTAATAAATAAAGGCCATTAGTATAGCTTAATGAAGGAGGGCTTATAATAGCCACGTAAGCTTTTTTTTAAAGTCATTATCTTCCATCAAGCGCCGAGGCGCCACACTTGTAAGTCCTAGGCATTTTGCTCGCTCGAGTGGCAGGTGGCTGGACATCTTCCCATCCTCTTTGTATAAGGTGAGGCCTTGATTGTTGTGTATATATTGACTGTTGTAGTCAGGATTTTTTTGGTTGTTTGATTTTTATGTTTATTAGGATAGATTAAATAGTATTCATATATATAGGATTTTCTTTTTGTATTTTTGGCCAAAAAGTAAGATCTCCAATATAATCGCCCCCTCTCTATTGTAGATATTTTGTAAATTTTTTTTGTAAGTAAAGGGACTGTATATACAATCCGTATCATTCTCCTTCGATTTCTCACGTCCGGATAGTGTAGGAAGCGGGTTGGATCGATTGGGGGTTAGTTTAGATTTTCGGCCCGCTACATTTGGCGCCCGAATAGGGACGTGAGACTTCGAAACCGGGAGCGTGACTGGATTGGATTGCAGTCCATACCCAATTAGTGTGACAAGTAGTTTGATTGATTTTTCCCTTCTCCTATCTTTTTTTTACTAACTTGGGAACAATGGCTGTAGCGGAAACGTTGAATGAAGAAGTAGTGCGATTGAGACTGGAGTTGAGAAAGAAAGAAGAGGAGTGTGAAATGTTACGGGGAATGATGGAGGGAATGGAGAATAAAATAAAAGGGATGAATGAAAAGACTGATAGGATGAAGAAGGAAATGGGAGACCGACAGGATCAGACGGACCGACGGATGCAGGACCTGTATGACATGATGAAGGGGTCAGGACCGGCCCTAGGACCCTCGACCTTGACCCCTGCTCCGACTGAAGGGAATAAGACTAATGGGATCAATGGGAGTGTGTGCGAGTCTAGAGAGGATAGGGTGATTATGAGTGATAGGAAGGACGGAGAATGGAAGAGAGTTAAATGCAAGAGAAGAAGGAAGAGTGGTGCAAAGGGGAAGGATAGGAAGGTAAGAGGCAAGAGTGTGGACTCATTGTACTCGGATGAAGGAGAGAGTGATGGTATGATTGATATGAGTGAGAGTGAAGGCAGCTCAAGTGAGAGTGAAGTGAATGTGGGAAAGGGTATTTTGATAAGGGAAGTGCCAAAGATAGATAGATTTAGGTTACATGGTGGGAAAAGTGTGGAAGAATTCTTCGGGGAATTTGAGCGATATTGTAAGCTCAAGTACCCGGAGAATAAGGGATACTGGATGAATGTTTTGGGGGAATGTTTGGAGGGAAAAGTATTGGAGTTTTTCCGCGTGATTACAAGTGTGGGGGAACCAAGGTACGATGTGGTGAAGAAGCGGATGATTGGACAGGTGAAACGAATGAAAGAGAGTGTGAAGTATAAAAGGGTAAATGAATTTGAGAAGGCTCGAATGGGGAAGAGTGAAAGTGTGAATATGTATGCACATAGGCTTGAGAGTATGGCAAGAACGAGGTATGGTGATGATGATGTAAATGAATGTAAACCACTCATGAGGAAGTTTTTGGACACGATCCCACGAAAGGTGAGTGAATGGCTGGGTGGAAAGAGAAAGGAGAGAGTGAGACTGACAGGTGAACGGTTGATGTGGGAGGATGTGTTGGAACTGTTAGAAGATGGACGATTTGATGATGAAAGCGATCTAGAAGAGGATGGATGGTACAGTGTGAATGTTGGGGGTAAGAAGCCCAGGAGCTTTCATCCACCCCGGCAGTTTGTCAGCTACAGGGATGCCCTGAAGGCTGCACCAGCTGGAGTGATGTCAAACTTCCTGGGCCGGCAGAATAGATGGGCAAATGGAGGGTGGTCGAATGGAAGGGGGCAGATGAATTTCAAGCGTGGGAACGGATATATGAGAGAGAAACCGAGGTATGTCCCAGCAAATGAGAGACCGAATGGTGTGAGAAAGATTGTGGAATGTCGTCAGTGTGGAAGGAAAGGTCATATGTTGGCAGAATGTAGGTGGACATCTGGTGCGTGTTTTGGGTGTGGTAAGAAAGGGCATATGATAAAGGATTGCCAGGAAAGTGTGAAAGAGTGCTTCGAGTGTAAAGAAATAGGCCATTTGAAGAAAGATTGTCCGAGGTTGAATGGTGAAGCAACTGCTGGGGAAAGTATGAAATATGCATGTGGTAATTGTGGAAAGGCTGGTCATTATGCAAGGATGTGTCGTGACCAGAGGAATGTATGTAGCTATTGTGCGATGGAAGGACATTCAAGTGAAAAGTGTTGGATTAGACTGAGAGCGCAAGGTGTGAATGGAAAGTCTGAAGCGGGAAACTGAATGGTAAGAGGGTACCTGCTGAAGTATCCTCTGGGTGCATGAGTGTGAGTAATGTGTTGGTAAGTCTGTCTAGTGTGAAAGTGCTGTCTGGTAGGAAGTATGAGTGTCTGAGTGTGAAGGTGGAGTTGAATGGAATTGAGTGTTTGGCTTTAATAGATTCTGGATGCAAGGCGAGCTTGGTGTATAAAGATGTGTATGACAAGTTTAGCGAGAAAGCCCTCCTGTCTGAGTGCAAGGGTAGTTTAGTAGGTATTGGTAATAGGAGAGTGCCTGTGATTGGAATGATAAGGTCACCTGTTCGAATGCATGGTATGATGATGAATGAATGTGAATTTTCTGTGATTGATAAGGTGAGTAGTGAGTATGGTGTGATTTTGGGCTATGATTTTATGAAAATGAATCGTATGGTTGTGCATCCTGCGAGTGATCAGATTGAGAGAAAGATTGGTAAAAATGGGGTGTATAAGTTGTATGTAGGGAAAGATGGTAGCGTTTTGAGGAGTGTGTTTATTGGTATTGAGGTGACTGCTATGGAGAGTGTAAGGCTTGTGAAGGGTGAAAGGGTGTCTGTTAGAGTGAGTTGGAGTAAGGATGTTAGTTTGAATGTGAGTGAGAACACTGTGATATTGGATGGAAAGGATGCGTGTTATAAGGTAAGGCGTGTTGCTTGTGTGTTTGATGGCTTGATGAGAATGAATGATCCTTTTGTATGTGTGCAGGCAGACCCCAGTGTGAAAGGGCAGGTGAGGGGAATCCAAGTCGGAGATGTACTGGGCCACCTCTCCACTGTCAATGAGGTAGGTATGGATGATAGTACGGATATCAGGGTGAATGTTGTGAATGAAAAGACATGTGAATGGATGTATAATGAGGTGAAGGACATGGTGAAATTGGATGGATGTTTGACTGAGTATGAAAGGGAGGATGTGTATCGAATGATATTTGAGCGAAAGGGAGCCCTCAGTAAGGGTGATCTGGATTTCGGGGTTGCAAAGCTCCCGGGAATTCAAGATTGTCCTGAAGGAGGACTCCCCAATCTATCAGCGGCCGAGGCATTTCCCACGTCCGGTTGCTGAAGAGATTGAGGAGCAGTGTTTGGAATTGGAGCAATTGGGGGTGATTGAGGAGAGTGAGAGTGCATGGAATAGTCCAATTGTACCTGTACGTAAGCCGGATGGAAGATTGCGTCTGTGTGTGGATTATCGAAAGGTGAATGAAAGGACTGTGAAAGAAAGGTTTCCGATGTGTGTGGTATCTGAGTGTGTATATAGTATGCATGGGATGGAGTGGTTTACGAAGCTGGATCTGGTACGGGGGTATTACCAGATGCCCATTGCTGAGGAGAGTCGGCCAGTAACTGCCTTCTCTTCCTCAAAGAGGCATTACCAGTTCCGGAACCTCAGCTTTGGGTTGGCTAATGCTCCCGGAGCCTTCCAGCGGGCAATGAATGTTGTGTTGAGTAAGTTTGCGAGTAAGAATGTGATTGCGTTTATAGATGATATTTTGATTATGACTGAGACTTTTGAGGAGCATATGAGATTGGTGAATGATGTGTTGAGAACGTTGGAGAGTGTTGGTGTGAAGGTGAAAGTGGCGAAGTGTGAATGGTTTGCGAAAGAAGTGGAATTCCTTGGGCATATGGTGAGTGAGAATGGATTGCGTAAATCATCGAAGTATGTTGAGAAGGTGCGAATGTTTCCTAAACCGGTGACTGTGAAGCAACTGAAGTCATTTTGGGGTTTGATTGAGTTCCAGCGAAAGTTTATACGTGATTGTTCTGGTGTGAGTAAGCGTCTGACTGAGTGGATGGGTAAGAAAGGTAGTACGGTTGTCAAGTGGAATGATAAGATGAATGAGGCGTATGAGAGACTGAAGGAGGCAGCGGCTGAAGATGTTGAATTAGCTTACCCAGATTATAGTGTAAATGCTAAAATGCTTGAATTGTATACAGATGCGAGTGGGTATTGTATGGGAGGTTTTCTGATGCAAGAGCAGCGTTTGAATGGAGAGAATGTCAGGCGAATAATTGGGTATGTATCCAAGGCTATGAATGTTGCAGAACGAAAGTATTCGACTGTGGAACGAGAGCTGGCTGCGATAAGATATTGTTTGAAAGTGTTGCGTCCATTTTTGTATGGTGTGAGGTTTGTGATAAAAACCGATCATCAACCTCTTGTGTATCTGCAGCGTATGAAGTGGGCTGATAGTAGGATTGCAAGGACTTTGGAAGATTTGAGTGACTTTGACTATGTGATTGAGTATGTGCCTGGTGAACGGAATGGAGTGGCTGATTTGATGTCAAGGTATCCTGGTACGAATGATGAAAATGTGTGTGGAGTGAGTGATCCTGAGTATTTGCCGAAAGGAATTATGAATGGAAAAGAGAGTAAGGGTGGTGGTGATTCCTTGTTTGAGAGTGTATGGAATGGTTTGCAAGATTTGAAGAGTGATGGAGTAGATGTGAGAGTGCCCGATAGTGTAGATGATTTAAGGAAGGAGGTAATGAATGAAGTGTGTAGTAAGCCTGAAAGCATTGGTATGGCAAAGGTGCGGAACTTCATGAAAGAATTGAGAGCGATGTGTATGCAAGGGGTCCCGCCATTTCAGGAAGTGTTGATTGTAGTGAGTCGTTTGTATGGAGTGATTGTTTATGTGCACTTTGGTGGTGAGAGGCCGATTGTGTACAAGGATGAGAAGATGAAGGGTTTGAATCCTAATGTGGTACATCTGCAATGTTTGAGCGGTGTGCACTACAATTGGGTAATTGAAAAGTGTTCATATATAAGAGAGAAGAATGATTGTCTGGATGAAGATGAGTGTGTGTTGAGTGATGATATGGGAGTTGATGACAGTGTGGATATCAGTGCTGATGTTGGTGTGCTTGTTCCTTCTGTGTATTGCGAACATGGTGGACCTGATATGATGGAAGCGAGAGTGAAAGTTAGTGAAAGGTTGTTCTGTGGTTTGATTGATACTGGAGCGCAAGTGTCTTTAGTGAATGAGAATATTCTGAGTAAGTATGAAGAGTTTAGATGTTGCGAGCATAAACCTGTGAAGTTACGGATAAGTGGATTAGGGAATGGCACGATAGTGGCATGGGAACAGGTTAGTCTGAAAGTGAGTTTGGGTAATGGTGTGAATGTGAAGCATGACTTTGTGATTCTGAAAGGTGAGCAAATGCCTTGTTGTTTCTTGCTTGGTGTAGACTTTATGAGATTGAATGATTTGTCTTTGGATGCTGATAAGGATCGTCTTATGAAAGGTGAATGTGAGGTGATGAGGTTGAATGAGTGTGCAAAGAATGTTGTCAAGTTTTGCGGTATGATTGAGTTGGTCATGGATGATGAGAATGAGATTTTAAGTGATGATGATATTCTAGAGATGCAAGAGATGTGTCCTTTTGTTAGTGAGTTGAAGAGGTGTGTAATGATGCGTGTTGATTTGAATGAATGGCCAGAGTGTTTAAGTGATTTTAAAAGGTATGCTAAGGATTTTGTTGTTTGTATGGATGTTGTATATTTTGTGAGGCATGTGAAGGGTGGTGATGATATGTATGTACCTGTGATGTCCTTAGTTGGTATGATTGGTCTGGTGAAGGTTGTGCATGATAATTATGGGCATATGGGTAAGTTTAAGCTGTGGGAGTGTATGAAGGAGCATGTGTTCCACCCGTTTCTGAGAACTGTTGTGAATGATGTTGCAACTACGTGTGAAAGGTGTCAGAAGCGAAAGGTGCAAGGTGTGCAAGTGAAACCACCGATGTTGAAAGTTGATGCGAAAGAACCGTTTGAATTGGTAGTGATTGATTGTGTGTCTTTGCCGAGTACGAGTGCTGGGAATGTTGGTATGGTTGTGATGGTTGACCATAAAAGTAAGTTTGTATATGCATCGCCTGTGAGAGATAAAAGGAGTGTGACTGTTGCGCGTGTGGTTGAGCAGTTGTTTTTTCCTATGTGTGTATGGAAGCCTAGAAGATGTCTGAGTGATAATGGGCCTGAATTTGTAGGGGAAGTGTTTGAGCAAATGTTGAGAGAGAATGGTGTGGAGCATGTGAGAACAACTCCGTATGTACCGTCTTCAAATGGATTGGCTGAACGGACTATAAGAACCTTGTGTGAGATGTTGAGAATGATGAGTACGACAGTGAATGACTGGGATGTGTGTCTGGGGAGAGTGTTGTGGGCATATAATTCAACTGTGCATAGTGCAACTGGAATGTCCCCATGTCAGTTTGTGATGAATTTTGAAAGGCGAGTGAAAGATAGGTTTCGTTTGAGTGAAAGTGAGCAGAGTGTATGGCGTGAGGCGCATGAAAGGTTCCGTTCATTTGAATTAGGTACAAAAGTATTGAAGGTGAAAGAAGTGAAGGGTAGGTTGAATGTATCAAAGATGAGTGAGAAGTTTGATGGACCTTATAGAGTTGTGAGAGTTTGGGAAAATGGAGTGACGTATGTTTTGGAGAGTTTGAATGACGGCATGACTGAGAGAGTGCGGGCTCATCAGAGTCAGTTAAGGAGATGGAGAGAACCTCCTGACTACCTGGTGAGCCATCCAGTGTATGGACTGTGTAGAGAGAGAGGTAAAGTGCATGATGATGAGATTGAATGTGATAGTATGGATCTGTCTGGGAAAGAGCTAGTCTTAGTCTCGAGGAGTAGAAAGCGTACAAAGAAGGGTGAAAGGAAGAATGCAAGTACGAATGAAAGTAAGTCTGAGCAGAGTGTTTCTGGTATGGGGGATCTTGAAAGGGAGATTGAGTTTTTGCGTAAACAGGTGAGTGATTTGGCTGGTATAAGTAGACGAGTGAGTGAGCTGCCTGTGCCTGATTTTTCTGGTTTTGGGAACAGTATGAATGATAGTGTGTTTGGGCAGAATGAACTTAGTGTGGCTGATTTTTCGGGTTTTATGAATGGTAATAGTAGGGGTGAGTTTGATGTAGTGAATGATGAAGTGGCTGATTTTTCAGGTTTCTGGTGGGAACCAGTCGAAGGGGTTTCTGGTATGCCTGTTGAGAATACAGGGGATGTGAATGACCTGTCTGTTTCGCAAGAATGTACCTTGAGTTGGATGAGAGCTGTGAGTGAGGAGCTGATGAATGGGGGTATGAAGAGTGAGGGTTCTGAACGGAAGAGTATGAAAGAATTCTGTCGTGAGATGGGAGAACTGGTAATGAGGGCTAAGAGTATGGTTGATGAGATGATAAATAGTGACGATGAGACTGACAGGACGACTGACGAACAACCCCGACTAATTGCTACGCGTAGCCAGGGACCAGTAGACGAGTGTGAATGGGTGCAGAAGGGTGCGATTGAGCACAAGTGGTACCGTGAAGAGTGATTGAAAGGGTTTAGTGAGTGGCTGGTCGAATGGCTTAAGGAAGGAGGGGTGTGGTGGGGCGAATGTGAGTGTGTGTAAAAGGGCCATTCTCCCACCCCTTTTCTCAGTACCCTCTCCCTCCCTCTGTAAGAATGTGTGTGAATGGGAATGGGTTTGTTTTTTTTTGTTTATTTTATGTATAAAAATGATTACCATGTTTTTTTTCTTTCTTTCCAGGCCTCATATTCTGGAAAGATAGGACTTAGTTTCGTATATCCTTATATTACAAACAAAGCGTTATATCCTGGAAAGCTATATTATCATTAATAAATAAAGGCCATTAGTATAGCTTAATGAAGGAGGGCTTATAATAGCCACGTAAGCTTTTTTTTAAAGTCATTATCTTCCATCAAGCGCCGAGGCGCCACACTTGTAAGTCCTAGGCATTTTGCTCGCTCGAGTGGCAGGTGGCTGGACATCTTCCCATCCTCTTTGTATAAAGTGAGGCCTTGATTGTTGTGTATATATTGACTGTTGTAGTCAGGATTTTTTTGGTTGTTTGATTTTTATGTTTATTAGGATAGATTAAATAGTATTCATATATATAGGATTTTCTTTTTGTATTTTTGGCCAAAAAGTAAGATCTCCAATATAATCGCCCCCTCTCTATTGTAGATATTTTGTAAATTTTTTTGTAAGTAAAGGGACTGTATATACAATCCGTTTCATTCTCCTTCGATTTCTCACATCCGGATAGTGTAGGAAGCGGGTTGGATCGATTGGGGGTTAGTTTAGATTTTCGGCCCGCTACAATGTGTGGAAACCTCTCTATGTTCAGGGGGAGAAAGTATAGGAATTCCTGGACCATGGGACAGGGGTTTGATGGCAGAAGGACATCCGGATATTCCACACTATGTTTATTCTTCTTATTTATACCTGTGGAAAATATAATTGCATATTACATGAAGCAATTGATTTGGAGTTGCAGATAGTACATAAATGTTTAGTAAAGGATATGTTCATGCTGAAGTGAACTATGTTAGTTTATAATTTTATGCTAAGTCTATGCAAAATAATGATATTTTCAGGAGCCAGTATAATACAGAAAGCTTAAATACTTGATACAATGCTCACCTTTATAATTTGTCATGCAAAAATAGCAGTTCGTAATGTAGTCCTTGTTTTCTCTCCACACCATGGGAACACCAAAAGAGAGAGACTTCTGTTCGCCCTGACTCGAGCATCTTAAACTCATGTAGCATCCCTTGCAGCAGATATGTGGTGCAAAACTTTTATCTTGATCTCCTAGCCTTACTCCAGAATATGCATGATACAAAGATTTGATTACAGGAGAGATTGCACATTGCTGCTCGGAAAAAGCCACTTTGCCACAAATATAGCAAAATCTGTTGGAGCTATTCTTACATTTTCTGTTCATTTTTAACTCAACCACTATTTTTTTTATTATAATGCTAAGCAATTTCTAACCTGCAAAAATCTAAACTTATTAACATAATTACTTAAAATGTACCCAAAGTTTACTGTGAATACAGTTGTGCAAAAACTATTGAAATTTTTATGTAATATAGGACATGTATAAACTATAAAATTATTATCACCCCCAGTATTGCTAAAACTGGACCTGATAGAGAAAAATGGAAGGTAGATTCGGATTTAGGTCAATTTTATCAAGAAACACTATAGAAAACCTAAGGTACATTTTGATACAGACCAGTGTAATTTATACATTTTGAATATTACTATATTTTTTTTTAATTGGCGGGGGAGGTAGGGGGTGCAACCCCCCCCACAAAAAATGGAGGTATGGGAGGAAAAGCCCCCTCATTTAGAAACTGTAAAAAAAATTAATTTCTAATCTCAACGTAAAAAAAAATTAAACAAAACTAGAGATCTAAAAACTATAGGCATAACCATATTTAGTATTCGACTTTTGCATTCAAATCTCATGTTTTGCTTTAAATTAAGAATATTAACAGTTTGAAAGTGCCTCAAAAAAAAAGTTACTTTTTATTCTTCTCTAGGTACAACAAAAGAATAGCTAGAAAAATAGCAAAAAAAAATTGGGGGCTGCTAATCTTAACAATTACCAAATTTATAATAATAATATCTTGATTTTAGAAAATTTAAAAAAATAGAGTAGTTTCTTTCCAAAAAATCTCATTCTAAAAATATATCCAAAACATTATAAAATAACCTTTATTTTCAATAAGTTTAATCCTTAACTCTATATTTTGTATTATTGTTCATTAGAAAGCTTTTCTTTAGAAGAATAGAGCTTTTTTTCTCTAAATATTAATCAATACTTATCACTCCATCATCAATCATCATCATCATCACTAACTATAATTTAAAGGGGATTTTTTTGAGTATTTGAATAATAATTTCATCTTAGTTTGGTTATAACTTATGTTCTTTTTGATGAAAGTTATTTTTAATAATTGTTTTATAATATCAAAAAACAAAATCACGAAGTTCAGAAATAAATATAAATAAAGAATTACAAATAGTGAAGTTCAGAAAATTTACTTTTATATATCTTCTATAACTCTATATTTTAGCAACATATTTTGAAAGGGGGGAAATTTAAGATGGAGTTCCATTTTAAAATTATTATAATTTAAAAGTGGGAGTTTTTTGAGTATTTGAATAATAATTTCATCTTAGTTTAGTTATGACTTATGTTTTTTTTTATCAAAGTTATTTCTAATAATTCTTTATAATATCGAAAAACAAAATGGTGAAGTTTGGAAATAAATATAAGTATCAAAATTTTGTGAATTTTTTAAAACCCAAAGAATTACAAATGGTGAAGTTCAGAAATTTATTTTTATATATCTTCTTCGATAACTATATTTTAGCAACATGATATTTTGAAAGGGGGAAAATTTAGTTTAGAGTTCCTTTTTAAAATTATTATAATTGCCGAAATTCAGAAAATTTCTAAAAATTTAACCATGGCTGCTTTTTTTTTTTTTATTTTAAATTTTAATCTTAGTATCAAAGCGGAAGCTCCCCCCATAGGGAAAGTGGCAAAGCCATTCTCTGGTCCAATAATATTTTTATAAACAATCAAAATTCTCTCCCTTTTCTTCCAATGCAGTTTTTGAATTCCTTTGGTATTGGAAAAAATAAAATGGTGAAGTTCAGCAAAATTAATATATTATCCAATATTTTGGAATTAAAAAAAAATTATAAATTGTGAAGTTCAGAAAATTTGATAAAATTTAGGTATGGCTATTTTTTTTTATCGTATATTGGAAAGTTTGATCAAAGTTCTATCTAAAATAGATTTTTAATTTTAATAAGCAACAAAAAATATTTACTATTTTTTTATCCCTCTCCAAAAATCACATTCTTAAAATATAGAGTTAGTAAAATAATAACAAAGAGATAATAGTGACTGTGTAAGTTGAATGTGTATATTTAAATAGTTTTTCAAGTTTAAAACTATCAACAACAAGGTTGTAATAGAGACACCCTGGAACCCGCCACCACTGTACTAAGCTGTTTGTCAAAAGTCTAGTTTTGGCACTCCCAAACTTCCAATTTTTACCAGTTTTATAATAATTTATGTTTGATTTCATTGTCATTTTTATTAATTTATATATTTCAATGATCATTAATTTAATCCATCAGACCTCAGGCCTTTTATATTTAGACTCACCCTGATTGTTATGATTATTCATCAATTTTTTGGTTTCACACTCTTATGTTAGTAATTAATCATCCAATTAAAATACATAAATGCCTTAGGTCAGTCATTTTTTGTTTGTAAACTGAGATTTATCAATGACAGTAACTTGACCCAGTTCTAGGCCATACCACACAGTTGATTTATGCTTCATACTTGTGTAAACACCTGTTTTTTTGACAACTCTTCACTTTTGGGGTGGTTTAACACGCTTATATTTGTTTTTTTCTTCCAATTAAAATGAGGAAATGCCTTAAGTTAGCATGTTGTTCAAAGCACACAAGTGAGAAAGCCTATTCAGCCCCCAAAAAGGAGCTGCCAAGTGAAAGATAAAGAGAAAGTTATTGATAGCTTACCTAAGATACTAAACAAGAGAAATAAGCTATTCTAGATGGCAAAGATATTCTCTGGAACAAATAACCTAAATCTCTGGATAAATCATATATATATATTCAGTAATACTAACAAATAATCAGCAGTATTAAAAAAAGGCTAGGTACTATGCAGTGCATAGCCAACGAATAGTGCTATACATTGAATAAATAAAAAAATAGCTATAGATCTAATAAATATACAAATATTGTTATTAATTGGACAAATATTTTGAGACAATCCTGTATAATATTGGATAAAACACATTTGCCAGCTAACAGATACTCGCTGTATGACATACCCACACACCTATGTGCCATCATCTATCAAATAGTAAATAATTCTGCCATAATATTAGGAAATCTACTTTTACCTGACAGACTATACATAGTATTATTATCATTATTTTTTATCAGAATCTTATATACAACTTAGTTATATTTCACTTTTCAGGTTTCCATAAAAATAGAGCCAATGAAATGAAACTTTAATACCTATATATATAATTATCAATTTGTTCCTTTTTCATGAATTCTGCAATAAGAGTACTGTTCTGAATTCAATACAAATACTATACCTTTGGAGGAGGCTCTTCAATTGGTATTTTAGTGACATCTGGACGGTTAGGTCTTTTATTATGACCACTCAACCGTCGCCTGAAAACAAAAAAGAAAACTGTAAAAAACTTCTACACATGTGTAAGAAAAGAAGCTTCTCATACCTCAATTTTGGTTAGGACAGAAGTGGGATAATTAGAAAGAATCAGTTTGGTAAAATAAATTACTAAATAAATAATATGTTAATCATAAATACTGTAATTGTAGATATATGTATATATATATATTGTTAAAGCATTAATAGAGACATCTGGCAGAAACTTATAAATAGAAGTTTTTAAAAGGGAGTAATAATTAGGGAAACTAAAAATGTGGGGAAAGAGAAGGAAAACAAATGTGAAAGAAGGGATGAAAAAAAATAATCAGAACTGCTCTGGGAAACGTTAATATAAATATTGAAGTTAGGGAGTTTCATTATAAATAAAAGAGCCCCTTAAATAAGTCCCACTACTCCATCACTTTAGATCTTTATACTCTCCTTTCATTCTTTGTCTGGCATAAATGTCAGTGAGTGAGAGTGTTTTGAAATCTTTTCCCTATTATATGTCTTTTTTGCTGCATCCCCCAGCCCGGCCCCCAGCTCTGGTGGTGGGGTCGCAAAACCCTTATACCCCGGGAGGGCGGGCAGGGAGCACGCGCCTAGCATGGTCTCCTGCAGAAAAATAGCTAGCCGGGAACGGAACGGGACGAGACGAGCCTCCACAGCTCCTCCCAGTTGGCCCAGAGTCCACGGCAATTCCATTGAAGGAATATGCCTTCCAGGCCTAGCTCGGAGGAGACGCGGGGGCACTCTTCGAACACAAGACCCTCACGGGAATGGCCGTACGCTTCCCGGAGGCAGAACCCCGGGCGCTGTTGGCCGGACAAAGCGCTAAAGGCGCTGTCGCCTTCGAGGACTTATTCGAGGAGGTTGGGCTCGCCATGTGAGTCTTTTCCTCCCTCCGCCTCGAAACCTTAAGCAGGCGTTGCGGTTTCAAGGCGGGAGGGCCTCTTTTCGAGAATCCACCGTCTGCGAGCCACTCGCTCCAACATTGGGCGTGGGGGAAGGAGGCAAAGCTCCTTTGTTGCTGTCCTCCTTTCGGGGGACAGCTTTAGGAACCGCGGAAGATGGCCTAGCGACCAACTTGTGAGTCTAACGACTCGGTGGAGAGGCGTGGCCGTTTCGCCTTACGGGAAACGGTCGCGCTGGGGGAAAGGGGGGGAGCCCTGGTTTTAACCGGGGCTGGGAGTAAACTCTTTGTGCCGACAGCTTTACCAGGGGAGCGCCCGGGTTGAGTAGAACCCGCAGAAGGCCTCTGAATGGGCGCGGAAACAACCGTGCTCATTGGCCTGGATGGGCCAGGAGCAGAGGGTTGTCTTTCTTAGCATTGAGGCCTATGACGTCACAAGCAGAGCCGGGCGCGCCAGGACCAACTCCTTAGCCTCGCGGAATGAGAGACGATCCTGGGCCTGAACGGCCAAGATTTCTTTCTCACGGAGATATGCACCACATTGCTTCGAAGAAGCGGGATGCGGCTCTCCGCAATTGACACACTTGGCCACACACGATTTGGACTTATCATGTGCGACCTTGGAGCAATTTATACAGACTTCGGGTGACCCCGACTTTGCACGTCTACATGAGCTATTCGTATGGCCGAAGCGGTGACAGTAATAGCACCGCCGCGGCAGTGGCACGAATGCCTTCACGCGGTAGCGGTACCAACCGGCACGCACCGACTCAGGGAGCTTGTCACAGTCGAACGTGACGAAGAGTGTAGGGGTGGGTCTCGAGACCCTTCCCTGTTTTCTCATCACACGTTCGACCTTGACCGCCCCATTGTCGGCCAGCTCTAGGGTGATGTCCTCAATGGAGTAGTCAACGAGTTCCCTCACATAAACTACTCCTTTCACAAAGTTCATGGTAGAGTGCGGCGTCACACTCACCGGGGTGCCATGAAGTGTCCGAAGAGCACTTATCTTGGCCGCCTCGGCGGGATTCGCCGCATTCGCCAGGAGGCTCCCGTCCAAGAAACGGGTCACCTTCGGCTCTCTACCAATTGCACTAGCTAATCCTCTCCTCTGATGGATCATGTTGCACTTGGACAACATGCTGCCATCAGTGGAGCGAATAACGAGGAAGCGTTTGAAGCCAGCGGGCTCGAAAACACCAGGTAACCTCTGAATGAGGGGCCCTGATGTCATCGAGGCTCCGCCCTGTGCACTCTTGGTATTAGTCTTGGGGTCAGGGGTTCCGCAACCGAGGAGGCAGAGGGGGCGGATGTGCCGATCTTGTCTTGGTCGCTTGCCAGAGTGGCAGCAGACCCATCCGTCCCCGCAGCACCCGCGGATGGAGAGGAGCTCCGAGTCTTCTTCGTCTTTTTAGTCTTTTTCTTTCTTGGAGAGGAGGGCGGGGAATGAACCCGCTTCTCACCTCCGCCGGCAGAAGCCCCCATGCCAGATGGGCCGGCCTCAGCCAGGTCCCTCTCCGAAAAGGAGAAAGTCCTGGTAGTCGTAGGGGGACCTGTCGGAGGAGATCCCTCCCCTCTTTTTACTGCCTCAGAGCCCTCGGCCGTTTGAGGCGGACCTTGCATAGGGGCGGATTCGGGTTCGGTGCTTGGCGCCAAGCCCGGATCCCCCCCCATGGAAGGCCCTACCGTCTGAGGCTGGGTCTCCTCAAGGACCATGTCTATCACAGGAGGGGCCTCCAGTTGGCCATCCCCTCCCAGGACATCGCAGGTCCCCTTGGCAGTGTCGCCAGTCTTGTGTGGGGAGGCACAGGCCTTGACCCCAGCAGGTCTTTTGAGGGAAGCGACCGAAGGGGCCTGGCTTCCCTCTCCCCCCTAAGGGGGTTTGCCCTACCGAGCCGCTTGCACGAGGGGCGGTCGGCAATGGGCTGCCTGCTGGCTTTCTTGGCAGTCCCCTTGGAAAGAAAAGAGAGGATTGCCGCTGGGAAAAGGGAGGTGCCCGAAAGCACCTCCAGAGAAGGGGGTGAGGGGGAGTCCCCTGCACCCATAGGCGATTTTTTTTTTTTTTAATTAAGGAGCTATCTACCCATAGGCGAAGGAGAGGAGTAAGCCTCCTCTCTGGTTAGAGAAATATGGAGGGTCCCCTGCTGCGCAAGCACAGGGAAGGGACCTCCATTTTTTTGGTGGAGAGTCACGAGGGCGGCTCCGTCGATGAGCAAGGGGGAATTAGGGGGAGATTTTTTATTTTCTCATCATTGGGCATGGTGACCCTATTTGTGCTACGGGACGCAATAGCTCATCACCTCTCGCAGTTGCCCGCAATGCGAGAGGTGCTTACAAGCCCGGCAGAGCCAGGCGCCGACATTTGGGACCACCCCTCCCGCCTAGTGGCCTGGCAGTCCATTGGCATGGCGGCTCCACCTTGGACACAGCGTAAAATTGATAGAATGTGAAGAGGAGAGGAAAAGGGATGTGAGGAAGGTATGGGTGGGGATGAAGCAGGTTGTTAAAAAAAACCCATCCCGAACCGGAGCTCAGGGGTTAGGGAACAATGTCCCCTCCCCCCCCAGCCCCGATCCGGGGTGGTTGGCTTGAGAAGAAGGTCAGCATCTACCCTGTGAAATTAGAGGCTGACCACAGAAAGTTGTGGGAGAGGTTGTATGAAAAGCGACGATGTAGGGGAGAAATCGGGCTATGTGAAGGAAGGAAGAGAGGCTAAGCTGGGGCCGGACGGAGCGCTGGATCCCGTCAGCATGGCAGCCAGGATGGCAAATCGCCGCGCCCCTTACGGGGGTACTAGGTTAGAGTGAAGGGAGGCTGTTACATATTATGGAAACTTTACAACACCCCCTGTTGACCCAGCAGTCCATACAACAGTTAGGAAGTGCTCCCACTTTATAAGATTGCATCCAAGTGGGGTGGTCCCACACTAGGTGAGGTGGTTGTGTCATATCCATTTGGAAATCACTGAACTCTACTTATTCTTGACCTATAGGGTAGGGTGGCTAGAACTTACAGCCTTGCCTGCTGGGAGGTCGATACTGGTTTATCCTGAGAGGCTGTGCAACCCCTTCAGCTACCATGTATAGTGAACTGGACAGGGAAGATTAAAGGAAAAATATCTATTCATTCTAATATAATTTACTACTAAGATTCATCAAGGGAAGAGAAGGCAGAAAGAGGAAATAATGGCAAAGGGAAATCTAAGTTAAAGAATGCATTTCTTACACTTTGCTCTTTTCCTTGTGCTGAGAAAGTCTGATGCCTAATTTGACGTGAGAATGTCTGGCAGGATCTGTAACTTTTGTCTTTGCAAGAGCTCTTTTATATGAAAGAGTGCACAGCCAACACAGAAGTTTTCCATCAACCTAAGAGACCAAAAATATAAAATAAATATCTAATAATAACATCAGTGTCTCAGCCATCACATTTAAAGAATGAAACATCTATATTTATCAACAATCCACTCCTGGGGAATGGTCAAATAATGAATGGGCCAAATATATAATCAATTTATACAAAGTAATAAGCCTACATTGGAATAAACTATTACTAACCCACCAGTTTTCTGTATGAAAAATTTTTCTCCATGTAGTCAAATATCTGTGATATTTTAGATGAAAGAATATTTAAATGTTTCACCACAACAGACCCTTTGATTGCAGCTTTTTTTTAATTATGTAAGCTACTTACAGCAATTCTAAGAATGTCAAATTCAATTGAGAGATCAACAACAATGTAATAGTTTGAGGTTTAGGTAGAAGTTCACCTCCTCTCAACAATTTAAATGCCTAATCCCTTATTCTCTTTCAGGGTGCCTGGGATGAGCAAGCAGATCAGAGACAATGATCAGAGTGGGAGACCTGATGGAATTCCATCATGCCTCCCATTAATCTCCTTTGCCCTCAGGAAGATTTTATAGCTGATTTAGTACAGTGAGAGAGAGTGCATTTGTGCAAAAGTTTTGGCTAATGAATAAGAGTGAACTAGTGTGAAAGAGAAACAGAGCTGGATAAGTGACCAGGTGTTTGGGGGTTTTGTCTGTGTGAGTAGGTATGATTGTATGTTATTGGTAGGGATCTTTGAGTGTGGCAGTGAATCATTAATTGAAATGCTTTCTCCTTTTCAGCTCCTTGGGACTGGTGAGAGAAGTCAAAACATTGGACCAAGTCAAGACTAGTGGTAAAGTGAACAACATTCCACTTGGTTAACGAGAGCACTCTTGGGGAAAATTGTCTCAGTTCTCAATGTTTTTGGTTCTCAACAAACTTTCTGGAATGGTAATTTTATTTTTCTTTTCTATTGTGATTCTCAGTTTTCCTTTTAGTTTCTTTTCTTTCCTACAACAAATTTTTCAGACAATGTTTCAATGGAATGAAAAGAAATAATGCACACTGAGCAATTGCATAAGGCAGACTACATGGTTGCTTTTAGGGGATGAATAATGGAGTAATTTCCCATCAAAAAATATTGGATTAGCACTTTAAAATTTCTTAACCATTTAAGCTGAGTACCTCAATTGTAGTAACCTTGCATGGGAGAAGAGAAGACCTTTTAAAATATTTTTAATACTTTTTTTTCCATTGTAATCTTGCAACTGCCTACTAGGGCATAAGTCGTCATAATAATCCATAGCCTAATGATACGGTGAATCTTTATAGAAAAGGTGCAAAGACACCAAAACCCTAAACAAATACAATAACACAAAAAAACAAAACAATAAGCAAAAAAAAAAAAAGGAAAAAAGGGGAAGCATGTTCTATGTCAGGGGCAGGCTCATCTCCGCGTGGCATAGGATAAAGTGACTAACACCAAAGCAAGTCAAATAAAATGGAGGAGACCAGTTTCCTTGAAAAAATCAGATTATCAATGAGTCTGTGTTGCACAAACCCGTTCTAAATACATGGGACAAGCGGTGCTGACAAAACCCCTCCCAGTACCGGGATAGGTAACATACGTGAAGATCATCTAGAATGGGACATTAACAAGAACAGCCTGGGAAACAATGCAGTTGTCACAGTAATGTGGAGAAGTGTGTTTGATCAAATGCCAGTGTGTCTCACAGATGTTCCCAAATCAAAGACAAGAGAAAGGGACTTGAAGTCATAGCATCAATGGGGGGCAGGGGTAGATCCATGGGACCAGTTGCAAAGAAATGGCATGTAATTTTAGGTTTGACTCGGCCATCGCATACTGGAGAACCTGCCCTGATACATGCCATGTAGTTGGTGTGAGGAAAGAGCAAACCGCTAGTCTGGTTGCCCAGTTCTCATGGATTCTTTAGTGGCCTTGTTGGTGCACTCATTCCCCCCAATTTTCACATGTCAATGAACCCAGAAGTTGAACATGGTAGCAACTGTGGCATCACAGATATCAAGAACCAGGAGGTGTAGAGATTCCAATGTCCTGAGAGTATCAAGGGTGCTTTGTGAGTCGCAAAAGATCACGGTCCTATCTCCGAACAGGGCATGGCAGGTTCTCCCCCATACCAAGTGTGAATTAGCACCAGCTGTGACGTGAAGACAGACCAGCTGACTTCCAACAGAGGGTATACAGTGTGGAACTGAACCCCCTTATGGGACTTAGATCCTGTCTTGTACACTGGCACAGATCCAGTGTGCACGATGTATTCTCCAAAAAGGCTGAGCGGAATATTCCTGGCACTGTGGAAGCTTTGGGTGCAGAGAAATAGTGACAAATAAACTAAGCCCAAAGGGCTTTAGGGTATGATTGGTGTCTCTCAGTGAAATACGCACTGTCAAGATTGACTGCAGAAGCAATAAGAGCCATTGATTGTCGAATGAGAGAGATGCATGTCTTGTGCAAACAAGCTTATAATGTAGTGTGCAGTGCAGAGCAAGTGGTATCAACCTAGTATCAGCAAGGAGGCTCTCAATGGGAAATGTGCAGATTGCAGAAGGGACCAATCAACAGGAAAAGGGTAGTGTGGTTGATTGAGTCTAACTTCTACAATACACGCTTAACTACAGATGTGTAAAACTCTCATCCGTAGTCAAGCTTCAAATGAACAAAGGATCAGCAAAAAAGGTAAGGCAGTAGCACTAATCAGTCACCCAAGTGCTTAATGTCACTAAATGAAAAATGTCCATGGCGCAGATACAAGAGAACCTGGGGGCTGCAAATATGAGCCTCCTACGAGAGGTGTCAGTTGAAAACAGAACCAAAGAAACTGTGCTAATGCACAACTTCCAGGCAAACTGTGTTTAGGAACAAGTCCAGGGCAGGGTGGAGTCAAGGATGGTGGCAGAAGTGCACCACCTTAGTCTTGGCCAAGGATTATTATTATTTTTTTTTTAAGGGACTATCTGACGACTGCCCACTTAGGCATAAGTCGCCATAAACAAACAGCCTAGTTCTAGAGTACTTTAAAAAATTTGAACAGGAAACAACAATAAAAAGAAATAACAATAACAAAACAATAACAAAAACAACTAAACCTAGTTAAATGAGAGGGAGAAGGCCGGCCTCCCCCAAATAGTTAACAAGTCCACCAGTCAATGTGCACGCACTCGTCCCGAGTACAAAGGACAGGCGGTAGCGACCCCGCCCATCCCGGTAGCGAGAGACCGGGCACGTCACGTAATCTCCCGTACCGAGTGGTGTATTGCCACCAGCTCGGCCGTAAAGACAGACGCAGCGCCTGGTAGAGCCCCACTGACTTCAAACAGAGGGGATACAGCGTGGAAGCCGACCCCCTCTTGGGACCTGAAGCCATCCGTATACACTGGTACGGTTCCAGCGTGACACGAGGTGTGCTCCAGAAAGGTCGAACGCAATACTCCCGGCGCAGTACAAGCTTTGGGAGCAGAGGCGTGGCGACAAATAGCCAAATGAGGTACCCTCCAGGGTGGCGTTCTGGACAGAACCAGGGGCGCCACCGGCCCAGGAGTTATATCTAGTTCTCGAAGGAGTTTCCTGGCCCTAAACCCAAAGGGCTTAGGGTATGACTGGCGTCTCTCGGCGGCATAGGCACCATCGAGATCAGCTGCGGATACAGTGAGAGCTGTTGGCGACTGAGGAAATCGCCGGGCTCGCGCGTACAGGCGAGTGATACACTGCACGCGGCGCAGAGCGAGTGGCATCTCCCCAGCATCGACCAACAGGCTCTCAATAGGGAAAGTGCGGAAGGCACCGGTCGCAAGGCGAAGGCGGGTGTGGTGGATCGAATCCACATTCCGCAATAAACGCTCGGCGGCGGATGCATAAAACTCGCATCCGTAGTCGACCTTCGAACGAACAAAGGATAGATAAAAAAGTAGGGCAGCAGCCCTATCAGCGCCCCAAGCGCTGAACGTCACGGAACGGAGAATGTCCATGGCGCGGGTACAAGAGACCCTAAGGCTGCGAATATGAGCCTCCCATGTGAGGCGTCGGTCGAATACAAGACCAAGGAAATGGTGCAATTCCACAAAATCCAGCCGCACCCCATTAAGAAACAAACCTGGGTCGGGGTGAAGCCGTGGATGGCGGCACAATTGCACCACCTAAGTCTTGGCCAAAGAAAACCGAAACCTGCACGATTCGGCATAGCGAGAGACGCGGTTCAATGCCTGTTGGAGTCGACGCTCCAGAGTTGGCATCTGGGCCGCGCCAAATGAGATCGAAAGGTCATCCACGTAGAGCGTAGGGAGAACATCTTTCGGCAGCACCGAGGTGATGCCGTTGATGCTCAGGGCAAAGAGTGTGACACTGAGGACACTTCCCTGCGGGACACCCTCTTCCTGCTCCTTTGGGCCGGAGAGGGCTCCCCCCACCCGTACGCGCAATCGACGATCTCGCAAAAATTCAGATATAAACATTGGGAAGCGTCCCCTCGCCCGCATCGTGTGGAGAGTCCCCATGATACCGTATCGCCACGAGGTATCATAGGCCTTCTCCAGATCGAAAAAGACCGTGGCGTAGTGCTGTCTACGAAGGAAAGCCTCGCAGAGGGCATTTTCCAGTCGGAGCAGAGCATCCGACGTAGAGTGGAACTTGCGGAAGCCGCACTGTGCAGACAGATGGCCTGCGCTGTCCAGGAAAAAGGCTAATCTAACATTTACCAATTTCTCCATCAACTTGCACACGCAAGAGGTTAGAGAGGTTGGGCGGAAACCGGTCGGAGTAGAGTGATCTCTCCCCGGCTTGCGAAAGGCGAGCACAGTAGCGATTCGACAGGAGTCGGGAGAAGACCCTCCACCCAGATCCTGTTGAACAAATCTAACAGAAAGGCCATGCCTCGCTAACCCAGGTGTCGAAGCATGGCGTACGGGACATCGTCCGGACCATGGGCGGTTTCCGCGCACGAAGCGAGAGCAGAGCGCAACTCACTCACAGTAAACTTGTCGTTGAAGGGTTCTCCGCCTCTGAAGGTAAAGTCCAGCCGGCGGCCTTCCGCAACATCACGACGTGCATTGAATGCTGGCGGAGCAGCATCCCGGCTAGAGAATGCGAAAAAAGCGGTCGCTAAGGATTCCACCACGGACGCGGGGTCCGAGATTGCGGTCCCATTCTCCTGGAGATCGGGAGGGGGGTCCTGCGAGAACTTGCCCCGAATCCTTTTGACTCGCTTCCACTTCTGCTAAAGGAGTATGCCCGCCAAGAAGAGCGGCAGGCGTGATTCGAAATATACCGGAACCTAGCCCTAGGCCGACGAAATTCAGCGACAGTGAAATCGTTCGGGCAGCGCTTATAGCACATGTAGGCATAACGCTTCTGTTTGAGGGCCATCTCACACCCGGCCGACCACCATGGAATTGGTTGGCGTGCAAAACGGCCAGACGTTCTAGGAATAGTCGTTAGGCCCGCGGGGATGAGGTTGCCAGAGAAGAACTCGACGGCCTCATCTACCGACCTAAACTCCTCAACTGAGACAGAGAATTCAGTCATTTCCTGAAAGGCAGGCTACCGCGCCCGCGCAAAGCACCACCGAGGTGGTTGCCCTGAAAATGATATTTGAATGGGAAAGTGATCACTACCATAGAGGTCATCGACCACCCCTCAATCAAACTCAGGCCTTGCCTCTGAAGAGCACAAAGATAGGTCAAGGCAAGAAAATGAAGCGGTTCTGGGGCAGTGATGCGTAACCTCATCCACGTTTAGGACACCCATCTCAAGCTCTTCGATCAGATTGGCAAGGACTTGTCCCCTGGGATTTTTGGAGTAATCTCCCCAGAGAGGATGCCTGCCGTTCAGATCTCCAAGCAAGAGATAGGGCCTCGACAACCGTGCCACGACGCGGCGGAAGTCAGCTGACAGTGGAATGTACGCAGAAATGATAGTATACCTCCTATCCAGTTGCAGCTGCACAGCCACTGCCTGAAAGGAGGTATCTAAAGAGAAAGGAAGAAAGGAGACATCCCACGGTGGTGGGGTCGCGAGACCATTATACCCCGGGAGGGGGGGGGCAGGGGCACGCACCTAGCATGGTCTCCTCCAAAAAGATAGCTAAGGGGGAACGGGACGAGACGAGTCTCCACAGCTCCTCCCAGTTGGCCCGGAGTCCACGGAAATTCCATAGAAGGAATATGCCCTCCAGGCCTAGCTCGGAGGAGACGCGGGGCCCTCCTCTAACTGAAGACCCTCACGGGAATGGCCGTACGCTTCCGGGGCGCTGTTAGCCGGACAAAGCGCTGAAGGCGCTGTCGCCTTCGAGGACTTATTGGGGGAGGTTGGGCTCGCCATGCGAGTCTTTTCCTCCCTCCGCCTCGAAACCTTAGGCGGGCGTTGCGGCTTCGGAGACGGGGGGGGAAGCCCTCTTTTCGAGGAACCACCGTCTCCGAGCCAATCTCTCCACCACTAGGCGTGGGAGAAGGAGCCGAAGCTCCTTTGTTGCTATCCTCCTTTCGGGGGACAGCTTTAGGAAACCCGGAAGATGGCCTAGCAACCAACTTCAGGGGTGTTGCCTCCTGTGTGCGACCTTGGAGCAATTTACACATACTTCGGGTGACGCCAACTTTGCACATCTATATGAGCGATTTGTATGGCCGAAGCGCTGACAGTAATAGCACCGCCGCGGCAGTGGCACGAATGCCTTGACGCGGTAGCGGTACCAACCGGAATGCACCCACTCAGAGAGCTTGTCACAGTTGAACGTGACGAAAAGTGTAGAAGTGGGTCTCGAGGCCTCTCCCTGTTTTCTAATCACACGTTCGACCTCGACAGCCCCATGGTCAGCAAGCTCTAGGGTGATGTCCTCAATGGAGTAGTCAACAAGTTCCCTCGCATAAACTACTCCTTTCACAAAGTTCATGGTAGAGTGCGGCGTCACACTCACCGGGGTGCCATAAAGTGTCCGAAGAGTACTTATCTTGGCGAGCACAGTGGCGGTTCGCTAGGAATCTGGGAGAAGACCCTCCACCCAGATCCTGTTGAACAAATCTAACAGAAAGGCCATGCCTCGCTAACCCAGGTGTCGAAGCATCGCGTACGGGACATCGTCCGGACCATGGGCGGTGTCCGCACACGAAGCGAGAGCGGAGCGCAACTCACTCTCAGTAAACCTGTGGTTGAAGGGTTCTCCGCCTCTGGAGGTAAAGTCCAGCCGGCGGCCTTCCACGACATCACAACGTGCATTGAATGTTGGCGAAGCAGCATCCCGGCTAGAGAATGCGGAAAGGGCGATCGCGTAGGATTCCGCCACGGGCGCGGGGTCCGAGATTGCGGTCCCATTCACCTGGAGAACGGGAGGTGGGTCCTGCGAGAACTTGCCCCGAATCATTTTGACTCGCTTCCACCCCTCTGCTAAAGGGTTCTTCCCGTTAAGTGAAGACACGTATGCCCGCCAAGACGAGCGGCGGGCATGCTTCGAAATATACTGGAACCTATCCCTGCCCGACGAAATTAAGAGAGTGAAATCGTTCGGGCGGCGCTTATATCGCATGTAGGCATAACGCTTCTGTTTGAGGGCCACCTCACACTCGGTCGACCACCATGGGAGTGGTCGGCCGCGGCGATGAGGTTGCCGGAGATGAACTCAACGGCCTCATCTACTGACCTAAACTCCTCGACTGAAATAGAGAATTCAGTCATTTCCTGAAATGCAGGCCACCGCGCCCGCGGCAAGCACCACCGAGGTGGGCTGCAAGGCGGCTGTTGCCCTGAAAATGATAATTGAATGGGAAAGTGATCACTACCATACAGGTCATCGACCACCCCCCAATCAAAATTAGGCTGTGCATCCGAAGATCACATAGATAAGTCAAGGCAAGAAAATGAAGAGGTTCTCGGAAGGTGATGCGTAAACTCATCTACGTTTAGGACACCCATCTCAAGCTCTTCGATCAGATCAGCAAGGACTTGTCCCCTGGGATTTATTGAGTAATCTCCTCAAAGAGGATGGCTGCCGTTCAGATCTCCAAGCAAGAGAAAGGGCCTCGGCAACCGTGCCATCATGCTCTTTGTAAACCGCGCATCCCCCAGCCCGGCCATCTCGTGGTGGTGGGGTCGCAAGACCCTTATACCCCGAGAGGGCTGGCACGAGGCACGCGCTTAGCATGGTCTCCTGAAAAAAAATAGCTAACGGGGAACGGGACGGGACGAGACGAGCCTCTGACACTCCTCCCAGTTGGCTCGGAGTCCACGGCAATTCCATTGAAGGAATATGCCCTCCAGGCCAAGCTCAGGTGAGGTGCGGGGGCCCTCCTCGAACAGAAGACCCTCACGGGAATGGCCGTAGGCTTCCCGGGGGCACCGGGCGCTGTTGGCCGGACAAAGCGCTGAAGGCGCTGTCGCCTTTGAGGACTTATTGGGGGAGGTTGGGCTCGCCATGCGAGTCTTTTCCTCCTTCCGCCTCGAATCCTTAGGTGGGCGTTGCGGCTTCGGAGGCGGGGGGCCCTCTTTTCGAGGAACCACCGTCTCCGAGCCACTCAGCCCATCACTAGGCGTGGGCGAAGGAGCCGAAGCTCCTTTCTTGCTATCCTCCTTTCGGGGCACAGCTTTAGGAACCCTGGAAGATGGCCTGGCGACCATCTTCCGAGTCTAACGACTCGGTGGAGGCGCGTGGCCGTTTCGCTTTACGTTAAACGGTCACGCTGGGAGAAGATGGGGGAGCCCTGGTTTTAGCCGGGCTCGGGATGAACCCTTTTTGCCGCCAGGTTTACCAGGGGAGCGCCCGGGTTGAGTAGAACGCTCAGAAAGGCTCCAAATGGGCACGGAAAGAACCGTGAAAGAGCAGAGTGTGCCTTCTAACTATTGAGGCATAAGACGTCCCAGGCAGAGCCGGGCACACTGGGACCAAGTCCTTAGCCTCGGGGAATGAGAGTCGATCCTGGGCCTGAACGGCCCACTACATTTTTTTAATTGTTCTTAGGATCGATTAATAATATTTATAAGTGGGACTTATTTTTTTTTTTTTCATTTCATATATATAGGAAACTTTAGCTGTATTTTTTGTGAATAGTAACGAGATCTCCAATATAATCGCCCCTCTCTATTGTAGATATTTTGTACATTTTTTTGTAAGTAAAGGGACTGTATATAGAATCAGTTTCATTCTCCTTCAATTTCTCACGCCTGGATTAGTGTAGGAAGCGGGGTGGATTGATTGGGGGTTAGTCTAGATTTTCGGCCCGCTACAGTGCCATTGGTAGCGTCATCAGTCATGTGTGGGGAGGCACAGGCCTTGACCCCGGCAAGGTTTAGTATTCTGGCCACCAGGTCTTTTGAAGGAAGCGACCGAAGGAACCTGGCTTCCCACTCCCCTTATAAGGGGGTTTGCCCTACCGTGCCGCTTCACTGGGAAGCAGTCAGCTATGAGCTTCCTGCTGGATTTCTTGGCAGTTCCTTTGGAAAGAAAAGAGGGGAGTGCCGCTGGAAAAAGGGAGGTTCCTGAAAGCATCTCCAGAGGATGGGGTGAGGGGGGAGTCCCCTACACCCGTAAGCGAAGGAGAGTAGTAAGCCTTTTCTCCGGTTAGAGAAATATGGAGGGTCCCCTGCGCAAGCACAGGATGGGGGAGCCCTCCATTTTTTCTGTGGAGCTGCCCGAGGATGGCTCCGTTGATGAGCAAGGGGAATTGGGGAGAGATTTGGGTTTTTTAAAATTTTCATTTATGGGCATGGTGACCCTATTTGTTCCACGGGAAGCAATAGCTCATCACCCCTCGCAGTAGCCCACTCTGTAAGGGGTGCTTATGGGCCTGGCAGAGCCAGGTGCCGCCATTTAAGGCCACTCCTCCCGCCTGGTGACCTGGCAGCCTTTCAGCTCCACCTTGGGCACGGTGTAAAATCAAGGATAGATGGTTAAGTGAGAAGCAAAAGGGATGTGAGGAAGGTATGTGTGGGGATGAAGCAGGTTGTTAAAAAAACAAAAACAGCCTGAACCGGTGCTCAGGGGTTAGGGAACGTTGTCCCCTCTGCCCTCAGCCCCGATCCGAGACAGTTGGCTGAGAAGAAGGTCAGCATCTACCCTGTGAAATTAGAGGCTGACCAGAGAAAGTTGTGGGAGAGGTTGTATGAAAAGCGAGGAAACACAAGTGTTTTGAAGGAAGGAGAAAGGCTTAAGCTGGGGTCGGACGGGGTGCTGAGTCCCGTCAGCACGGTGGCCAGGATGGCAAATCGCCGCGCCCCTTACGGGGGGGCCATTCAAGAAGAACAGTATGCAAAAGAGCAAACTCAGTGTGATGTGGAGGGCAAACAAGAAAGCCTGGACAACCAGGGTATAAATTCTTCACAGAGTGGTTTGTGGAGGTGTTTACACCTGCAGTGAAGACATACCTAATAGAGAAGAATCTGCCACTCAAGGCCCTCCTGTTGATGGACAATGCCCCTGCACACCCTCCAGGCGTGGAAGAAGAATTGGGTAAAGGGTATAAATTCATCGAAGTGATGTTCCACCCCCCTCAACACCAGGCCATTGATTCAAACCATGGACCAGAATGTCATTGCCAGCTTTAAGAAGCTGTACACAAAAGCACTTTTTGAGAGGTGCTTTGAGGTGACTTCTAAAACAGAGCTCACTCTGAGGGAGTTTTGGAAGAATCACTTCAATATCCTCCACTGCCTAAAGCTTATGGATAAAGCCTGGGGTCAAGTTTCTGTGAAGTCCTTGCAGTCTGCCTGGAAAAATCTGAGGCCAACCTGTGTGACAGCCAAGGATTTTGAGGGATTCGAGCCTTCAGTCCAGGAGTCTGCTGTGTTTGAGGTGGACAGTGATGATGTGGAGGAGCTGGTGCAAGCACACACTGAAGACCTAACCACTGATAAGCTGAGTCAATTTCACATGAACAGCTGCAGGAGGTAACTGAGGAGCTGTCTTCAGGGGAGGACGAGGGGAACAACAAGGAAGAGTCTCCACTGCAGAGATCAAGAAATATTTGCGGCAGTGCACAGAGTTGGGAAACTATTTGGAGAGGTGCCACCTGATATTGCTGCTGTACACAGAAATATAAACCAGTTTGATGAAAATTTGATGCAGAATTTCAGAGACATTTTGAAAAAAAGGCAAAGGCAGATCACATTAGACAGATTCTTGTTGAAAAAGGAATCTAGTGAGAGTGCAAGTGTTAGTGAGCCACAGCCTCCCACTAGTGGGTTCACAGGAATCACACCAGGAGATGAGTTACCAGATGTTTTCATGGATGATGACTCGTCCTCCGACGAATAACCTTCCTCCTCCTCCCCACCCTTTTCCCCTCCTCTTCTATGTTATCCATCACCAGCCTTCACTTACGGTAAGTACAAATCAAAATTATAAAAAAATTTACATTGAAATTTTTGTAAACTTATGGTTTTGCTTAGGTTAGAATGAATTACCTGATTTATAGGTATCGGTAGTTGAACTTTTTTATACTTGCTCAGCCATTTGGAACAAATTAAGTTCCGAGTATTGAGTCTCCACTGTAGTAGCCAAAATCCATAATCCCTTACCATCTAGAGATCGTGCATTCTCATACTGATACTTTCGACTGGATGAACATCTTACCTTAGCATCTGCATAACAGTTTTCCAGCCTGCGTTTCATATACTTATGTTTCTGATAAGGTGCACCACAAGCACAATATACCTGAAGAGCCTTCCCCTTCAAGAATTGTCCCAATTCAGGAGTCTACCAAGATTTTTGTTTACCTGAGTAACGGTTGGAAAAATAATCCTCAAAAGAGTCCAAAAATCTATCAAAAGATCAACTAGAATCAAGTGCATATGCTTCAGGCTTTGGAGCACCACAACCTACCAATAAATCAGCCATTTCTTGCATCTCTGATTTATGCTTATTGGACTATGAGAACCATCATCAGTCTCTTCAGTACCCTCAATATCTTCATCAGTGGAAGATGACAAGTCAATGAGAATGGCTGTATCCTCACGACCTGGCTACAAACTAATTTTCAATTTCAAAGGCAACTCTGAAAATTTGGGTAAATGCTGAGAGTATGCCACCTTTGTATCAGGACTGGACTTGATACACTTATTGGGGCAAAACCAACTGGAAATTTCACTGGTCCAGCAGCTCCTGTATGTAAGTAACAGTCAAATTAGTACAAAAAGTCACATTCAGGGTAGTTCTAATACAAATAGAATCAGTTAGTCACCAAAGTAGCTGTAAATACAGGCACTGCAATACCTGTAAATACAGGCACTGAAGTACCAGTAAATACAGCTCTCTAAAGCAACCCTTCAGATTTTCATGCAAGTGCCTCATCATCTTGGAAATCTCTGCATCCACAGCAGCAATATCCCTCTTCTGTTTCTCAATGAGGTTTGACAGCTTAAGCCGAGTTGCATCCTCTAAGGCATTTCCCTATCCTCTTGACAACCTGTCAAGAGATCCATCCAAAATTCCAGTAGTTACCAAACCAAATCAAGAGCCACCAAAATATTTGGTCCCAGGTCCGGGCACCAAAATTTATATGTAGCAAATTCTGCTGGTTAGTCATAGTCAGCACAACCCTCGATATAAGCCCCAACTCGATCCAAAGATCTTGTTTGGTAAATATGCCACTTATCCTCTGGGCACCACTTTCATATTCTGGCATGAAGGCAACCAAATCAGGCAATACTTAAATCGCTACTTTTTTCCAGGTTAGAGACCAGAATAGACAGGGGTGAAAGTCAGGAGGGATTACAACTGATTAGTAACTATTACTCAAAAAGAGTGTGTGATTAAAATGACATAAATTCAAAATTATATTGAGGGATACTAGTGCCTTTCCTAAAAACAGTAAAGTACATGTATTTCAATAGTGCTCTATGCTTCCTTCTGAACTTCTAGCTTAACAAGGTTCAAGCCCACAGTAGCATAATGAACACAGTCACAAGATTAGTTTCAAGAACAAGAGTGTAAATAAGTTCTGTAATCCAACTTATTGAGGTGACTTGCCAAAATCCAGGACACTTTTCTCAACCGGAATCAATTCTACATTAAAAAAAATTGACACTATACAGGTTCCCTACACTCATGATAACCGTGAGAGATAATACATTGGTGCAATTTTCAAATTTCAAAATCATTGAAAGTGAAGAGCATTGCTCAAGTTCCCTTGGGCTAAACTATCACTGCCCTAAAAAAAAGAAATGAAAAATAATTGGCCTTTATCTTTATATAAACTAAATTAAGGATGTATAGATATATTAATCAGTGTCAATCAAGACAAACAGAATTTAAAAAAGCCATGCAAAGCATAATATATATTACCTGAACGGGCCTAGTTGGAAATAAGTGCAGCCAAAAAGTGCAAGCAGACTAGGAAAAGCAAGCTAATTCTACACTTTATAGGGCTTCCTAAAACAAAAAGTTATAATTAACCATAGAAAATTGAAGGAGAGAGATAGACATTTTAAACAATTTATATTTGTCCATTTCAACATAGGCATAGTGCTGTCTACGAAGGAAGGCCTCGCAGATGGCATTTTCCAGACGGAGAAGAGCATCAAACATGGAGTGGAAATTACGGAAGACAGATGGCCTCCACTGTCCAGAAAAAGGGCTAATCTAACATTTAACAATTTCTCCATCAACTTGCACATGCAAAAGGTTAGAGAGATTGGGCACAAACCAGCAGGGAGAGAGATTGTGATCTCTCCGCTGTTTGCGAGAAGCGAGCACAGTAGCAATTTGCCAGGAGTCTGGAAGGATATCCTCTACCCAGATCCTGTTGAACAAATCTAAGAGAACAGCCATGCCTCATTCACCCAGGTGTCAAAGCATGGCATACAGAACATCATCCAAGTCAGGGGCAGTGTCTGCACACGAGGCGAGAGCATAAGCAAATCACTAAATGTAAACCTGTCATTGAAAGTTTCTCCACCTCTGGAGGTAAAGACTAGTCGGCGGCCTTCCACGACATCACAAGACAGATTGAATGCTGGCGAAGAAGCTTCCCGGCTAAAGAATGCGGAGATAACGGTCATGAAGAACTCCGCCACGGACACACGGTCAGAGATTATAGTCCCATTCTCCTGGAGAACAAGAGAGGGGGGCTCCAAGAACTTGCCCAGATCCTGTTGAACACTTGAAATTTTGATTTTGTCTGAGAGTCCCCACCCAGGGGAGCACCGGGGCTGGACATGCTGATCTTGTCTCGATCACTTACCGAAATGGGCGCAGACCCATCCATCCCTGTGGCTCCTGCGGAGAGAGACAAGCCCTAAGTGTTTTTGTCTTATTCTTGTTTCTTTTATTTTATCAGAGGACAGTGGGGAATGAACCTGCTTCTCTCCTCTGCCGGAAAGAGCCCTTAGGCAAGATGGACTGGCTTCAGCAAGATCCTTCACTGAAATGGAGGAGGTCTTGGCTGTCACAGGGGCACTAGCTGGGGCAGAAGATCCTTCCTCTCCTTGTGAAGCCTCAGGGGGCCTGAGCCGTCTTGAGGAGAAGCTTGCACAGGGGCAAATTTTGGTTCTGTGATTGGCACTGACTCTGGGTTTGACCCCATGGAAGATCCTACAATCTGGGGCTGGGTCACCTCAGGGACCATGTTCATCTCAGGGGGGCCTCCATGTAGCCATTCCACCCCCCAGACATCAAAGATCACGTTTGTGGTTCCTTTTTTATAGTCTAGACTGGCAAACTGGCATCCATCGGGAAAGAGAGGGGTACAGGTACACTGACCCCCTATAAACTAGTCATACATATAAGAAGGACATGAGGGGGCACGGGTCGACAGGCTCTGTTATCCCTTGCTCCCCTAAGGGGATTGGCTCTACCCACCCTGGAGCGGTAAATTATGGCTGCCTGCCTGCCTGTCTGCTCTCTTGGCAGTCCACTTTTGAAAGCAAAGGAGGGGCTGCCACTATAGAAGAAATGTAGTCGCCCAAGGGCACCTTCACAGAAGGGGGTGAGTCACCTGCACCCATAGATCTAGGAGAGGAGTAAGTCTCCTCTCCATTAAACAAAAGCACAACGGGGTGGGGTCTTTGGAGACCGACTTTTCTGCAGTGGAGCTGCCTGAAGGCGACTCCTATGATGTTACAGGGGAAGTAGATTGTGTGATTTTTAGATTTTCATCAGTGGGCATAGTGACCCTGTTAAACTTACAAGACACAAACACTAATCACCCTATGCAGTAGCACATTCTGCAAGGGGTGAATACAGGGCCGGCAAAGCCACCTGCAACCATTAAACGCCACTCCTCCTGCCCAGTGTCCAGGCAGCCCATCATCATGGCGGCTCCACCCTAGGCTCGGCATAAAATTAAAAGTATATGAAAAGAAAG
Source organism: Ceratothoa steindachneri (assembly GCA_963969495.1). Classification (NCBI taxonomy): domain Eukaryota; kingdom Metazoa; phylum Arthropoda; class Malacostraca; order Isopoda; family Cymothoidae; genus Ceratothoa; species Ceratothoa steindachneri. The sequence goes on from OZ018321.1 coordinate 115,707,265, forward strand.
AAAAAGGGCATGTGAGTAGGGTGAGGGTGGGGATGAGGCAGGTGGTTAAAAAAAACCCACCCCAAACCTGATCCAGAATGGTTGGGTGAGAGGAAGCTGGTCGGTGTCTACCCTGTGAAATTAGAGGCTGACCAGAGAAAGATGGGGAAGAGGTTGTAGGGAGAGTGAGGAAGTAGGGTAAAAACACAGGCTGTCAAAAAGGAGAAGAGGCTAAGCGGGGGCTGAATGGGGTGCTGAGTCCCATCAGCATGGGAGACAGGGAAGCAAATCACGTGGCCTTCACAGATCTAATAATAAAAAGGAACATAGTGCTGAGAGGGGGTGAGGGAAAGGGCACCGCCAACTTTTTCAGGCCCCAACAGAGCTAACGTCAACCCAGTGACAGGCTGGGAGGGCACACGGCTCCTCTAGGTACCAAGTGTAACAGGCTACACAGGTTAGCACCATGCAGTTTGAAGGAAGAAACAGTTTAAAACACTTTTATTTATATTAAACTTCTGTATTATGGCATACTCATAGCATAATTAAAAAAAAAATGTAAAAAATCATAAAATGTTTACAGAAATTAAAGTTATCTGGTTCACCATAGAATGTAGGTTAGGATTTTCTTTAGACTGACCAATAAATGTTTATGTGTTGCCTGGTCTGGTTATTCTTTATATTATATAATTTGATGGTAATATTATTTTTGCATTATTTTATAATTTCTTATGTAAAAGTATTTCTTTATAACTAGACTAGAATTTGAGTGCTCATGTATTAAAAAAATCCTATTCTAGGTTTGGTAAAATGACAATTTATAGAAATTGATTCTGTTTGTATTCCGATTTTTATTACTTTTATTATATATTTGTACCTTTCTTTGTCCACGAAAATGGTACAAAATATTGTATTCATTTGTAGATTTGTAGTTATCTATATGGTTGTATACTTGCGTATTAAAAAAAAATTATGAAATATATTTTCATCTTGGTTGTCTAGAACTATTTATATACATATTTGCTTGGAAGGAGGGTTTGGTAATATTTGAAAATTGTACCAAAATTTATCTTTATCTTAAGAATTATAAATATTTTTGTAAAACGGTATTATTGATGTAAAAATATTTTGTAAGATTTGATTTTTTTTATCAGTCCAAAACCGTGCCATCTGCGTTGCAACTGACTGTACAAAACCACCTGATACACAATCTCCACACCCCAGCCAGAATTCTGTCCATCAAAAAACACCTAAGCATGATTGACACATAATTCTTCAGCATGATATAATGTACGTCACACTCAATAGACATTTTCCAATCTCCCGCTCCCTACTCCCAAATATTAGCAAACCCTCCCACACTCCCACTCAACAAGAATGGAATAGAAAAAACACAAACACATATACTTAATCTGCATAAACAAGCAGCAAAATGCCCTACTCCAGAGCAGCTCACCCAAATCCACTTAGGACTACCAAACCAGATTTTAGTCAGCCCATCTATGAAAAAGATTCATACCTCCCCTAAGTAAATACAAATATAGAATACCCACGGCTCCCTGACTGCTCCTGCTATAACCTGAAAGTATTGCCCATCTCATTCTATCCTAACAATTCCCACCCCAATTTCAGAATATCCTACCAATTATGGAATATTTTTCAATATAACTTCTCAAAGAGGCCTCCAGGAAAGTTCCTTTGTTGTAGCCTCATTCCTGAGTGCTGCTGTGTTTGACTAAAAGGAACCCATGGAGTGGGAAAGTAAACTAATTGCATTGCTCAAAAAAATTTGAATGCAATTTTTGAAAATATCTTATTTTATCAATATACTTTCAGATCACACATGAAAAATATTTTCTCATTTTTTTTAACAATATGCAATATATATATATATGAAAATTGCTTTTTACCACCAATCTTTTTCAAGTCTTTTATTTCTCAATGGGGACCTAGTTTGTGGAATCTGAACTGCAAGTATCTAGAAGACATGGTAACCACTATGAGGTCAATCCAAATTGGTAGGAACTCCAGCAGGCAATTTACCACAGCTATGTGCCTAACTTCCCTATAATTGAAGTTAATATTTTCAAGCAGTTATGCCATCACCCAGATGGAATATAAATAAGATTTTCTTTGCATTTCTGAACCCTAACCGAATCAAACTTAGGGGTCCTTCAACCCTACAGTTAACAAAATTTTTTTTTTAATTTAAAGTGAAATACTGACAAGAGTGAATCCTGCTTAAGGTTTGTAGGATAGATTCGCAAAGAAAGTGGCGAAGCTACAGAAAGTGAAAATGAGTGGAAAATATATATATATATATATATATCTGCAGAACCTCCTGCAGGCATTGGAGCAAGAGAACAAATTATGGACTGGGAGGGCACACAATCTTCCAGATGTTATTTGTAGCAAGGTTGCCCATGCTACACCTGAAATCTCCTGGCAGAAAGATGGGGGGAAAGGGTACAAGGTATGTGAAAAAATACCACCCACAACCAGTCAAGGAGGGGATGACCTGCCTGCCCCGGACCCCACCCAGGGATGTGTGGATGGAAGCTGGTTGGTGACTATGTTGAAAACTAGATGAGAAAAGGTTTGTAAATAAACTGTCAAAAAAGAGTAGAGGGAGGATGTCTAAAAAGAATAAAGCCAAGGTAGTTTTAATTATGTTTGGGACTATGGGGGTAGTTGGGGATGGGAGTATGTGCCACACATCTAGGAGCGTAACCACGAAAGTACAAATCTATGACTAGGAAAATTCTTAGTGAACTTACTTTTTTTTTGTCATCATCTTGGCGATCAAATGCACATTTTTGTTTGCACTGATCACATGTAAGTGGTAGGCCATATCTCTTCTCAGAATTTGTGCATCTCTGGCATTTATTTCCAATGAATGCTGCAATCACATTGCAGTAATCACAGGCAGAAGGTTTTCCATATTGTTTCACCATAGATTCACATTTCTTGCAAACAGTAACTGTACTGCTTTTACTGGAAAGAAAAGAAAAATCCTTGAATAATGAGAAAAATTCAATTATTCATAAAAACATTCATCTCAGTTTAATTACACTTTAAACTCAATTGTAACTTGAGTGCCCTAAAAGGTAAGGTTAGTGCTTATCAATGCCCCTAAATTGTACATATATAGCCAAATATGCTATAGAAACAAATCAAGTCAATAATGGATACTTCTGGGAAACTGAGAATGAAAATTATATTTAAAGTTGATGATTAATTCAAATTTTTATGGTAAAATACTGTATCAGTGTGAGTATTTATGGTACATAAACATGAGTATGATGTGAAACAGACTTCCCTTCAGTGCTATTTTAGCTGTCAAACAAGGAAGTGGAATAGTCTTGTATATTTTAGTCCAATTTATTATATTTAACTTCTGTTCTTTAGGATGTATTGTACTTATATAAAAAGACAAATACCTTCTATATTTGTAGTGAAGTTACTTAGCATCAGAGAAGTGCAGTATTACTGCTATAGTTAGAAAATATTGCTAAATATATTTCAGATGCAAGAGTGGTAACGAGAACAAGAAGTCGACCCCTTACATATGCTGCAGCACTTGTGTAAGGTATCTTTGTCAGTGGGGGAAATAGTATGGGAAATGTATCTCTTCTGTCATGTCAATGACTTAGAAAGAATCAACAGATCCTAGTAATAATTGCTACTCTTGCATGATGCCTTAAACAGGAAAAGGTTTGTCAAAGAAGAAAAAACAGTTCCTGGTGCACCAGAATCATTCTCAATTGGATCAAATGAGAAAGATAAAGTTCTAACTCTTGGCCATCAATGTACTAGACACATATTTGGAGCTACTTTACTTCTGAACTACCACTACTATTACTATGTTGCATCAGCCAGCTTTCACCCATAGAAGAAATCCCTCATCGTGAAGATGAGATCCTCTCCTTGTAAAATTGAGGAAAACATCCACTCATTTGGCAGGTGATATAATCAAAGCAATGTCAACCTTAGCATAAAAATCCAATTCTTTAGAGTAATGTTTCTTCTCTTTTTATAAGTTGACTTATTGCACCTTAATTAAGTGATTCCTGAAACTATGTTCTTTATTGCCTGGCCAGGATTTTCCAGTAATATTGGCATGTCTATACACAATCATGCTTGTATTCACACTGACTAACTTATCTTAAGCAGATTATGTCACTCCCCTTTCTGGTGGCCATCTTGTTTTGTTATATAGTGGCGGCAACAAAAAAAGTGACGTGACAATTCAGGGAAAATGAAACAGAAAAATGTAACTTGCATATTTTATTATGAATATTTCATGAAAGTTAATACTTAGACATGTTGCCCTTGCACTTGGTGACCATCCTGAGTCGATTGGGCATTGATTCAGCAAGGTTTGCGAAGTAGGTGGGGTCGATCGTAACCCAGATCTTCTTCAGTGATTCTATCAGGTCCTTGATGCTGCCGGGTGCTGTCTCTTCAACTTTGGTTTTCATGAGATTCTAAGCATTCTCAATAGGATTTAGGTCCGGGGAATTACCAGGCTACTCCAAAACACTAATATTATTATCATTGAAAAACTTTTTTTACTAACTGGGACCTGTGAGCAGGGGCACCATCATGCATGAAAAATTCACACTGATGAATTTCCCAAAATGGCAGCATGTGCTGCCTCAAAACTTTGAGATAGTTAGTCCCCCTCAAGGTTACATTCTTGGGAAGAAGTACAGACCTCCTCTGCACTTTTTTCCACTAAAGGCACCCCACATCATCACACTATCGGGGTGCTTCACAGTTTTCACGGTATATTTTGGGTCATACCGAGACACATTGCTAGGACGACGCACGATCTTTGACTCTCCTCTGACCAGCCTAAAGGTGCTCTCATCACTGAACATGACCTTCTTCCAATGGGCAGCTGTCCAATGTTTATAGGTCCTGCAAAAATTGAGCCTTTTCATCTTCATAGCCTTGGTAAGTGGCTTCTTGGCAGCGCGGCGAGCCGGTAGGCCTAAGTCCTTCTGTAAGCGATGACGGATGGTCCTGAGAGCAACGTTCTGGAGGAGGTCTGGGTGTTTTCTCTTGATTTTTTTTTTTTTTAGGGGCTATCTGGCGACTACCGACTTAGGCATAAGTCGCTGTAAACAAACAGCCTAGTTCTAAGCTTCTTTAAAAAATTTGAACAGGAAACAACAATAAAAAGAAATAACAATAACAAACAATAACAAAACAATAACAAAAACAATACAACCTGGTTAATTGAAAGGGAGAAGGCCAGCCTCCCCCAAAAAGTCAAAGAGTCCACCAGTCAATGTGCACGCACTCGTCCCGAGTACAAAGGACAGGCGGTAGCGACCCCGCCCATCCCGGTACCGGGACAGGTAACGTGCGCGAAGATCACCCAGAATGGGACATTCGACAAGAATGTGCTGAACAGTCTGGGGGACAACGCGGTCGTCGCAATACGGCGCAGGCGAGCGCTCCATCAAATAGCGATGTGTCACACGAGTGTGTCCGATTCGGAGACGACAGAAAGCGACTGCAGCCGTCGCGGCATTGGGTTATAGGTCCATGAGAACAGTCGCGGCGCAATGGCACGCAACTTTAAGTTCCCTTCGACCGTCTTCCATCTTCTTTGCCAAGCAGTCCGAAGAGCTGCCCGTATTCCTGCCATGTAGTCAGAGTGAGGAAGAGCGAAACGCTGGTCCGGTCGCAGAGTCCTCGCGGACTCTTTGGCGCGATCATTCCCCGCAATTCCTACATGTCCAGGAACCCAGCAGAAGATAATCTCGACATCTGCCCGGCTCGCCAAAACCGTGACGTCACGGATTTCGCGAACCAGGGGATGCGGAGATTCCAATGCCCCGAGAGCACTCAGGGCGCTTTGTGAGTCGCTATAGATCACAATCCGGTCTCCGAACCGGGCACGTCGCGTAATCTCCCGTACCGAGTGGTGTATTGCCACCAGCTAGGCCGTGAAGACAGACGCAGCGCGTGGCAGAGCCCCGCTGACTTCAAACAGAGGGGATACGGCGTGTTAAGCCGAGCCCCTCTTGGGACTTGGAGCCATCCGTATACACTGGCACGGTTCCAGCGTGACACGATGTGTGCTCGAAAAAGGTCGAACGCAATACTCCCGGCGCCGTACAAGTTTTGGGAGCAGAGGCGTGGCGACAAATAGTCAAATGTGGTACCCTGCAGGGTGGTGTCCTCGGCAGAACCAGGGGCGCCACCGGCCCGAGAGCTATATCTACCTCTCAAAGGAGTTTCCTGGCCCTAAACCCAAAGGGCTTCGGGTATGACTGGCGTCTCTCGGCGGAATAGGCACCATCGAGATCAGCTGCGGAAGCAGTGAGAGCTGTTGGCGACTGAGGGAGGCGCCGGGCTCGCGCGTACAGGCGGGTGATGCACTGCACGCGGCGCAGAGCGAGTGGCATCTCCCCAGCATCGACCAACAGGCTCTCAATGGGGGAAGTGCGGAAGGCACCGGTCACAAGGCGAAGGCCGGTGTGGTGGATCGAATCCACATTCCGCAATAAACGCTCGGCTGCGGATGCATAAAACTCGCATCCGGAATCGAGCTTCGAGCGAACAAAGGATCGATAAAAAAGTAAGGCGGTAGCCCTATCAGCGCCCCAAGCGCTGAACGTCACGGAACGGAGAATGTCAATCGCGCGGGTACAAGAGACCCTAAGGCTGCGAATATGAGCCTCCCAGGTGAGGCGTCGGACGAATACAAGACCAAGGAAACGGTGCGACTCAACCACATCCAGGCGCACCCCATTAAGAAACAAATCACGGTCGGGGTGAAGCCGTGGATGGCGGCAGAAGTGCACCACCTTAGTCTTGGCCAAAGAAAACCGAAACCTGTGCGCTTCGAAAAGCGAGAGACGCGTTTCAATGCCTGTTGGAGTCGACGCTCCAGAGTTGGCATCTGGGCCGCGCCAAAAGAGATCGAAAGGTCGTCCACGTAGAGCGTAACGAGAACATCTACCGGCAGCACCGAGGTGATACCGTTGATGCTCAGGGCAAAGAGTGTGACACTGAGGACAGTTCAATGCGGAACACCCTGTTCCTGCTCCTTTGGGCCGAGAGGGCTCCCCCCCACCCGTACGCGGAATCGACGATCTCGCAAAAATTCAGATATAAACATTGGTAGGCGTCCCCTCACCCCCATCGAGTGGAGAGTCTCCATGATACCGTATCGCCATGCGGTATCATAGGCCTTCTCCAGATCGAAAAAGGCCGTGGCGTAGTGCTGTCTACGAAGGAAAGCCTCGCAGACGGCATTTTCCAGTCGGAGCAGAGCATCCGACGTGGAGTGGAACTTGCGGAAGCCTCCCTGTGCGGAAGACAGATGGCCTCCGCTGTCCAGGAAAAAGGCTAATCTAACATTTACCAATTTCTCCATCAACTTGGGCGGAAACCGGTCGGAGAAGAGTGATCTCTCCCCGGATTGCGAAATGCAAGCACAGTAGCGATTCGCCAGGAGTCTGGGAGAAGACCTTCCACCCAGATCTTGTTGAACAAATCTAACAGAAAGGCCATGCCTCGTTCACCCCGGTGTCGAAGCATGGCGTACGGGACATCGTCCGGACCATGGGCGGTGTCCTCGCACGAAGCGAGAGCGGAACGCAACTCACTCACGGTAAACTTGTCTTTGAAGGGTTCTCCGCCTCTGAAGGTAAAGTCCAGCCGGCGGCCTTCCGCGACATCACGACGTGCATTGTTTTTTTTTTGTTGTTTTTTTTTTTAAGAGCTCATCTGGCGACTGCCTACTTGGGCATTAGTCGCCGTATTAAAACTGGCCTAGTCCTAGGCTACTTTAAAATGAAATTAAAGAGAAAAAAAAAAAACGCCCCAAAAGGGGGAAAGGAAGCAAGCTGGTGCGTCGGGGAGAGGTCCCCCCGGCGCAGGAGCGTGCAACTAAAGAAAAAAAAACAAACAAAAAACAAAACAAATGCAAAAAAAAAAAAAAAAAAAAAAAACCTTGCTTAAATAATAGGGAGAAGGCCGGCCTCCCCCAAGAAGTCAACAAGTCCACAAGTCAATGTGCACGAATCTGTCCCAAGCACAAGGGACAGGCGATAGCGACCCCGCCCATCACGGTACTGGGACAGGTATCGTGCGCGAAGATCACCCAGACTGGGACATTCGACAAGAATGTGCCGAACAGTCTGGGGGACGACGCAGTCGTTGCAATAGGGCGCAGGCGAGCGCTCCATCAGATAGCGATGCGTCACACGAGTGTGTCCGATTCGGAGACGACAGAAAGCAACCTGAAGCCGCCGCGGCATTGGGGGATAGGGCCATGGGAACAGTCGCGGCGCAATGGCACGCAACTTTAAGTTCCCTTCGACCGTCTCCCATCTTCTTTGCCAAGCAGTCCGAAGAGCTGCCCGTATTCCTGCCATGTAGTCGGTGTAAGGAAGAGCGAAACGCTGGTCCGGTCGCAGAGTCCTCGCGGACTCTTTGGCGCCCTCATCGGCGCGCTCATTCCCCGCAATTCCTACATGTCCAGGAACCCAGCAGAAGATAATCTCGACATCTGCCCGGCTCGCCAAAACCGTGGCGTCACGGATATCGCGAACCAGGGGATGCGGAGATTCCAATGCCCCGAGAGCACTCAGGGCGCTTTGTGAGTCGCTATAGATCACAATCCGGTCTCCGAACCGGGCACGTCGCGTAATCTCCCGTACCGAGTGGTGTATTGCCACCAGCTCGGCCGTGAAGACAGACACAGCGCCTGGTAGAGCCCCGCTGACTTCAAACAGAGGGGATACGGCGTGGAAGCCGACCCCCTCTTGGGACTTGGAGCCATCCGTATACACTGGCACGGTACCAGCGTGACACGATGTGTGCTCCAAAAAGGTCGAACGCAATACTCCCGGCGCAGTACAAGCTTTGGGAGCAGAGGCGTGGCGACAAATAGCCAAATGTGGTACCCTCCAGGGTGGCGTCCTGGGCAGAACCATGGGCGCCACCGGCCCGAGAGCTATATCTAGCTCTCGAAGGAGTTTCCTGGCCCTAAACCCAAAGGGCTTAGGGTATGACTGGCGTCTCTCGGCGGCATAGGCACCATCGAGATCAGCTGCGGATGCAGTGAGAGCTGTTGGCGACTGAGGGAGGCGCCGGGCTCGCGCGTACAGGCGAGTGATGCACTGCACGCGGCGCAGAGCGAGTGGCATCTCCCCAGCATCGACCAACAGGCTCTCAATGGGGGAAGTGCGGAAGGCACCGGTCGCAAGGCGAAGGCCGGTGTGGTGGATCGAATCCACCTTCCGCAATAAACGCTCGGCTGCGGATGCATAAAACTCGCATCCGTAGTCGAGCTTCGAGCGAACAAAGGATCGATAAAAAAGTAAGGCGGTAGCCCTATCAGCGCCCCAAGCGCTGAACGTCACGGAACGGAGAATGTCCATGGCGCGGGTACAAGAGACCCTAAGGCTGCGAATATGAGCCTCCCAGGTGAGGCGTCGGTCGAATACAAGACCAAGGAAACGGTGCGACTCAACCACATCCAGGCGCACCCCATTAAGAAACAAATCTGGGTCGGGGTGAAGCCGTGGATGGCGGCAGAAGTGCACCACCTTAGTCTTGGCCAAAGAAAACCGAAACCTGTGCGCTTCGGCATAGCGAGAGACGCGGTTCAATGCCTGTTGGAGTCGACGCTCCAGAGTTGGCATCTGGGCCGCGCCAAAAGAGATCGAAAGGTCATCCACGTAGAGCGTAGCGAGAACATCTTCCGGCAGCACCAAGGTGATGCCGTTGATGCTCAGGGCAAAGAGTGTGACACTGAGGACACTTCCCTGCGGGACACCCTCTTCCTGCTCCTTTGGGCCGGAGAGAGCTCCCCCCACCCGTACGCGGAATCGACGATCTCGCAAAAATTCAGATATAAACATTGGGAGGCGTCCCCTCGCCCCCATCGTGTAGAGAGTCTCCATGATACCGTATCGCCATGCGGTATCATAGGCCTTGTCCAGATCGAAAAACACCGTGGCGTAGTGCTGTCTACGAAGGAAAGCCTCGCAGACGGCATTTTCCAGTCGGAGCAGAGCATCCGACGTGGAGTGGAACTTGCGGAAGACAGATGGCCTCCGCTGTCCAGGAAAAAAGCTAATCTAACGTTTACCAATTTCTCCATCAACTTGCACACGCAAGAGGTTAGAGAGATTGGGCGGAAACCGGTCGGAGTAGAGTGATCTCTCCCCGGTTTGCGAAAGGCGAGCACAGTAGCGATTCGCCAGGAGTCTGGGAGAAGACCTTCCACCCAGATCCTGTTGAACAGATCTAACAGAAAGGCCATGCCTCGCTCACCCAGGTGTCGAAGCATGGCGTACGGGACATCGTCCGGACCATGGGCGGTGTCCGCGCACGAAGCGAGAGCGGAACGCAACTCACTCACAGTAAACTTGTCTTTGAAGGGTTCTCCGCCACTGGAGGTAAAGTCCAGCCGGCGGCCTTCCGCGACATCACGACGTGCATTGAATGCTGGCGGAGCAGCATCACGGCAAGAGAATGCGGAAAAAGCGGTCGCTAAGGATTCCGCCACGGACGCGGGGTCTGAGATTGGGGTCCCATTCTCCTGGAGAACGGGAGGGGGGTCCTGCGAGAACTTGCCCCGAATCCTTTTGACTCGCTTCCACACCTCAGCTAAAGGGGTCTTCCCGTTAAGTGAAGACACGTATGCCCGCCAAGAAGAGCGGCGGGCGTGCTTCGAAATATACCGGAACCTAGCCCTAGCCCGACGAAATTCAGCGACAGTGAAATCGTTCGGGCGGCGCTTATAGCGCATGTAGGCATAACGCTTCTGTTTGAGGGCCGTCTCACACTCGGCCGACAGCCATGGGAGTGGTCGGCGTGCAAAACGGCCAGACGTCCTAGGAATAGTAGTCAGGCCCAGCGATGAGGTTGCCGGAGAAGAACTCAACGGCCTCATCTACCGACCTAAACTCCTCGACTGAGATAGAGAATTCAGTGATTTCCTGAAATGCAGGCCACCGCGCCCGCGCCAAGCACCACCGAGGTGGTCTCTCAGGCGGCAGTTGCCCTGAAAATGATATTTGAATGGGAAAGTGATCACTACCATGGAGGTCATCGACCACCCCCCAATCAAAATCAGGCTGTGCATCCGAAGAGCACAAAGATAGGTCAAGGCAAGAAAATGAAGCGGTTCTCGGACAGTGATGCGTAAACTCATCCACGTTTAGGACACCCATCTCAAACTCTTCGATCAGATCGGCAAGGACTTGTCCCCTGGGATTTATGGAGTAATCTCCCCAGAGAGGATGCCTGCCGTTCAGATCTCCAAGCAAGAGATAGGGCCTCGGCAACCGTGCAACGACGCGGCGGAAGTCCCCCGCGTCGAAGTCAGCTGACGGTGGAATGTACGCAGAAATGATAGTATACCTCCTATCCAGGTCCAGCTGCACAGCCACTGCCTGAAAGGAGGTATCTAAAGAGAAAGGAAGAACGGAGACATCATGCCGGGTGTAAACTGCACATCCCCCAGCCCGGCCATCCCGCGGTGGTGGGGTCGCAAGACCCTTATACCCCGGGAGGGCAGGGAGGGGGCACGCACCTAGCATGGTCTCCTGCAAAAAAATAGCTAACGGGGAACGGGACGAGACGAGCCTCCGCAGCTCCTCCCAGTTGGCCCGGAGTCCACGGCAATTCCATTGAAGGAATATGCCCTCCAGGCCTAGCTCGGAGGAGACGCGGGGGCCCTCCTCGAATTGAAGACCCTCACGGGAATGGCCGTACGCTTCCCGGGGACAGAACCCCGGGCGCTGTTGGCCGGACAAAGCGCTGAAGGCGCTGTCGCCTTCGAGGACTTATTGGGGGAGGTTGGGCTCGCCATGCGAGTCTTTTCCTCCCTCCGCCTCGAAACCTTAGGCGGGCGTTGCGGCTTCGGAGGCGGGGGGCCCTCTTTTCGAGGAACCACCGTCTCCGAGCCACTCGCTCCACCTCGGGGCGTGGGCGAAGGAGCCGAAGCTCCTTTGTTGCTGTCCTCCTTTCGGGGGGCAGCTTTAGGAACCCCGGAAGATGGCCTAGCGACCATCTTCAGGGGTGTTGCCTCCTGTGAGTCTAACGACTCAGTGGAGGCGCGTGGCCGTTTCGCCTTACGGGAAACGGTCACGCTGGGGGAAGAGGGGGGAGCCCTGGTTTTAGCCGGGGCAGGGTATGAGCCCTTTTTGCCGCCAGCTTTACCAGGGGAGCGCCCGGGTTGGGTAGAGCCCGCAGAAGGGCTCCGAATGGGCGCGGAAACAACCGTGCTCGTTGGCCTGGATGGGCCGGGAGCAGAGGGTGCCTTCCTAACTATTGAGGCATATGACGTCCCAGGCAGAGCCGGGCGCGCCAGGACCAAGTCCTTTGCCTCGCGGAATGAGAGTCGATCCTGGGCCTGAACGGCCAGGATTTCTTTCTCAAGGAGATATGCACCACATTGCTTCGAAGAAGCAGGGTGCGGCTCTCCGCAATTGACACACTTGGCCACACACGATTTGGACTTATCGTGTGCGACCTTGGAGCAATTTACACAGACTTCGGGTGACCCCGACTTTGCATGTCTACATGAGCGATTCGTATGGCCGAAGCGGTGACAGTAATAGCACCGCCGCGGAAGTGGCACGAATGCCTTCACGCGGTAGCGGTACCAACCGACACGCACCGACTCAGGGAGCTTGTCACAGTCGAACGTGACGAAGAGTGTAGGGGTGGGTCTAGAGGCCCCTCCCTGTTTTCTCATCACACGTTCGACCTTGACCGCCCCATGGTCGGCCAGCTCTAAGGTGATGTCCTCAATGGAGTAGTCAACGAGTTCCCTCGCATAAACTACTCCTTTCACAAAGTTCATGGTAGAGTGCGGCGTCACACTCACCGGGGTGCCATGAAGTGTCCGAAGAGCACTAATCTTAGCCGCCTCGGCGGGATTCGCCGCATTCGCCAGAAGGCTCCCGTCCGAGAAACGGGTTACCTTCGGCTCTCTACCAATTGCACTAGCTAATCCTCTCCTCTGATGGATCATGTTGCCCTTGGACAACATGGTGCCATCAGTGGAGCGAATAACGAGGAAGCGTTTGAAGCCAGCGGGCTCGAAAACGCCAGGTAACCTCTGAATCAGGGGCCCCGATGTCATCGAGGCTTCGCCCTGTGCACTCTTGGTATTAGTCTTCTTTGTCAGGGGCTCCGCAACCGGGGGGGCAGAGGGGGCGGATGTGCCGATCTTGGCTTGGTCGCTTGCCAGAGTGGCAGCAGACCCATCCGTCCCCGCAGCCCCCGCGGATGGAGAGGAGCCCCGAGTCTTTTTTGTCTTTTTCTTTTTCTTTTTCGGAGAGGAGGGCGGGGAATGAACCCGCTTTTCACCTCCGCCGGCAGAAGTCCCCAGGCCAGATGGACCAGCCTCAGCCAGGTCCCTCTCCGAAATGGAGAAGGTCCTGGTTGTCGTAGGGGCACCTGTCGGAGGAGATCCCTCCCATCCTTCTACTGCCTCGGAGCCCTCAGGCATTTGAGGAGGACCTTGCATAGGGGCGGATTCGGGTTCGGTGCTTGGCGCCGAGCCCCAATTCCCCCCCATGGAAGGCCCTACCGTCTGGGGCTGGGTCTCCTCAAGGACCATGTCTATCACAGGAGGGGCCTCCAGTTGGCCATCCCCTCCCAGGACATCGCAGGTCCCCTTGGCAGTGTCGCCAGTCTTGTATGGGGAGGCACAGGCCTTGACCCCAGCAAGGTTTAATATTCTTGCCAGCAGGTCTTTTGAGGGAAGCGACCGAAGGGGCCTGGCTTCCCTCTCCCCCCTAAGGGGGTTTGCCCTACCGAGCCGCTTTGATGGGGAGCGGCTGGCTAAGGGCTGCCTGCTGGCTTTCTTGGCAGTCCCCTTGAAAAGAAAAGATGGGACTGCCGCTGGGAAAAGGGAGGTGCCCGAAAGCACCTCCAGAGAAGGGGGTGAGGGGGAGTCCCCTGCACCCGTAGGCGAAGGAGAGGAGTAAGCCTCCTCTCCGGTTAGAGAAATATGGAGGGTCCCCTGTGCAAGCACAGGGGGGGGGACCTCCATTTTTTCGGTGGAGCTGCCCAAGGGCGGCTCCGTCGATGAGCAAGGGGGAGTTAAAGGGGTTTGGGTTTTTTTGGTTGTTCATCTATGGCGATGGTGACCCTATTTTTGCCACGGGACGCAATAGCTCATCACCCCTCGCAGTAGCCCGCACTGCGAGAGGTGCTTACAAGCCCGGCAGAGCCAGGCGCCGCCATTCGGGACCACCCCTCCCGCCTGGTGGCCTGGCAGTCCATCGGCATGGCGGCTCCACCTTGGACACGGCGTAAAAAAGATAGATTTTGAAGAGGAGAGGAAAAGGGATGTGAGGAAGGTATGGGTGGGGATGAAGCAGGTTGTTAAAAAAAACCCATCCCGAACCGGAGCTCAGGGGTTAGGGAACAATGTCCCCTCCCCCCCCAGCCCCGATCCGGGGTGGTTGGCTTGAGAAGAAGGTCAGCATCTACCCTGTGAAATTAGAGGCTGACCAGAGAAAGTTGTGGGAGAGGTTGTATGAAAAGCGACGAGGTAGGGAAGAAATCGGGCTATCTGAAGGAAGGAAGAGAGGCTAAGCTGGGGCCGGACGGAGCGCTGGATCCCGTCAGCACGGCGGCCAGGATGGCAAATCGCCGCGCCCTTACGGGGTGAATTAGTGTAGGAAGCAGATTGGAACAATTGGGATTAGAGTATAGAGTTTCCGCCCGCTACATTTGGTGCCTGAACAGGGACATGAGATCACAAAAGCGGCAGCATTGTTAGGATTAGATTGCAGTCAACACCCAATTAGAGTGACAGGTAGTTAGGTTGTTTTCCCCTTTTTCTATCATTTTTAGTAACCTGTGAGGATGGCTTCTGTGGAACAGGGCATCAATGATGAGATTGTGGGACTGAAGCTGGAGTTGAGTCAGAAAAAGAGATTAGAGAGATTGGGCAGAAACTAGCCAGGGTAAAGTGATCTCTCATCAGTTTGCGAAAGGCGAGCACAGTAGCGATTTGCAAGGAATCTGGGAGGAGACCCTCCACACACATCCTGTTAAATAAATCTAACAGAAAGGTCATGCCTCACTCACCCAGGTGTCGAAGCATGGCGTACGGGACATCGTCCGGACCATGGGCAGGGTACGTGCACGAAGCGAGAGTGGAACCCAACTCAATCAGAGTAAACCTGTCATTGAAGGGTTCTCCCCGTCTCTTGAGGTGAAGTCCAGCCGACGGCCTTCCACGATATCACGACGAAAAATTGAATGCTGGCGTAGCAGGATCCCGGCTAGAGAATGTGGAGCAAGCGGTCGTGAAGGATTCCGCCACGGATGCGGAGTCCGAGATTGATGTCCCATTCTCCTGGAGAAGGGGAGGGGGATCCTGCGAGAACTTGCCCCGAATCCTTTCGACTCGCCTCCACACCTCAGCTAAAGGGGTCTTCCCGTTAAGTGAAGAAACCTATGCCCGCCAAGAGGAGTGGCGGGCATGCTTCGAAATATACCGGAACCTAGCCTTAGCCCGACGAAATTCAGCGACAGTGAAATCGTTCGGGCAGCGCTTATAGCCCATGTAGGTATAACGCTTCTGTTTGAGGGCCGTTTTACACTCGGCTGACCACCATGGGATTGGTTGTCATGCAAAACGGCCATAGTAATCAGGCCCACGGCGATGAGGTTGCCGGAGAAGAACTCAACGGCCTCATCTACTGACCTAAACTCCTCGACTGAAATAGAGAATTCAGTCATTTCCTGAAATGCAGGCCACACGCCCGCGCCAAGCACCACCGAGGTGGGCTCTCAGGCAGCAGTTGCCCTGAAAATGAGATTTGAATGGGAAAGTGATCACTACCATGGAGGTCATCGACCACCCATCAATCAAAATCAGGCTGTGCATCCGAAGAGCACAAAGATAGATCAAGGCAAAACAATGAAGCGGTCCTCGGACAGTAATGCGTAAGCTCATCCAGGTATAGGACACCTATCTCAAGCTCTTCCATCGGATCGGCAAGGACCTGTCCCCTGGGATTTATTGAGAAATCTCCCCAAGAGAGGATGCCTGCCATTCAGATCTCCAAGCCAGAGAAAGGGCCTCGGAACCGTGCAACGACGCGGCGGAAGTCCCCCGCGTTGAAGTCAGCTGACGGTGGAATGTATGCAGAAATGATAGTATACCTCCTATCCAGGTGCAGCTACACAGCCACTGCCTGAAAGGAAGTATCTAAAGAGAAAGGAAGAACGGAGACATCATGCCGGGTGTAAACTGTGCATCCCCCAGCCCGGCCATCTCGTAGTGGTGGGGTTGCGAGACCCTTATACCCCGGGAGGGAGGGCAGGGGGCACGCACCTAGCATGGTCTCCTGCAAAAAGATAGCTAATGGGGAACGGCACGAGACGAGCCTCCGCAGCTCCTCCCAGTTGGCCCGGAGTCCACTGCAATTCCATTGAAGGAATATGCCGTCCAGGCCTAGCTCGGAGGAGACGCGGGGGCCCTCCTCGAACAGAAGACCCTCACGGGAATAGCCGTACGCTTCCCGGGCGCTGTAGGCCGGACAAAGCGCTGTCGCCTTCGAGGACTTATTGGGGGAGGTTCGGCTCGCCATACGAGTCTTTTCCTCCCTCCGCCTCGAAACCTTAGGCGGGCGTTGCGGCTTCGGAGGCAGGGGGCCCTCTTTTCGAGGAACCACCGTCTCCGAGCCACTCGCTCAACCTCTAGGCGTAGGCGAAGGAGCCGAAGCTCCTTTGTTGCTGTCCTGCTTTCGGGGGACAGCTTTAGGAACCCACGAAGATGGCCTAGCGACCAACTTCAGAGGTTTTGCCTCCTGTGAATCTAACGACTCGGTGGAGGCGCGTAGCCGTTTCGCCTTACGGGAAACGGTCACGCTGGGGAAAGAGGGGGAAGCCCTGGTTTTAGCCGGGGCTGGGTATGAACCCTTTTTGCCACCAGCTTTACCAGGGAAGCGCCCGGGTTGAGTAGAGCCCGCAGAAACGTTGCGAATGGGCGCGGTAACAACCGTGCTCTTTGGCCTGGATGGGCCAGGAGCAGAGGGTGCCTTTCTAACTATTGAGACATATGACGTCCCAGGCAGAGCCGGGCACGCCAGGACCAAGTCCTTGCCTCGCGGAATGAGAGTCGATCCTGGGCCTGAACGGCCAGGATTTCTTTCTCAAGGAGATATGCTCCACATTGCTTCGAAGAAGCGGGATGCAGCTCTCCGCAATTGACACACTTGGCCAAAATGATTTAGACTTATCGTGTGCGGCCTTGGAGCAATTTACACAGACCTTGGGTGACCCCGACTTTGCACGTCTACAAGAACGATTCGTATGGCCGAAGCGGTGACAGTAATAGCACCGCCGCAGCAGTGCCACGAATGCCTTCAGGCTGTAGCAGTACTAACTGGCACCCATCGACTCAGGGAGCTTGTCACAGTCGAATGTGACCGCACCATGGTCGGCCAGCTCTAAGGTGATGTCCTCTATGGAGTAGTCAATGAGTTCCCTCGCATAAACTACACCTTTCACAAAGTTCATGGTAGAGTGCGGCATCACACTCACCGGATTTCCATCAAGTGTCCGAAGAGCACTTATCTTGGCCGCCTTGGTGGGATTCGCCGCATTCGCCAGAGGGCTCCCGTCCGAGAAACGGGTCACCTTCGGCTCTCTACCAATTACACTAGCTAATCCTCTCCTCTGATGGATCATGTTGACCTTGGCCAACATGCTGCCATCTGTGGAGCGAATGAAGAGGAAGCGTTCAAAGACAGCGGGCTCGAAAACGCCAGGTAACCTCTGAATCAAGGGCCCCAAAGTTATTGAGGCTCCTCCCTGCACACTTTTGGTATTTATCATAATCAGGGGCCCCGCACCCGGGGAGGGGGCAGAGGGGGCGGATGCGCAAATCTTGGCTTGGTTACTTGCCAGAGTGGCAACAGACCCATCCATCCCCGCAGCCCCCGTGGATGGAGAGGAGCCCTGAGTCTTCTTTGTCTTTTTTGTCTTAGTCTTTTTCTTTTTAGGAGAGGGGGGCCGGGAATGAACCAGCTTCTCACCTCCGCCGGTAGAAGCCCCTAGGCCAGATGGACCGGCCTCAGCCAGGTAATCTTTGAAATGTAGAAGGTCCTGGTGGTCGCAGGGACACCATCCATTTGAGATCCCTCCCCTCCTTGTACTGCCTCAAAGACCATAGCTGTTTGAGGAGGCCCTTGCATAGGGGCGGATTCAGGTTTGGTGTTTGGCGCCAAGCCCGGATTCCTCCCCATGGAAGGCCCTACCGTCTGAGGCTGGGTTTCCTCAAGGACCATGTCTATCACAGGAGGGGCCTCCAGTTGGCCATCCCCTCCCAGGACATCGCAGGTCCCCTTGTCAGTGTCGCCAGTCTTGTATGGGGAGGCACAGGCCTTGACCCCGGCAAGGTATAAAATTCTTGCCAGCAGGTCTTTTAAGGGAAGCGACCGAAGGGGCCTGGCTTCCCTCTCCCCCTTAAGGGGGTTTGCCCTACTGAGCTGCTTACACGAGGGGCAATGGGCTGCCTACTGGCTTTCTTGGCAGTCCACTTAAAAAGAAAAAGGGGGACCGGCGCTGGAAATAGGGAGGTGCCCGAAAGCACCTCCAGAGAAGGGGGTGAGGGGGAGTCCCCTTCACTCCTAGGTGTTGGAGAGGAGTAAGCCTCCTCTCCGGTTAATGAAATATGGAGGGTCCCCTGTGCAAGCACAGGAAAGGGGGGACACCTCCATTTTTTTTCAGTGGAGCTGCCCGAGGGCGGCTCCATTGTTGTTACAGGGGAAGTTGAGGGTTGTTTGTTTTTATATTTGTTCATACATGGGCATGCTGACCCTCTTTTTTATACGGGACGCAATAGCTCACCACCTCTCGCAGTTGCCCGCACTGCAAGAAGTGCTTACAGGCACCGCCATTTGGGACCACCCCTCCTGCCTGGTGTCCTGGCAGTCCATCGGCATGGTGGCTCCACCTTAGATGCGGCGTAAAACTGAGTGTGAAGAAAGGAAAAGGGATGTGAGGAAGGTATGTGTGGGGATTACGCAGGTTGTTAAAACAAACACATTCCGAACTGCAGCTCAGGGGTTAGGGATCCTTGTCCCCTTCCCCCTCAGCCCCGATCAGGAATGGTTGGCTTGAGAAGGTCAGCATCTACTCTGTGAAATTAGAGGCTGACCAGAGAAAGTTGTGGGAGAGGTATGAAAAGCGAGGAAATACAAGTGTTTTGAAGGAAGGAGAAGAGTCTAAGCTGGGGCTGGACGGAGTGCTGGATCACCTCAGCACGGCGGCCAGGATGGCAAATCGCCGCGCCCTTTACGGGGTGAGTCTCGAGGCCCCTCCCTGTTTTCTCATCACACGTTTGATATTGACCGCCCCATGGTCGGCCAGCTCTAAGGTGATGTCCTCTATGAAGTAGTCAATGAGTTCCCTCACATAAACTACTCCTTTAACAAAGTTCATGTTAGAGTGCAGCGTCACACTCACCAGATTTCCATCAAGAGTCCGAAGAGCACTTATCTTAGCCGCCTCTGAGGGATCCGCAGCATTCGCCAGAAGACACCCATTCGAGAAACTAGTCACCTTCGGCTCTCTACCAATTATGCTAGCTAATGCTCTCCTCTGATGGATCATGTTGCCCTTGGACAACATGGTGCCATTGGTGGATCAAATAACAAGGAAGTGTTTGAAGCCAGCGGGCTCGAAAACGCCAGGTAACCTCTGAATGAGGGGTGCCGATGTTATCGAGGCTCCACCCTGTGCACTTTTGGTCTTGGTCATTTTCAGGGGTTCCACACCCAGGCGAACAGAGGGGCCGGATGTGCCAATCTTGGCTTGGTCGCTTGCCAAAGTGGCAGCAGACCCATCCATCCCCGCAGCCCCCGGGATGGAGAGGAGCCCCGAGTTTTCTTAGTCTTTTTTTTTTTTTTTTTTTGGAGAAGAGGGCGGGGAATGAACCCGCTTCTCACCTCCGCTGGTAGAAGCCCCCAGGCTAGATGGACCGTCCTCAGCCAGGTCTTTCTCTGAAATGGAGAAGGTCCTGGTGGTTGCAGGGGCATCGGTTGGAGGAGATCCCTCCCCTCCTTATACTGTCTCGGAGACCCCAACCATTTGAGGAGGACCTTGCATAGGGGGATTCGGGTTCGGTGCTTGGCGCCGAGCCCGGATTTCCCCCCATGGAAGGCCCTACCGTCTGAGGCTGGGTTGCCTCAAGGACCATGTCTATATCAGGGGGGTCTCCAGTTGGCCATCCCCTCCCCCCAGGACATCGCAGGTCCTACCTGCAGCAGTGTCTTTAGTCTTGTCTTGGGAGGCACAGGCCTTGACCCCAGCAAAGTTAAATATTCTTGCCAGCAGGTCTTTCAAAGGAAGCGGCCGAAGGGGCCTGGCTTCCATCTCCCTCCAAGTGGGTTTGCCCTACTGAGCCGCTTCAATGGGGAGCGGTTGGCTATAGGCTGCCTGCTGACTTTCTTGGCAGTCCCTTTGGAAAGAAAAAGGGGGACTGCTGCTGGTAAGAGGGAGGTGCCCGAAGGCATCTCTAGACAAGGGGGTGAGGGGGAGTCCCATACACCCATAGGCGGAGAGGAGTAAGCCTCCTCTCCAGTTAGAGAAATTTGGAGGGTCCCCTGCGCAAGCACAGAGGGGGAGACCTTCACTATTTTTGTGGAGCTGCCTGAGGGCGGCTCCGTTGATGGACAAGAGGAAATTGATGGAAGATTTTTGGTTTGTTCATCATTAGGCATGGTGACCCTCTTTTTCTTATGGGATGCAATAGCTCATCACCCCTTGCAAGGGGTGCGTACAGACCTGGCAGAGCCAGGTGCCACCATTTAAGGCCAACCCTCCCGCCTGGTGACCTGGCAGCCTTTCAGCATGGTGGCTCCACCTTGGGCGCGGCGTAAAATTGATGGTGTGTGAAGAGAAAAGGAAAAGGGATGTGAGGAAGGTATGGGTGGGGATGATGCAGGTTGTTAAAAAAACACCATTCTAAACTGGAGCTCAGGGGTTATGGAACATTGTCCCCTACCCCCTCAGCCCCGATCCGGGATGGTTGGCTGAGAAGAAGGTCAGCCTCTACCCTGTGAAATTAGAGGCTGACCAGAGAAAGTTGTAGAGAGGATGTATGAAAAGCGACGAAGTAGGGGAGAAATACAAGCTGTCTGAAAGAATGAGAAGAGGCTAAGCTGGTGTCGGACAGGGTGGTGAATCCCATCAGGATGGCATATCGCTACACCCCTTACAGTTTGGTCTGGTGAACGTTGTGGATGATAATTATGGGCATATGGGTAAGTATAAGTTATGGGAGTGTATGAAGAAGCATGTGTTCCATTCATTTCTGAGAACTGTTGTGAATGATGTTGTGACTACGTGTGAAAGTTGTGGATGATAATTATGGGCATATGGGTAAGTATAAATTATGGGAGTGTATGAAGAAGCAAGTGTTCCATTCATTTCTGAGAACTGTTGTGAATGATGTTGCGACTATGTGTGAAAGGTGTCAGAAGCGAAAGGTGCAAGGTGTGCAAGTGAAGCCGCTGATGTTTAAAGTTGATACAAAAGAACCGTTTGAATTAGTAGTAATTGATTGTGTATCTTTACTGTGTACAAGTGCTCGGAATGTTGGTATGGTTGTTATGGTTGATAATAAAAGTAAGTTTGTGTATCAAGCGCCTGTGAGAGATAAAAGGAGTGTGACTGTTGAGCGTGTGGTTTAGCAGTGTTTTTTCCTATGTGTGTATGTAAGCCTAGGAAATGTCTGAGTGATAATGGGCCTGAGTTTGCATGTGAAGTATTTGAGCAAATGTTGAGAGAGAATGGTGTGGAGCATGTGAGGATGATTCCATATGTACCATCTTCGAATGGGTTGGCCGAACATACAATTAGGACCTTGTGTGAGATGTTGAGAATAATGAGTACGACTTTGAATGACTGGGATGAATGGTTGGGTAGAGTGTTATGGGCATATAATTCGACGGTGCATAGTGCAACTGGGGTGTCCCTGTGTCAGTTTGTTATGAATTTTGAAAGGTGAGTGAACGATAGGTTTCATTTGAATGAAAGTGAGCAGACTGTATGGTGTGAGGCACATGAAAGGTTTCATTCATTTGAAATTGGTGCAAAAGTATTAAAGGTAAGAGAAGTAAAAGGTAGGTTGAATGTGTCGAAGATGAGTCAAAAGTTTGAAGGACTGTATAGAGTTGTGAGAGTCTGGGAGAATGGTGTGATGTATGTTTGGGAGAGTTTGAATGGTGTGACTGAGAGAGTGTGGGCTCATCAGAGTCAGTTGAGGAGGTGGAGAGAACCACCTGACTACATAATGAGCCATCCAGTGTATGAACTGCGCAGAGAGAGAGATAAATGCATGATGATGAGGACGAATGTGATAGTAGGGATGTGTCTGGCAAAGAGCTTGTCTTGGTTTCGAGGAGTAGAAATCGTACAAAGAAGAGTGAAAAAGAGAATGCAAATAGGAATGAAAGTAGGTTTGAGCAGAGTCTTTCTGGTATAGGAGAGCTTGAGAGAGAGATTAAGTGTTTGCATATTTTTTTAGGGGAGGGGGGGTTAAGAGCCTATCTGGCGACTGCCTACTTGGGGATAAGTTGCCGGAATCATGATGGCCTAACACTAGGCTACTTTAAAATAAGTACACAAAAACACAACAATGATTAAAAGGGAAGATCGCAACAATTAGGAAGCAATCTCCAGCGTCGGGGGGAGGTCCCCCTACCCCCCAAGGCAGGAGCGTGCGACCTATAAAGAAAACAACAATAAAAACAAAAAAACAACAAAACTTAGTTATATAAAAGGGAGAAGGCCGACATCACCCCAAAAGTCTACCAGTCCACCAGTCAAAGAGCACGCACTCCTCTCGAGTACAAGGGACAGGCGGTAGCGACCCCGCACATCCCGGTACCGGGACAGGTAACGCACGCGAAGATCGCCCAGACTGGGACATTCAACAAGAATGTGCCAAACAGTGTGGGGGACAACGCTTTTTTTTTCTTTTCTTTTTTTTAAAAGCCCATCTGGCAACTGCCCACTTGGGCATAAGTCGCCGAAAAACACGACAGCCTAGAGCTAGGCTACTTTAAAATAAAAACTGTCCCGATCCGGGACAGTTGGCTGAGAAGGTCAGCATCTACCCTGTGGAATTGGTGCTGACCAGAGAAAGCTGTGGGAGAGGTTGTTTGAAAAGCGACGAAGTAGGGGAGAAATACAGGCTATCTGAAGGAAGGGAGAGTGGCTAAGCTATGGCCGGACGGAGCGCTGGATCCCGTCAGCATGGCGGCCAGGATGGCAAATCGCTGCGCCCCTTACGGGGGGTCTAGCTGACAGATCAACGGGTGACTGAAGACTCAATGGCCAAGTATCCAAGGGTGGAGGTGGTTGAGATGGTGGAGTACCCAAGGGCAGAGGTGGTAGAGTGATGAGAGATACCCTTAACTAGCCCACAGGTAATCGGCTCCCCAACGGAGAATGAAGGCAGTACGAGTCTGGAGACAGCAAAAATTGTTGCAGCAACAAAAGGAATCAGCGTCAATGCAGGCAGGGTATAATGGCAGAAATTCCTTGCTGAACGATGTCCAGAACAGTTCTCTCGAGTAGAGAAGGTGGGCCCCTATTTATACGAGCTTGCCAGAGGAGCATACGTGATGTTGGTCATGCAGTCGGGGGGCTAGATACACTGCTTACCGACACATTTCCAAGATGAGTCAATCCTAGGTTGCTCACAGATTATGGCCTCGAGGTGGGCACACAAGCGGACAGGTTGAAAAATATGATGTGGTTTGGTTGAGCTGCCCTTATACCACCCCCGGAACAAGAATCTACTGGGAGTAGATTAAACATTAATAAAAAAATTATCAAAATTAATTAGGGGACCTACTCAAAAGGTCAGCACCTAGGTTGTCCTTCCCAGCAATATGGATAACCCTAAATTTGTAGGCCTGGAGAGCTAAAGTTCATTGGAGTAATCTGTCATTTTTGCCCTTATGTACAGATATAGAAGAGGCTTGTGGTCAACCTCTAAAATCAATTCCTTACCACAAAGGTAGAAATCAAACCCAGTGATGGAAAATACAATGGTCAGACATTCCCTCTCATGGTCGAGTACCTCTTTTCACAGTCCAGGAGCTTTCTACTGGCATAGGCAACGGGATGAGGACATTCCTCTTGGTATTGTAGGAGGACAGCTCCCAGTCCATGAAGAGAAGCATCGGTTCTTAAAATAATCATCTGGGATTTGGCAGCCGTAGGACCAGTTTCGTGGGAGGAGGTATGCTGGTAATAGCTTTGATCTTGTCATGCTTGGGTCAAGGGAGTTTCCATCGAGAACAAAATTGAGATATTGAAGTAGAAGCATTGGTTGGGTAGGCTGGCTAACACAAGTCTCATCAAGCGGATGTAGGTAGCACAGGTAGTGACTAATCCAAAGGGCATGCGACAGAATTCCATTAGGCCTAAGTGAGTGGGAAAGGCGGTTAGACTTTTAGCATTATCAGAGAGAAACTTGATAAGCCTTATAGAGATCAAGTTCGCTGAAGTATTTAGCGCCCGAAAACTTATGAAGATCTTACTCCATGCTGCAGGTGGGTTCAGCATGAAACACTGTAATAGAATTGAGCTGACGGAAGTTGACCATGATCACAGGGGAACAGTGAGAGGAGAAGGAGCGCTGGACAATACATTGTTGAAAAAGTCTCAACCACTTTCTCAAAGGCAGGCTTGAGGTCAATAGGTATGGGATACCTTTTAGCCTATACCCGGTTGGTGGTCATTAAATTAATATCATGGAAAAGGGTGGAGGTACATCCAGGTTCATTGGAAAGAACATCCCGGTACCTACCCATGATTTCCTGTACCTGTGATAGCTGTTACTGGTGCAGTGTTCCAAACTCGGGGCAGTCGGATGAAGGAGAGTTGATCATACCCTCAGGTGATAATTGCAGTTAAGAGCGATCAGCGTTTCCTTCCTCGATGATGCTTAATTTATCCCTTCTCGGAGCTCTAAGTTCTTCAAGCGCGGTAGTTTTGTCCAAAACTTCCAATTGCTGCACCTGAGCCCTGTGGTGATACCTTATAAGGGCCATTCCACACTACAAACAGTTTGCTGGTATCACTAGGAAAGAGTACCAGAACTTTCTCACCCAGTTTAAAATGACAGTCTTGAGATTTGAGATCAAAATAAGTCTTATACCGGGAACTGCTAACATCAGCGTGTTGGGCAGCAATTTGGGAGCATTCTGCCAGCTTTTCTTGCAACTCGATGACATATTGGAGGCTGGTCCTTTTGTCTTCCTGGAGGGTACGATCTTCCAACAGATCTTGAAGAATGGAGAGTGGACCTTGGACTAAACAACCATACAGCAGTTCGAAAACTGAAAACCCAGTCCGGTCACTTGGCAGTTCTCTGAGGGCAAATAAAGTTGGGATGAGATATCTGTGCCACTCGCAAGGCTTTTACAAACATAACTTACGGAGGATGGCCTCTCGATCCTCCCATTACCCCTAGGGTGGAACCCTGTGGTAAAGATTGGTTTGACGCTCAGCAGCTTATGAAGTTCCTTCATTAAGTTGGATGTAAACTGGGTCGCACAGTCAGACAATATTTCTTGAGGGTTTCCAACTCGAGAGAAGACGAAGAGCAAGGCTTAGGCGACAGAAATTGAATCTATATCTGGAAACCCTGTAGCGAAATTGATGATGGTAAGAATATACCTATGGCCATGGCAAGATGATGGAGAAATGGGTCCCACTAAGTCGATAGCAATTTGAGCAAAAGGCTCAGTGACGATGGGCATGGACTATAACGGAACTGGTCGTACTCATCCTTTGGTAGAGAAACATTGACATTTATCACAGGAACAGCAGAAAGTTTGGATATCCGTTCCAATCCCAGGCCAGTAAAATTGTTCTGTGACCTTTAATTCAGTCCTGTAGGAGAAATGGCCAGCCAAGGGGCTCTCATGAGCAACAGAGGATAATCAGGTGACAATTACGGGGAGCCACCAGGGTTGAACTGCCTATCTTATGGGGACAATCAGACGTCAACCATGACAAACTGGTAGCTAGACCCGTTTCTAGTAGAGTTGTGCCGATTACAAAAATTTTGCGATGCCGATTCCGATGTCGATGCTGATTCTGCCTAATATTTGTTTTTAGTGTATTATGCTTAATTAATTAGATACTTTATAATTAGTTTCCATAACTATATTACTCAACTGTTAGGCTGTTGGAAGCTTGGAACTTGGAGGCCAATAGACAAAGCAGTGGAGTATTTTTTTAGTGTTTTTTAATTTTACTTTTCAATAGCCATTGAGTTTATGGAATTTTATAGCTTTTGATGGAAGGTTTTAGGATACAAAATGAATATGGATCTTTACAGAATTTATTTCATTTCCTTTCCTATTACGAATAGCCTATATACCTGTAGAAGTCTAAATACCTCCATGCATTAGTACATACATAAATACGCTGACGCAGCTGCGTGTCCCCTCCTCACCTAAATCCAAATTTGCCTTTTCGCATCAAATCTCCTTCACCCCTTTTTGCACCTTTGAGATAACCAAATTCGCGGCCATCCACACAGGAAAATGTCTGCCTCAAAAGACACCTGCCAGCCGACGAAGCCCTGAGTTTCTTCGCACCGTCATAAACCTGCGGCTTGAGGAAAGCTTGGATGGCGCCGAGGTGTGAATGTTTGGCATGTCCGGGTGGCAGATGAAAGATCTTTACGCGCAACGATAAGAATTTTATGAGAATCCGGTGCTCTCTCTCAATTTTAGCTCTTGAGGGAAATAAAAGAGGAAATTTTCCCTGGAGTCGGGCAGAAGATCTTGGACCTACGTTGTATGTGGAGCTAGTCCCACAAAGGAAACAGTCCGCCTGTTGCAAGGAAGAAACTTTGGGGAATTTGTTGTTGCCATCAGGGTACTTGTAGGTGCTAAACTTCTCACAGAACCCTCCCCCCTTCAGTCAGAGGTTACACAGGACCTCCCTCTGTGGATTACCGTAGACGCAGCTAGGTAATCATTTTTGGCTACCCACTCCAGGTGCCAATAATTGGAACGGACACTTTGAGGAGAAGAATTCCGATTTGAGTCACAGTTTGACTCGCCTTCAAGATCCGGCCTAGGATCATTATATCAGGACACCGGTCTAGGATTACCCCCCACATTCGGTAACCTAGAACGACCGGGCTAAGTGCGAACATCATCCGAAGAAGAAGACATTCACCGTCATTCTCCAAATACTTACGATATCAAAGGTATCATTAAAGTGAATTATCCCCTTCCCTAAATTCACCGGTTTAATCGTTAACTAGAATATCCATCCCAAGCTCATAACCTCGAGTATTACAAGTGATTAATTCAGTGCTTAATTCTGTGATATTATTCAATTTATTCTGTCGGTGCAATTAAGATGCAAGCATCCTAGTAAGTAGATTTCAGGTGTAATTCCCACGACATTATATATACTTATCAATTCAGTGCGAAGATTAATCATATTTATACATATACGAGTATTAAGAGTGCATATGCCGAGCATTGCAAAAAAATTTATTCCCAGCGACAATTGATAATGCCATTACTAACGTTTTTGACATAGCATCGTTCGTCTCTCTCATAGGCAAGGAAATCTATTTAATAATTACGATCAATTTTTTGGCATTAGACGAGGTAAGAGTGCTTCAAGGGATGACCATTTACCACCCCAGATTCAAATTTTACTCTTCCGGGTGATCTCATATCTATTATGCAATTCACCAGGCACTCTGGTGGATCTGAGGGGAACGCATAAGGCGCACCTCCGAACACCATTTGTTTCAATTTTAATTTTTGACCCCTCTTATTATTATTTCTTTGTTTCACATTTCTTATATACTAGATATTTTATATGGCTATTGGCCAAAGTTCTTTTATTTTACTGGGTTTTTTTTTTACTTTCTTTAGCATTTTTGTTTTTATTTTTTCTAAACTCAATGCTTTCCTTTTACTTTTTATTAATTTTTTTAAATATTTTGTTAGTATATTTACACTTTTCTTTTTATTAGTTAGTACTTTATCTCGTTTCTGATTGAAGCCATTTGGATCCACTGTTTTCATCTCTTTTAGTTTCTTTATACATTTTGACACAGGGGCAGTATATCATGATAAATGGACAATGGCCATGGATAAGGAACACCATAAAACGTCCCTGAGTAGGTAAACCATTATATATGACTTAAAATTCCAAAGACAAAATACTAATCATTGAAACCACATTTATTAGAAAAATCATATGGTTGAGTATTTTTTTTTAACCTTTTAGTAATTATATCACTGTAGCTTGCTACTTTCTTTCAAACATCCCTGAAAGCATATACTATAATCTGACCAGAATTAAACAATAAAGGTGTTACTTAATAAAGCTGTAGTAACTAGTAACACAAAGTATGTTCTTAATAAAGGTGTAGTAACTAGTAACACAAAGTATGTTGTCTGGCCCAATTCAGCCACCAAAAACTGTATAAAAAGATAAAATTTTGCGGATGCCGATGCCGAGTACTCGGCACATCTGTAGTTTCTAGCTTGCTCAATTTCTCCTGAGGCAGCTTTTGCTCAAGCATGCAAAGAGAGTTTCACAGGAAGACTGGAGATGACTGAAGTCATCAGGAGCACAGAGAGTGGCTGGAGAGCAGGCAGAGTTAAGGGGTGTATCCGCTTCATTTTTCCTGCTCTAGTCTGAACAGCATGAACATGGCTAAGTTTTGGTTCTGACGGAGTTCCTGGGCCAACAGCAGGATTTTTCCAGGGAGTATGGTTTTCAAATAGTGAAGGTGAAGCTGGAAGAAGCAAGGGTTTAGCGACATTAGGGTCTCTAACTCCTGGAATGTTTCCAACTGAAATATTAGCAAATTTAATTGGAGCTTGAATTACGTCAGTCCAGCTTTCGTAATAACGGGCCATGAAGGTAGCAGGAGATGAGGGGGAATGAATCTACTCGTCCTAAGTAGTTGGCAACGAAGACTTTCCTGCAAGCAGTGACATCAGCGTCGAGCAATACGTCCTCCAAAACGACTACACGGAGCATCCAGTGTCTCTGATGATGGTCGAAACCCAAGCCCTGTTGATGGTACCAGAGGCTGGAAATGAGAGACACTTCAATCAGATAAAAAGAATACCACCTTAAATGGTTGTGTCAAAGACGAGCCATCTTTGAAGGTGCAGGGGTTCTTTGGGCACCAAGGTCTAATGTCTCCAACCTCGCTGCAGCCATGACAAGTAACAGTAGAGGAAGAATTCCATTGGTTGCTAGGCGAGCTGGATGCTGTGGTGGTCCGATTTGGAGATGGCTTAGATGGATGAACGAACTTCTTGGAGCTAAAATTAGAAGTTCAGGGAAGAGTGGGGTGAGCTGAGGTCCAATTGACGGCTAATTGGATGACTTCTGATAGAGTAGAGGGTCGCCGTTCCTTAATGAAAGTGCATCAATCTAGATGGAGAGAAGACAGGAATTGATCAAGGATAATAAATTCTTTTAGCTCTTCAAAGGTTTTACCTATTCTGGAGGCTTCTAGACATGCCTGGAACAATTGGGCCAGATGGAAGGAGAACTGTTGGAAGGTTTCCCCTGTTGAAAACTTAGAACTCCGGAATTTGGCAGAGTAACCATCAGGAATCTTGTTAAAACCAGTGAGAAGGGCTTTCTTTAACAGATCATAATCCCTGGTGACATCCATTGGCAGAGAAGTATATAATTCAGCAGGGTTACCAGTGAGTAAACTTCCTTACCTCACGGCATAAGCTCTCGGGGTTCACTTCAAGCAATTCAGCAACCCTCTCAAAGCGGTTGAGGTAGGAAGTGATATCGTCTCCATCCTGTAATAGTAGAAGTTTAGGTCAACTCACAGGATCAGTAAACTGAACAGGAGCAGGCTGTTAGGAGGAGGAGATTCGAGCTCATTCAGTCTCCTTCTCTGCTCCGATCTTAGTCTTAGCAAGTTGAAGCTTTCTATCCTCTTCTTGAGTCTTCCTGTCTCCGTCCTCCTTCTGGACTTGAGCATCTATCTTAACAAGTTGAAACTTTCTATCCTCTTTCTCCCTCTGGACTTGACATACTTCCCTTTTTGCTTGGCGGTCCTTTTCACATTCCTCGCGTTCAAACGCTTGTTGTTGGAGGACATACTGAGCAATTTCATTATGAGTGAAGCCCAGCTCCACTGCCTGGTCCTTAAGCTCTTTAATGTGGGACATAATGACAGAAATGAGTCCCAAAAAAAATTAAAGTTAAGTCAATGAGGCCACAGCTCACAGAATTTTGAAAAGCCTATCTTTTCTGCAGGATACTTGTTCCAGAAGTATGTAAACATATCATTCAAGTTGAACAAAAGAAGTCACTTCTGCATTTGAGCTTTTATGCCATTGATTCACACACTTACTTTGTCTTTCATTCCTGGGCATAGCCGTGAGAACTCATCATCTTCATAAAGCTAGCTATATGCCATTTTGTCATGTCTGCTAATGGTTTTCCTTTTGTTAGTGCTGGCCGAGCAAGTACACCTTCAGCATCATGTAGCTTTCTTGCTGCTTTAACTATCCTTTCTGACACTTGAAATTCTTCAGCAACACTTTTCCTCAACTAACTCTTTGGCTGTAGAGTCAAAATTTGGAGTTTGTCATAATGGCTAGTTGAGGCTATACACTTGATCTGCAGTGCAGACAAAAGATTGGTGTAATCATCACAGTTTTGGCATGTAGCTTGGATGGCTTCAGCTTCAGGCTGCATATCACTAATGTCTAACCCACCAGCTACTGCAATGGATTCTGTTAACTTCTGTTGTAATTGCTGAATCTCCATGCCTCCATATCCAGGTAAATCCTTCTTGCTGACCTTTTTGAACTTCAAAGGGGACACACCAAGTGCTCCAGCAGTAGTATCAACAGCTTCTGTTGCAAGAGCTCTTTTAACCACTTCAGGTTCTTCACCAGAAGAATTGTCAATTGCCTTACCAAATGTTTGACATTGAAATCTTGAACTCAGCTCACATCGGCATGTTGGACACAGCACTCCTTCCAGGTCTTGCTCAGTCACTTTCTTCAGCTTAGGTGCTGTATCAGTGGTAATCTTGTGCAGACCCTTCACAATTTTCTTTGTATGTGAAAGATTGAAGGGACTGCAGCAATATCGCCTTGTCGCACAATCCAAACTAGCATACAGTATTTCTGAAATGGAGCCAAATAGAATGTAAATTGTGCAATAATGGACTAGTAACATATAAGGCACATGTTCATTACTTCATATATGTTACTCTAGGAAAAGAATTTGGTATAATATAAGCTCAATGTTCAGGAGATATAGGCTCATGAGTGCAGCACTGGATGGTGTTACAGGTAATTTTTTTTGCATTTAAAATTTTTTGGGGAGAAAACTAATCCACTTGGGTCAAAACTGATTTGATTTTTGAAACCCTTGCAAAAAAGTAGGCCAGACTAGTCATTTTTAGCACCCCAAAGCATATAGCAACTGAGTATAGGCCCCCTAAAAACGCTTCCGGTGTTTGGGATAAAAAACAGGGGTACTGTATCTTGGAAACTATAACAGCTACAGAGCTGAAATTTTGCACAGGTCTGTTTTGGCCAAGTACTAACTTGTGTACCAAATTTCATCAAAATTTGAGATAGTGAGGTGGGGAGTATTGAACCACTTGACATGGAATGACCCTTATCCTATTTTTACTGACCCTAATATCTATTCACAGACTAAACTTCTTCTTGCTTTATAGAATTATTTAGATTCGAAGGAATGCTATTTCTGATATATATAATCAACCCACCACCAGTCCAATCTTTCCTTTGACTAATGTACATATCATAACCCTGTAGTTCAAATTCACTCACATTGTCATTAAATTTATTTTAATTAACCCATGATTCTATTACACATATAATTATTATATTTATATCTTCATCAATAATATAACTAAATAACTCATCCTTCTTATTTCTAAGACTATGAAAATTGGTATAGACAACTCAGCCCTCCTATCCCTTAAGCACCTCTTTTAGCCTGAATACCTTCACCTCTAATCCCTTTCCCTACCCCACCCTGTCTAACTTTCGTACAATTTTGTCCTCTTATATTTAGTTTCCCACCTGTAAAGACCAAATTACTTTCACTCTATTCTATAGGACTATCTAAATTGTCTGTTTCTATTTATTAAGTACACAAAGCAATATTCTCTGAGTTATTAGTATTTGAAAGTAGTATTTTAAAAAGCATAAATCTATTATTTGCCATTGCCATGATGTCAGATGCCTCAATAAGCATTTAAAAAGTTTCATTACATGATTCTTGAAATACATATTACCAACGATGATCCTAATTTAACTACATAGGTAAATGAAGCTATGCCACAGTATGTCACTAGAATAGGCTTCTTTTTTGGTTCCTTTCTAAGAAGGAAAAAAATTCAATGCACCAATTTAAGAAATATATATATTATCAATGGTTATAGTAGTTTAACTATGATGTAGAAGGTTAGGGGTAGTAAGTTATTTTGTTTTGTACATATCAGTGGAGCTTGTGTGGATGTTGTAAATGGGTGTTCAACTGTATCTAGGTCTTGATGGCAGTGGGAACAGATATCTATATTGGCCATGGCAGTGCATAAGAGCGATCTTTCCTCAGTGTTAATATCTGATGGAATGGAACTGAAAAAGTGGTTTGTACCCAGAGATTGCATGCCTTGCAGTTTTGTGTGTATGGATGGTTTTGTGGGTGATGGGGGCCATACTTTAGGGTGAAAGGATTCTTGATTCTCAGGGTAGTATATCCTTGAGAGTTATGCATATGTCTCATGGAGGATGGTGTGGGTTTCATATATAGTGGCAGGGTTTCTTGTATTACAAAGATATTGGATTGGCCAGATGTCAAGATGGTGTTTTAGTGGCATAACCTTTTTTGTCATGTAGTAGGTGTTAATCAGGGGTCAAAACAAGAAAAAAAAAGTAATCTAGACTGAAGATACAATTCTTGAACCAGAAAAGATTGCTAGCAAGGCCACCTAGACCCTCAAAACTGGTCTTTAAAAATATTCTCCCTAAGGATAAGCTTGAACCCTGTTGATTGAAACCATCAAGGCTTGATTGATTGTCTAACTGCAAATTGAAGGAAATTTGAAGGGGGAGAGACAAACACACAGGATGGAAGAAACAGTCTCATCCTCAACCTCCTGTATCCCCCTACCCTCTTTTGAATGAAGTAAGACATCCAGATGTTTTATCATATCTTAAATTTGGTAGGACTGAAATGAGTAAATATGGCAATGAGTGGTTGATTTATGTATCCTACAAATTAAGATAGGAGTTTTATGTATTTTGCCTTGCTTTATTTACATAGAAATTATGCATTTTATTAGCATTTGTTTTTTAAATATTGTAAAATATATATGCTTGTGTTCTTATTGAGTAAAATTCCTGTAAATACTTGAGAAATGTATATATATTGTGAATTTTAAAATTTAATCATCTGTACTTCATTTTAGACTTCTGCCACAGCACCCAGCACTATTGTATACAGAGAGAGATGAGAAGTTGTGGGAATTGAAACATTGATAAACTGGTGGACATCACATACACACATCCTCTAGAGAATTTGGAGATGAGCCAAACCCACTACCTAACTCAGCCAGACAAACTGCAGCCCTCCCACTTTCATCCCCAAGAGAAGATTACTTGTTGGAGTCCATTATTCTCAAGTTACAAGGGGCAGTCAATAAGTTTTGCAATTCGGATATAAGGAAACGAGATATGAAGAAAAGTGTTTTATTATTTTACAATATAACTACCTTCGACTCCAATGCACTTGCGCCACTTTTCCCTGAGGCTTTGAATTCTCGACAACCAGAAATCTCCCAACTGCTGTTCAATCCACTCCTGGACGGCGAGCTGGACATCTTCATCATCCCCAAACCGGCGTCCACACAGTGCAGCCTTGAGCTGGTGGAATAAAAAGTAGTCGCTAGGGGGCAGATCTGGACTGATGGGGGAATGGTTGAGCTCATCAAATCTGCACTCACGCAGGGCAGCTTGTGCAACTCTGGCCTTGTGGACAGGGGCATTGTCGTGGAGAAGCAGGACACCGTGTGTCAACTTGCTGTGCCGCTTCTGACAGATGCACTTCTTCAACCCAGCCAGTTCCTTGGTGTAATATTGGCCTGTGATGGTCCTTCCACGAGGCGCATAGTCCACCATCAACACTCCCTCAGAATCCCAGAAGATGGTGACCATGATCTTCCCGGCTGAGGGTTGGGTCCGGAACTTGATGGGGGTCGGAGAGCCCCTGTGCTTCCAGGCCATGCTTTCGCGCTTGGTCTTGGGATCCCAGTGATGGACCCATGTTTCATCACCTGTCACTATGCGTGACTCGAATCCCGCCGGGTGTTGGTTGTACAGGAGCAGCAGCTCCTCCGAACTGTGACGACGTCTAAGTCAATCATGGGAAGTGAGGTTTTGTGAGGTTTCTAGGAACCCAACGGGCAGAGACCTTGTTCATGGCCAAATTGTTGTGGATGATGTTCATAACACTTCCATGTCATATTCCAAGTTCTCGCTCGATTTCTTCAACCTTTACCCTTCGATTTTCGAGGATCATCTTCTCCACACAGGCCACATTGTCCTCATTGGTCACATCTGACGGTCATCCTGGACGAGGGTCATCTTCAAGGGACTCACAACAATGGCGGAACTCCCTATTCCAGCGATCAATGGTTGCATAGGAAGGGGCGGTGTCGGTGTACACCGCAACTATGGCTTCATGGATCTCTTTTGCATTCTTGCCTTCCTTGGTCAAAAATTTGATCACTGCGCGGTGCTCAACCTTCTCCATTGTTGAAAAATTTGTGAGTGACGATCGGCGATCAGCGACTGCTTCTTAAATAGATGAGGCAGGAGCGTGCGGCTGCAGGTCCTGACTTGTCCTAACAACCCCACAAACAGCCATCCCTCTTCCTGTTTTACCCTACCGATTCGCAAAACTTATTGACCGCCCCTCGTAGATTGAAGAGTGTAACTATGGCAAGTAAATGAATGAATGAAGGTTTACTAAAATAAGGAAGCCTGAGACATTTAACAGAGGTTTTGTAATTATTAATATCAGATTTTGTATACCTATTTGATTTGATTGGTAAATTATTAAAAAGAGGTTTTACAATCATTTATGAGATTTTGTATTTGGGGGTTAATTGATAGATAAATTAAATAGCGTTATTTATAAATGAAGGTTGCTGTAAATAGCCATAAGCATTTGATAATATTTGTATATTACCAAGATAAATTAAAGACAAGCTAGGAAGGTTGTTTGAGTTTTCTATGCTCTATCAGATACTCCAAATTATACATTGGGTCCCCCCCATTATAAAAGATAGGGGGAAAAGTATGATATAGAATAGTGCAGAAACTTTAGATTGCTGAAGCAAAGTTTCTCTGGCCCTTCTGCAATCAAGAACCTCTCCCTGCTCTCACAGACAATTGAAAGTTTAGAATTATATTCAATACGGTGAAAAGATAAGGGCAATCCATACTCTTACTCTTTTTCACTTTTGCACCCAAAAATATTCTTAACCTTTTGCTTCTTCTTTCCTTTCTTGCTTCACACCTAAGTCCATCCTTTATCAAGCACTCCTTTAGTCAAATGATCTTCTTTTGTGTACCCAATTCCTTAGACCCAATGGGGGTTAATGTCACTCTCCTCTATCATTGTCTTCTATTCCATTTCCACCTATCAGTCCATTAGACATTCCCATGCCCAACATTTCATATAATTGAGTCATTTTTCCAACCATTTTTTATTTCATTTCCCTCTGCATATTTTCCAAACTTTCCTCAAATCCTCTTTCCAATCAATTCATCTCCTCTCACCCATTTCAAAGTCTCCTTCAATATCGTACATTCTTCTTCCTCCTTTTTTTTAATTCCAATCTCATCTTACCACTTCCTTGGTGAGCTCATGCTCAGAAACCTTTCTCCTGTTAGTAAGTAAGGATAGCAAAGGAAGAACAAAACTTTTATCTTATCCATTCCCAAATCTAACCTCACTTTGTATCTCTGTTCAGATTCCAGAAATATATAGCAGAATTTATTAAGTATATAGAAGAGTGTTTGAAAGAGTTTGAGACTATGGGTTCAGTATCTAGTAATTTTACTGGTATTGTAATGATTATTTTTTTTTATATTTAGATATCAGGACCATTTAAACAATGATATGATAATGGTATATATACACTAGCAACTAGTTCACATATACAAAAGAAACACTACACATTTGGCCTAAATATACAAATCAAAATATATAAAATTAATTCCAAAGATAAATACATACAAATTCAACCAATGAATTTCAAGGAAAGCAAATAGACAACTTACAAGACAGAAAAAAATATATTTATACTTTAAAACTCCTTTCACCCAACAATGATTCACTGCTACTAACACTTCAGTCAAACGAGGACATTGCAGAACAGAACACAATGGCAATCAGAAAGCTTCTTTTTTCCTTTCTTCCATGGAAAATGGGAGTGGATCAATGATATATTTTTCCATCTATCTTCTCTGTTACTTATTTAAAAGTTCTGCTATACGGTTTTCACTCTGAAAGAAGGCATCCGGAGAAGGAAGTTTAGACTGTTGCCATGTCTTCTATTCTCTATATCTTGGGTTATAGTGAAGAGTGTTATTGCTACAGGGATTGGATGTGAGGGATGAATGAAAGAAAGATTCTGGTTTATTTGAATTTCATTCAGTATTTTACTTTCAAAAGAAGAAATATTATTTTTGTAAAAACTGCCGCATTGTTGTAAGAAATTGTATCCTGCTAAAAATTTCATCTAATAAATTGTAGAAATTTGTTTTATACATATATTTTTTAATAGAAAATTGTCAATAATAAGCACTGAAAATATATATTCATTAAAATTAGCAGGGGTAAACTAAATGACTAATAATTTCACACTCTAATGATGGTAGAAATTTATCTAGTGAATATTTAGTCATTTAGTCTACTCTTGTAATTTTATTATTGATTATATATTTTGTCGAATAGTAAAATTATTTTGAGTAATTATTTTTCTCATTCCCTATCAACACTTTTTCTCAACCAGGAATTACATTCACTCTACTTAATAATAAAGTTCAGCCCAGTACCATTGTTGATGTTTCCTTCGAGGAATTATTTGACAAGTTTTGCTCATGTTTTTATTCTACCCAGCCAATCAGATTTCTTTATTTTATGTTTCGTCACTTTATAATCAAATGTCTTACTTAAGATGAGCCCTCAATTAACTGTATTTGATCTCAACTGAAACTAATCTCTTAAATAAAATTTGATTCCTGCACATGCACAAACACATTATGAACAGCTTCTGCCACTTGTGTTCTTGAGAAAATAAAATGACATCTACTAGTCTATTATACTCTCCATCAAATTTATAAATGTTGTGTTGTAACTTCATTGTCACAGACAATTACAATCATTCCCTTGGTGTTTGTACCTAATACATGTAGTAGTTATCAATAATTTGGCAACTTTGAAAGAAAAGACAACCCAAAAAAATTCAAACAAACATGGAACAATACAAAAGTAGAATTACAAGAAAAATATATCTTGACATAGGTTTTTACATAACCCTTTTGGGATGTAAACATATTATAGAAATATTTTTCTCTTCATTAAAGCCAAACTGAAGTTGGTATTTAAGTCTTAGAAGACAGGAAAGATGGATTCAAGTCCTATTTTGGCACAACTTGTAAAATAGTTATGCATATTGCTAGAAAAAACATTGATAGGTAAGAAAACATGTTATAGTAGTCACTATAAATAAAACAAGATTAAAGGAGATACAGAGATCATAATTAGATTAAAAAATGGAGCAAAAAAATATGCAATCAGAAATTAGGATATTAAAATTATCATGCAGAATTAAATAAAAGATTTAGTTCTAGAATCAAAGTGAAGGAGGAGAACAGCATAAGTAAATAGTTATTTGAGAATTAACAAAATGTTAAGACCAGACAAAACCATCTTCCATTCTGAAAGATGGTAAATTAGAAATTTTTATTTTTCAGGCTGAGTGGAATTTTTTTTAATTATATTTTTTTATATACAATTTCCATGCTTTCTCTCAAAGAAGAGGTATATATTTGAGGTCAAGAACATTCTAGGAAAGGTCAATTTTTAAAATATTTCATGGTAGTCAACTCAATAAAAATAAGGTTGGTAACAAATATTTAATCACTTTTAAAACTTACCTTTCTTGTTGAAATTCACTTCTGCAATAAGTACATTTTACAATTGGAAATGATCCTCGGCATTCCTGCAAAAAAAATTATGAAAATTATTTTTTATTATAAAACATTTTCTACAATGAAAATGTAGATTCACAAAAATATAAATTGCTTTCAACGCAAATATATATATATATATATATATATATATATATATATATATATATATTAAACCCTCGATATAACAAACTATATGGGGCGGAGGGTCATTCGCTAAACCCAATGGATGTTAAAAGCAAATGAAGTAATGAACCAAGTTCGTTATGGATATGTAATATGGACTACACAACATAGTATTGATACGAACCCTGCACTGTAGGAGACATGTGTCACACCAACACTCACTCAGGCTGGTCATAACACTTGCCTGTTAAACCCGATGGAGTTCAGTCAGGAAATTTGGTTCGTTATATCCGAAATTCATTATATAAGGTTCGTTATATTGAGGGTTTACTGTATGTATATATATATATATATATATATATATATATATATATATATATATATATATATATATATATATATATATATATATATATACATATATATATAAATAAATTAACCCACAGGAAAATGAAAAGATGAATCCAAGCACTTTCAAACTATATTTGCAAGTTCATTTTCAAGGAATATTATACTAATATTATACTTATGTTGGTAAATTCTAGTAGAAAAGATTTACCAGTTTGCCCAAAGTAAGGTAAATTGCAAATAGAACATTCTATAGAATATACTCTTACCTTTTTTCCTAGTATTATTGTGGACTAACATTTTATATAAAGTGGATTCATATCTAAAATTAATAGAAAGCAGTGTATTCCAATGAAGGCTATTAGCGAAAAATGTAGGAAGCCATTGTGGTAGAATCAGGAGATGCTAGGAAAATTTCTGAGAAGAAAAGGGCATAACAGAGATTACAGAAAGTACTTTTGACAACTTAAATCATTATAGGTCACCATAAATGAGCTAATAAGATTAAGAAGAAGAGCAAAAGGGCAGGAGAAATTAATTTAGCTCAAAATAATAATAAAGATCTAAGAAAATTCTTTAGCTATTATAGAATTAATAACAAATCTAAGTGATAAAATAGGGCCTATTAGATATGAAGTGGTTTTGAAAGAATCTGAAATAGTAGGGTGTTCTTAATAATAATTTTTCTTCAATATTTACAGAAGAGAATCCAGATAGATTAATTGATGATAATTCTAGGTCAAGGGAAGTAGTGTTGAATACCGTTAATGTGAACAGGAAAATAATTAAAGGGCTTATATTGGAATTAAATACTAGTAAGGCATCTGGCCCAGACAAAATTCATTTTAGGTTACTCAAAAAAGGTGTAGATAGTATTGCAGTAGCTCTTGAGAAGATATTATATAGTAGATCACTAGAACTTGGAGAAATACCTAATGATTGGAAATTAGCGAATGTAGTGCCTATTTTTAAAAAGGTATGTAAAGACCAATAAGCTTAACTTCTATAGTTTGTAAAATTATTGAGAAGATAGTTAAGAAGGGAGTTTCTGACCATGCTGATGCTCAGCATGGGTTTAGAAAAGGTAGATTGTGTTTAACAAATTTACTAGATTTTATGGATTATGTAGCTGAACAATTAGATAAGGGAGAGAATGTTGATGTAATTTACTTAGATTTGACAACTTAAATCATTATAGACGTTCATTTTTTTTTAAAAATTGAATAATCCACTAACAGAAATAGCAGGATGAGAATATGAGGTTGACTCACAACCAGAGACAGAAGTGGCCCATTTTTTATTTTTACCCACTTGGGCACAAGTCGCCGCACTCATGACATCCTAGCACTAGTCAACTTTAAAATAAGAATATGCAAAAAAACAATAAAAAAGCGAAAAGCTCCGGTGACAGGCGGTCTGCCTCTCCCCCCCCCCCTGGGTGCAGGAACATTTGACCTACAAAGAAAACAACAAAAAAACTAGTTAAATAAAGGGGAGAAGGCTGACCATGCAAAAGTCAGTAAGTCCATTAGTCAATGTGCATGAACTCATCCGAAGTACAAGGGACAGGCGGTAGTGAACCGGTCCATCCCGGTAGCAGGGCAGGTAACATGCGCGAAAATCACCCAGACCATACAAAAAGAGAAGTTGGGCATCTTTTTCTCCTGCAACGTGAATTCCTCCAAACATTGAGAGAAACTTGCTCCGATCGTGAAAATCTCTCTCATTTTCTTTGTCTAAGCTAAAACCATCCCCACCATGCCTACATTAGAAAATCTTCCGAACTAAACAAGAAACTTGACCTTCTCTTCAAGAAAAGCCCATGGTGCACTTCATCATCTCCAAGAAAAAACATCTTGAATCTTGCTTCCCTTGAATTACCATAGATGAACAAATTATTATTGGATATGGACTTTCATTCTCATTTTCTAATAGTGATTCATTAAACCTACAACATTTAGCGTCTCTTCATAAATGTAGCGAAAATCTGGAGATTAATAGTGAATTTCTCAGTGGTTATCTTTGCAGTGTTTTTAATTTGAATACTAATGTGAAATATCAAAATATACCCAAAAAGTTACTTAACGCTTTAAAACTTTTACAGAAAGACCAAAACATAGTGATAACAAAATCTGACAAAACTAACCAAATTATTGTGATGGATAAAACTCAATATGCGCACAAATTAAAATGATCTCATAAGTCACAACACTACCTAGGAAATTTTAAATTCTAATCTTCTGAACAACAAGAGGAAATCCTTTAATGACGCTATTTGAAAAATCTTAGATTCCAAATCTGAATTAACCAAAAAATTTAAAACAATCCACCCCTTCCTTCCCTACATGTACTGGTTACCGAAAACCCATAAAGAAGGTATCCCATTATGCCCAATCATCTCTTGCATTGGCTCCCATAGTTATATGCTATCCAAATGGCTAACGGAATCTTATCAAATGCGGTGGGTAAAATCTCTCACTCACATATTGTCCACTCATCGGACCTTATTTCCAAAATTAAAA
Organism: Ceratothoa steindachneri; assembly: GCA_963969495.1. Classification (NCBI taxonomy): domain Eukaryota; kingdom Metazoa; phylum Arthropoda; class Malacostraca; order Isopoda; family Cymothoidae; genus Ceratothoa; species Ceratothoa steindachneri. Next base: position 115,748,549 of record OZ018321.1, read on the forward strand.
ATCTTGACCTCGGTGGTAAAAAATCTGTTAAGTTTTGACCTAAATAGTTTGTTTACAAAAGTCTGGGTTGATGAAGCGCTTGACATTTTATCAAAATTTCTTCCCAATTTAGATATTAACCTACCTTTACTGATACTTAAAATTATTAAATTAGTGCACTTATGTGTAATGAATAATGTATTTTCAACTGAGGATAAGTTTTTTCGCCAAAAGCCAAAAATATGGCCTAAGTATGGGTAACCCCCTTTCCCCCATACTATGCAATCTATTTATGGAAAACTATGAAATGATCCTCCTTCCTAGGATCCATTCCCAACCTTTTATCTGGTTCCGATATGTAGGCAACATCCTGTCGGCATGGCCCATAGACAACAACAATTGCAATGAATTTTTCAACCTGAATTTGTTACACCCATAGATAAAATTCAAAGTAGAATAGGAACAGAATAATTCTCTACCGTTTTTAGATGTAAATATCCACCTTTTAAATAATTATAGCCAGTCTAGCGAAAGCCTATAAATTCAAATGCTTACATACATTTTTTCTCAATACATGATAAATCCATAAGATATCTGTTATTTCTTCCCTCTTTCTCCAAGCCAATAAAATGTGCAACCCAATCTTTCTTCAGGATGAAATTAACCACCTTATCTGCAATTTCATTGAACTAAAATATCCAATTCACCTCATAAATAGATGCCATTCCAAAGCACGAAAAAACTTCTATGCCACCTCCACACCATAAAGGGATGATTTTTTTTTTAAATGTATTAGTTTCCCATATTTTTAGCCTTGGCTCCTCTAATGATTATGCGAATGGGAATAACATAATTACATTTAAATATTCCAATAACATTTGAAAATCCTTGACTAGACTGCGCCCAATCAATCTTGATGCTGGAGTTTACAGTATACCATGTTATAATTGCAAATTAAAATACATCGGAGAGTCAGGCCACTTTAATAAGAGGATGAAAGAACTTTAGCTGATATCAGAAGGTGTAGGAATTCATTAAGTCTCTTTACGCACATGCAAACGCACGACCATAGAATTGATTTTAACCATGCAAAAATCATTTATAAATCAAACAGTTATATTGAGAGGAGAATTGCAGAATCAATCATCATCAACAAAGTTGATAATTTCAAATTATCTGAGGGGCAATACAAATTTAACAAATATATAATGAATAGAGTAGCCAATCGTATCTATAAGCCCCCGGACTCAATGCGTTTTGGGGATTAGCAACTCTCCAGATTGTTTCCGGCTGCATTACATCTTGTTTAGCTTGTCATTCATGCCAGAATTACTTGAGTGTTTTTTTTTTTCAGTTATAAATAATATCTTGATTCAAATATTGTGGTTTACCATTATCTTCCACTATATATATATATATATATATATATATATATATATATATATATATATATATATATATATATATATATATATATATATATATATATATAGCAGGAATATGAAGACATATGCAATGGTTACGAACCTTTAATTTTCCGGACGTTTTGGTCATTAACGATGACCGAAAAAACATGACAAGAGTTGAAAATGATAAATGAAAGCAAGAAGTTAAAATGAAATATATAATCCTAAACCGTTGAAAGCAAATGGGTGAAAATCTATTAATAAGAAATTGATTAATATCATAAAAAATAACTAAATTAAATAATAATCCCATGAGTTTAAAATATCCATAATAAACATGAATTAAATTCCTATTGAAATACAAAAATTGTAAACTATAGCAATAAAGTCGAAAGCAAGGGATGAAGAAATTAATTAATATTCCCAGCGCTGTAGATGCTTTGGCAGCTAAGGCATGGCAACAAATGGCCAAAGGTGGTACCCACCATGGTGGAGTCCTGGACAGAAAACCCTAACCCTAAGCCAAAAGGGCTTAGCGTATGACTAGCGTCTCTCGGCAGCATAGGCACGGTCAAAATCACCTTCGGATGCAGTGATTGCTGTTGGCGATTGAGGGAGGTGCCGGGCTCACGCGTACAGGTGAATAATGCACTGTGCACGGAATAGAGAGAGTGGCATCTCTCCAGCATTGACAAGTAGGCTCTCTGGGGGAAGTGCAGAAGGCACCAGTTGCCAGGCAAAGGCCGGTGTGGTGGATCGAGTCCACCTTCCGCAATACACGCTCAGCTGCAGATGCATAAAACTCACATCCATAGTCGAGCTTTGAACGAACAAAGGATAGATAAAAAAGTAAGGCAGTAGCCCTATCAGCACCCCAAGTGCTGAACATCACAGAGCGAAGAATATCCATGTCACAGTACAAGAAACCCACCCTAAGGCTGTGAATATGAACCTCCCAGGTAAGGCGTCGGTGAAATACAAGACAAAGGAAACGGTGTGATTCATCCACTTCCAGGCACACCCCATTAAGAAACAAGTCTGGGTCAGGGTGGAGCGGTGGATGGCGGCAGAAGTGCACCACCTTAGTCTTGGCCAAGGAAACCTGAAACCTGTGCGCTTTGGCATAGCGAGAGACACAGTTCAATGCCTGTTGGAGTTGATGCTCCAGAGTTGGCATCTGGGCCGCGCCAAAAGACATCGAAAGGTCGTCCACATAGAGCGTAGCAAGAACATCTTCCGGCAGCATCGAGGTGATGCTGTTGATGGTCATGGCAAATATTGTGACACTGAGGACACCCTCTTCCTGCTCCATTTACCCGGAGAGGGATCCCCCCCCAACCAATGATCTTGCAAAAATTCAGATATAAAGATTGGGAGGAGTCCCCTCTCCCCCATAGTGTGGAGAGTCTCCATGATACCCTATCGCCATGCGGTATCATAGGCCTTCTCCAGATCGAAAAACATCATGTTGCAGTGCTGTCTACAAAGGAAGGCCTAGCACGCATTTTCCATTCCGAGCAGAGCATACAACGTGGAGTGGAAATTGCGGAAGCCTCACTGTGCAGAAGACAGATGGCCTCCGCTTTCCAGAAAAAAGGCTAAACTAACATTTACCAATTTCTCCATCAACTTGCACACGCAAGAGGTTAGAGGGATTGGGCAAAACAGGCCGGGGTAGAGTGATCTCACCCCAGTTTGTGAAAGGTGAGCACAATAGCAATTCGCCAGGAATCAGAAAGGAGCCCCTCCACTTAGATCCTGTTGAACAATTCTAACAGAAAAGCCATGCCTCGCTCACCCAGGTTGTGGTGGAGCAAAAGTGAGTGTGTGTGTGTGTTAAGGGCCATTCTCCCACCCCTTTCAAAATACCCTCTCCCTCCTTCTGTGCAAGCATTGTGTGTGAATAACTGGCATTTCAATTTTTTGTTCTGTTTTTTTTTACAATTTTTATTGATGTTTGTTTTCTCTTTTCAGAGAAAAGATTTAAGTTAAAAATAGGTTGAAAGCCTAATATTTATATACATTTCAAAAGAACGCTAGCAAGGGAGAGTGTTGTCAGATTAAAGAAGATTTACCAAGTTCGAGCATAGAGTGGAGACCGTGTGGATGCAACCGTGGAACAACAAACTTCTAGCGGAAGTTGGAAAGAGGCTGAGAGTGCCTAACCCCCCCCCCCCTTCCCTGATAGGAGGGTTTACACCTCTCATTGGAAACCACGACCGCACCTGGTTTCGCCACCCCTCATCTTGAACCAAGAACTATACGGCCTTGGCTAGCCTTGCCCTAACTCACGAGTGATACCCCCATACACCCCTTTTGTTTTAAAAGTATCATACAGTGTTAATTGGAGTATCTCATACCGTTCAGTTTTTCTTTTCATTTTTTTGCGCGCACATTGTTTGAACCATTACCAATCGGTGTAATTGTACACATTTTTTCTCTTTGCCCATCGCAGGTTTTTTGTATCTTGTTTTGGGGGATTGGGGAATTTTGGCCTTGTTTTGTTGTGTGCACACATTTTTTTCATTGAATTCTTATATGAAAATTTAATTGTCTCTTGTAAATATTATTGTATTTTTTTTCTAAGTAAAGGAGTGTATATACAATCCGTTTCATTCTCCTTCGATTTCTCACATCCCCGAATTAGTGTAGGAAGCGGGTTGGAACGATTGGGATTAGAGCATAGATTTTCGGCCCATTACATTTGGCGCCCGAATAGGGACATGAGATCTTGAAACTGGAAGTATTGTTAGGATTGGATTACAGTCCACACCCAATTAGAGTGAAGGTAGTTTGGTTGTATTTCCCCTTTGTCTATCATTGTTACTAACCTGGGAGATGGCTTCTGTGGAACAGGGCCTCCATGATGAGATTGTGATACTGAGGCTGGAGTTGAGAAAGAGGAGGAATGTATGATGTTGAGGAGCGTGATTGAGGGATTGAAGAGCAATATGGTGGGTATGAATGAAAAGACTGATCAGATGAAGGTGGAAATGGATGAAAGACAAAGACAGATCGACTAAAGGATGCAGGACCACCTGTATGACATGATGGAGGGGTCAGGACCAGCCCCAGGACCCTCGACCCTGACTCCTCCTCCAACCGAAGGGGATAAGATGAATGGAAGTATGTGCGAGTCTAGAGAGGGCAGGATGATTGTGAATGATAGGAAGGACGGAGAATGGAAGAGTGGAACGCAAGAGAAGAAGGAAGACTGGGTCAAAAGGGAAGGATAGGAAAGTGAGAAGGAAGAGTGTGGAGTAATTGTACTCGGATGAAGGAGAGAGTGATAGTAGGATTGGTATGAGTGAGAGTGAGGGCAGCTCAAGTGAGAGTGAAGTGAATGTGGGGAAGGGAAGGGTATTTTAATAAGGGAAGTGCCAAAGGTAGATAAGTTTAGGTTGCATGGGGGGGAAAGTGTGGAAGAATTCTTTGGGAAATTTGAGGGATATTGCAAGCTCAAGTACCCAGAGAATAAGAGATACTGGATGAATGTTTTGGGGAATGTTTGGATGGAAAAGTATTAAGAGTTTTTCCGTGTGATCACAAGTGTGGGGGAACTGAGGTATGATGTGGTGAAGGAGAGACTGATTGAGCAGGTGAAACGAATGAAAGAGTGTGAAGTATAAAAGGGTGAATGAATTTGAGAAGGCTCAAGTGGGAAAGAGTGAAAGTGTGAACATGTATGCACATAGGCTTGAGAGTATGGCGAGAAAGAGGTATCGTGATGATGTGAATGAATGTAAACAATTGATGAGAAAATTCCTGGATACAGTCCCACAAAAAGTAAGTGAATGGCTGACAGGAGAACGGTTGGTGTGGGAGGATGTGTTGGAACTGTTGGAACACAGGTGATTTGATGAGGAAAGTGATTTAGACGAAAATGGATGGTATAGTGTAAATGTTGGGGGTAAGAAGCCCAGGAGCTTTCCTCCACCACAGCAGTTTGTCAGCTATCGGGATGCCCTGAGGGCTGCACCAGCTGGGGTGATATCGAGCTTCCTGGGCGGGCAGGCTGGATGGGCAAATGGGGGATGGACAAATGGAAGGAGGACAGATGACTGGTAAGCATGTGAATGGATATATGCGGGAGCAATTGAGGTATGTCCCAGCAAATGAGAGACCGAATGGGGTGAGAAAAATTGTGGAATGTTGTAGGAGTGGAAGGAAGGGTCATATGTTGGTGGAATGTAGGTGGATGTCTGGTGCATGTTTTGGGTGTGGTAAGAAGGGGCATATCATAAGGGATTGCCAGGAAAGTGTGAAAGAGTGCTTCAAATGTAAAGAAAGAGGCAATTTGAAGAAAGATTGTCCAAAGTTGAATGGTAGAGCAACTGCTGGGGCAAGTATGAAGTATGCTTGTGTTAATTGCGGAAATGCTGGTCATTATCTGAAGATGTGTCATGACCAGATGAATGTATGTAGTTATTGTGCGATGCAAGGACATTCAAGTGAAAAGTGTTGGATTAGACTGAGAGCGCAAGGTGTGAATGGAAAGTCTGAAGTGGGAAACTGAATTGTAAGAGGGTACCTGGTGAAGTATCCTCTGGGTGCATGAGTCAGGTAGGAAGTATGAATGTCTGAGTGTGAAGGTTGAATTGAATGGGATTGAGTGTTTGGCTGATAGATTCTGGATTCAAGATGAGCTTGGTATATAAGGATGTGTATGACAAGTTGAGTGAAAAAGCCCTCCTGTCTGAGTGTAAGGGTAGTTTGGTAGGGATTGGTAGTATTAGAGTGCCAGTGATTGGAATGATAAGGTCACATGTTCGAATGCATGGTATGTTGATGAATGAGTGTGAATTCTCTGTTATCGATAAGGTGAGTAGTGAGTATGGTGTGATTTTGGGGTATGATTTTATGAAAGTGAACCATATGGTTGTGCATCCTGCGAGTGATCAGATTGAGAGAAAGATTGGTAAAAATGGGGTGTATAAGTTGTATGTAGGGAAAGATGGTAGCATTTTGAGGAGTGTGTTTACTGGTATTGAGGTGACTGCTATGGAGAATGTAAGGCTTGTGAAGGGTGAAAGGGTGTCTGTTAGAGTGAGTTGGAGTAAGGATGTTAGTTTGAATGTGGGTGAGAACACTGTGATATTGGATGGAAAGGATGCGTGTTTTTGATGGCTTGATGAGAATGAATGATCTTTTTGTATGTGTGCAGGCGGACCCCAGTGTCAATGGGCAGGTGAGGGGGATCCAAGTCGCAGATGTACTGGGTCACCTCTCCACTGTCAATGAGGTAGGTATGGATGATAGCATGGATGTCAGGGTAAATGTTGCGAATGAAAACATGTGTGAATAGATGTATAATGAAGTGGGAAGGATGGTAGAATTCGATGGATGTTTGAGTGAATACGAAAAGGAGGATAGGTATCGAATGTTGTTTGAACGAAAGGGGGTCCTCAGTAAGGGTGATCTGGATTTCAGGGTTGCAAAGCTTCCGGAATTCAAGATTATCCTGGAGGACACCCCAATCTATCAGCAGCTGAGACATTTCCCTCATCCGGTTGCTGATGAGATTGAGGTGCAGTGTGTAGAATTAGAATTATAATGATTGAGGGTGATTGAAGAAAGTGAGTACATGGAATAGTCAGATTGTGCATGTACATTAGCCGATGGAAGATTGCATCTGTGTGTGTGGATTATTGAAAGGCGAATGAAAGGACTGTGGAAGAAAGGTTTCTGAAATGTGTATAGTATGCCTGGGATGAAGTGGTTTACAAAGCTGGATTTGGTACGAGGATATTACCAGATGCCCATTATTGAGGAGAGCCACAAGGGCCTATCAAAGGTCATCCGCATCTGTCAAAACTGACCCACAAAAAGGACCATCACCAGGGAAAGATAAAATCAAAGTCCCCCACAATATAATATAACAGATGACAAAAGCCACAAGGGCCCATCATAGGTCATCCAAGTCAAACGGCCTCTTTTTTTAAGGCACTCAAACTCCCAAGAAAACTATATCCAGAGGATTGCTACCAGAAACAAGGGTATCACCAATCAAGGCTTGTCAAGAACTAAATCATGCAGCTATAGATATATACAAACAATATTAATATATACAAAACTTAGGAACCATCACAACCTTCCCTCCCCATAAACTCATCCAACCTACTCTTAAATACATTTAAATTTGGACTACCTACTACCCTCCACGGCAATTTGGGTAACACTTCAGATTCGGGGCGCACGGTAGATGGTGCTGTTAGTCGGCTACAATTTTGGGCTACAGCATATCTCTTATGATGTCAGACGGTAGCGTCAGATGTGAACAATATCGGCGTAATATTTTTTTGTATATGAGTATATACTGGGGGGCTGCACCCCCCAGATCCCCCCAATTGATTGAGACTCAGGATCATCGCAGGGTGGTCCCCCTGCAGTGATATCTCCCCCACGAGCAGTCCCCTTGAATTTACTGGAGGGGTTTTCTCCCCAACAGCTTTTTGCTGGCAGAAAAACCTAACCTAATAACAAACAATTCTTACTTTTATAGGTTTCTTGATTAGTTTATGCGCCTCTAGGGAGAATAGGTGTGTGAGTCAGAGGGACACAGAACCTATTAGCGTGGCTAATAGATTCAGTGCCCTAAGAGAGGAAGTAACTGGAAGTGATATGACTGATGGGGGTGGGGGTGGAGTTCGAGTGACTGGTAGTTTGAATGAGAATAGGAATGGGGATGGAGTTAGGTCTGTGGGGGTTAGGAATAGGAGTCTGACTGAAGTGCTTGTGATGGGTGATTCGCGAGTTAGATATTTAGATAGGAAGTTGAATGCAAGTAGATTGAATGGTTTGAGGGTGTGTTTGCCGGGTGCTGGAGTGATAGATCTGTCTGATAGGTATGAGGAGCTGGTGTCTGGCTGTGCAAGGGATACGGTTGTGATTACACATGTAGGAGTGAATGATGTGAAGAAAGTGGGTGCATGTGAGTTATGTGAGAGGTACAAGAGGTTGATTGAAAAGGTGAAAGAAAGTAGAATGAAAGGTGTTGTGACAGGTGTACTTCCAAGAATGGATGTTGGGGTAGAATGGATGTCTCGTGCAATTGGGCTAAATGATTATGTGAGGAGGATGTGTGAGATGGAAGGTGTCATGTTTGTGGATGTGTGGGATAGGTTTGTTGGAATGAAAGAAATGTATGCGATGGATGGACTGCATTTGAGTAGGAGGGGGGTAGATGTGTTGTGGGAGGAGTATGATCGTGTTATTAGGTCTTTGCGGGCGGGAAACTAGATACTAATAGTGGTCAGGGAATTATGAGAGGACATTATAGTACTGAAAGTAGAATGGACTTGGCAGATAACAGAAATAGGTTCCAAGGCGATAGAGGTGAGGTCATTCAAGTTTCAAGAGGTGCTTCAGGGATAGGGGGGTTAAATTGTTTCTATACAAATGCTCGTAGTCTTAGAAACAAGAAGGATGAGCTATTTAGTTATATTAGCAATGAGGATATGGATATATTATGCATTACTGAATCATGGGTTAATGAAATAGAATTTAATGACACTATAAGTGAATTTGATTTACAGGGCTATAATATGTACATTAGTCAAAGGACAGGTAGGATTGGTGGAGGAATAATTATCTATATAAAAAACAACATTGTTTCAAGTTTAAATACTTCAATAAAGCAGGATGGAGTTGAGTCACTTTGGATAGATATTAGGTTCAGTAAAAATAGAATGGTGCATTTGGGAGCTTTTTACAGGCCACCTGGGCAGACTGATGATATGGATAAACTCATGATAAGGCAAATAAGTAAGGGATGTGAAACAGATGCAGTTATTATTGGGGACTTCAACTTAAACTCTGTGGACTGGGAAAATATGATAGGTAGGGATAGAACAAGTGGCAGGTTCATAGAATGCTTTGAGGATAATTTTTTTAATCAATTTGTTAATGAGCCAACGAGGGGGGACAATATATTAGATTTAGTACTTTCTAACAGTGATCATTTAGTTCAAGAATTGACTGTTGGGGAAGCATTGGGAAATAGTGACCATGAGATAGTTCGTTTTAACTTGGGAATTGAGAAGGGTAAAATAACTGAGAATGCTGAAAAAGTTCCAAATTTTCATAAGGAAGATTATGTAAAACTTCGAAGCTTGCTAAATTTGGTAGACTGGGATATAGAATTCAGAGGTAAAAATGCTTATGGGATGTGGGATACTTTCAAGCATATAATAAATGTAGTCCAAGAACAATGTATCCCAATGAAGGCCATTAGGAACAAAAGTAGGAAACCATTATGGTGGAATCAGGAGATAGCTAGAAAAATTTCAGAGAAGAAAAGGGCATACAAAAAATTACAGGTACAAAATAATATTCAAAATTTAAGTGATTATAGAATGGCTAGGAATGAGTTAAATAAGATTATAAAGAAGAACAAAAGAGTGTCAGAAATTAAATTAGCTCAGGATAGCAACAAAGATCCTAGAAAGTTTTTTAGTTACTATAAAATTAATAACAAGTCTGGCAGAGTTAAAATAGGACCTATCAAATATGAAGGGGTTGTGAGAGAAACTGATGAGGAAATAGTTGAGGTACTAAATGGTCATTTTGCATCAGTATTTACAAAGGAGAAACTAAATAGTCCTATGTATAGTACTCATGGGTCAGGAAAAGAGGTGTTTACTAACATTAGTGTAGATCGGAGGATGATAAAAGGACTAATAGGTGATTTAGATACTACCAAGGCCTCCGGCCCTGATAATATTCATTCTAGGATACTTACAGAAGGGGTACAAAGTATCTCAATAGCTCTGGACAAGTTATATACTAGGTCATTGGAATATGGAGAAATACCCGATGATTGGAAGAGAGCGAATGTAGTCCCCATTTTCAAGAAGGGTAGTAAAGAGGATCCAAATAACTTTAGACCGGTTAGCTTAACTCCTGTAGTCTGTAAAATTCTTGAGAAAATAGTTAAAAAAGGGATTTGCCAATATCTAGAGAGGGAGGGGTTAATCAGCGATGCTCAGCATGGGTTTAGATCAGGTAGATCATGTTTGACTAACTTACTAGACTTTCTGGAGTTTGTAACAGATCAAGTAGATAAGGGAGAGAATGTAGATATAATTTACTTAGATTTTAGTAAAGCATTTGATAAGGTACCACACAGGAGACTAGTTCATAAATTAAAAATGATTGGGATATGTGGGGGTGTTTCAAATTGGATAGCTGAGTGGCTGAAAGACAGGAAGCAAAGGGTAGTGCTAAATGGTGTAAAGTCAGAGTGGAGGGATGTTATCAGTGGGGTTCCTCAGGGATCAGTTCTCGGTCCATTATTATTTGTCATCTATATAAACGATCTTGGGGAGGCAGTTAATAATAAAGTGTCAATTTTTGCGGATGATACCAAATTAGCAGCTGTAGTTAAAGATATTGATGATAATTTTAAAGTGCAGGGGGACTTAAATAAATTGTTATCCTGGGCACATAAGTGGCAAATGACTTTCAACCTTGATAAGTGCAAAGTTATTAACATGGGAAAAGATAATAGAGAATTTAACTATGAAATGGATGGGCATTGGCTGAGTGAGCTCAGTAGAGGATGAGAAAGATCTAGGAGTAGTAATAGATAAGTTATTAAGGTTTTCTAAGCAGTGTATTGAAGCAAGAAATAGGGCAAATAGAGTGCTGGGTTTTATTAAGAGAAATGTCAGTTACAAAAGTAAGGAGGTTATTCTTAAACTCTATAACTCTTATGTTAGGCCACATCTAGAGTACTGTATACAGGCATGGTCCCAACATTTTAGACACGATATTAACCTTCTTGAGTCAGTGCAACGGAGGGCAACAAAGATTATTCCTTCCCTGAGGCACCTTGAATATGAAGATAGACTGAGGGTATTAAATATGTTCTCATTCGAAAGGAGGTGTGTGAGAGGGGATATGATTGAGCTCTTTAAAATTTTTTCTGGGATAGATAAATTGGATGTTAGCAAGTTTTTTGAGTTAGATGATGGAAATCGGACTAGAGGTCACCACTTAAAAATTAAAAAGCAAGGGTGTAGGTTGGATTTAAGAAAATATTTTTTCACCAATAGAGTGGTAGACTTCTGGAACAAATTGCCGCAGAGGGTAGTAGGTAGTCCAAATCTAAATGTATTTAAGAGTAGATTGGATGAGTTTATGGGAAGGGAAGGTTGTGATGGTTCCTAAGTTTTGTATGTATTAATATTGTTTGTATATATCTATAGCTGCATGATTTAGTTCTTGACAAGCCTTGATTGGTGATACCCTTGTTTCTGGTCAATCCTCTGGATGTAGTTTTCCTGGGAGTGTGGGTGCCTTGAAAGGGAGGCCGTTTGACTCGGATGACCTGTGATGAGCCCTTGTGGCTTTTGTCATCTGTTATATTGTATTGTGGGGGACTTTGATTTTGTCTTCCCCTGGTGATGGTGCTTTTTGTGGGTGGGTTTTGACGGAGGTGGATGACCTTTGATAGGCCCTTGTGGCTTTTGTCATCTGTGTAATTATGTTATGTTAGCTCTATGAAACATGTGCTACCTGTTTGAAGGTCAGTCGAAGATAACAGCTTCTTACTGGCAACGTCGTAGCTTATAAATATGACCCATTTTGCAAATATTTTTGTTTCATTATTGCATTTTCATGCTCTAGTTGTGCTTCTTCGTTATTCAAATTCGGCTTTATTTTATAAAATCACAAAAAACTTTTAGATTATCTAGAGGCACATTAACTAATAAAGAAACCTATAAAAGTAAGTATTGTTTGTTATTAGGTTAGGTTTTTCTGCCAGCAAAAAGCAGTTGGGGGGGAAATAAACCCCCAGTAAATTCAAGGGGACTGCTTGGGGGAAGATATCACTGTGGGGGGACCACCCTGCAATGATCCTGAGTTTCAATCAATTAGGGGGGGTCTGGGGGCACAGCCCATCAGTATATACTCATATACAAAAAAATATAACTCTGTAATTGTTCACAGCTGACATCATAAGACATATATTGTAGCCTATAAACAGCGCCACCTACCGTGCACCCTGAAACTGAAGTGTTACCAAGGTTTTAAATATTTTATTATTCTCCATAACAAGGTAGCAAGGATAAATTGTTTGAGGGCAATTTCAAAGCAATTTGCTCAGCAATTAATGGGTTAAAACAGAACGAAGAAAAGTGACCAAACCTGTATTCTTGAATGTCACCACAATTATGTTGACCTGAAGGAAAATACAAAAACTTACTTTACATAGCTGCTGGCCTTGTGAAAGTTCTTCAAAAGGATGTCTACTAAAACATTTTGAGCAAGCAAATAAAGCCATTTGTCCAGACATGGTTGTAAATTTAAGTTTAAAAAATAATCATTTAACACTTAAATAGGTAGAGGGTAGCCCTAACGAATATTTTTCAGTTTGTGCGGCACATGAAAAGTTGGGCTAAGGGCTGAAGTTCGGGAAGTAGTTAGCCTAGTATTGAAATATAGGTATTTAGGAGATTAATCCTTTTACATCGATATTAAAAATAATTGATGTTTTTAAAATCGTTCGGATTCTTTTATCAGATATCAAAGTTTTAAAATAACGGAAATTCAATAAGACAAGTAAAAGTAAACACATAAAGAATTTCTTCATAAACTATGCTCTTTAATTATTGTGATGCGTGATACCTTCCAACGATAGGGATCAGAAAATAATGAAATTCAAATTTCAAAATTATTCGGACTTAATAATTTTACATCGATATTAAAAATAAAAAGTTAATTTCTCTTTTTAAAATCGTTTCATATCCTAAACAATTAAGTAGGGGGAATAGCCTGATTTCGAAATTACATTAAAAATGATATATAATACAATATGATGCGATTGTTTCATAGTGTGCCAGATAACTGGGAGAAGGACGAGCGCGGGCCGCATAACCATTTTGTTCAATACAATATAGTGAGTGCACAAAATATAAAGATAACCAGCATATTTATTTACCAATACACAAAAATAAAGACAACAAACATATTTATTTACCAAAACGTTATCAAAGAAAGCGTCGTTAGCAAAAAGATAGTTTCTTTGCTAAAATTATTTTAACAAAAAGTTTTCCTAGCTATCTCCTGATTCCACCAAACTCCAGCGGAGAGACGACGTTCAATTTTTGCTATCTCTTCAACCCAGGCCTGTTATCGTAGGTATCTTGCTGGTATTGTTGATTCGGGAGGGCTTTATAAAGGTTGCTAAAGTGTGTATCGAGCGAAATACCGTGTTATAAATTGTGTAAAATGCCTTTTTCTAGAGTAGGAAGAGGAAATATGAAGAAGTACAGCCTAGAAGAATGGACTTCTGTGCTCATAAAAACTCCTGCGGAAAGCTCAGACCAAATTGTTAGTCGTAAAGGCCTAGGAACAAATGGAATTGATCTTTTTCAACTCGCCGATCCCCTTTCAGACAACGCTAGTGCCACAGATACCAAAAGTTGTTATAGATTCTGTGGTAAGATGTAGATAGAGGAGAGTAGGAAAGGGGGCAAAGAAAATATAATAGCGTATGCGAGTTGCGAACAGCTTCCCGCGTCGCTGGACCACTGTTAGCCAGCGCCGAATCCACTCGGCCATCCTGAGTCTCAAAAAAGACTCATTCAAACGAAGCTTTTAAGCCGCTCGCCTGCTCTTCTCGTGCGCTATAAGAATACTCCTAATATGGTACAATGCGATTGTTGTTATAGGTGGGCCCACGCTAAGTGTGACGATATGTCTGCAGATCATATTAAGGTTTTTACCAAATTTGAAACATTACCATACGCATGCGTGGGATGTCGGGGAAATGTCGTTAAAGTGTTTAGAGCATGGAAAAACTTAGATGAAAAATTTAAAGTAAATACAAACAACATAAAGGAAAATAAAAAAGACTTGGATCATTTAATCACAAGAATTGGTGTTTTGGAAAATAAAATGATTTTCAAAGATAGGGAAGAATTTGATGAGGCAGTAAATCAGACAGTTGAAATTCAGGCTATAAGTATTAAAGCTGACGCAATAGAATCATACAAAAGAAGGAATAGACTTATTGTCCAAGGTCTTAAAGAATCTACTGAAGAGACGGACGAGTAACTAATGAAAAGACTAATCCAAGAGGTTTTCTAACTGATCTCAAAATAGTAGATCATTTTAAATTTTAAAAAAAGTTACCACCAATACCAACACTGGTCAAATTCCACTATTAAACATGGAATTGGAGTTAAATGCCGACAAAGCAAAGTTTGCACAAAAGACACTAGAGATAAGATTGATAGACTAACAGGTGAATTTGCAGGAATCAAAATATATCCGGATCGCACTTATAAAGAACGTATGGAATACATATATTTAAGATCAGAACAACTTCCCGCGTCGCTGGACCACTGTTAGCCAGCGGCGAATCCACTCGGCCATCCTGAGTCTCAAAAAAGACTCATTCAAATGAAGCTTTTAAGCCGCTTGCCTGCACTTCTCGTACGCTATATCACCCTTGAAGGTATTTTTGAAACATATGATATAGCATTAAAAAAAGAAAAATACTTCCAAGCTAACTACCTACAAATAAATGCTTTCTATCTGGAAATAGATTGGATGGTGGAACTATCAGATAAAAGTCTGCACGATAAATGGGATTTTTTGTTAAACAAATACAACTATATTGTTGATGAAATAGTCCCTGTAGGCCTTGATTCTGGAAGGGATGAACCCAAACCTAAATGGCTGACTAGACATGCAAAGGAGTCTATTGAGATTCAAACGGATGCATGGAATAACCATAAGAATAGACGCAACAACAGGAGTTATCAGAATTATCTTATGGCTAGGAATAAGTCAGTAGATGCAATAAGAAAAGCCAAATGCAGCTTTGAAACATCAGTTGCTAGATTGGTTAAAAAGGGTGATAAAGCCTTCTTTTACGCACATGCTAGGAGTCAAACATCTATAAAAGAGAGAGTGTCGAAGGTTTTAAAAGAAGATGGAACTGCCACTCAAATTAACAAAGAAGGTGACGCGCCTATACCAAGACCAAACTTTAATTTTAATGAAGAACTTTTAGATGATATTATCTTTGAAGCTATTTAAGTTAAAAAACATTTTAAGTCACTTAAAAGAATCGTCTGCTCCTGGTCCAGAAGGTATCCACCCTAAGGCATTAGGGAAATGTGCTGAAAATTTAACTATACCACTTCATATGATATTTAGGCAGTCCCTTGATGAGGGCATTTTACCTTTGGACTGGAAATAAGTCAATGTTATACCTACATACAAAAAAGGTACAAAATCCAACCCTCTTAACTATCGTCCAATAAGCTTGACGTCTGTTCCTTGCAAAATAATGGAAAAAATAATTAGAAATAAAATTGTTGAGAACTTGGAAAACAATAACCTTTTTAGTAGGCACCAGCATGGTTTTAGATCAAGAAGGTCATGTCTAGCCCAGCTATTGGAATATTTTACAGAGATACATGACATAATAGACAATGGTGACCCAGTTGATGCAATATATTTGGAGTGTAAGAAGGCTTTTGATACTGTTCCCCATAAAAAACTTATTGAAAAATTTAAATATTATGGTATTGTCGGGAAAGTGTCGAAATGGATAAAAAGCTTCTTAAATGGTAGATCCCAAAGAATTATCGTTAAGTGTGTCCCATCAGACACACTCCCAATGTGGAGTGGTTTTCCCCAATGTAGTGTTTTAGGCCCTGTCTTTTTTCTGATATATATATATATATATATATATATATATATATATATATATATATATATATATATATATATATATATATATATATATATATATTAATGATCTATTGGAAGGTGTTAAATCTAGAGGCAAGCTTTTTGTAGATGACTCAAAGTTATTCAAAATGATAGAGTCCACATTAGAGAGAGACATTCTACAAGAAGATTTATTGAAACTCCAAGAGTGGAGTAGGAAGTGGTTATTAGGATTCAATGAAAATAAATGTAAGGTAATGCATATTGGAAGATCCAACCCCGGATATGAATACTAGCTGAATGGCACTATTCCTGGAGTAACCTTCGGAGGAAAAAGATTTGGGTATCTATGTTACTCCTGACTGGAAATCTACTACTCATGTGGCTAAAGCTGCAGCAAAGGCAAATTCCATGGTGAGATGGATTGACAGGACTTTTACCTACATGGATTATGAAATGTGTAAATGCTTATACCCTGGCCTAGTACGATCACACATGGAATATTCTGTTCAAGCCTAGTCTTCCCATTATAAAAAAAAAGATATTGCAACTCTCGAAAAAGTTCTACGAAGAGCCACAAAATTTATACCTGAACTTCAGGACAAACCATATGAGAAAAGATTGAGAATTTTGAATCTGACTACGTTGGATGGTAGAAGAATTAAAGGCGACCTTATTGAAGTTTTCAAAATTATAAACGGATATGAAAATATCGATAGAAATCAATTTTTTAAGCTATCTGCAGAAATTTCCCCATATGAGACTAGGGGACATAATTTGAAGATATGGACCCCTCAAAAGAATACGTTGACAAGAAGAAAGTTCTTTGATATCAGAATTATAGATATATGGAATCAGCTGCCACCTGAGGTGGTTAACAGCAATAATATTTTAAGTTTCAAAATTACTCTCGATGCACCCTTTAACAGAAGAGGCAATCTTTATTAGCCGAAGGCTACCTGCCTCTTGAATTTTAATACCAAGGTAAGACTTAAAACCAAGGTAAGATCACACCCAGTGCACACATATCCGAGTCTCGTAGACTAAGCAGGAAAAAGGTTATTGATATTTGTGAACCAGGCGTTTAGCTTTTAAGATATTATCAATATTTGCTTTTCAATTGCTGCATCCAATCGAGAGAATTGCTTTCAAATGTTCATTTGTGGCACAATGCCACAAATGAGCAGAATCTTAAACGGTTCTTCTTAGTGTCCTGAACGCTAAAAGAGATCAGTCATCAATGCCTTAATTAACAGGGCAATTTCCCATTCATTCTCGTGGACGGTTGTTGATCTCGAACTTAAGAGGGTTCCTCGAGTTCTCGTTAACAACATCTACCCACAAGAATCCATCGCTGCCACTATAAAAGAGAAAATGAACTTGGCTACTGGTCCTGGCGTCCTGTCTACTCGAAAGAAGAATAATATCGACCTTTATTGCAAGGCGAATATGAACACCGGCTATCGTGAAGACGAAAAGGCTCTCAAAGCCATTTTCCATCGTAATGTGACCTCAACCTACCCTAATACGGATATAATTCTGATTATATACTACACGACCAAGAAAACAAGTAGTTGATTGATGAAGAACAGCTGTCTCCCTCTGACGAGGGAAATCCAGGAGACTAGCGTCGTGTACGAATATTCGTACAAAGACGGTGACTGCGAACACCGCAATTCAAAGTACATTGGCGTAGCCTCGACAACCTTGCCAAGGCGACTGACAGCTCACTTTCAAGATGGCGCGATTACAAAAACACGCCCACTCTCATGGCACTATTCTAACCCGTGAAAAGTTAAATAAAGACACCTCCATAATCCTGAGACTCCTAAACCGCAGAAGATTGCGGATGGCCGAAACTGCAATCATTCAAATGAAGAAACAGGCAGTTAACGTGCACCTTCAGCCGGAAACCATACTCCCGACAACTCCGAATTGACAGCCGTTAAAATAAGCACGATTTCAAACTTTCATTTTCCTTTGCCATATCACTAGATCGGAGCGACAAATAGTCAGACAATCTGAGTCTTCCAATTTTATATGTTTCTTGTAGCGCTTAGTTTGCCCTTAAAAATTTCCCGCGCCATGATTGGCCATTTTTTGTAATACCTACGATGGGCGGTCAATAAGTTTTGCAATTCAGATATAAGGAAACGAGATATGAGGAAAGGTGTTTGATTATTTTTCAATATAAATACCCTCGACTTCAATGCACTTGCGCCACTTGTCCCTGAGGCTTCGAATTCCCAACAACCAGAAATCTCTCAACTGCTGTTCAATCCACTCCTGGAAGGCGAGCTGGACATCTTCATCGTCCCCAAACCAGCGTCCACGCAGTGCAGGGGCCAGATTTGGTCTGTAGGGGGGATGGTTGAGCTCTTCGAATCCGCACTCGCGCAGGGCAGCTTGTGCAACTCTGGCCTTGCGGACAGAGGCATTGTCGTGGAGGAGGAGGACACCGTGGGTCAACTTGCCGCGCCGCTTCTGACGGATGCATTTCTTCAACCAAGCCAGTTCCTCGGCGTAATATTTGCCTGTGATGGTCCTTCCACGAGGCGCATAGTCCACCATCAACACTCCCTCAGAATCCCAGAAGATGGTGACCATGATCTTCCCGGCTGAGGGTTGGGTCCGGAACTTGATGGGGGTCGGAGAGCCCCTGTGCTTCCAGGCCATGCTTTCGAGCTTGGTCTCTAGATCCCATTGATGGACCCACGTTTCATCACCTGTCACTATGCGTGACTCGAATCCCGCCAGGTCTTGGTTGTACAGGAGCAGCAGCTCCTCCAAACTTTGACGACGTTGAAGTCGATCATGGGGCGTGAGGTTTCGTGAGGTTTCTAGGGACCCAACATGCAGAGACCTTGGTCATGGTCAAATTGTCGTGGATGATGTTCATAACACTTCCATGTGATATTCCAAGTTCTCGCTCGATTTCTTCGACCTTCACCCGTCGATTTTCGAGGATCATCCTCTCCACACGGGCTACATTGTCCTCGTTGGTTACGTCTGACGGGCGTCCTGGACGAGGGTCATTTTCAAGGGACTCACGACCATGGCGGAACTCCCTATTCCAGTGAGCAATGGTTGCATAGGAAGGGGCGGTGTTGGTGTACACTGCAACCATGCGTTCATGGATCTCTTTTGCATTCTTGACTTCCTTGGTCAAAAATGTGATCACTGCGCGATGCTCAACCTTCTCCATTGTTGAAAAATTTGTGACTGACGATCTGCGATCAGCTACTGCTTCTTAAATAGACGAAGCAATAGTGTGCGGCTGCAGGTGCTAACTTGTCATAACTTGTCCTAACACCACCCAATACAGCCATCCGTCTGCCTCTGTTTTGCCCTACCGATTCGCAAAACTTAATGACCGCCCCTCATATGTTCACGTAGAAAGACTATATCGTTATAGTGTAGCAATTTTTGAATAATTTTACAACCCACCCAAATAACACGCGCCAGAGCACTTCCAGCAAGTCCAGGAGTGCTGTTAGTCCCACGCTCACGAGCTAAGGCCCGCGCCCTGATACGAATGGAGCTGCTCGGCAGCACATATACACTGACCCCTGCCATCACCGTGGAGGAAACAAAACACTACATTAAAACAACACCAAAACGCGCACCTGGCACCTCCGGACTACCAGCAGCATTAATACACAACCTCCCATAAAATATATATCGTACACTTACACACCTATTCAACGCCTCACTAGCCTCAGGTCACTTCCACAAAATATTCAAAGTCCCTCACAACATACTTCTACACAAAATGAACAAAGACCCCAAACACCCAAACAATTACAGGCTGTGAGGGAATTCCACGTGGAATCTCTTGTTCAGAACGGAACTTCCATGCGCTGTAGAAGGATCGGTTAGGTTTAAATTGGTAAGCCCCCCCCCCCTCCCTTTTACAAGCGGTAGCCTCGAACCACATCCCCACGATTCACCTTTACACGGGCTAGAATAGCCTCTGCAAGAAGATTCGAAGCCATTCGAGAGTAGAGCTGTTTCCCGCTACCCCCCCCCCCCTCCGGGAGAGCCTTGAACATAAATAGTGCTCGACTCCCATAAGGAGACACAGAGTTGAGAAGTCTCGCCCGGACCCCAAGAAAATTCCCCTAGTTCCAAGTCAGGTGCTAACAACAAAGCAAAGTGACAGCAGAACTATTTTTGTGTATTGGAATTTGCCCCAGCCAGTAAGGTAATTCCATTTAACGATCGCTAGCGCGTGATTTTTCTGACTTCTCTCGTCAACTCCTGTCGAAGCCCTCTTCGTTCGCCCCTCGTTTTCGGGTGGCCGGAATACTCTCTCCTGGACCGGACGATACCGCCCCCCTTCCTTTTTTGAGAACCGTCATCACTTTAACGTCCCTCTCAGAAGCTTCGGGCGGCCTCGTCTCACGCGCAGAAGACATCCGTGAAGCCTTACCCTGACGTCTCACCCGGAATCTTCTGTAAGCCAACCCCTCTTCCCCTCCAGTAACCCGTTTGCGTTAATTTCCCGCGCCATGATTGGTCATTTTTTGTAATACCTACGAGGGGCGGTCAATAATTTTTGCAATTCGGATATAAGGAAACGAGATATGAGGAAAAGTGTTTTATTATTTTTACTTTTTATACTTTTATTATACTTTTCAATGCACTTGCGCCACTTGTCCCTGAGGCTTCGAATTCCCGACAACCAGAAATCTCCCGACTGCTGTTCAATCCACTCCTGGACGGCGAGCTGGACATCTTCGTCATCCCTAAACCGGCGTCCGCGCAGTGCAGCCTTGAGCTGGCGGAATAAAAAGTAGTCGCTAGGGGCCAGATCTGGAATGTAGGGGGGATGGTTGAGCTCCTCGAATCCGCACTCGCGCAGGGCAGCTTGTGCAACTCTGGTTCTGTGGACTTTGACGACGTTGAAGTCGATCTTGGGACGTGAGGTTTCTAGGGACCCAACGGGCAGAGACCTTGGTCATGGCAAAATTGTTGTGGATGATGTTCATAACACTTCCATGTGGTATTCCAAGTTCTCGCTCGATTTCTTCGACCTTCACCCGTCGATTTTCGAGGATCATCCTCTCCACACGGGCCACATTGTCCTCGTTGGTCACGTCTGACGGGCGTCCTGGACGGGGGTTATCTTCAAGGAACTCACGACCATGGTGGAACTCCCTATTCCAGCGAGCAATGATTGCATAGGAAGGGGCGGTGTCGGTGTACACTGCAACCATGCGTTTATGGATCTCTTTTGCATTCTTCCCTTCCTTGGTCAAAAAATTGATCACTGCCCTACCGATTCGCAAAACTTATTGACCATCCCTCGTATATATATATATATATATATATATATATATATATATATATATATATATATATATATATATATATATATATATATATATATATATATATATATATATATATATATTGAGAATAAATTATGCCGTTAAAAAGGCAATTTTTGGCAAACACAGTCTTCCTCAAAGCCCTCGGAAGGAGCTCTTCACGACGTATAGGTGAGAATGGATGGAGGAAGTAAAAATCCGGAAACAGTATGGAGTTCTTTAGTGACGTTTTGCCTTTCAATTCTTCAGAATAGAACTACAGGAGAAAGGAGATCGCTCTCTATATATGTAGGCAGATGTCATCACATGTCACGGTTGCTCGTCGTCACTCGGCTTCCTTGACTCTAGCTGCACCATTGCCCACCCGGAAGAGCCCGTCCTGGTGATTGGTTAACTTGTACCGATCGGACGTCTTATGCCGTCGCTCCCGTCTTTCTCAAATATATTAAGGGCCTACTGCCTGTGTGTTTATAACTTTACTAATAGTGAGGTTTTTATCTCCTTGTAGTTTATACAGAATTTCATCTTAGTGACCCGTCAAGTGTTTAATAGTGCATATTCGGTTATAGTGCATATTCGGTACAGTGACCTCGTGACAATAACAACATCTAAGTTATCTTTACTTTATCCTTATAAAAAAAAAATTCTTCTTTTTCTCCTTTTTTTATTAATATTTTGTTGTTACTTATTGTTTCCCTTCTTTATTTAATTGAACTCAGTTTATCCAAGTTGCTTAAATTTGTTTTCAGTTGTCTTTCCGTGTATATTTTCCATTGGCTCCATCTCTAGTTTGACAGATTTACGAGCTTCATCCTGTTTACTTCGAGATTTTAAGTCCGACTCCTGCTTCACATTCCTCTCTGTACAACGTTTGTACACATATCGTACAAACGCGCACGCACGAACACCTACAGTCTCGCAAGCTCAAACACACTCACATATGTAAGTAGGAAAATACGAAGCACACGCGCGCACACAAACTCACTGTTTCGCAAGCCTATCCCTTCTTCGAGAGTCAAAAGAAAGTAATCATAATCTTATTTTGTGTTTTCCCAGCTTTCCTTTTCCTTTAGTAACTATCTAAAACATGCCTCCAATAAGGATTGCGTGCCCAGGGTGTAGTAAGAAATATTATCCAGAGTGGTTCCCCAGACATCCATGCCATGATGCCACTTGTTACATGTGTATAAACAGCAAAAAGTTTGCTTTCCTCGAAAACCTCATTGAAGAGAATAGGAAAGAGACTGAGGCTCTTAAAGTAGAAAACTGCCATCTAAAGGAAGAAGTGATCCACCTTAAAGAAGAAGTAAGTAAACTCAGTAATAAAGTAACAAATGAGGCTCATATCAACCAGGGTTTTCAGGAAGTTAGAAATAATTCAAAAGAGGTAAGGAGAGTGGATAACCCCCCAACAATCACTCTGACGAACAGGTTCGCTGCTATAGGTGAGGCAAGCTCCTTAAGGGTAAAGTCGCATAACGGAGAAAAGCAGGTTAGGAAATCCAGCAGCAAGGAAGTTAACACCTATGTCTTGTCTGACTCACTTTTAAGGGGTCAGGGTGTAGCATTTGCCATGGAAAGGAAGAACAGAATGGTCAAGGTAATACCAGGTGGTACTTTAGACATAATTACTGAAGACCTTAGGGAAGCAAAAGTCCCCAGGAGTTCATGCTTACTAGTTAACGTGGGTAGTAACGATGCTTTTGACGGTGGTAAAGCCACAAGTAGGGAAATACTAGCCAAATATAACAAGCTAATAAAAGAAATGAGATCCAAGACAAATAAATGCATAGTTAATGGAATACTGCCACGTATGAGAGCCAACAATCACTACAGTAACATCAGAGCTCTAGGAATCAATGAATCTCTAAAAGAAATGTGTGAGAAGGAACATGTGTTATATAACGACACATGGAGTAGCTTCCATAATAAGCCTTGGCAAACAAACAGAGATGGTATTCATTTGTCACAAGCAGGAGTACAGTTAATGAGTAAATTACTAAACAACGCTGTATATAATATACATAAGAGATGCCAGAGTCAAACAAGTGACCCTCCCACACCTGCCACAGAACGGGTTTCCCCTGCCTTACCTGACCGAAGGCACAGGGGTAGGGACCCCTTCAACCCTAGCTAACCCAACCCAGATGTCCAATACGCCCTCCCAAGCCACACCTCCAAACCCATTTAATTTCCATGTAACTCCTCGCCCTACCGACAACCCATTTAATTTCCATGTCACTCCTCGCCATGTTGCAAATCCCTTTAATCCTCGTGGCTACGCTTAAGCAGCTGCCTCCCCTCCCCGATCCCCCCCGGCCCTGACCCCTACCCCCACCCACAGACAGGGAAACTAATGAATAGTTTCACCTCCTCACCTTCAAAAGAAATCAGTACAATCAAAATAATAACCTTTAATGCACGTAGCCTTAGAAAACATATTACAGAACTTAAATGTCTAATAGCAACGGAAGAGGTTGACATCATAGCCATAACTGAGACCCATCTACAATTTGGTATAAAAGACTTAATATGTGAATACATGCTAGAAGGCTATAGATTATTTTACAAAAACAGGGCCAATGGAAGGCTTTGAGGAGGAGTGGGACTATATATAAGATCAGAATTAAAAGTAACTGAGGTAGAACTTACAAATAATGAAGTGGAGCTGATCTGTGTTAAACTACATTTACGAGATTTTAAAATAAACATAAGCACTGTTTACCGTCGCCCAAATACTACCGTTAATGAGGACCTGGAAATATATAGAATCTTACAAGAAACATTACACGAGGAACAAACGCTATTACTGGGAGATTTTAATTTACCTAATATCTGCTGGGACTTGAATATAGGGACTAGCCAACAAGAAAAATTAATGACAAATTTCATCGATACTAATTATTTACACCAATGCGTAAGGGAGCCAACCAGAGGAAATAATATACTAGACCTAGTTATTGCATCCCAGGAAAATTTAATATCAACTCTGGCCGTAGCGGAACATATAGGTACATGTGACCATAAACTAATCAGCTTTGATCTAAATGCCAGGTATTCAACTACCAATAACTATTCAAAAGTACCAGACTACAGCAAAGCTAACTTAAAGGGCCTCAGAGAAGCCCTGGGAAATATTCACGAGCAGCTGATAGAAATAGAAGATGTAAATCAACTTTGGAATAAATTTAAAGAACTATTTTTTATAGCCCAAGAAAACCATGTTCCTCTTAAGACAAGGAATAGTAACGCGAATAGAGGCAAGCCGCCGTGGTTTAATAATGACATAAAACGAGCAAATAGAGATAGAAACCGTCTCCACACATTATTAAAACACAATAGAAGCTATCAAGTTAACCAACAATATAACACTAGCAGAAGAAAGGATAAAACACTCATAAGATCAACGAAACGTCAATACGAAATCGAGATAGCGAAAGCAAGCACCACTAATCCCAAACACTTCTATACTTATATCAATAGAAATAGGCAAATGAGAAGCGGGATTGGCCCCCTTGAAAAACCAGTTGGGTGAAATTATTTCAGATGATATGGGTATGGCTAATATCTTAAACGAGTTTTTTAGTTCAGTCTTCACCTTAGGATATACTAATAACGATAACAACGAGTCTATACAGGTCAGACACCCATCACTAAGGAGCCTGGAAGTAAATCCGCAACTAGTAATTGATAAATTAAAGAAAATGAACTCGTACAAGACTCCTGGTCCTGATAAATTTTACCCGAGAATCTTAAAACATGTCCATAGTGAGTTAGCAGAGTCACTTGCTCTCATTTTTAACAAATCTCTCGAGCATGGGGTCGTCCCTGATGATTGGAGGGAAGCTAACGTCACACCTATCTTTAAGAAGGGATGTAAAAACCAGGCCAGTAATTACAGAACCATTAGCTTAACCTCAATAGTTGGAAAATTGCTCGAAACGATCATTAGAGACAAGCTAGTAGAGTTCCTCGAAAACAATAACCTTATACGAGATAGTCAGCATGGTTTTAGGTCTAAGAGATCGTGCTTAACAAACCTAATTGACTTTTACCATAACCTTTTCAACCTATATAGCGATACTAAATCATTAGATATAATTTACCTAGATTTCAAAAAGGCATTTGACAAAATTCCCCATCAGAAACTCATGAACAAAGTGCGTACGCTAGGAATTAACGGTAATATATACGGATGGATTAGTAGCTGGTTAAAAAACAGGAAGCAAAGAGTGATAATAAATGGCGTGGAATCGGACTGGGTATCTGTTACCAGCGGTGTTCCCCAGGGATCAGTCCTGGGGCCTATTTTATTTACTATATACATCAATGACATAGACGTTGGAATAAATAATATCATATCTAAATTTTAAGATGACACGAAAATAGGTAACTCAGTATTATGCGAAGAGGACAGGGCTAGCCTGCAAGCTGATATAAATAAAATTACCGAATGGTCTGAGAAATGGCAAATGCCATTTAATATCAACAAATGCCAAATCCTTCAGTGCGGAACAAAAAACAAAAAATACACCTATACAATGCAAGGCGGCTTAATAAACACAACCCCGCAGGTTAAAGATTTAGGAGTAATAATTACAGAAAACTTAAAAACATCAAACCAATGCGCAGCTGCTGCAAACAAAGCTAACACAGCACTAGGATTTATAAAAAGAAACTTTACTTATAAAAGCGAGGAGATAATTATGCCACTATACAAAAGTATTGTCAGGCCCCATCTCGAATACGCTGTACAGTTCTGGGCCCCTTACTTAATAAAATACATAGATAAATTAGAAGCTGTACAACACAGAGCGACAAAACTTATCCCGTCAGTACGTAACAAACCTTACCACGAGAGGCTAAAAAAACTCAATCTATTTTCCGCCAGAAAACGAAGACTAAGGGGGCAGCTTATAGAGTGCTTCAAAATACTTAAAGGATTTAACAATGTTAATGCCAATAACTTGTTCACACTGACAGGGGAGTGTCCCACCCGTGGACATGATTCAAAACTTCAGGGTAAAAGAGCCACTATGGATGTAATAAAAAACTTCTTCACTTACTCGATTATTAATGATTGGAATAATTTGCCAAACGAGGTAGTGGACAGCAGCACTATAGATTCATTTAAAATGAGATTAGACAAACACTTAACAAATATTGGAATTGTTTAGCATAAGCTACAAAATAAAATAATATTACAAAAATATAACTCTTTCAGGTGTATGTAAGTGGTTTTCACATTCATTTCATTTAATTACTATTCAATGCAAATTTCCTTCAGGTACTGTCTTCTTACACCTGCAAGGTACTTTTCCCAAAT
Organism: Ceratothoa steindachneri; assembly: GCA_963969495.1. Lineage (NCBI taxonomy): Eukaryota > Metazoa > Arthropoda > Malacostraca > Isopoda > Cymothoidae > Ceratothoa > Ceratothoa steindachneri. The sequence goes on from OZ018321.1 coordinate 115,775,284, forward strand.
TATTTCATGTACGGCTTTTGCCGGAGGGAGTGGAGGGTGGGGAGAGCCTAAAACTTTTCTATCCTTTACTTCTACTATTCTATGTGTAAGTGGCAGTAGATTTAAGGCCAGATCCCCTTAGTCTGGGCCGTAAGGCCCGTGTGATCTGTGTATCTATGTAACTCTATGTAACTCTCTCTTTGCTAGGTACTTATAAATTCCTCTGATCCCACCGCAATTAAGCAAAATGACCGTATTCGTCAACATGTACTACCATTGCGTTTGATGTCTTATGGGCTCTAATGTCCCTCTTATGCTAATTAATCCTAGTCTTAATATCTCTTCCTGACTCGCCATAAAACTGTGGTCGCATCCGTCACAAGGTATTTGATAAATAATAACCTTGTCGCTTTTTGCTGTCGAATTCCTATGCTTCACTAACTCCTCAATTCTGGTTCCCGCAAAGTTAGCTATCGAAAGACCTACCTTCCTAAGAACTCCTTCTAATCCCTTTCCGGCGAGCTCATTAACTTCATCCACCCCTGAGAGCCTCGCCTTTCTACTTCTCTCTGCTATTTGTAGTAATTTTTGACGTAATTCTATTAAAAGAGCCTCTGGCTATTTTATTTTCATGAAGGCTTTCTTAATATACTCAAATTCATCATTCAAAAGGCTTTCGCTACAAATGCGAAAAGCCCTTAAATTTTAATCCAATGACTAGCCCCGTCTTCGTTTTCTTACTTTGTCCAGAAAATGAATAAAATCGACCTTATTCGTGTGTTTCCTGTGCACGGAGAATATAGCCCTATCTTCATTCCTATGGACCAATGTGTCCAGGAAAGGAATTTTATTGTTTTCTTCTTATTCCACGATAAACTGGATATTCTCATCCACTTCGTTCAGCCGTTCCAATTTGTTGTCTATATCGGTACTCGCTGGAATTACGGCCAGGACATCGTCTACATAACTCTACCAAAGTGAATCCTTCTAGAACTTCCATGAACAAGCATGAACGGCACTAAGAGCGGATCCTATGGCTAGTCCCCTGCACTGCCTACATTCATCCCCCTCAAAGGTGAAAGCACTAAGCCTTACACATAAGGATATTCATCCGTTATAATCCCTCTTGTTAATAGGTAGATTAGAGTCATTGATGTTTGCTACTTCTTTCTTCACTGCCTCCAGGTCACCATCTACTGGGACATTGGTGAATAACGCCTTCACATCAAAGCTAACGAGTTTCTTTCCCCTATAGCAATGCCCTCTGTGGCATTCCTATAAATAATAATAATCCTGGAGAAATTATATATATATATATATATATATATATATATATATATATATATATATATATATATATATATATATATATATATATATATATATATTAGTGTAGATGGGTAGCAGTCTTTCTTAAATGCAAATCTTGTTGAAGACCATGGTATATTTCGCCTTGATCAATTTCCTTTGACAACTTTCTATTCTTCTGTCTTTTTAGTCCATCTTGTAGATGGTAGATCACAGCCTCTTAAAAGCAATCAACAGCACTTCGACCAAAAGATTTTAGTAAATGGGCTGTACAGGGGTCATATATAGCATACTTGTTTGTTTCTAAATTTTTTTGATGAATCCCCCTATAAAGCCTAGACATCTTAGGAGCATTGTCATAAGACTGACCTCTACATTTTGAAAAATTATGCCTGCAAGCTTCACGTAAGTACTGCAACACTTGGTTTGCCATTTTCTCGCCGGTATGGCTTTCTATTTTCAGAAAGGTTAAAACTCATTCAATAGGCTGTCCATCTTTTAAGTACCTAAGTAACTCACTTAACTGATCGATATGTGATCAATCTGGTATTGAATTAACGGATAAACTAATAGAAGATTTAACTTCGTTACAAATGAACACTTGAACCTTTTTGCCATTAGTTGAATAAGTTTTTCGCATTTGCTTAGGAGAGGCAGGAAGGATTTCCTTTGCCAGAATTTCTATATTTCGTAATGTGGCCTGCTAAAAATGGATCAAACTGGCTTATGAGTTCAAGCAGTCCTAAAAAATTCCCATTTTGCAATGATCTAAACCTTTCTTCTGTTCCTCGAAAAGCCAAGCCACGTTCAGCTGAAGACATGTTCCCAGTAATCACATCTCTTCCTGACTTTGTTTCTCCAACTGTGACTTCAACCCTGCACCTTGTCTGCGAGTTAAATGTGTTAGCAATGAGTTTCGGTGAGTACTGCTTTTCTCATGCTTAGCAATTGCAATAGTATTTCCCAAGTCACTGAACCCTTCTCTAGTAACAAATTTGACATTTTTTTTTTAGGAAAAAACTGTTTACAAACAAAACAATAAACTAATCTTTTTATTTGTGCCAAATAAAAAGTTTCTTGAACAGAACCTTACTAGTTTGCCACTGCTAAAATGCCGGTAAGACTTGTCAAATGGCCCATTGTGGTGTTGACAGTTACTGAGTCCACAAGCGATCCAATAGACCACATTATCAGCTGATAAATCAAGCCACAACCATTGATCTTTTGCTAAATTGTGATTTTCTTCATCTTTTATAGACAGAATAATTTCACCGCCATCGCCATGATCCAATAAACTTCCATTTGCAGCAATTTTCGAGGCCTATAATGTATTGTAAAGTAAGTCGAATCAACATTTGCAGTCGAGGTATCCGTATCAAGAGAATTTACAGGCAAAGTAATATCAGTTCTGAAACATGTGTTAGATGAACTTGCTTATGACACTTCATATTTTGAGGAATCAGTCAGCTTTGCAGTCTTGCGCTCTAATTCGAAAATCTTCTCTTGTTTCTTGTTTGATAGTTCTCGTTTTTGTGCAGCGCTTAAATTATTCCGTTTCATCTAGGTTCTTGGGGTTTGTTAAATACAGAAATATTAAGATTAAGTTTGAAATATTATGAGGTAATCAACACAGCTACACGTATTATAGTCAGAACAATGCAGCTAATTTTATTCCCATGCTGAATCTTATGCTTTAATTAATAAAGACATGTTTTGTTTCAAAATTTTCTTTTCAAGCTCTACAAAATATACAGAGGAAATAAAGATATCACTTAGTTTTTGAAAAAGAAAATCAAACCCAAAATTGCATTTTTGTCATTTTTTTATAAAAATTAAAAAAACTATAACATAAGAACTATAGGTGATATCTTAATAGAAATACTAGTATTTATAGAACTCGGAAAGATAAATCAAATGCACTTTGAATCATTCTTCTATGACGAAAAATGACTGAGCCGTAGCGATTTGAAAATACCCCTTAAAAGTCTTAGGGTTTTCGTATTTTTTTCGAGATACCGATCTCGTTTTGTATCGCGAAATCGGAAAGATTCACATAAACAAATTCGGGGTTTTTTGTTGTTGTTTTTTTCATTTCCCTATTAGTGTACCAAATTTCAGCACTGTAGCTTTGGAAATAAAAAAGCTATAACGAAAGGGGAACCCCTAATCCTGGAGTATACATTACTAGTTACCAAAAATAGGCTTTCTTGACATTTTTGTTTTAGAAATTTTGGTATATTTAAGTCACTAAGGATCCGGAATGATTCAAAGTCCACTCGATTCATTTTTTCAAGTTCTACAATGGTGTCGAGTTATTTTACTATATCGTTTATAGTTTTTGAGAGAAAAAAACATAAACACAAAAAATCTGTATTTTTTGTGATTTGGGGGAAAATTTTAGAAAAGAGGCCACAAAAAATAACTTTACGAATCTTTTAAAAACCTAAAAAAAAATTAGTTTTTATCCCTGTGTACAAATTTCAACTTACAGAATAGACAAGGTCTGCTGACCAAAGTCGCGGGCTCTCACATATCCTGATCTATGATCCCAAGACCTTCAAAGCTTTATATAATTTCAGAACTTAACTTGGGAGGACCTTGGCAATTATACCACTCGAAAGATAATGCAAAACAACATAAGGGTTTCGAATTTCGTTAGAATCGGCCGGACAGTTATGATGTTATTGCCAAATAATTTCCCGACTAACCTTGGCAGGACTTTGGTAATTATATCTTTTGAAAGAGAATGTAAACCAATATAAGGGTTCCAAATTCCGTTAGAATTAGCTGAATTGTTATGATGTTATTGCCAAAACGAAATATTTCTAGGACTAATCTTGGGAGGACCTTGTCAGTTATATCACTCGAAAGAGAATATAAATCTACATAAAGGTTCCAAATCCGTTAGAATCGGCCTAATAGTTGCAATGTTATTACCAAAACAAAAACAATCAAAATGGGGACCGATCGTTCGACATGGTGAAATTAAGAGTCACACGCGATTAAAAAAATATATGAGAAAACTTCAGATCCTTATCGATTTTAAAATACACCCTTAAATTTCTTTTTCGGGGTTTTCAAAATATCTCGGTTTCTGTTGGGAAATCGAAAAAAATCACGCTAACAACTTCGATTTTTATTTCAATTCCCTATAAGTGTTACAAATTTCAACACTCTAGCTATAATAATAAGAACCTGAGCATTTTTACCGAAACTTTCACTTTAAAAAAAATATCCATGTTAAACTCATTCAAAATATACATATAAAACATATTTACATTTTAATAGATTAAACAGCCTGAAATGAGTGTGCTATTGGAATAGTCATTAAGCAACTTAAAGCAGGAATGAGGTAATGCATGCACGTGCAATTAACACCAGTGACAGTTTGCAACTAAACTAAGAACTTACGAGCCGTTTCAAATGCGTACTAGACTTATTCAAAACTTGTATAACTTACAATCTGCGAGCATAGTGTACTTCATTTTGCAGGATAAACATGAACAGGAGAGAACGCTTTATAAACAGAACTTATTCATTTTTCATTAATTTTTGAAAATGACTATAAATGTAATTAATTTAGTAATTTAAATGGTAAATTCGACTATGAAAAATTTCTGAGGTGCCCTCCTTCCCTTGATGCCCTAAGCACGTGCCTATTTTTCTCATAGGGTTAACCCACCCCTGTGGTTCAACGTCAGCCGGATGACCGTCTACATAATCATGGAGAGGCTCAAGACTCGGGAAGACCTCAAAGATCGACCTTGGTCAGATAGACCTAAAGTTGCCAACCGTTTGGCTGTGAGAAAGGCCTTCAAAATTGCTCCGAAGCTCAACAGGACTGTTCTCGTAAAGAAAAACATCTCGGTGGCCACAGTGCCTAGGGTTATCAGGGAGGAGAGCGAAAAGAGCTTGAGGTGCGTGAAAAGGCATCTGCTCACCAACCGTATGCGAAAGCAACGTCGGGGGCGCTGTTGACACATTCTCAATGACTTGAAGAGTCATAGCAATCGAATTCTCATTTTTTTCTTATGAAAAACCTTCACGGTCGATCCGGTTATTAACTAGCAGAACGACAACGTGATAATCTTTGGCCTTAGCGTCTCCGAGCGCCGCTACATGTCCACGACCAAGCACCCTGCCTCCGTCATGATGCTCGGCATCGTGGCTTTAAATGGCGAGAATATGGCACCGGTGTGATTCGCGACCGGTTAAAGGCTCATCGCAGTCAATTCCAGGGACATTTTTGCCAGAAAAGTCCTACCCTGTGTGAGATAGATCACGAAGTAAGCGGACGACGTATTTCAGCAGGATGGTGCTCCGGCCCACACGGCCAAGACCGTGCAATAGTGGTCGGGGGCGAACATAAAATTTTAGTCGAATGACTTTTCGCCGCTGCAGTCGCTAGACCTCTATCCCCTCGAGTACAGCCTGTGAGCGAATGTTGAAGGCAAGGCTTGCAAGGTACACCACAAAAACGTCGAGAGAAACTTCTGGGCTTAAAGGGGCCCGTAACCTTGACGAATTTTAGGGAGCTGTTAGAAGGGAACCGCGAGTTATTAATTTTATTCTTTAGGGATGAAGGAGGATGGGGGGGCTTATTATTTTCCTTCGGGTATAGGTTGTGACTCACCGCATAGATATCTACCTCTTCGCTCAGCCATTTTCCTGATAAGACGTCATTTTTGTGCTTCTACAAACATTTACGCTTGGGTCGTGCATAAACCTTCGTGTTGTAAAGTCAAATAGATAGAAATTACATTCCATGTTGGTTATACGTTCCATTAGCTCCATAAATTTCAACTCATTTTAAATAATCTTGTGTTTTACAATGCCTATGGTCAAATTTGATTGTGCACACTGCTGGGCTTCATTTAATCAGAAAATATACGTTCCCTCAAACCCTGATAACGTTAGAATATGTTGTTTTTGTCTTTTAAACGATGCGTTCGAGCTAAAATTAACAAACGCGATTAATTAAATTAAATCAGAAGTTAACACTTTCGGGAGAGACGTAGTGACAACGAACCGTAAGATAGACGAACTGGCCAGCGGCGTCCGGGCATCCTTTGATGAGCTTCGAGGGAGGAAAAATCCCTTTCAAAGCCACTGGTTCCGTTGATCCATTCACCAGAAAGGCAGCACCTACTGCGTATTGGGTGCTGTCCGTCACCAGTTGATATGGTGAGTCGTTGGGCAGCGGGTGACAGAATTTGACCGAGTTAATTAGAGCTACTTTAGTGCTATTAAATGCTTCTCACGCAGCATCATTCCACACGAGGCTTGGGTTGAGAACGTGCGAGCTCAGTCAGCGGAGATGCAATCGCAACAAAATTTGAAATCATTCTCCTATAGCCTAACATGCTTAAGTTTCGGTGCAGTTCCTTATAGTCCGTCGGTAATTGCATATTCCCAATTTCCTTGAATTTGTTAGCTGGTGGGCAAATTCCCATAGACGAAATCTGATGCTGCAGAAAGTCAATTTCTTCTCTCGCGAACTGGCACTTCTCCAGGGAGAATCGTAGGTTGTTCTCGCCTAGGATTTTGAAATATTGGCTTAAATCAGTGGTTCTCAACCGTGGGCCGAATGGCCCCTAGGGAGCCAAGTAACATACTAGGGGTCCACACACATAAAATAAGGAATTAAGGTCCACGGTGATATTTTAGTTGGCCATAGAGCAAATCTACTTCAGAACTGTTATTATTACTGAGAATGGAGAGAGAAGGAGAGAGAGGAGTAGATAGAGAGAGAAAGAGAAAAAGAGAGAGTTACAAGGAGTTACAAGGAAATAAAGTACCTTAGGAAACCTTACGGTCCATTCAAATAGGGTACCTTTGGACTAGCAATTGAGCGGGCACATGGCTGCTCAATTGTTTTGCGTCCCAGAACGGCCACTTTTCGGGAGTTTGTCTAGTCTTGACTTGAACTGGTCCACAGATTCACTGTTGAAAACTTCCGTCGGAAGTGCGTTCCAACTACCACATATACTGTAAGTGAAGAATTTACCACACAGATCACGGTGGTATCGCTTCAGTTCAAGTTTGAAGCCGTGATTGCGCGTTCTGTTCTCACTCAGTGTGAAAATATCCCGGTAGTCAACATTGTCTAACCCTCGAAGTATTTTGAAAACTTCGATGAGCTGACCACGCAGTCTACGGGTTTCCAACGAGAACAGATCTAATTCCCTTAATCTATCTTCATAACTTTTATGTCTAATAGAGGGAATCAGCTTGGTTGCCCTGGCTTGCACGCGTTCCAACCTTGAGATATCCTTTCGAAACGAAGGACTCCCAAATTGTACGGCATACTCCAGGTGCGGCCGAACGAGGGAGTTGTACAGACAAAGTACTATCTCCTTGTTACGGTATCCAAACTGGCGCTCTATGTAGCCTAACATCCGTTGAGCTTTCTTCTCTGCCTCGATGCACTGTTTCAAGAACTTGAGGTCGCTAGTGATAGTCACACCCAAGTCCTTTTCAGTGTCACTCGATTCAAGAGCAGTGCCCTTAAGGATATACTGAGATTGGGGGTTTCTGTTGCCGATATGCATTACTTTGCATTTCCCCACGTTAAAAAGCATGTGCCACGTATCAGGACCACTCCCCAATCTTCCCAAGATCTGTCTGCAGGCGGGCAGTATTTCCATCCTTTGCAACGTTCATACCAAGCTTGGTATCGTCGGCAAATTTGGAAATCTTCGGAACCATGTCACCGTCCATGTCGTTGACGTAGATGATGAATAGTAGTGGTCCCAGGACAGAACCTTGAGGCACCCCGCTAGTAACGGGCACCCACTCAGAAGCCTGTCCATTCACCACCACCCGTTGCCGTCTGCCACTTAGCCAGTTCTCGATCCAGCCGGCTACTTTTCCGTTTATGCCTAGCGCTCGCACTTTCCAGAGAGGCGGTGGTGTGGTACCTTATCAAAGGCTTTCTGAAAGTGTAAGTAGACCACATCCACCGCCTTGTCCCGATCGTGCTCACTGAACACGAAGTGGAAGAATTCCACAAGGTTCGTCAGGCATGACGGTTGCCTTCGGAAGCCGTGCTGGGAATTCCTCAGTAGCAGGTTTGACTCTAAATACGACGTCATTTTGTCCACTATCATGCTTTCCATGAGTTTACCGACTATCGAAGTCAGATTGATAGGTCGGTAGTTTGACGGATAGCTGGGGTCTCCTTTCTTTAAGATCGGAGTCACCTCCGCCTCACGCCAGTCTCTAGGAACGCATCCGGTCCGGATTGACATGTTAAAGATAGCGCACAGATGTCGTGATACTTCATCGCACACTTCCCTCAACACCTTGGATAGAAAGCCGTCCGGTCCAGGGGACTTATTCGTCTTTAGGTCAGCGATCTTTTTCTTTATTTCTCCTTTGGTGAAGTCCATATCCTCCAGCTTTTCCCCCGAGTAGGAATTTTTCGGCTGGGGGGTGGGACCACATTCTTCAGTAAACACTGAAGAGAAGTAGTCGTTGAGGAGGTAAGCATTTTCTGCATCTGAATACTTTAATGTCCCCTCCTCGTTCCTCAAAGGGCCAATCGTTCGACGGATTGGTTCACGGCTGTTTACATATCCAAAGAACTCTTTGGGATTCTCTTTACAGAGTCTCGCCACTCGGAATACCTCAGACCGCTTAGGCGCCCTTATGCTGGACTTCACTCTCCTGGCTATCCTCCGGTATTCGTCAAAGTCACCTGAGATCTTCGATCGCCGGTACGCATTTTTCTTCTCCCTAAGCAGTTGGCCGATTTCTCGATTAAACCACTTTGGTTGAACAGAAGACCGACGGACGCATTTCAGAGGAATGCAACTTGATTGAAGACTCATGAACTTATTTTTGAAATTGTTCGACGAATCCTCAACCTCTTCGCATACCGCTAGCCTTACATCAGTCAACCCAGCACGAAGGCTTTCAAAGTCTTCTCTTCTCAAGTCAAATTTCCTTGATTGACTGGCAACAGATCTTACCTTCGAGATCTTGACGCTAAATCTAACTAGCTGGTGTTCACTGCCACCGAGCTCTTTGCCTACAGAGACATCCTCAACGATATCATCCTCAGAGGTGAAGACCAAGTCGAGGATATTGTCTCCTCTCGTCGGTTCTCTGACCCATTGAGTGAGGAACTCGTTGTTGGCGAACTCCAGGAGTAGCGCGCTCTCGCTACAGGCTGCTCTGGTTTCCCAGTCAACTTGTCTGTTGAAGTCGCCCATAACGATGCACACTCTGCCTTGAACAAGCTCATCCAGCAGCTGGTACAGTTCCCTGTCCTTCTCAACGGGTTGGGAAGGGGGTCTGTAAAACACCAGGGTCCAGTATCTGACAGGACCTATCTCTAGGTCAACGCCTAGGAGCTCGTGATCGGATATAATGTTGGAGTTCGTAGATTTGATTGTATCCTTGACATACAACATTACACCGCCACCCTCTCTGTCTGACCTATCTTTGTGGAAGAGTTAGTAGCCAGGAACCGTGAATTCCCCTTCAAAGTCTAGGTTTGAGGTTTTATCCACGATTCTGTTATGGCTACCATTTCGGGTTCTTCCGTCGCTACGAGGCCACGGAGCTCAGGAAACTTGTTCCTGATTGACCTCTCATTGAACAGAAGAACTTCCATGGAGTCCCCGACTGTAGGACTCCCTACGCTCTTCCGTTTACCGGCTTGTTTGTTGGCAAGGCATATCTCTTTGCGACCTCTGAGAAGGTCGTTCCTGGAGTGACACGGGTGTACTGGCGTACGTTTGACCTCACTCTGGGCCGGATACTTCTTTGGGTCCTCTCTACGCCATCCTGGATGATGTATGACAGAAAGGCCTTTCCTTTAAAGGAAGGATGTACCCCATCCCTTTGGTAGAGATCATTTCTACCATAAAAGGTGCGGTATGGGTCCACGAAATGACCCCCTCTGCCGTACACAAATCTGCCAGGCGCCGGTTTAAAGAGACATTCATCGAGTGAACGGTCCGTGTTGGACCTCTCCTCGGGAGCATCCCGACTACGACACGCTTGCGGTTTTTCAGCCCACAGTCGTCCACGGCACCCATGGCCGTGTGAAGGATTTTATCTGTAGGGCCTACCCTACCTCCTCTCAGGTAGAGGTCCTTTCCACAGACCATCAGAGCAACGACTAAGCTCTCAGAAATCTGTGATTTCTCAGCCTCTACTCTGATGTGGTGGTTACCACATCCTGACAGGCAGCTTACCTTCACACTAGTGCGAAGGCGGGCCGCTAGCAGGGGCTGCAGACCCCGTGCTTGAGAATCACCAATAAAGGTGACTCTTGCACATTTGTCTGCACACGGCTTAGTCTTTCCTTTCGTAAGCGACTTGCCGCTTTCCTCTTGTATCTCTACATTTTTCTTTTTCTTCTTCTTCTTATTTTTCTAGTATTCCTTTGTTTTCTCTTCTTCCGTTTCTCTTTTCTCTTGTTCTCTTTCCACTCTCCCTTGCGCACCAGAAGCGCTCGAGAAAGTGGATGAGGGGGGAGGTGGAGGAAGGAGGATCGTAACGCGTGTTTTTTAAGTACTGTTGAATGCCAATTTGTGTTTTCAAATATTAACTTGTGTCATTGATAATTTATGAGCAGAAAAAAACAATGAAATTTGATAACACCATTTTTTTCCTATATATATATATATATATATATATATATATATATATATATATATATATATATATATATATATATATATATATATATATATATATATCATTATCGTTCAAATTATTTATTAGTATCAATTTTTAATTTCTATTTATGCTCTTCATAGAAAACATTATTTGGCATCTCTCGCCTCCGGGTCCAACTCATACAGATAGACAGTGTGAACTCATGGAGAATTCATGTGAAGTTTTTTCAGTTTTAATTGTTCGTAAAACGTGTTTTGGTGTTTAATGAGTAAGTTATTATAATATCATTACTATGTACTTTAATTCTTAGAGATTGGATTAAACGTATCAAAATAATAGCATTCCTAGAAAGTTCTTTGCAAACCTAATAAGCTTGGAACCCTTGATTCCAATTGATTATAATAATGAACTCCATCAGATTAGATTTGAATCAAAGCGAGGAGTAATTATTGCCTCCTGGATTTACTAAATTATTATATTATACCATTTTATAGAATTATATGTTATTTTGTATTATATTATAGTGTATTATGGTGTAATATAGCGTATCATAATTATTGTATCATCGTATCGCATCGTATTGCATCAAATATTATATCATATATCATAAAGATGTTAAGCTATTTCATATCATATTATGTTACTTTACGTTGTGACATGTTATGTTATGTCACAAATATCAACACGTGCGTGTGAAATTAATCTCCAATACACTCCCCCCTCCCCCACACACTGAAACATAATTCGTGACGTACATTCTGATCCAGAGAAATGGTAACAGTGTCCAATATATTGTACTTGAAGTACTGCAAAGTTAAATATGTAAACTTGGATGTTTAGTTATTATTACTCACGATTATTGACCTCTTCACGCCATATATTTGCAATGGTTTATCTTATAATGTCTTCTCTCTCCATCTCCCTCTCCCTCTCCCTCTTTTTCTCTCTCTTTCTTTCTTGTATATGTATATATATATACTGTACTTTAATAAAAAGTGACCAAATTATCATACCTATTTCACCTTAAAATATCAAGGTCACTCAATTCTCTCTGTATTTGTTGCAAATTTATCTTTTAGTTTTGTTAACAAATTACATTTAATTCTTAACTATTACTGTAATATATGCTATAACAGCTTCTGATATATTTTTCCAGATAACCCATGGTGGCGCTAACAAAGAAGAAGTGCCGACAGTATTCTGTTGAATATTTGTCTTACGAATTTATTCCATCACCACAGAATGCAACGAAACCAATGTGCCTCATATGCACGGATGTACTTTCAAATGCAAGCATGAAGTCTTGTAAACTTAAATACATCTGGAAACCAAGCAAAATGAAAAGAAATACAAACCAGTAGAATATTTTCGAAAATTCCCTGATGATTTTCAAGCAAGAAAAACAGTGGTTCAAGTGTTTAACGGCCAAGTAAGCAAACTAAATGATGGTTTATTGGCATCTTATGGAACTAGCAAGGTAATAGCGAAGGCTGGAAAACCCTATAATATTGGTGAAACAGTAATTTTGCCAGCAGTGTCTGTTATAATTTCATCAGTCCTGAAACAAAGTGCAAGTGAAATCGCTAATTCCATCCCGTTAAGCAACTCATCTGTGTCAGGACGCATTGATGAAATGGCAGAGGATGTTGAAAAGCAATTAATAGCTAATTTTCAAGTAAAACTGTTTGCTCTTCAGCTTAATGAATCAACATTAAGAGACAATGAAGTAATTCTACTAACATATGTTAGATTTATGGATGATCAAGGACCGAGAGAGGAAATGCTTTTCGCCAGAAGTCTTAAGACAGACACAAGAGGTGAAACAATTTTTAATGAAGTTGTTACATATTTCAAGGAAAGCAATATTCCGCTCAAAAACATAATGGCGTGTGCTACTGATGGCGCATCATCCATGACTGGCAGATACAAAGGTTTTATTGTACACTTGAAACAAGTTGTCCTCGGAGTATTTTTCATACACTGTGTGATACACCGTCAACACTTAGTTGCTAAGAAATTGGGTGTACGCCTACAGGATGCCCTTAGTGTTGTGATAAAAGTGGTTAACCATATAAAATCAAATTCTCTAAGAGACCGCCTCTTTCGTGAATTCTGTAGTCAAAATGAAGAAGAGTTTGAACGTCTTGTAATGCATACTGAGGTGACATAGTTGTCAAAGGGGAATTGTCTTCATCGTTTTATTGCACTTTGGGATTCTATCATCTTATTTCTGGCCAACGCCCATCTTGGAGAACAACTGCTTGCAACTAAATGTGAGGTATTTTACTTATCAGATATATTTGAAAAAATCAATTTACTTAATAAACAGCTCCAAGGAAAAAAATCTCATCTCATATCCAGTAAATGTGCAATTACTGCTTTCCTGAAAAAGCTACAGTTGTACAAGATTAATATCAGACGTTGTGCATTTGAACAATTTCCTTGTTTGTCCTCAATTAGCAGCAATCTTCACGATGATGATCTTGCATTGTATGGTGAATATTTAGAAAATTTACACAAAGATATGCAAGCTCGGTTTATTGACTTACTCATGATGGATATACCAACTTGGATGACAATTCCTTTCGAAGTTAATGTTGTAAATGTAGAGAATTCTTTACAGGAAACCCTCATTGAATTACAAAGTGATGAAATATTGCAGGCAATATTTAAAGATGGGAAGCATGATATATGGAAAACAAATGAAGCTGCTAAAAAGTATCCACTACTCTGGGATAAAGCACAAATCTACGTCATTGCTTTTCCATCATCTTACCTTGTTGAATCAGGATTTAGTCGTGTTTCTCACTTATTGTCAAAAGCTCGTAATAGACTCGATATTGTGCAAAGGGGTGATCTTCGACTATCATTGACATCGATGGAGCCAAATATAAAAAACTCGCTGAGCAACATCAGTCACAGGAATCTCATTGAACAAATCTACATTTTTTATTTAATAACTCACTTCTATTTTTAAAGGTACATTATGAATTATTTACTAATGTAAATAAATGCTCCATAAAATTTAACTATGAAATAATTTATTTATATTAGTTTAAACTTAATGTTTTCCTTCAAAATAAGCATAATTATTGTACCAATTATTTATTGATACAATTCCCTGGCTTTTTTAATAGTGAAAAATTTGGGGGCTTTGGGGCCACCAATTTTTTTTTAAAGGAAAAGGGTCCATGAGTAAAAAAAGGTTGACAACCACTGGTCTAAATGATCCAAATTATCCTTCAAATTGTCCCAAAATATCAGGATGTCGTCTATGTATACAAAAACGAACTATAATCCTCGAAACAAGTTATGTGTGACGTTGGAAAATGCAACTCGCATTCTTGATGCCAAAGGGAAATTTTAATTACTCCCAAAACCCAAACGGAGTTACCATCGCAGTTTTTTCTATGTCCGCTGGGTTGGATTTGCCGTTCACTTTGATTTTTCCACCATTAGCTGTTGCAATGCTTACAGTGGAATTACTCATTTCACACGTTTGCACCAAATTAGCCTGAATTATGGATACACTTGCTCCTGTATCGATTAGAAATTCGCACTTTATCATAAATAATTTGGCGGTGACGGTGAACACTGACGGCAGTCGCACTTGAAACGGCATGACGTGCTAGTTTTCCAAAGGAGCTGGCGAAGATGGCTTAGAGGACGGTTCCGTTTGCATGTTTTCGCCTTTTTTCGCACATCTGTACCAGGGCTTATAAAATTCCGTACTTTTTCCAAAATATAAATGGGATCGACATATCATAGGTCTTTGGTTCCTGCGGTATATTATTCGCACTATAGTCGTTTCTACGCAGCACAAAATTAGAACGATTGCAATCAGGGGACTCATCCGTGGGCAATGAGCATGCAGTGACTGAATACTGTACCTGGGTCGCCAGATTGTCACTTCTGTGATTAACACTTAACACACTTATGGTAGAGAACGAAATATCACTACTTACTTCTTTGTCACTTTTGTGTACAGCAAGGCACTGTGCTTTGTAAAATGGCATTAATTCGTCTGCAGGTTTTCCTAGCTGGGCAAGGATTAAGTCCTTCTGGGTGGCGATGATGGGCACGATGTTTGACGGCAGGGACTGAATAAATTTGTATCTCGCGAGTTCTTCTTCAACTCCTACATGTAGAGCTATTCTTCGTAGTTTCCCCAGATTGACTGAAAGGCGACCAGTCAGCGGAAAGGATGATATGAGCTTTTCGAATAGCTCTGGCTTGGTCCTCTCGAACAACCCAATTACCTTTGCCCTTATAAACTTCTAGTTCTATGTGGATAAGACTGTAGCTTGAAGCCGGGCCACAGTCTCGGGAGGCAGTGCATCCAGGATGTGAAAAACTTTGTTTTCCTTGCTTATCTTTGAGATATGAATTTGGGCATCTACTATTCTGAACCAAGCAGAAACAGCTGTCTCATTAAAAATGGTGGGGGGGGGGGTTGAGGGGGGAATCGTGATGGTGTTTGCGACTGTAGCAGCTGCTCATATAATGTACATTTCTACAAAAATAATATGAAACATGTAAATACTCTTAAAATATTACGTAAGTAAATGTAAGAAATGTCTCACGCATAAGCCTAAATGGAGGATAAAAAATCAAAGCTGTTGTTTTCTTCCGAGATGGCAAGAGTATCACGTGATGCCTCTTAGCCAATAGTAATTGAGATTTTCAAGGACACGAGCGGAGGCTTTTGTGAAAGGTTAAAGCTAAAACTTTGTCCAAATTATAACTGTACGGAGATATTTTAATTGTAAGTAAATAATTTCCTTTCTCTTATACTTACAATTTCCCTAAACCATAGTGGTTCCTTAATATATTATTATATATATTTATATTCCATTCTTATTATTGTTACTAAATATAAATTCATTATAATTATTATTATATACATATGTTCTTTTAGTCCACCATTGTACCCATTCATACATCCTTTCCCATAGCTATTTATAGAACGATTCATATAAATTATTCTCTCTATACATATATTCCCATATATTTTGTTCAACCTTGGATTTAGTATGATTATTAACTCAATATTTTCCTTTTTGTCTTTGTTGTATATCTTTTGCTCATTAACCCTTGTTTTGTTGTTAGTAATATTCATATTATTCAATATTCCCTTTTTGTTTGTTTTGCTAGTGATAAATAAATTTACCTTTTATAAGCCTCGCTGTTATTGCGCATACCTAAAATCTAAAACGGAATAATTCAGTGGATTGCCAACCTAATCAAACTTTCTTTTTTATCTTCAACTATATTTTACGCAGAGTATAGTTAGCTATCTATGCAAGTTAGCATCCGAAATACCCTGTCGTAAAACGTCGTCCATTTCTCCTTGCTCTGCCCGTTGTTGGTCCGACAAATCCATGGTTTTGGTTACCGCTTTTCCACTCGAAGGAGTTAGCAGTTTATAGATAGGAAACCCGTGTA
Organism: Ceratothoa steindachneri; assembly: GCA_963969495.1. NCBI lineage: Eukaryota > Metazoa > Arthropoda > Malacostraca > Isopoda > Cymothoidae > Ceratothoa > Ceratothoa steindachneri. The sequence goes on from OZ018321.1 coordinate 115,791,649, forward strand.
TGGTAGGCGGAATGAATGGTATGATTCGGTTTGGGGCTAACGGCTGTTGCTGGTTATGCCGTAGAATTCAATCTGACTCCAATTGAAAGTTCCAGATGTCTGCTGGTTATCTACTTGTATGCTGGGTTAACGGCAAACGGCTTATTACTTGGCAGAGGTAAGGGAATTAGAAGAAAATGAGAGTTTTGTTTAGTTTTTAATCTTGGTCTTATAGCCACCTCAATTCCAGCAAGTGAAATCGCTGAGTTCCTGGTTCGTGGTGTGCTCATGTCCTTGTAACTGGCTAGATCGGTGTTAACGGACTCAGTGTTCCTTGTATTTCTCTCTCTCTGTTAGGCTGTATTTGTTTGCTTATTACAAACCCATTTATTCTAAAGAAATACTAGGGGCGTGGCTCCGTTTCTCCAATACGAGAGCCTGGCGGAGGTCTTTGATTCAAGGTTATGTGCGTGTAGTGTAGGCGTGTGTGCACCAAGAGAGTGTTCGAATTCGGAAATCTGATTTCTATCTATAAGGCAGATATTTGTAGGAACATAAAATTTCCTCTTTCGTGGGTCCATATCAACGCTGGTGGGTCAGACTTCCCTATCTTTATTTGTATGCTGCACGGACAAAACGGTCGGCTCGCAACTGTTTTCTAATGTGTGAATGTTTGTGTGCTTATTGTGGAATCACAGAGATTTCATTGCCACATGTTTTTTTATCATTATTTACAAATATAATGTTTGCTTTGCATCGATACATTAATTATTGACTAGTTGTATAGCATTATTTACAAATATATAGGTTGATTTGCATTCATTGATTATTAACAAATGTCATATTATTTTAGTGTTTGGCTTGTGTGCCTATTTCAAGATTTCATAGGGCCAACGGGGTGCTCAATTTTTGAGGTTCCTTGTTGGCACTACTTTACCATGTAATTGAGCGCTACAACCTTTCAGCACCATTGGCTCTGTCATTCTTAAGTGGGAAAAGGTGGGAACCATGGACAACCTTCAACGCCCAGGTACTCCTCGGGAGATTTCGCCCAAAGATTCTCGTGTAATACTGAGGAAGGTTAGAGCTGCCCCTATGATGACCCGTAAGGAAATTCAAGATGACCTACTGGCAGCAGAACGTCGGTCACAAAGCGAACCATCAGCAATGAGCTTAACCGACAAGATTTTAAGTCTCGTAGTCCAAGGAAGACGCCTTTGCTGCTGAAGAGGCACAGAGCTGCAAGGTTGAAGAGATCACAAGTGACCATTTAGAGAAACCTACCAAGCTCTTGGATAATGCCCTGTGGTCAGACGGTACAAAAGTAGAATTGTTGACCGTGACGATAGCCGACCTGTCTGGGAAAAAGACGGCAGTACTTACGACCCTAAGAACACCATCCCTACCGCGAAGTGTGGGGCAGGTAGCATCATGGTGTGTGGGTGCTCTCATTTATGGGTACCGGCAAATATCCTCATCATAGATGGGACCATTAATTTGCAATCTAAAGGGATATTTAGGAAGATCTGTTCGTTTCTATAGAGAAGCTTGGAGTTGGAGTTTTTCGGGGGTTTTTAATTTCAGGGTCCCATCTGGTGACTGCCTACTTGGGCATAAGTAACCACACTCGATACAGTCTACGACTTGGCTATATTAAAAAACAAATAACAATATATAAATAAAAAATAACGATAATAAAGGCAAAGGCTAAATTAAAAAAAAAACACAGCAGAAAGGCAAGACGGAAGCGCGCTCCGGCGTTGGGGTAGGCCCGCCTTCCCCTGGCGTAAGAATATGCGACCCCCCAAAAGTCAAATTGGAGGCCAGCCTCCTTTAAAAAATCTTATAGTACGCAGGTCCATGTGCATGAACCAGTCCCGAGTACAAGGGACAAGTGGTAGCGACCCCACTCCTTCCGGTACCGGGACAGGTAGCGTGCGGGAAGATCACCCAGATTGGGATATTCAACAATAATATTCCGAACAGTCTGGGAGACAACGCAATCGTCGCAATAAGGAACAGGCGAGCCCTCTATCAAATGGCGGTGCGTCCCGCGAGTGTGCACAATTCGGAGACGACAGAAAGCAACCTGAAGCCGTCGCGGCATTAAAGAGTAGGTCCTTGGGAACAGTCACGGCGCAATGGCACGTAACTTTAAGTTCCCCTCGAGCGACTGCCATATTCTTTGCTAAGCCACCCGGAGAGCATCCCGTATTCCCGTTATGTAGTCGGTGTGAGGAAGAGCCAAACGCTGGTTTTGTTGCCCAGTCTTCGTGGACTCTTTGGCGCCCTTATTGGCGTGCTCATTCCCCGCAATTTCCATATGTCCAGCGACATCCGCCCGGCTCGCCAATACCGTGGCGTCACAGATATCATGAAGCAGGAGATTCTAACGTGCCTAGAACACTCAAAGCGCTTTGTGAGTTGTATAAATCACAATCTAGTCTACGAACCGGGCACGTTGCGTTATCTCCTGTATCGAGTCGTGTATTGCAACCATCTCGGCCGTGAAGACACACGCAGCGCCTGGCAGAGCCGCGTTGACTGCAAACAGAGGGGATACGGCATGTAAACCTAGCTCATTATTGTGACTTGGAGCCATCTATATACACTGGCACGGTTTCAGTGTGACACGAAGTTTGCTCCGAACAGGCCGAACGCAATACTCCCGGCGCTGTAGAATATTCGGGAGTAGAGGCTTGGCGACAAATAGTGAAAGGTGGCACCCTCCAGGGTGGCGTTTTGGGCCGAACCAGAGGTGCCACCGGCCCGAGAGCTATACCGAGCTCTCGAAGGAGTTTCCTAACCCTAAACGCAAAGGGCTTAGGATATGACTGCCGTCTCTCGGCAGTATAGCCACCGTCGAGATCAGCTGCGGATGCAGTGAGAGCTGATGGGGACTGAAGGAGGTGTCGCCACGCGCGTACAGGCGAATGATGCACTGTGCATGGATAAGAGAGAGTGGTATCTCGCTAGCAGAAGGTACCGGTTGCCAGGCGAAGGCCGGTGTGATGGATCGAGTCCACCTTCAGGAATACACGGTCGGCTGCAAATGCATAAAACTCGCATCCGTATTCAAGATTCGAATGAATAAAGGTTCAGTATAAAAGCAAGAAAGTAGCCTTATCAACACCCCAAGTGCTGAACGTCACGGAACGAAGAATATCCATGGCGCAGGTAGGATAGACCCCTAAAGATGCGAATATGAGCCTCCCAGGTGAGGCGTCAGTCAAATACAAGACCAAGGAAACGGTGCGAGTCCACCACTTCCAGGTGCACCCCATTTAGAAACAAGCCTGGGTCAGGGTGGAGCCGAGGATGGTGTCAGAAGTGCACCACCTTAGTCTTGGCCAAGGAAAACCAAAGTCTATGCGTTTCTTCATAGCGAGAGATGTGGTTCAATTCGTGTTGGAGTCGACGCTCCATAGTTGGCATATGGGCCGCGCCAAAAACATCTCCCGGCAGCATCGAGGTGATGCCGTTGACGGTAATGACAAAGAGTAGGACACTAAGGACACTCCCCTGCAGGACACCATCTTCCTGCTGCACTATGCCGGTTCAGGAATCGACGATCTCGCAAAATTTCAGATATAAAGATTGGGAGGCGTCCCCTCGCCCCCATCGTGTGGAGTCTTCATGATACCGTATCGTCATGCGGTATCATAGTCCTTCTCAAGATAGAAATACACCGTGGTGTACTGCTGTCTACGAAAGAAGGCCTCGCAGACGGCATTTTCCAGTCGGAGCAGAGCATCCAACGTGGAGTAGAACTTGCGGATGCCGCACTGTGCAGAAGACAGATGGCCTCCACTCTCCAGAAAAAAACGCTAATCTAACATTTACCAATTTCTTCATTAACTTGCACAAGCAGGAGGTTAGAGAGATTGGGTGGAAACCGGCCGGGGTAGAGTGATCTCTCACCAGTTTGCGAAAAGCGAGCACAGTAGCGATTTGTCAGGAGTCTGGGAGGATACTTCTGACGCAACATTCTTAGGCAATTTTATGATAGTCTGTATGTCTCATGGTCTAGAGAAGGAGTCTTATATGGTCTTCTAGAGATACACAAGGCCAATATCCCATACTGTCTTATTTTATCTGCTATTAACACACATAGTTATAAATTAGCTAAATTTATGATCCCGATCTTAGAATCCCTCACTCGCAATGATTATAAACGCAAGTATTCTTTTGGATTTGCAGATTTCATTAGAAGTTTATTCAATAGTAATTATTATATGGTCTCTTTCGATGTCGAATCACTTTTTACTAATGTACCTGCTTTAAAAACATGCCAAATAATTTGTGACAAACTCTTTAGCAGCAACTCGCTAATTTATGGTTTAAATACGTCATTGTTTTTGCAATATATATATACATATATATATATATATATATATATATATATATATATATATATATATATATATATATATATATATATATATATATATATATATATATATATATATATATATATATGTATATATATATATATATATATATATATATATATATATATATATATATAAATATATATATATATATATATATATATATATATATATATATATATATATATATATATATATATATATATATCCAACAAACCTCAAGAAACAGAAAACGGGAAAAATTTCTTCGGAAATATTATTTCCTAATTCGCCAAAGTTCAGTACAGGGGTAGGATTCAAACTGTGCATCCGCTTTGATCTCAATTATATATATCTTAGGCTACTTGATTATGCGGAAGACCAAAAATCTTCCGAATAAACAAGCTTTTAAGCTACGATTTGCAAGGTAGATCGGGACTATGAGAGAAAAAATTAATAGGGAATTCAAAGGATAAAGGAGAATTGAGGTAAACACGCAGCGAATATAAAATGTATAAATCTTTCATGAGCGCGAAAGAATGATTAAAATGAATCCAACAAACCACAAGATACATAAAACAGGAAAACTTTCTTCGGAAGTATTATTTCTTAATTCATAAAAGTTCCGTACAGGGGTGGGATTCGAACCGTGCACATTGATGAACCGAGCACCCGCTTTGATCTCAATTAAATCTTCTCTTAGGCCACTTGGTTGCCTCAATGTGCACGGTTCGAATCCCTGCCCTCTAGGGAATTTTTCGAATTAAGAAATAATATTTCCGAAGAAAATTATTCCCGTTTTCTGTTTCTTGCGGTTTGTTGGATTCATTTTCATCATTCTTTCGCGCTCATATATATATATATATATATATATATATATATATATATATATATATATATATATATATATATATATATATATATATATATATATATATATATATATATATATATATATATAATTTTGTTATTATGTTCAATGTCCATTGAAAAGGGGATATTGTTGTTTTGTTCATTTAAGTATTTCAAAAATAAGGGAACGTGATCCTTGTGTTTAAAAATCACAAAGCATTCATCTACAAATCTTTTGAAAATTAGAGGTTTGAATCAGAGGGACATAAATCAATCAAGGACGTTTTGTGAAGGCATAAAAATGAATTAGCAAATGAAAGTCCTTAGGGGAGACCATCGCCATACTATCACGTTGAACATATAGTTCTCTGTTAAAGAAAAATACTGTTTCTTTGACAGCCAAGTCCAAAAGTTTAGCAAACAATATTTTGCCCAAACCACGAACTTCCGAAGTAGATCGTAGATGTGAAGTAATAATGATTTTGGAAGTCTCTGCAACAAAAAGTAGACATCAAAGGTAGCCATGAAACAATTATATAATTGAAATGGAGAATTACAATCTACAAATTCAAAGGAATCACGTAAAGTGAATGCATTCTTGGTAAGGGGCTCAATCACAGGAACCAGAAACTTGGCCAAATAATAGTTGGGTGTGTTTATTGCTGATAGAATATGATGAAAAGGTACTGGTGGCTCATGTACTTTTGGAAGTCCATATACAATTTCAGGTCTGGTGCTTCTCTTTAGTGTTTTGGTTTGTAAGTTTGTTTTATTTATGTTCCTGTTATTATAATAGTTTTATCTGATAAGGGGCACGACGACTTTCCTTCCTGTCCACCGTGCTGAAGGGCCCCAGATTAGCCTCTTCTCCTTCTTTCCGACACCCTGTCTTCTTACCCTGCTTCCTCACTTTCCATCACCCTGTCTTCTTACCATGCTTCCTCACTTTCCAGACAACCTCTCCCACAACCTTCTCTAGCTCTGGTCGGCCTATAATTTTACAGGGTAGATACCAACCCGTTTTCCTTCACTCAACCATTCCGGATCGGGGCTGAGGGGGGGGGGGACAACACCACATCCCCCTTGAGCTCCCGTTCGTGGTAGTGGGTTTTTCACAACCTGCTTTACCCCCACACTCACCTTTTTCACATCCCCTTTCTCTCTCCTTTCACAGTCTATCAATTTTACGCCGACGCTTAGGTGGAGCCCCCATGCTAATGGGCTACCAGGGCACTAGGTGGGGGGAGTGGTCTCAAATGGCGAAAGCTGGCTTTGCCGGCCCCGTATTCAGCCCTCGCAGGCGGGCTACTGCATGGGGGTGATTAGTGTATGCACCCTGTTGTACAAAAAGAGACACCATGCCCAATGATAATAAATTAAAAAGTACTCTCCCTTTAACTTCCCCTCTACCACCATTGGAGCCGCCATCAGGTAGCTCCACTGCAGAAAAGGAGGCCTCTCCCCAAGTACCTTCTCAGGGAACCCTCCAAACTTCTTTTACCGGAGAGGCTTACTCCTCGCCCATGCCTACGGGTGCAGGGGACTACCCCTCATCCCTACCTATTACTAGCGCTGCCCCCCCCTTTAATTTATAAAGGGACTGCCAAGAAAGTACGCAGGCGGTACAAAGATGACCGCTCCCGGTGTGAGCGCCTCGATATGGCCAACCCCTTTAAGGGGGCAAAGGGTCGCCGTTTCGCCTGCCGAAGACGATACGAATGGTTCCTCAAATTGGATCAGTGATTTCTTTCGGGCGGGAGCAACATTGAGGCCCCGCAAGAGATGGAAATGGTGCCTGAGTGACCCAGCCACACAAACGGTATAATCTTCCATGGGGTCGAACTCGGGCTCGGTACCAAGCGTAGAACTCGAGTCTGCCCATGTGCAAGCTTCTCATCAGACGGCTCGGGAATCCGAGGATCCCTGGGGATAGGTGGGAACACCTTCCCTAGCTGGTGCCCCTAGGACAGCCAAGACCTTCTTCAATTCAGAGAAGGATCTAGATGAGGCCGGTCCATTTGGCCTAGGGGCAACTATCGTCGAAAGACAGAAGCGGGTTCATTCACAACCCTCCTCTCATAAAAAGAAAAGGAACGTGAAGACGAAAAAGAATATTTGGGGCTCTTCTTCCTCCGCGGGGGCCACGGGGACAATAGGTCTGCTGCCGTTTCGGTAAGCGACCAAGCTAAGATCGGCACATCCTGCCCCGTTTCTCCCCAGGGTGGGTAGTCCCATCCTAAGACCAAAAGTGCGCAGAGGGGAGCCTCAATTACGCCGTTGCCCCTCATTTAGAGGCTACCTGGCATTTTCGAGTCCACTGGCTTCAAACGCTTCCTTGTTATTCACCCCACTGATGGCAGAATTTTGGCTAAGGGCAACATGATCCATAAGGGAAGATCTTCGCTAGCGTGATTGGGAGAGCCGAAGGTAACCCGTTTCTCGGAGGGTAGTCTTTTGGCGAATGCTTCGAATCACTCCGAGGCGGCCATGATTAGTGCCCTTTGCACACTTTATGGCACGCCAGTGAGTCTGATGCCTCACTCTTACATGAAGTTTGTGAAAGTAGTTTATGCGAGGGAACACATGGACTACTCCATAGATGAGACCACCTTAGAGCTAGCCGACCATGGAACGGTCAAGGTCTATCGTGTAATAAGAAAACAGGGAGGGGGTCTCTTGACTGTGACCAGCTCCCTGAGTCGATGCGCGCCTGTTGGTACCGCTACCGCGCGAAGGCATTCATACCATTGATCCGGAGGTGCTACTAATGTGACCACTTTGGCCATACTAATCGCTTCTGTAGACGTGCAAATTCGGGGTTACTCGAAGTCTGTGTAAGTTGCTAGGAGACTCTCGTGGCGAGCCCAAGCTCCTTTGATAAGTCCTCGAAGGCGACAGAGCCTGGAGTAAGGCCATTCCCGTAAGGGTCTTATTTCGAAGAGGGCCCCCGCATCTCTTCCGAGCTAAGCCTGGAGAGCATATTCCTTCAATGGAATTACCGCGGACGCAGGGCCGACTGGGAGAAGCTGCGGAGGATAGTCTAGCCCCGTTTTCCGTTAGCTATGTTTTTGCAGGAGCCTATGCTGAGAGCGTTCCCCATGCCCACCCTCGCGGGGTATAAGTTTTGCGACCCCACCACCACGGGATGGGGCCCGGGAAGGAGGATGCGCGATTTATCCGTTCTTATTATTGCTTTAGATATCTATTTCCAGGCAGTAGCTGTGAAGGTGCACCTCGATAGGAGGTAAACTGTTATTTCCGCATACATTTTAACGTCAGCAGACTTCGATAATAAATTAAAAAGTACTCTCCCTTTACCTTCCCTTCTACCACCATCGGAGCCGCCATCTGGTAGCTTCACTGCAGAAAAGGAGGTCCATCCCAAGTACCTTCTCAGGGAACCAACCCTCCAAACTTCTTTTACCGGAGAAGCTTACTCCTCGCCCATGCCTACGGGTGCAGGGGACTCCCTCATCCCTTTCTTTGGAGTCGCCCTTGGGCGACTACCTATTACTAGCGCTGCCCCCCCCTTTAATTTATAGAGGGACTGCTAAGAAAGTACGCAGGCGGTACAAAGATGACCGCTTCCGGTGTGAGTGCCTCGATATGGCCAACCCCTTTAAGGGGGCAAAGGGTCGCCGTTTCGCCTGCCGAAGACGATACGAATGGTTCCTCAAATTGGATCAGTGATTTCTTTGGGGGCGGGGGCAACATTAAGGCCCCATTTCTCTTGCTCGGAGATCTGAATGGTTGACACCGCCTCTGGGGAGACTACTTGATTAATCTCAGGGTCAAGTCCTTACGGACCTGATCGACGAGCTGGAGATAGGTGTCCTAAATGTTGATGAGTCTACGTATCACTACCCGAGAACCGCTTCATTTTCCTGCCTCGATCGGTCTTTGTGCTCTCCGGATGCCCATCGTGATTTTTTAGGGGCTGATCACTTTCCTATTCAAATATCATTTGCTGGACACTGCCGCCCAAGATCCAACCCTGGTGGTGGTTGGTGCAAGCGCTGTGTGGCACATTTAAGAAAATGACTGATTTATGTCTTAGTCTAGGAGTTTAGGTCGGTAGATGAGGCTGATGGGTCATTCTCTTACAACCTCATTGCCCTGAGCCTAACTACTATTCCTAGAACGTCTTGCCGTTTTGCACGCCGACCTCTCCCGTGATGGTCAGCCGAGTATGAGACGTTCCGCGAACAGAAGCGTTAGGCCTACATGCGCTATAAGCGACACCCGAACAACTCCACTGTCGGTGAACTTCGCCAAGCTATGGCTAGGTTCTGGTATGTTTTGAAGAACGCCCGACCTCTAGCAGAGGTGTGGAAGAGAGTTAAAGGATTCGAGGCGAGTTCTCAGGAGAATGGGACCGCAATCTCGGAACCCCGCCTCCGTGGCGAATTCCTTTGCGACCGCTTTCTCGAGCTGGGATGCCTCTCAACTACCATTCAATGCCCGTCGTAATGTCGCGGAAGGCTGCCAACTGGACTTTACCTCCAGAGGCGGAGAACCATTCAGCGACAGGTTTATTCTGAGTGAGTTGCGTTCCGTCCTAGCTTCGTGCGCAGACACCACCCCTGGTCCGGACGATGTCCCGTACACCATGATTAGACATCTCAGTGAGCGAGACATGGCCTTTGTTAGATTTGTTCAACAGGATCTGGGTAGAGGGTATCCTTTCAGATTCCTGGCGAATCGCTTTTCACAAACCGAGGAGAGATTTCTCTACCCCAGCCGGTTTCCGCCCTATCTTTCTAACCTCCTGCGTTTGAGAGTTGATAGAGAAATTGGTAAATGTTATCTTAGCCTTTTTTTCTGGACAGCGGAGACCATCTGTTTTCTGCACAGTGGGCTTCCTCAAGTTCCACTCCACGTCGGATGATCTTCTCCAACTGGAAAATGCCGTCCGTGAGGCCTTCCTCCGTAGATAGCACTACGCCACGGTGTTTTTCGATCTTGAGAAGGCCTACGATACCGCATGACGATACGGTATCATGGAAACCCTCCACACGATGTGGGCTAGGGGACAACTCCCAATCTTTATTATTAATTTTTTTGCGAGATGGTCAATTCTGCGTACGGTGGGGGGAGACCTCTCCGGTCCAATGGGGCAGGAAGAAGGTGATCCGCATGGAAGTGCCCTCAGTATCACACTCTTTACTCTGAGCATCAACGGCATCACCTCGGTGATGCCGGAAGATGCTCTCGCTATGCTCTACGTGGATGGCCTTTCGATCTCTTTTGGCGCGGCCCAGACGCCAAGTCTGGAGCATCGACTCCAACAGGCATTGAATCGCGTCTCTCGCTATGCCTAAGCGCCAAGGATTCACTTTCCTTGGCCAAGACTAAGGTGGTGCACTTGTGCCGCCATCCACGGCTACACCCTGTCCCAGACTTGTTTCTAAATTAGGTTCACCTGCAAGTCCTGGACTTGCACCGTCTCCTTGTTCTTGTATTTGACGACGCCTCACCTGGGAGGCTCATATTCGCAGCCTTTGGGTCTCTTGTACTCCCACCACGGATATTTTTCGTGCCGTTACGTTCAGCGCCTGGGGCACTGATAGGGATACTGCCTTACTTTTTCATCGATCATTTGTTCGTTTGTCGACCATGTATTGCAGAAGGTGGACTTGATCCACCAAGCCCATTGAGAGCCTACTTTTCGATGCTGGGGAGATGCCATTTGACCTGCGTAATGCACAGTTCATTATTCGCTTGTACGCGCGAGCCTAGCGCTTCACTCAGTCGACACCAGCTTTCACCTCTTCCGTAGCTGATCTCGAGGGTGCCTATGCTGCCGAGAGACGCTAGTCATACCCTAATCCTTTGGATTTAAGGCTAGAAAACTCCTTCGAGAGGTTATTATATCTCTTTGGCCGGGATGCTTGGCAAAGAAGATTGTAGACGGTCGAGAGGAACTTAAAGTTACCTGCTATAGCGCCGCGACTGTTTATGCTCCGGGGTGAGGTGTAGATAGTATTGTAGTATCTCTTGAGAAGATATATACTAGTTAAGAAGAGGACGCCACCCTGGAGGGTACCACCTTTAACTATTTGTCGCCACGCCTCTGCTCCCAAAGCTTCTACAGCGCTGAGAGTATTGCGTTCGGCATTTTTGGAGCAAACATCGTGTTACGCTGGAACCGTGCCAGTGTATATGGATGGCTCCATAGCCCATGGTCGGTTTCCACGCCGTATCCCATCTATTTGAAGTTAGCGGGAATCTGCCCTCTGCAGCCTCTGTCTTCATTGCCGAACTAGTTGCAATACACCGCTCGGTACGTGAGATAACGCAACGTGCCAGGTTTGGAGACCAGATTGTGATTTATAGCGACTCACTTAGCGCCATGAATGCTCTCAGGGAATTGTAATCTCCGCTTCACTTGGTTAGCGATATCCGTGACGCCATAGTTTTATGTTGAGATTATCTTCTGTTGGGTTCCTGGACATGTAGGAATTGCGGGGAATGAGCACGCCAATGAAGGCGCCAAAGAGCCCGCGAGGACTGGGCGACCAGACCAGCGTTTCGCTTTTCCTCACACCAATTACATGGCAGGAATACGGGTTGCCATTCGGGATGCTTGGCAAAGAAGATTTTAGACGGTCGAGGATAACTGAAAGTTACCTGCTATAGCGCCGCGACTGTTCCCATGGATCCCCCACCCCCCCAATGCCACGACGACTTCAGGTTGCCACTGGCCGGACGCACGCCCATTTGATCGAGCGTTAGCCTGCTCCTTATTGCGACGACTGCGTTGTATCCCAGACTGTTAGGCACATTCTTGTCAATCTCCCATTTTGGGTGATCTCCGCGCACGTTACCCGTCTCGGTACCGGGACGAGAAGGGTCGCTACGGCTTGTCCCCTGTACTCGGGACTGGTTCGTGTACGAGCTGGCCTCCTCCTCCCTTTATTTGACTGTCTGTTTATTTTTTGTAGTTCGCTTGTTCCTGCTCCGGGGTGAGGTGTAGATAGTATTTTAGTAGCTCTTGAGAAGATATATAATAGATCACTAGAGTTTGGAGAAATACCTAATGATTGGAAATTAGCGAATGTAGTGCCAATTTTTAAAAAGGGAAGTAAAGAGGACCCGAATAACTTTAGGCTGGTAAGCTTAACTTCTATCGTTTGGGAAATTCTTGAGAAGATATTTAAGAAGGGGATGTCTGACCATCTAGAGTGTGGTAGGTTAATAAATGATGCTCAGCATGGGCTTAGAAGAGGTAGATCGGGTTTAACAAATTTACTGAATTTTATGGATTATGTTACTAAACAATTAGATAAGGGGAAAAATGTTGATGTAATTTACTTAAATTTTAGCAAAGCTTTTGATAAGGTTCCACATAGGAGACTAGTTCACAAATTAAAAATGCATGGGATATGTGGGAAAGTTTTGAATTGGATAACTTAATGGCCGAAAGACAGGAACGGGGTGAGGTCAGAGTGGAGGGACGTTATCAGCGGCGTACATCAGGGATCCCTTCTAGGACCTTTATTATTCATAGTTCATATAAATGATCTTGGGGAGGCTGTAAATAGCAGTGTCAATTTTTGTTGATGACACTAAATTGGCAGCTGTAGTCAAAGAAGTTGAGGGTAGCTTTAAAGTGCAGAGTGACTTAAATAAGTTATTAGCTTGGGCTCAGAAGTGGCAGATGACTTTTAACCTTAAAAGGTGCAGAGTTCTTAACATGGAAAGGGATAATAGGGAATATAGCTATGAAATGGATGGGCATTGGCTGAATTCAGTTAAGGATGAGAAGGACTTAGGCGTAGCAGTAGATAGGTCACTGAAGTTTTCAAAGCAGTGTATTGAGGCAAAAAATAGAGCAAATAGGGGGCTAGGATACCAAAAGAGGAATGTTAGCAACAAGAGTAAAGAGGTTATCCTTAAACTCTACAACTCGTATGTTAGGCCACATTTAGAGTACTGTATACAAGCATGGTCAGCACATTTTAGACATGAAATCAACCTGCTAGAGTCAGTACAAAGGAGGGAAACAAAAATAATACCTGCCCTGAAGCACCTTGAGGGTACTAAATATGTTCCTATCTGAGAGAAGATGTGTAAGGGAAGATATGATTGAGCTTTTTAAAATCTGCCCTGGAATGGATAAGTTGGATTTTAGCAAGTTATTTGAGTTGGAAGGTAGTAAGTAATTGGACTAGGGGTCACCACTTAAAAATTTAAAAAAACAGAGGTGCAGGTTGGATGTTAGAAAATATTTTTTCCCCAATAGAGTGGTAGATTACTAGAAGAGTTTGCCAACTGAGACGGTAGATAGTCCAAACTTGAATGTTTTCAAACTCAGATATGGGAAGGGAGGGTTAACTTATGGGGTATTCTGGACTCATTCCTGTAGATGCAGTTTATTATTATTGTATATTATGATTGATTTGTACTTTGACTTGTCTTGACGATGATGCCTTTTGTTTTTGACACATTCCTTTGTATGGTTCTAATTGTATTTTGTAGATGCACGATCTGACACAATCTTATGGATGCATTGTGTGGGTGGGTTTTGACAGATGCAGATGACCTTTGATAGGCCCTTGTGGCTTTTGTCATCCGTGAAATTATGTTATCTATGCTATGACACCTGAGCGTGCTTCCTTTTTGCTTTGTTTTCTTGTTGTATTTTTTTAGCCTTTGTCCTTTATTAATGTTGTCCTTTGTTTTTTTTTAATATAGCCTAGTAGTAAGCTCTGTTGTGTACGGCGATATATGCCCAAGTAGGCAGTCGCCAGATGGGCTCCCCCCAACCAAAGAAAGTTTTATTGTTTGTTATTTGTATGAATAGTTTTATTGACATATTTTACTTTTTTTTTAGTTAACCCTGTGTATAAATGAATTTACTTACGTTAAGCCAGTGAGTAAATTTGCTGCAGCAAGCAAGAATTTGTGTAACCGCTATTTATGGTTAGACATTTCCGGAAGTGACCGCGCTCTATTTCGTGGATAATTCATATATATATATATATATATATATATATATATATATATATATATATAGTAGAAGAAAATAAGAATTGGACGCGAATGAGCAAATGAGACAAGAAACCGGAGGTTTTTAAAGGCAAGAGAGAGGGACATTAGAAGAATCCAGAATCAAAGGGAGCAGAGGGCGGCACAGTGAAGGCGATCAATTCTTATTTTCTTGTACTCTATGTATTTATAGTCAGCTACACCAGGTTTCTGCATCTTTCTTTCTGTCTTCAAATTTTATTTGAAAGGCAGAAAATAAAAATGGCATAGCCCTGTGGTGGTTGTATTATCACCCGCAGATCCTGTAGTTGCTTTCTTTGTATATATATATATATATATATATATATATATATATATATATATATATATATATATATATATATATATATATATATATATATATATATATATATATATATATATATATATATATATATATATGTTTTGAAACAAGTTTTTTAATTTACACTTTTTTCTATGGAAAAACTTTAAAAAGTGCTTTTAGGGTTTTTTTTTTGGTTATTGGACTCGCATAATACTGCATTATACAAGTACATCATTTTGAAGGGAATTTCCAAATGATGGCTTTACCTCCATACCCCTTTTTAATTGTGGGGGTTTGCACCACCCACTATTTTTAATAATCTAGTATTATCTCCAAATCGAAAGCCTAGCATTAGATTTGAATCAAAAGGCTATTGCCATGCCTCGTTGCAGTCTAGCCTACAAAAAGTGCAAAAGTAGCCAACTAAAAATCGCTTAAATAATCGTGCGCCACTAATCTTAGCAATTGCCACATCGTTTACAAAAGTTAAAATAACGAGAAAGTGAGTTTTTTGTATGACAAACCTTTCGTAATATACCAGCGCCTATACCGAATGGATTGTTGTGCAACGATAATAAGAATTAGTACCGTACAAGATAGTATGTAAAAAAAAAAAGAAAGAAAGTAACGTAAAAAAAAGAGAGGCTTTTTAGCGATCGGTTTTTTCTTCAGTCGACGAACCCCAATAATTGAACACAACAAAGAAGTGATTTAATTGCAAAAAAAACAAAAAACAAAGGACAACTAGAGCAAAACAATAAATAGTTTCAGGCATAGTTTATTTAGGAGACATCGACAATAGACCAGAAAAAACATCAAGAATAAAAAAACAACTAGTCATACCCGTCCTTAGAACCACAAAAGGAACCTTGGAAAAATAAACGCTTAGTTTATGATTGGCCAAATGTGACTGAAAAACGCAAAAAAAAGAGCAAAAATCGCGCATCAATAATTTTCAAAATTACTATCGTTACTTCTTTTCCGTCCACGTGAGTGGTATATATATATACTCGAGGGTAAGCCTATTCGGGTAGATTTTTCACAATGGCAACTGCATGTGAAGTGTATTCGATTTCGGTTCACCATTTAGGCTCAGATTTAGCAGACCACGATAAAACCGTATAATTTTTAGTTAATCATCAATTAATAAAAACCACGAGTGAGTGCCCGACATGTAAGTCGGAAGTTATTGGCAAAAAGATCTTTTCCGGTGTGGCAAATCGTTCGTTGGCGAGGATAACATGAGAGAACGGTGCCATGGAGGTTCAAATCGTTCGCTCCTAACGGGACTTTTTCCGCCGGCTCGCGTTTTTTTTTTTGTAGAACAAATCGTTATGGTGTTTTTTGAGGGTTCTAAGTGCTTTTCCAAAGTATTTATCAGGTTAGATTAAGGGAGGTATTTTTACGTTTGTAAGTAAATTATAAATGTAAACAGACCTAACCTAACAAAACAGGAAAATACCTAACATAATAAATAATTGACACTACTATTTACACCGTCCTCAAGATCATTTATATAAACTGGGAATAATAATGGGCATAGAACCGATCCCTGAGGTACGCCACTGATAACATCCCTTCACTGTGACCTCATCACATTCAGTACCACCCTCTGTTTCCCGTCTTTCAGCTATCCATTTCAAAACTTTCCACATATCCCATGCATTGTGAACTTGTAAACTAGTCTCCTATGTGGAAGCTTATTAGAAAGCTTTGCTAAAATTTAAGTAAATTAGGTCAACATTTTCTCCCTTATCTAATTGTTTGGTTACATAATCCATAAATTCCATAAAGTTTGTTAAACATGATCTACCTCTTCTAAACCCATGCTGGGCATCATTAATTAAACTACCTCTTTCTAGCTCCACAGAAATATTTCTTTACCTTCAAAAATTTGACAAACTATAGATATTAATCTCTTTACTTCTCTTCCTAAAAATTGGCACTACATTTCCTATTTTTCAATCATAAGGTACCTGCGATACCTTCTATACCTTTACCTTTGTGTAACCTAGAATGAATGTCATCTAGTCCAGATGCCTTACTAGTATTCAAATCAATTATAAACCCTTTAATGATTTCCCTATCTATATTAATGATATTCAACACGTAATTCCCACAAATTAAACTGATCGAATTGTCTTCTGTAAATACTGAAGCAAAATGTGGCTTTGTGGAGGCCATCGCTCCTCATTAAATCTTGAAGTGTGAGGCGTGTGTAAACGTTTCGCAGGAGACAAAGGACTACCTTAGAGCCCCGATGAGGTTGACAACTGCTAGCTCACGGTAAAACCGAGGGCTTAGCGAAACGCAGGTTGTTATAAATGCATTCATCCCATTTTGACTGCCAGAGTAACCGAATGTAATCCCTAATAAAAGGATAAAAGTCACGACAAGGCAAATTACAGCAAGTCGGTGTCCAGGTAGCCACCTCAACGGCCTGCTCGTTACCCTGGACTCCGACATGACCAGGAACCCAGCAAAATTCTACTTTATATCTGCTCTTGACCAACTAGGGATGTATTTTGGAGACAATGGGATAGATGTTCAGAGGTTCAAAATCTAAGAGCGCATAAACGCTCCCTGAATCAATAAAAAACTGTAAAGGCAGTAAAATGCAGGCGGAAACAATGGAAACTGCACACGGTAAAGACTCTGAGACTATAGGCTCCAGTAAGACCACAACAGCCTCCACACAGTCATCCGTTTTTTACCAGTCTGTGAAAGAAATGACATAATGAAGTGTGTAAAGTCACATGGTCAATGAACATAACACGTGACACAAGCGGGTCAACTAGAAACTTCTGCATGTCAAAGAGAGCCATGCAAATATTTGACAAATGGAATGTCCACCGGGAACGAGAATGGCAGGACTGAGTTGCGATGAGCTAAGCGGAAAAGGTGTTCCGCAACACGAAGTTTCAAAGGCTGGTGTACGGTCATAGGAGGCGACAGATCCTGGGGAACTCTAACAAGGGTGTTGCTGAATAAGGAAAATATACCTTAGAATGACTGGAGGAGGTCGTGATGGGGCGGGAAAATGCCACCTTCAGCATAAATGCTCGATATACATAGGGAAAGAACCTAATGCACCACTGGATAGACGGAGGACCAGGTTGCGGATAGGATCCATCATACGGAGAGATGAGGTAGAGACCGAAGAATACACATCACTACCATAGTCCAACTTGGACTGGACAGGGAAAGTGTATAGCCTCCATAGCATGAGCCTTTCGCTTCCTCAAGATTTATAGGAGAGCATCTTTAGTAGGTCCATCTTCAGGAGACATTTCCGTCACAGAGATGAGGACACTAAGTAAGTTTAAGGATCCATGATCATTCTCAGGAACCGTAATTTTGACACAAATTCCAAGGGTTTACCTTGTAGGAACAAGAGGTTCAACTTGCTGCCCTCACTTCCGGTGAAAGTGCATCACCTTCGTCTTTGTGGCGGAGAAACGGAACCCTTTATGGAGGGCTCGGTGGTGGTTGCTATCAACCGCCAACTGGAGGTGGCGGGCTGCAAAAGCCGGGCGTAAAGTGGAACAATAAAGAGCGAGATCATCTACAAATATGGTTGCAGACACCCCTTTGGGTAGAGAGGATACCAGGATATTTATTGCAATAGCGAATAAAATAACACTTAATACACTGTCCTGGGGAACACCCTCCTCTTGCCAACTCATACCCAGAAATTGCGAGTTACTAAAAAAAACTGGTAAAAGTCCCCTCAATCCCCATTCATACAACTAGCGGAGGACTCCGTTGCGCCTTAGGCCTCGTCGAAGCAGACAACCATCGTTTTGCAGCCACGAGCAAAGGTCTCACGGAGAGTACCCTCCATACGGACAATATCTGTCGTAGTCTGGTTCTTACGGAAGCCACACTGGTATGGAGTTAGAAGGCTATGCCATTCAGAAACCAAAGCAAGCGAGCATTTACCATTTTCTCCAATATCTTACTAAGACAGCTGGTGAAGGCTATTGGCCTATGATGGGAAGGAGACAACCCGTCTTTGTCTGGTTTCAGAAATGGTAGGACTAGCGCCGTTTTTCCTGAATCCAAATTCAGTTTAAAATATCATAAAGTGATTCAGTACGGGGATGGAGATGCCCGAGAAAGTCATATCGGATATTGTCTAGGTCAGCCTAGACAATATCCGATATGTGGCTGTGGGCTTGTAACAAGGCAGCGCTGAGCGTCAGCGGTGGTGAGCAGAAAGTTGTAGCGCTCTTGGCCATCGGCCGAGAAATGCAGGGCTTCGTCCATAAGCCCGGGTTTGATACGTCTAAACTCCGCCGGGGAGCGTTCAACTCTCCTATCATTGACAAAAAAAAGAGGCCAATATATCGGTGAAGTGGCGAGGTCGCTGACGATAGAACATTCAGGTGTGGAGTGACCGGCATATTGACCCCTGATTTTTTAATTCTCTTCCACACCTGAACTGAAGAGGTAGTGGAAGACAATGAAAACACATATGTCTCCCAGGACTCAATGCGTGCCTAACGCTGGCGAATAACTCTGGTGCGATTTCGGTCAATATGGTTCGGAGGGGTTGGGTTCCGAATGAACTGCGCATGCGCCTTTTTATAGACCACCAATGCATTCAGCATGCCACTTTCGGACTGATGTTCTGCCTCGGTGGGACCGAGTACGAGAAATTGCGGACTCTGCACCCTCAAGGACTAAACACGAAAGGTAATTTGTAGCCGCATCAATATTTTCACCCCCTCCCTCTCTGGGATCTTTTCTTCAGGGGTTGTTCCCAGAGAGGCTCTGGCCTTCTCGTGGCGAGGGGAGGGTCAGCACTGGGCCCCTTAGGGGACCCATGGTGCTGCCAACAAGACTTTTAACATGCCCCTCTTTCTTTCCTCCCCTATTAAGTTCTTCCACTGCCATTTATTTCCCACACTTCCTTCACCTATCTAGCGGTCCTTATGGATACCCGACCTCTGCTCGTTTAATGGATTGATTCCGAATTGTTCTTTCATGAAGGTGAAAGAGGCTGTGCATCTCCACCGCCTTCGTCTACCGAATGCCCAAGGAGAAACCCATCGTTGACCCCTTTTCTCCGTGCGTAGGAAAACTCGGGCAGCCTCTTAAGGGTTCTAAAGATGGTGTGGTGGATCCGTATCCGTTCTCCAAGAGGACATAGCGGACGTAACTGATTGTATAGTTGCAGCAGTGCCGGGCCCTTGTAGGCCTCCATGGTGGGGAGGCCCGGGGAGGAGAATGCGAAGTATTTTTCTTTTTGCAATGGCTAGCCATAAACCAAAAACCTCCCCTTCTCGTAAGGGTTCTCGTGTCAAACGTTCTTTGGCTCCCCTTTCAGCCTTCCCTCGCTCGTTGGACCCCTATTCCAACGAAATAGACCCAGATCTAGATTATCCTCGCTTTCTTGTCATGAATTCATCATCCGACATCCCACTTGCAAAAGGCGATGTGTTTGAAGTCAATGAATCTTTTGAGTCCCGCAGTGGTGAACCCAGCCAGATGTGGTCAAGAGGTAGTGGGGATGTCGTAGTCGAGGTATCATCCCACTCTTAACACAACCTTGTGCGAAATCTATCTTCGATAGCTGAAATTCCAATAACTGTCTCGTCCCATCCGCGTCTGAATTTCGTCAAAGGTGTCGTCCATTCAAACGAACTAAAAGACTACGACCCCACCCGACTTCAGAGTAAGCTTAGTACCCAACGTGCCACACACGTACACAGGGTAACTAAGACATTAGGCTCCGCTAAAGTCGCAACCGCCACACTGATTTTAAGATTTCTACGACAAGAACTGCCGCACTATATTAAAGCTGGGTACCTTAGTGTCCCGGTAAATCCCTACATGGAAATACCCAGACGCTGCTTCAATTGAAATCAATTTGGACATGTTGGCCGTGCCTGTCGGCACCCTCGATCTTGCGCGAATTGTAGCTCTGACTACCATGGCCCCGAATGCACCAAAACACCCCGCTGTTCCAACTGCGGAGGTACCCACAGTGCTGCGTCAAAACTTTGCTCTATATTTTTATAGGAAAAAGAGGTGCTCGCTTTGCGCGACTCCCTACGTCTAGATATAAGAGAGGCCCGCCAGCGTGCCCAAGCGCAAACCTACCATCACGCGCGAGTTCCGACCAGCCTGAAGCAATTCACCCTACATCTACTCGCAGCGTCGGAAACATTCAGAATATGCAGTCGAAGCATCACGCTCACACCGAGATAACCAATGTATCCCCCCTCTCTTCAGCAGTTGTAACTGGGAGAGACGCTCAGGGTGATACACTTGAAGACATCAGACGCTATTTGAATGAATCCTCAACATCGACCAGTGAAGGTTCATCGACCCGGCCCCGAGACCCAAATCCCAGTGGTAAGAGGAAGGATTACTCACCTGGGTCATCGACCACCAATAAGCGGGCAGCCTCTGGAGCTGACTAGGCCAAGCTCCGGGAATCTTCACTGGACTCCTCCCCTATAGGCTGAACATTCTATGCCCTTAAGTCCGACCCACCCTTCACAGGACTTAGGCCCCATCCTGATCCAAACGATGGCAGATATACACTCAGCTCCACACACCTCGCTCAGATCACCTGTTCATTCCGCTCACCCTTCAACCCATGATCCGATGAAAGCAGTTGATACTCCAACATCACCAATCGCGGCGGTTGGACCACTCCTCAGACACCGAAAATACCATCGACCCATGAATCCGGATCTACCGGCCGAAAATCCCTTCTCGATCTTCTTTTTCCGCCAGGTTGTGAGCCCGAATTACAATCATGTGCGTCGGTTGGTTCTCCAAAACCCACGAAAAAAGCCCCAGTTACTGCTCCTTCTAGGATCTTTCACCCTGCAAAAGCAGGCTCCTCAAAATCAGCTTTCCGTTTCGCAAGCGCTTTGGGACGAACTTCAAATACAATATCGGCCTCAAAAGAGAAAAAAAAGATATCCACAGTGGTATCTAATCGTCACACATAATATCTTCCATTTTACAATGGAATTGCCAAGGCGTTCTTCCAAAGTGGGAAGAACTCAAAATTCTTTTTACAACCATCCAACCCGCTGTTATTTGTCTTCAGGAGAATATACTGGGTATACGGCCCTTTCTGCCGGTACCCGGCTTTCTCACTTTCAACTCTATTGCTTTTGATGGAATTTCCTCTCATGGGGGCGGGGTCAATCATGGTATTTTCATCCCACCATGTTTCACCCATCCCCCTACATACTACACTCCAAGCTGTTGCCGTGAGGGGTTTTCTTACTAAGCTTTTTACCGTTTGCTCTATTTACGAATACCTACCCCCTTGTTTATTATTGTTAAGATCGGACCTTTTAGAACTTATAGACCAGTTGCCCTCCCCATTCTTATTACTAGGAGATTTTAACGCCTGTCACATATACTGGGGTGACATCACTCGAAATGCCAAAGGCAGTGTTTTAGTCTCTTTTATTATCCGACTTTCTTTGTGTTTTAAATACTGGCGATTTTACCTCTTATCATGTCCAGACGGACTCTTTTAGCTGTGTTGACCTGTCTGTTTGTTCCCCAGATTGCTTCACGTAATTTCGATGGTCAATTCTTGACGATCTCAATGGCAGTGACCACTTCCCTATTGTCTTGTCAGCCCTTGCAGTTAGCCCTCATACAACCATGCCCCTTAAGTGGGACTTAGGTTATGAAGTTCGGGAAGGTTTCCAAGAAGCGTCCTTCACAAGTGCACCCTTGGGGACCTTCAATGAGTGGACGCAGCAGTAGAATACTCTACATCGACTATCTACAATGCAGCAACACAGACCATCCCACAGAGGCGACCCGCCACGGGCCGCTCAACCGTGCCCTGGTGGACCTTGACGTGTGCAACAGCTATCAAAAATCACAAGTTAGCCCATGCCCGATTCCGAAAAAACCCAACTTTGTGCAACAAGGTTGACCGAAACCGAGCTCGTGCGCTTCGCCAAAGAACCCTTCGTCAGGCTCGCCGAAATTCATGGCACCGTTAAGTTTCATCAATTTCCTCTAAGACACCTAATTCTAAGATCTGGAAGAGGATTAATAAGATCAGGGGCGGTTATTCTAATCATCATACCCCCACACTCAACTTAGACGGTTCCTTGGACAATGACGGCCTGGCGGTCAGCTATGCTTTTGCTGACCATTTCCGCGCCTTATCCTCAACCCCTCCATTTGTGTACAAGGTATCATAACGAATATTTTAGCTTCCCTAAATTTATAATTGCCGTCTACTGTTCCCCATTATCATTTATGTAACTATGTGTCTTAATTAACTGTGTATTATTGTATCATATTAACTTTAATTATTAATATTTATTAAAGTCTATTTTTGCGTACTCCTTTGCTTTCTGACCTTCGAGCTCATCATAACCGTTTAACAATGACCTGTAACTAAGTGAGATTTAGAACTCTCAGCCAATACTAAGTTTTAAAGTAGCATCTTTTGGACTAGCCCTCCCTTACGAGGATCTGACCTTGTAACCGGACCTCGGCCTATTCAAACAATTTAAAAAGGAAACCCTCGCGGACTCTAAATCAAATGTAATAGATGTATGTAGGATATATAGAGCTATACCACGACAACGAGTATTAAAAAAAAGTGTAATACAGGTAATTTAATCTCGTATTTACATTAAAAATATCATAAAATGATAATGCAGTAACTGGTTTGACCTTTGTAGCTCATCTAAAGCAAAGGGTAGCGACGCGGCTTCAGATGAGCAAAATCATCTACTAGCTTCTCGGGATCAAAAGACTTGACCACATTCTTTTCATTGGCCATTAGCATCAAGCTACATAGACGGTCAGCCACAGTTGTTGTTCTCAAATAATTTTTTACTCTTTTACCAGCAGTAGTAACAGGGATCGTCAGCAATATTAGCAAGATACTTAATATCTCAGAAAATGCAGTTGTTAATGTGTTCCGAATACTGTAAACATCAAATAGGTCATCAGGTTTCTTTTGCTTAAGTTATGTCCTTGCTGAAAGGAACTTGTGAAACCATAGTGACTGAATCAATGTGTGTATTGTAAAATGTTAGAAAACATTGTGAGCTTTTCTTCATCAAAGAACTGTTCTGAGTGAACATCAAAAGTGGAGAGAGGCTGAAAGAGATATATGTTATTACTAAACCTACGATCACATTCAGCATTGCATCTGTCAATCAAAGGAAAATACAACTTGGACTTTAACTGCTGCTTTAGGCTGACTTATGTTCCACATTCTAATTGTTCTGTTCGTTTTCCAAGGGTACTATTGGACAAATAGTCTTTCAACCTATTGGATATTTGTTGCATTCTCTTGTTACAAGCTGATCCCACCTTACATGTGTATAATAATCTCTCTATTTATATTACAGTATACAAGTAGAACTACTCTAGTAATAATTATAAACTTAATGAAACTTACGGGTCGCTCTTGCTAGCTATCCCTGGTGTGGATGAAGTAGCAGCAGTAGCTAGGACATCTATTTGCTCATCCTTAGGCTTAGAGTGAGGCTGGTTGATACTTTCTTTTTCGGAGTCCTGCTGAACCTTTTTCACAATCTCAGACTCAGAGCAATCTGATGGTAGTTCGGTGTACTATACAGAGCTGACAGACAAGTGAGGTTGCACTTCTACCTCACCCTGTCCCATGAGCTCGTGACAAGCTGGAACGCGATCAAGGCTTGTTCGTTTCACCAGTGGCCACTCCCCCAACACACACACACACACACCTTCGAGCGATTTTTACTGTTTACTATTATTATTATTCAAAAGGCTTGGGGTGGGGGGTGATCCCCCCCGTCCTCCAAATGACGTCCTTGCATCTACCCGACTCGCCAAAACCGTGGCGTCACGGATATCGTGAATCAGGGGATGCGGAGATTTCAATGCTCCGAGAGCACTCAGGGCACTTTTTGAGTCTTTATAAATCACAATCCGGTCTCCGAACCGGCCACGTCTTTTAATCTCTCGTACCGAGTAGTGAATTGCCACCTAGCTCGGCCGTGAAGACAGTCGCAGAGCCTGGCAGAGCCCCGTTGACTTCAAACAAAGGGGACACGGCGTGGAAAAGACCCCCTCTTGGGACTTGGTGCCATCCGTATACACGGGCACGGTACCAGCGTGACACGAAGTGTGCTCCGAAGAGGCTAACCGTAATACTCCCGGTGCTGTAGAAGTTTTGGGAGCAGAGGCGTGGTGACAAATAGTCAGAGGTGGTACCATCCTGGGAGGCGTCCTGGACATAACCAGGGGCGCCACCGGCCTGAGAGTTATACCGAGCTCTCGAAGAAGTTTCCTAGCCCTAAACCCAGAGAGCTTAGTGTATGACTAGCGTGTTTCTGCGGCAGAGGTACCAACAAGATCAGCTGCGGATGCAGTTTGAGCTGTTGGCATCTTACCTGCATGGACAAGTAGGCTCTCAATGGGGAAGGTGTGGAAGGCACCGGTTGCCAGGCAAAGGCTGGTGTGGTGGATCGAGTCCACCTTTCGCAATACACGGTCGGCTGTGGATGCATAAAACTCGCTCTCTATGGCGCGGATACAAGAGACCTTAAGGAGCTTAGTGTATGACTAGCGTGTTTCTGCGGCAGAGGCACCAACGAGATCAGCTGCGGATGCAGTTTGAGCTGTTGTCGACTGAGTGAGGCGCAGGGCTCGCGAGTACAGGCGAGTAATGCACGGCGCAGAGCGAGTGGCATCTTACCAGCATCGACAAGTAGGCTCTCAATGGGGAAGGTGCGGAAGGCACCGGTTGCCAGGCAAAGGCTGGTGTGGTGGATCGACTCCACCTTTCGCAATACACGGTCGGCTGTGGATGCATAAAACTCGCTATCTATGGCGCGGATACAAGAGACCTTAAGGATGTGAATATGAGCCTCCCAGGCGAGGCATCGGTTAAATACAAGACCAAGGAAACGGTGCGAGTCCACCACTTCCAGGCGAACCCCATTTAGATACCAGAATTTTTTCCAAACCAGTCGAGGAACCTCCTGAATATCCACCTTAGCAGAATCACGGATAGTTAAGACATCTTTTTCAAAGAGAAATAGAGGCATTATGGGACTCCACAATGGATATAGCCGCAAGGGTGGTCTCCCGAATGACCATGCTACTCCTGCACTCAATCCACGCATACATAAGGGTAGTGGCAGGCAGTACTCATATGACCCAACATATGGGATTTGAAGCAGCGCCTCGGATTGGATATATAGGATTTGACTGGTATCCGTAAGTAACACGCCTTAATATACGCTTTGAGATCCCACTGACCATCGGTGGTGTTCACCCGAATATAGTCAACGGTTCGCTGTTGTCTATGGATGCCAATGATCCGCTGGGTAGCCAGTTTTGACTGAAGCATCTTAAGGTCCACAAGTTAGGTTTATTTAAGGGAAACAAAGTGGCAGCCGCCCAATCATAATGGAGTCTTAATGGCAGCACCGTCAAAATGGGGTCGCCCGAAAATGGTCATAAGGGGCGTGGGAAATACTCAATAAAAATGGGGAAAAGAAAATGACTAAAAGAAAACAGCACAACACACACAGACGTACACTTAAATTACAGACACGGGACATACATTCTAAAAACAAGGGCGGCTAGGGCAATAAACAAATGACATGCGCCAGACGCATGAGAGGGCACAGGATAATAGATAAAACAATAAACCTAAACACAAAAATGGAAAGAATTTATAAAAGTGATAAAACACCACTTGTGGGGGGGGGAGGGGTATGTCATTGTATTGTGCTTCTATCCTATTCAGTCTCACTTAAGCTTTGGTTTATGTCTAAAATCTACTAAAAATTTATTTCTTGCAATAGTTGGTAGATTTTGAAAAACAGCAGTAGCTATAAGGAAATTATACTGCTGAGAGTGAATGTAATGTTAAATTGATCGTGCGCTGCCCTACGGGCTTCTCCTAAGATTTTATGAGAAAAATCATTTAGGTCCTTATTTTTTATTTTTTCCATCTAGCTTAGAAAAGAGCAGTCATTATAGTTAGTGATTGGACTTGAACTGTATCCTTGTATCGTGTTATCAAATGGGTCTTAAAATCTAGCCAGGTACTAGCTTGGGCTAATTCTGGGGAATAAGTTACTGCATCCAGTGCATTCCATTCCTTTGGATCAATAAATATACCAACGTCGTGGACTGGAGCTGAATAGGGTTATGTTGTCTGAATTGTTCCGAAAACGGTGATTGCTTCAGGACAACATTCAGCAGAGTCTGTTCCACATAAATTTAAAGTATGTCATCTACAGGATTAAAAAGAGGGCCAAAGCATTTTCAAATAGAAGACATGCCTGTACCCCTGTCTTTTCCCGCCATATTGGATCCATTGTCATAGCTTTGCCCCCTGCAATCTGAGAAAGGGATGTTGTTCTCTTTCAAAGTTTCCAGTACCATTTTCGCAATATCGTCTCCAGTTTTGTTACTGCAATCAACAAACTTCAAAAATCGCTTCTCGATAACATATGAAAAATCGTCTTTCACAAGATATAGTAGTAAAAAGGCAGTTTGCTCAACATGAGAGGAGTCTGGTGTTGTATCTACCATAATTGAAAAGTATTTTAAGCAGCTTTCTATAAAGAGAATTTGTTTTATAAATTCTGAGCAAAGAGAAACAAATTCGTTTTGAGTTTCTGCTGAGTAATAGTGTACCTGTAGTCTCCCTCTTTTTTGCTGCAATTCCTTTACCTTAAGCACATGTTATTTGGGAAAAGGATCCCACTGAGACAAAAGTTCTACAAAGACCTAGGGCATGACTAGTCAAATACGAGGGGCGGTCAATAAGTTTTGCGAATTGGTACGGCAAAAGGGGGATGGCTGTTTGTGGGGGTTTTAGGACAAGTTATGACAAGTTAGGACCTGCAGCCGCACCCTTCTGCCTCATCTATTTAAGAAGCAGTAGCTGATCGCAGATCGTCAGTCACAAATTTTTCAACAATGGAGAAGGTTGAGCACCGCGCAGTGATCACATTTTTGACCAAGGAAGGGAAGAATGCAAAAGAGATCAATGAACGCATGGTTTCAGTGTACACCGACACCGCCCATTCCTATACAACCATTGCTCGCTGGAATAGGGAGTTCCGCTATGGTCGTGAGTCCCTTGAAGATGACCCCCGTCCAGGACGCCCGTCAGACGTAACCAACGAGGACAATGTGGCCCGTGTGGAGAGGATGATCCTCAAAAATCGACGGGTGAAGGTCGAAGAAATCGAGCGAGAACTTGGAATATCACATGGAAGTGTTATGAACATCATCCACGACAATTTGACCATGACCAAGGTCTCTGCCTGTTGGGTCCCTAGAAACCTCACGAAACCTCACACCCCATGATCGACTTCAAGGTCTTCAAAGTTCGGAGGAGCTGCTGCTCCTGTATTACCAAGACCCGGCGGGATTCGACTCACGCATAATGACAGGTGATGAAACGTGGGTCCATCACTGGGATCCCGAGACCAAGCTCGAAAGCTAGGCCCGGAAGCACAGGGGCTCTCCAACCCCTATCAAGTTCCGGACCCAGCCCTCAGCCGGGAAGATCATGGCCACCATCTTCTCGGATTCTGAGGAAGTGTTGATGGTGATCTATGCGGCTCGTGGAAGGACCACCACAGGCCAATATTACGCCGAGGGACTGGTTGGGTTGAAGAAGTGCATCCGTCAGAAGCGGCGCGGCAAGTTGACACGCGGTGTCCTGCTCCTCCACGACAATGCTCCTGTCCACAAGGCCAGAGTTGCACAAGCTGCCCTGCGCGAGTGCGGATTCGAGGAGCTCACCCCCCCCCCTCCTACAGTCCAGATCTGGCCCCTAGCGATTACTTTTTATTCCGCTAGCTCAAGGCTGCACTGCGCGGACGCCGGTTTGGGGACGATGAAGATGTCCAGCTCGCCATCCAGGAATGGATTGAACAGCAGTCGGGAGATTTCTGGTTGTTGGGAATTCGAAGCCTCAGGGACAAGTGGCGCAAGTGCATTGAAGTCGAGGGTAGGTATATTGAAAAATAATAAAACACCTTTCCTCATATCTCGTTTCCTTATATCCGAATTGCAAAACTTATTGACCTCTCCTCGTATTCCCGGGCTGAATGGGCAGCCGCCTCACAACCTCCCTTAGTAGCAATATAGCAATGCCTCTGGGCATTCCTATAATAAAAAACCTCCTGGGAAACTTTTATATATATATATATATATATATATATATATATATATATATATATATATATATATATATATATATATATATATATATATATATATATATATATATATATATATATATATATATATATATATATATATATATATATCAATTATTATGTAAAATTCATATCATGCAATTCTTTTACTTTTGTCAATTAAATCGTTCAATTATTTTAGCTAACTTTTGTAAATTAAATCATATTTTATGTACAACTTAATAATTAATTCATTCATTCATTTTACTTAAATTTTAAATTCAATTAATTTATAACTTTTTGCAATTCAAATATCCTATGACGAAAAACGGAATTCATTTGACGTACTACTGTTTCAAACATCATCTCTTAAAATTGCACACAAACAAAAAAAACACACACGCTTTCAGCTCGACCAAATGGCACAATATTCTTTGCCATTTGACTCTCACCATTCTCCGCATAAATGTCGGTAATCATTCCTTCTACAATTAGTCATTTACCTCCAGAAAATTATGGTTATGGTTTTCGAAACGCTATTTAGGCTGATTTATTCACAGAAAATAAATCCCATGAATAACCCTATACTATAAAGTGGGGCCCAAAGTTTAATAATCTCCCGTCAATCAATAAATATGTTTAAACGTTAAAATAATTCTTAACTCCACGCGTCAATTTTCCCAAAGCCTCGCTTGAGCATTTTCGATTAACGTGTTCATTTTTTTTTATATCGCGTGTTATCTTTAACATCATTCTTCCAATTATCATAATTCATGTCAGTTTAATTTAATACTATCCCCTATATTCAACGTGTGGACAATTTCCTTTATTTCTCAATTATCTTTCATTTCTTCATATTCCTGTGCTCGTGAATAATTTCCACACACACACACTACACGTGCACACTGCCACAGCAACTTCACTCACGTCAACACATTCATTCAACTAGCACAAGTATACATAAAACAGTGACTATGGTGGACCAAACACACCAAGTAAGGACATCAGTTAGCGGCCAACCCGATCATCATGACCAACCGCCTGCTTCAAATCCACAGTCCGCGCACAGACAACCACATGCGTACCTCTCTCTTCCCGTTTATGATCCTGCAAACCCAATTGCATGGTTGGAAGTCTCGTCCCTGCTCCTTAAACCACAGAATATCACCGCAGGAGAGAAAGTAGCAGCAATAATCCAGTGGTTACCGTAAGTACCTTTATTCAATTCAGGGAAGTGCTAATTAACGGGGAACAGGCTGGTGTTATAGACCGCCTGAAGGAGGCTTTCCTCAATAAATACGGTAGGTCCCAAATAGATGACCTGAGAGAGCTCCTGAATACTCAGGAAATGGGAGATGAGAGTTCTACTTCTTTTTTTAACTCATCTGAAGGACCTTATCAGGGTAAAAAGTGCTCAAATCGAATTTTTTAGCCCTCTCCTCACAGATTTTCATGAGAGGAGTCCTCGAGAGAATCAGGCCATTAATACTAAGCTCGAACCCCACGAGCATTGATGAGGTTGCTGCAGCCACAGACAAATTGTATAAAAGTCCTTATGTGAATTGGAGCAACGGCCAAACTCACGGCCCATTTAACAATTCTTCAATTTCGCAGGTTCGAGGCACGTAGAGCTTCTCTGACGAACGGACCGAGCGTTCAAGGGTTCCATCTTCTCTATCGATAGACCTTGTGGTTTCAATACGGAGGATGGAAGCCGACATCCGGCGGTTAAAGCTGCAGCGGGAATCACAGAGCCACCACAGACACGGGTTTTGCGATCGAAGGCGCAAGTCCCGCTCTGGTTCACGAAAGAGAAACCAACGAGAGCATCCCGATGCAAGAGGTGAGAGACAGCAAAATTTTCAACCTCATTCTTCCAACTAATCTCACCATCTTAACCACCATCAGGGCCTATGTTGGTATCATCAAAGGTACGGGCACAACGCTGTACACTGTACAAAGCCTTGTAGCCACCGCTATGCTTCTTCACATACTGCGCCAAGGAGTCTCCCGAAGCATAACTTTTCTTTTTCCTCTCATCCAACTCAATGGTACTGGTACCCCAACAAATATGGTGTACAAGCTATAAATCTTCAAATCTCAACCCTCCAGTGTTCTTACTTAACCCAACTCAACCACTTTCTCCAAATCCTCAAATTTCAATTTCCTAACCTTTAAATTCTGGCATTCCTCTCACTCCAGTCTCTCAATCACAAACTTTAAACTAGAAAGGCATGGGGAAAATGGTCTACGTCCCCTGTTTACACCTCATTTCCTCAAGTAGCTCGTCCATTTGGTATTTTTGACCCACTTTCTGAATTTTAATTCCTGGTGGACACTGGTGCTGAATGCAGTGTCATACCAATTTCTAAGGCCGACAAAGCTTCTGCCCCTTCAGATTTAATTCTGAAGGCAGCCAATTCGACCAATATTAGGACCTATGGAAGGCGTAACCTTCAAGTCTCACTCGGTCTCCGTCGGGTTTTTCGATGGACTTTCATCATGGCCGAGGTAAATTGTCCAATAGTGGGCCTCGATTTTATTTCGGCTCACGACCTCCTGGTCGATTCTCGACAACGCAAGCTTGTCGACCGCAAAACTCTCCTCACTGTCTCATGTTCGTAATCACCTTCTCAGAGTTCCCTCCTCTCTATTCGTCTCCCGTCCACTGAGCCACCGTTTCAGCACCTTCTTCAGGAGTTTCCTGAGCTCACCCTTCCACCTTCGAAGGACAGGCCCATTAAACATAGTTTGGTGCATCGAGTCGAGACAACAGGAGGTCCTGTATTCTCATGGCCACGCCGTCTAGCACCGGATAAACTCTCTGCTATGCGGGATGAATTCCAATTCATGATCGATTCGGGCATTTGTAGGCCATCCTCTTCTCCGTGGGCCTCTCCACTTCACATTGTGCCCAAATCCACGGCGGGGAAATTCAGAGCAGTTAGGAGTTACAGAGCTCTTAACGCTGTAACAATTCCTGATCGTTATTCCTTGCCGTACTTAGCCGATTTTATCTATTCTCTCCATGGCTGTACGATTTTTTCTCGCCTGGATCTGCTTCGTGCTTTCACCCAAATGATGTCGCAAAGTCTAACATCCCCACTCCGTTTGGTGCTTTTGAAATGGTCAAAATGCCATATGGATTGCGTAACTCTGGGCAAACTTTCCAGCGCTTTATGGATCAAGTCCTTGGGGGTCTTCCGTTTGTATTTTTCTACATCGATGACCTCCTAATATCATCTTCCTCGCTGGAGGAACACCTTTCTCACCTTCGACAAGTTTTTTCTCGTCTTCAGGAGCACGGTATCGTACTAAACACCTCCAAGTGCCTCTTTGGTGTCCTGCAACTCTCATTCTTGGGGCACCATGTCTCGAGTGCAGGGATTAGCCCACTCGAAGATAAAGTTAGCACGATGCGAAACTTTTCTCGTCCTACATCGCGCAAACAACTCAGGAGTTTCTGTGGCATGGTCAATTTCTACTACAGATTCATCCCTAAATGTGCCCAGGTCATGCAACCTATCAACTCTATGCTCACCAAGACCAAAAAGAACTCTTCTCTTGAATGGTCCGCTGAGGCGTACGATTCATTCTCTCGCACCAAAGAGGCTATTGTCCGCGCTGTGGAATTGGCTCATCCATCTCCAGGAGCCCCCCATCAGCGTCGCCTCAGAGGCATCCTCAACCCACGTAGGTGCAACCTTGCAGCAGAATGTTGGTAACCAATGTCACCCTTTTGCTTTCTTCTTTCGCGCTCTTACAAACCCTCACAAAGAAAATATTCAACGTTCTCTCGAGAACTCGTCGGAATATATCTCGCTGTCCGCCACTTCCGCCATCATTTGGAAGGGCGTGAATTTACCATTTTTACTGACCATAAGCCCTTGGTCGGTGCATGTTCGTCTCGTAGTACTTCGTCAGTGCACACTGCAGTTGACACTCGTCATCTTGACTTCATCCTGCAGATGACGAACGATATTCTTGGTTCTTCAAACGTCGTACCGGACGCGCGCTCTCGCATTTCATCGATTTCGGGCACGCAACTCTCCTACACTGCGCCCATCGATCATGCAACAATAGCGCTTGCCTGGGAACAAGATGAAGACACACAAACACTGCGTCACTCTTCTCAACTCGTCGTTTGCAAGATGGACTTGCCTGACAGTCATTCCAGGTGGATCCTGGTTGACTATTCAATTCCTGACTGTCCTCGTCCTCTCATTCCTCTCGCTTACCGTCGGCACATCTTCGACCAAATTCATGGCCTCTCTCATCCGGGCGTCAATGCCACTCGCAAGCTCGTTGCACAACGCCTCGTTTGGCCAGGTATGAATGCCGACGTGGCCAAATGGACTCACTCATGCCTGCCATGCCAGTGTACTAAAGTCCACCGCCACACAAAAGTTCCTCTGGTCCCTTTTCCTCTTCCTTCGTCACGTTTTGACGCCGTTCACATCGATCTAGTAGGTCCTCTTCCTTTCTCCCGTTGTTGCAATTATCTTCTCACCATGATCGATCGTTTTACTCGCTGGCCAAAGGTGGTTCTTATCTCAGGCAGCAGAGTTTCCACTGTCACTCGAGCTTTTGTCTCAGCATGGGTTGCTCGTTTTGTAGTTCCCTCAACGATCATGACTGATCGTGGCAGCCAGTTTGAATCCCACCAATGGGATGCACTCATGTCAGTCCTTGGCTCCTTTCGCTTTCGTACTACAAGCTATCACCCCCTAGAGTAACTCTAAGGTAGAACGTCTGCATCGGACCTTCAAAGCAAGCTTACGCTCCACCGATCCAAACATAACTTGGGTGGACAAGCTACCTTTGATTGTCCTTGGCATTTGCTCCTCCTTGAAAGAGGATTTGGCTTGCTCTGCAGCAGAATTAGTTTATGGTACTCAACTTTGTCTACCTGGTCACTATTTTTCTTCCTCTGACCGACCTCTACCTTCTCACCTAGATCTTTCTTTATACGTACATAACCTTGAACGGGTGATGGCTGAAATTAAGCCAACTGCCCCTAGAGTGCCTGCTAATTATAAAACCTTCGTGCCGAAGGAGATGACATGCTCCCATGTTTTCGTCCGTCGCGATTCAGCTCGCACTTCGTTACAACCAGTTTATGACGGACCCTTTATCGTTATCTCCAGGAAGCCGAAATTCTTCGTCTTAAAGCTTGGCACCAGGCAAGATACTGTCTCTATCGACCGCCTAAAACCCGCTTATACCAAAAATGTTGGTCTAGAACCCCAATCACCTCATTCTCCTCCTACTATACCCCTTTATGGTACAGTAATCCCCCAAAACAACCTAAACCCCACCTTTTTAACTACTGCCTCTCCAACTCCACCATCCGTTTTGCTGCCTCTTCCTCCTTTGTTGCAGAAACCCTCGTCGGCAGAAGTGGATAGTCAGGAGCAAATCTCTCCCCCACTGGTCACTCCGTGAGCGGACAACGGGACTTAAGACTCCCACATCCCGCTTGAGGCCAACTCGGAAGGAACCAGCAAGCGGATCACCTTCACTCCGTCAACCTTCTTTCGTGCCAGTGCCTCGTTCTACGCTAATGTCACGGCCAGAGCAAATATGTGTCCTCGTACCCACAGCTAAATCAATGGCACTGTCACACGCTCCGGTCGCGTCGTCAGGAGGCTTCGTCGGTACTTGGACTTATAATCTCAAAATAGTAAAAAGGGGGGTGGGGAGAACCTTCTTAAGGGAAAGGGGGTTATAGCAATACCTCTGGGCATTCCTATAATAAAAACCTCCTGGGAAACTTAAATATATATATATCATAATTTATTATGTATAAAATTCATTCAATTATTTTACTTTAACTTTGTTAATTTAATCTTTCAATTAATTTACTTCAACTTTTGTAAATTAAATCATTTTATGTTAAACTTAATAATTAATTCATTCATTTATTTAACTTGTCAATTCAATTAACGTATACTGTTCCAAACAACATCTCTTAAATTTTACACACAAACAAACAAACACACGTTCCCAGCTCGATCAAAATAGGACGCTATTCCACCTACTCGACTCGCAGCTTTCATCGTATAAAGGTTTGTAATCATTCCTTCTACAATTATTCCTTTACCTCCAAACAAATCATACCATAGTTAATTCCATTTTATCTCACAATTCTTTCCAAATGACCATACGAGAGTAGATCCTAATTATATTTACTTCGTATTGCAGCCCTAATTCAGTCCATCATAGATACTCTATATTATTTACTATATTATTATTTACTCTATTATTCACTCTATTATTTACTATATTATTCACCATATTATTCCACTATATTAATTTCACATACTTCAATTCTCTTCGCATCTTTTTACTGTAAATCATATGTTAAAATATCTTTACATTGTATATCTAACCTACTTATCTCATTGTACATTCGTTGATTTTATGAATAATTTATATTGTGTAATTGTCTTTCTTACAGCCCAAGTCATTATTCCAAAATTTATTTCGCTGTCGCCTTAGGCTTAAAACTAACGGCAGACAACTTCGATCCAAAAAATTTATGGTTATGGTTTTCGAAACGCTATTTAGGCTGATTTATTAACAAGATAAATCACATAGATAACCATACACTATAAGCGTACAAGAGCTAGGAGGTAAATAGTAGCAATTTTGTACAAACGTACGCATTACTCTGGCAGCCCTGAAAAAGATTTAGCCTAGATGGAAAATGGATTATCAAATGAATCTAACCTAAAACGGCAAAAACGGGTTAATTTAAATGCGAAAGAGCTAAAATAGCACGGCCGCGTCAAATAAAAATAATTCACGCTAAGTAATATTAAAACGCGCCAAATCTTGATCGTTTCGCGCTAAATTGGCAACACTGGAGAACCCATAGAGATAGGCTCAGGTGCAATAAACCATGCGTGAAAAGGACTTAAAAAAAAGGAATGAGATTTTTTTTTTAATATTAAGAGCTCATCTGGCGACTGCCTACTTGGGCATTAGTCGCCGTATTAAAAACTGCCTAGTACTAGGCTACTTTAAAATAAGATTAAAAACACAGAACAAAAATAAAAAACCCAACACTAAAAATAAAAAAAGAAAAGGCAACGAGCAGGAAGCGTCGGGGGGAGGTCCCCCCGGCGCAGGAACGTGCGACATATAAAGAAAAAAAACAAAAACAACTAGTTAAATAAAAGGGAGAAGGCCGGAATCCCGCTAAAAGTCTACAAGTCCACCAGTCAATGTGCACGCACTCGTCCCGAGTACAAGGGACAGGCGGTAGCGACCCGGCCCATCCCGGTACCGAGACAGGTAACGGGCCTGAAGATCACCCAGATGCGGACATTCGACAAGAATTACCGAACAAACTGGGGGACGACACAGTCTTCACAATAGGGCGAAGGCGAGAGCTCCAATAAATGGCAATGCGTCACACGATTTTTTAATTTTTAATTTTTTTAAAGAGCTCATCTGGCGACTGTCTACTTGGACATTAGTGGCCGTATTAAAAACTGGCCTAGTACTAGGCTACTTTAAAATAAAATTAAAAAAGACACCCCCCCCCAAAAAAAAGGGAAGAGGAGGCGGGCAGTAAGCAAGCTCCTGCGTCGGGGAAAGGTACCCCCGGCGTAGCAGCGTGCGACCTATAAGGGGCGGGGGGAAAGCAAAAAAAACAAAAACAAAAAAAAACATGCTTAAATAATAGGGAGAACGCAAGCCTCCCCCTAAAGTCAACAAGTCCACCAGTCAATGTGCACGCACGCGTCCCGAGTACAAGGGACAGGCGGTAGCGACCCCGCCCATCCCGGTACCCGGACAGGTAACGTGCGCGAAGATCACCCAGACTGGGAAATTCAACAAAAATGTGCCGAACAGTCTGGGGGACGACGCAGTCGTCACAATAAGGCGCAGGCGAGCGGTCCAACAAATAGCGATGCCTCACACGAGTATGTCAGATTCGGAGACGACAGAAAGCGACCTGAAGCCGTCGCAGCATTGGGGAAGCAGGTCCATGTGAACAATAGCGGCGCAATGGCACGCAACTTTAAGTTCCCTTTGACCGTCTCCCATCTTCTTAGCCAAGCAGTCCGAAGAGCTGCACGTATTCCTGCCATGTAGTCGGTGTGAGGAAGAGCGAAACGCTGGTCCTCGCGGACTCTTTGGCGCCCTCATCGGCGCGCTCATTCTCCGCAATTCCTACATGTCCAGGAACCCAGCAGAAGATAATCTCGACATCTGCCCGGCTCGCCAAAACCGTGACGTCAGGGATATCACGAACCAGAGGATGTGGAGATTCCAATGCCCCGAGAGCACTCAGGGCGCTTTGTGAGTCGCTATAGATCACAATCCGGTCTCCGAACCGGACACGTCGCGTAATCTCCCGTAGCGAGTGGTGTATTGCGAACAGCTCGGCCGTGAAGAGAGACGCAGCGCCTGGCAGAGCCCCGCTGACTTCAGACAGAGGGGATACGGCGTGGAAGCCGACCACTCTTGCGAATTGGAGCCATCCGTATAAATGACACGATTCCAGCATGACACGAGGTGTGCTCCAAAAAGGTTGAACGAAATACTCCCGGCGCTGTACAAGCTTTGGGAGCAGACGTTCGGCGACAAATAGCCAAATGTGGTACCCTCCGGGGTAGTGTCCTGGGTAAAACGTGAGTCGCGACCGGCCCGAGAGCTATACCTAGCTCACGAAGGAGTTTCCTGGCCCTAAACCTAAAGGGCTTAGGGTATGACTGGCGTTTCTCGGCGGCATAGGCACCATCGAGATCAACTGCGGATGCAGTGAGAGCTGTTGGCGACTGGGGAGGCGCCGAGCTCGCGCGTACAGGCAAGTAATGCACTGCACGCAGCGTAGAGCGAGTGGCATCTCCCCAGCATCGACCAAAAGGTTCTCAATGTAGGAAGTGCAGAATGCACCGGTCGAAAGGCGAAGGCCAGTGTGGTGGATCGAGTCCACCTTCCGCACAAACGCTTCCTGCAGATGCATAAAATTCGCATCCGTAGTCGAGCTTCGAACGAATAAATGATCGATAAAAAAGTAGAGCAGTAGCCCT
Source organism: Ceratothoa steindachneri (assembly GCA_963969495.1). Taxonomy (NCBI): domain Eukaryota; kingdom Metazoa; phylum Arthropoda; class Malacostraca; order Isopoda; family Cymothoidae; genus Ceratothoa; species Ceratothoa steindachneri. The sequence continues at coordinate 115,829,384 of OZ018321.1, forward strand.
ATCAGCGCCCAAGGCGCTGAACGTCCCGGAACGGAGAATATCCATGGCGTAGGTACAAGAGACCCTAAGGCTGCGAATATGAGCCTCCTAGGTGAGGCGTCGGTCGAATACAAGACCAAGGAAACGGTGCGATTCATCCACATACAGGCGCACTTCATTAAGAACCGAATTTAAGGCGGGGTGGAGCCGTGGATAGCGGTAGAAGTGCACCACCTTAGTCTTACAAAAAGAAAACCAAAACATGTGGGCTTTGGAAGCGAGAGACGCGGTTGAATGCCTGTTGGAGTCGACGCTCCAGAGTTGGCATCTGGGCCGCGCCAAAACAGATCGAAAGGTCATCCACGTAGAGCGTAGCGAGAACATCTTCCGGCAGCACTGAGGTGATGCCGTCGATGCTCAGCACAAAGAGTGTTACACTGATCATACTTCCATGTGGGACACCCTCTTCCTGCTCCTTTGGGCCGGAGAAGGGCTCCTCACCACCCGTACGCGGAATCGACGATCTCTCAAAAATTCAGATATATACATTGGGAGGCGTCCCCTTAGCCCCATCATGTAGAGAGTCTCCATGATACCGTATGGTTATTGCGTTATCATAGGCCTTCTCCAGATCGAAAAACACCGTGGCGTAGTGCCATCTACCAAGGAAGGCTTCGAATACGGCATTTTCCAGTCGGAGCTTAGAATCAGATGAGTGGAAATTTCGGAAGCCACACTGTGCAGAAGACAGATGGCCTCCGCTATCCAAGGAAAAGGCTAATCTAACAATTACCAATTTCTCCATCAACTTGCACACGCAAAAGGTTAAAGAGATTAAGCGGAAGCCGGCCGCAGTAGAGTGATCTCTCCCCGTTTTGCGAAAGGCGAGCACAGTAGCGATTCCCCAGGAATCTGGGAGGAGACGTCCAGCCAAATCCTGTTGAACAAAGCTAACAGAAAGGCCATGCCTCGCTCACCCAGGTGTCGAAGCATAGCGTACGGGACATCTCTCGGACCATGGGCGGTGTCCGCGCACGAAGCAAGGGCGGAACGCAACTGACTCACAGTAAACCCTTCGTTGAAGGGTTCTCCGCCTCTGGAGGTAAAGTCCAGCCGGCGGCATTCCGCGATACCACGACGTGCATTGAATGCTGGCGGAACAGCATCCTGGCTAGAGAATGCGGAGAAAGCGGTCGCGAAGGATTCCGCCACGGAACCGGGTCCGAGATTGCGGTCCCATTATCCTGGAGAACGGGAGGGGGATCCTGCGAGAACTTGCCCCGAATCCTTTTCACTCGCTTCCACATCTCTGCTAGAGGTGTCTTCCCGTTAAGTGAAGACACGTATGCCCGCCAAGAAGAGCGGCGGGCCTGCTTCGAAATATATCGAAACCTAGTCCTAGCTCGACGAAATTCAACGACAGTGAAACCGTTCGGACGACGCTTATAGCGCATGTAGGCATAACGCTTCTGTTTGAGGGCCGTCTCACACTCGGCCGACCACCATGGGAGTCGTCAGCGTGCAAAACAACAGACGTTCTAGGAATACTAGTCAGGCCCGCGGCGATGAGGTTGCCGAAGAACTCAACGGCCTCACGTTCTAGGATACTAATCAGGCCCGCAGCGATGAGGTTGCCTGAGAAGAACTCAACGGCCTCATCTACCGAACTAAACTCCTCGACTGAGATAGAGAATTCAGTCATTTCCTGAAATGCAGGCCACCGCGCCCGCGTCAAGCACCACCGAGGTGGGCTCTGAGGCGGCAGTTGCCCTTAAAATCAAACTTGGATGGGAAAGTGATCACTACCATGGAGGTCATCGACCACCCTTCAATCAAAATCAGGCTGTGTATCGGAAGAGCACAAATATAGTTCAAGGCAAGAAAATGAAACGGTTCTCGGACAGTGATGCGTTAACTCATCTACGTTTAGGAAAAATATCTCAAGCTCTTCGATCAAATCGGTAAGGACTTGTCCCCTCGAATTTATTGAGTACTCTACCCGGAAAGGATTCCTGCCGTTCAGATCTCCAAGCAAGAGAAAGGGCCTCGGTAACCGTGCCACGACGCGGCGGAAGTCCCCCACGTTGAAGTCAGCTGACGGTGGAATGTACGCAGAAATGATAGTATACCTCCTGTCCAGGTGCAGCTGCACAGCCACTGCCGGAAAGGAGGTATCTAAAGTGAAAAGAAGAATGGAGACATCATGCCGGGTGTAAACCACGCATCCTCCAACCCGGCCATCACATGGTGGTGGGGTCACAAGACCCTTATACCCCGGGAGGGCCTCAGGAGGCACGCGCCAAGCATGGTCTCCTGCAGAAAAATAGCTAAGGGAAAACTGGATGATACGATCCTCCGCAGCTCCTCCCAGTTTGCCCGGAGGCTATGGTAATTCCATTGAAGGAATATGCCCTCCATCCCTAGCTCGGAGGAAAGGCAGGGGACATACTCGAACAGAAGACCCTTACGGCAATAGCCGTACGATTCACGGAGGCAGAACCCCGGGTGCTATTGGCCGCACTAAGCGCTGAAGCCGCTGTCGCCTTAGAGGACTTATTGGGGGAGGTTGGGCTCGCAATGCAAGTCTTTTCCTCCTTCAGCCTCGAAACCTTAGGCGGGCGATGTGGCTTCGGACGCGGGGGACACTCTTTTCGAGGAACCACTCGGTCAACCACTAGGTGTGGACGAAGGAGCCGAAGCTCCTTTGTTGTTGTACTCCTATCGGGGGACAGCTTTAGGAACCCCGAAATAGGCCTGGCGACTAACTTCAGGAGTGTTGACTACTGTGAGTCTAACGTTTCGGCGAAGGCGCGTGGCCCTTTCGCTTACGGGAAAGGGTCACGATGGGGGGAAGAGGGGGGAGCCTTTGTTTTAGCCGGGGCTGGGTATGAACCCTTTTTGCCGCCAGCTTCACCATGGGAGCGCCCGGGTTGAGTAGAGCCCGCAGAAAGTCTCCGAATGGGCGCGGAAACAACCTTGCTCGTTGGCATGGATGGGCCAGGAGCAGAGGGTGCCTTTCTAACTATTGAGGCATAAGACGTCCCAGGCAGAGCCGGGCGCCCCAGGAACAAGTCCTTACCCTGGCGAAATGAGAGTCGATCCTGGGCCTGAACGGCCAGGATTTCTTTCTCAAGGAGATAGGCACCACATTGCTTCGAAGAAGCGGGGTGTGGCTCTCTGCAATTGACACCCTTGGCCACACACGAATTAGACTTATCGTGTGCGGCCTTGGAGAACTTTACACAGACTTCGGGTGAACCCGACTTTGCACGTCTACATGAGCGATTCGTATGGCTGAAGCGGTTACAGTAATAGCACCCAGCGGCAGTGGCACGAATGCCTTCACGCGGTAGCGGTCCCAACCGGCACGCACCGACTCAGGGAGCTTATAACAGTCGAGCGTGACAAAGAGTGTAGGGGTGGGTCTCGAGGCCCCTCCCTGTTTTCTCATCACACGTTCGACCTTGACCGCCCCATGGTCAGCCCGCTGTAAGGTGATGTCCTAAATGGAGTAGTTAACGAGTTCCCTCGCATAAACTACTCCTTTCACAAAGTTCATGGTAGAGTGCGGCGTCACACTCACCGGGGGAGAAGAAGTGTCCGAAGAGCACTTATCTTGGCCCGCTCGGCGGGATTCGCCAGAAACCTGCCGTCCGAGAAACCGGTCACCTTCGGCTCTCTACCAATTACACTAGCTAATGCTCTCCTCTGATGGATCATGTTGCATTTGGACAACATGGTGCCATCAGTGGAGCGAATGACGAGGAAGCGTTTGAAGACAGCGGGCTCGAAAACGCTTGGTAACCTCTGAATCAGGGGCCCCTATGTCATCGAGACTCGCCTTGTGCGCTTTTGGACTTTGTCAGAGTCAGGGGCTCTGCACCCGGGGAGGAAGAGTGGCCGGATATGCCGATCTTGACTTGGTCGCTTATCGTAGCAACAGACCCATCCGTCCCCGCAGCCACCGCGGATGAAAAGGAGCCCCGATTTTTCTTTGTCTTTTTGTTTTTGGAGAGGAGGGCAGGGAATGAACCCGCTTCTCACCTCCTCCAGAAGGAGCCCCCAGGCTAGATGGCCTGGCCTCAGCCAGGTCCTTCTCCGAAATGGAGAAGGTCCTGTTAGTCGTAGGGGCACCGGTCGGAAGAGATCCCTCACCTCCTTGTACTGCCTTGGAATCCCTAGCGTTTAAGGAGGACCTTGTATAGGGGCGGATTCGGGTTCGGGGTTTGGCGCCGGGCCCGGATTGCCCCGCATGGAATGCCCTACCGTCTGAGGCTGGGTTACCTCAAGGACCATGTCTATCTCAGGAGTGGCGTCCAGTTGGCCATCCCCTCCCAGGACATCGCAGGTTCCGTTAGCAGAGTCACCCGTCTTGTGTGGGAAGGCACAGACCTCAACACCGGCAAGGTTTAGTATTCTTGGCAGCAGCTCTTTTGAGGGAAGCGACCGAAGGGGCATGGCTTAACTCTCCCCCATAAGGGGCTTTGCCCTACCGAGCCGCTTCAATGAGGGGCGATCGGCAATGGGCTGCCTGTGGCTTTCTTGGCAGTCCCCTACACCCGTAGTCGTAGGAGAGGAGTAAGTCTCCTCTCTAGTTAGAGAAATATGGAGGGTCCCCTGCGCAAGCACAGGGTAAGGGGACCTACATTTTTTCGGTGGAGCTGACGAGGACGGCTGCGTTGATGAGCAAGGGGAATTGGGGAGAGATTTGCGGGTTTTTTTTAGATTTTCATTCATGGACATGGTGACCCTATTTGTTCCACGGGAAGCAATAGCTCATCACCCCTCGCAGTTGCCCGCTCCTCAAGGGGTGCGTAAAGGCCTGGCAGAGCCAGGTGCCACCATTTAAGGCCACCCCTCCCACCTGGTAAGCTGGCAGCCCTTCAGCATGGCGGCTCCACCTTGGTCACTGCGTAAAATTGATAGTATATGAAGAGAAAAGGAAAAGGGACGTGAGGAAGGTATGTTTTGAGATGAAGTAGGTTGTTAAGAAACACAATCCCGAAACGGAGCTGAGGGGTCAGGGGACGTTGTCTCCTCCGCCCTCAGCCCAGACCCGAGATGGTTGGCTGAGAAGAAGGTCAGCATATACCCTGTGAAATTAGAGGCTGACCAGATAATGAAGTTGGAGAGGTTGTATGAAAAGCGACGAAGTAGGGGAGAAATACAGGCTATCTGGAGGAAGGAAGAGAGGATAAGCTGGGGCCGGACGGAGCGCTGGATCCCGTCAGCACGGCTAACAGGATGGCAAGTCGCCGCGCCCCTTATGGGGATGCGTCACACGAATATGCCCAATTCGGAGACGATATAAAGCGACCTGAAGCCGTCGTGGTATTGGGGGATAGGTCCATCGGAACAGTCGCGGCGCAATGGCACGCAACTTGAAGTTCCCCTGAACCGTCAACCATCTTCATTGCCAAGCAGTCCGAAGAGCTGCCCGTATTCCTGCCATATATTCTATGTGTAGAGGAGCGAAACCTTGATCCGATCGCTTGGTCCTCGCGGACTCTTTAGCGCGCTAATTCCCCGAAATTCCTACATGTCCAGGAACCCAGCAGAAGATAATCTTGACATTCACACGGCTCACTAAAACCGTGACATCATGGAAATATGGATATCGCGAACCCGAGGCTGCCGAGATTCCAATGCCCCAACTGAGTCGCTATAAATCACGATCCGTTCTCCGAACGTGCACTTCGCGTAATCTCCCGTACCAAGTGGTGTATTGCCACCAACTCAGCCGTGAAAACAGATGCACCAACCCATTATTCGGACTTGGAGCCATCCGTATATACTGATACGGTTTCGGCGTGACACGAGATGTGCTCCAAAAAGGACGAACGCAATACTCCCGGCGCTGTACAAGCTTTGGAGGCAGACGCGTGGCGACAAATAGCCAACGGTTTTACCCTCCTGGGTGACGTCTTGGGCATACCCAGGGACGCCACCGGCCCGAGAGCTATATCTAGCTCTCGGAGTTTCCTAGACTTAAACCCAAAGGGTTTAGGGTATGACTTACGTCTCTCGGCGGCATAGGCACCGTCGGGATCAGCTGTGGATGCTTTTAGAGCATTTAGCGACAAAGGGAGACACTCTGCTCGTGCGTACAGGGGAGTAATGCATTATGCACGGCGCATAGATAATGGCATCTCTCCAGCATCGAAAAGCAGGATCTCAATAGAAGAAGAGCGGAAGGCACCGGTCGCCAGGCTAAGGCCGGTGTGGTGGATCGAGTCCACCTTCCGCAATAGACGCTCGGCTGCGGATGCATAAAACTCACATCCGTAATCGAGTTTCGAACGGACAAAGGATCGATAAAAAAGTAGGGCAGTAGCCCTATCAGCACCCAAAGAGCTGAACGTCACGGAACGAAGAATATCCATGGCGCGGGTAAAAGAGACCGTAAGGCTGCGAATATGAGCCTCCCAGGTAAGGCGTCGGTCAAATACAAGACCAAGGAAACGGTGCGATTCAACCACTTCCAAGCGTACCCTATTAAAAAATAAATCTGGGTCGGGGTGGAGCCGTGGATGGCGGCAGAAGTGCACCACCTTAGTCTTGGCCAAAGAAAACCGAAACCTGTGCGCTTCGGGATAGCGAGAGACGCGGTTCAATGACTGTTGGAGTCGACGCTCCAGAGTTGGCATCTGGGCCGCGCCAAAAGAGATCGAAAGGTCGTCCATGTAGAGCGTAGCGAGAACAACATCTGGCAACACCGAGGTGATGCCGTTGATGGTCAGGGCAAATATTGTAACACTGATGACACTTCATTGCGGGATGCCCTCTTCCTGCTCCATTTACCCGGAGAGGGCTCCCCCCACCCGTACGCGAAATCAACAATCTCTCAAAAATTCAGATATATACATTGGGAGGCGTCCCCTTAGCCTTATCATGTGGAGAGTCTCAATAATACCGTATAGTCTTGCGGCATCATAGGCCTTCTCCAGATCGAAAAACACCGTGGCGTAGTTCTGTCTACAAAGGAAGGCCTCGCAGACGGTATTTTACAGTTGCGGCAAAGCATCCGACGTGGAGTGGAACTTCCGGAAGCCGCACTGTGCAAAAGACAGTTGGCTTCTGCTGTCCAAGAAAAAGGCTAATCTAACATTTACCAATTTCTCCATCAACTTGCACACGCAAAAGGTTAGAGAGATTGGGCGGAAACCAGTCGGAGTAGAGTGATCTCTCTCCGGTTTGCGAAAGGCTAGCACAGTAGCGATTCGACATGAATCCGGGAGGAGACCCTCCACCCAGATCCTGTCGGACAAATCTAAGAGAAATGCCATGGCTCGCTCACCCAAGTGTTGAAGCATGGCCTACGGGACATCGTCCTGACCATGGGCGGTGTCCGCGCACGAAGCAAGAGCGGAACGCAACTGAATCAGAGTAAACCTATCGTTGAAGGGTTCTCCGCCTCTGTAGGTAAAGTCTAGTCGGCGGCCTTCCGCAACATCACGATGTGAAAGAATGCTGGCGGAGCAGAATCCACACTAGGGAATGCGGAGAAAGGGGGCGCAAAGTATTCCGCCGCGGACGTGGGGTCCGAGATTGCGGTCCTATTCTCCTGGAGAACGGGAGGATGGGTCCTGCGAGAACTTTTCCAGAAACTTTTCACTCGCTTCCACACCTATGCTAGAGGAGTCTTCCTGTTAAGTGAAGACACGTATGCCCGCCAAGAAGAGCGGCGGGCGTGCTTCGAAATATACCGGAACCTAGCCCTAGCCCGACGAAATTCAGTGAGTGTGAAATCGTTCTGCGACGCTTAAAGCGCATGCAGGCATAACGCTTGTGTTTGAGGGCCTTCCCACACTCTGCCGACCACCACGGGAGTCGTTGGCGTGCAACACGGCGAGAAGTTCTGGGAATAGTAGTCAGGCCTGCGGCTATGAGGTTGACGGAGAAGATATCAACGGCCTCATCTACCGAACTAAACTCCTCGACTGAGATAGAGAATTCCGGTATTTCCTGAAATGCAGGCCACCGCGCACGCGCTAAGCACCACCGGGCTGGGCCCTAAGGCAGCAACCACCCTGAAAATGATATTTTAATTGAAAAGTGATCACTACCATGGAGGTCATCGACCATCCCCCAATCAAAATCAGGCTGTGCATCCGAAGAGCACAAAGATAGGTCAAGGCAAGAAAATGAAGCTGTTCTCGGACAGTGATGCGTAAACTCATCTACGTTTAGGACACCTCTCTCATGCTCTTCGATCAGATCGGCAAAGACTTGTCCCCTGGTATTTATTGAGTAATCTCCCCAGAGAGGATGCCTGCCGTTCAGATCTCCAAACACGAGAAAGGGCCTCGGCAACCGTGCCACGACGCGGCGGAAGTCCCCCGCGTCGAAGTCAGCTGACGGTGGAATGTACGCACAAATAATAGTATACCTCCTATCCAGGTGCAGCTGCACAGCCACTGCCGGAAAGGAAGTATCTAAAGAGAAAGGAAGAACGGAGACATCATGCCGGGTGGAAACCGATTATCTCCCAGCCAGGCCATCCCGTGGTGGTGGGGTCACAAGACCCTTATAACCCGGGAGGGAGGGCAGGGGGCACGCGCCCCGCATGGTATCCTGCGAAAAGATAGCTAACAGGGAACGGGACGAGAAGAGCCTCCGCAGCTCCTCTCAATCGGCCCGGAGTCCACGGCAATTCCATTGAAGGAATATGCCCTCCAGGCCTAGCTCAAAAGAGACGCGGGGGCCCTCCTCGAACAGAAAACCCTCACGGGAATGGCCGTATGCTTCCCGGAGGGAGAACCCCGGGCGCAGTTCGCCGGACAAAGCGCTGTCGCCTTCGAGGACTTATTGGGGGAGGTTGGGCTCGCCCTGCGAGTCTTTTCCTCCCTCCGCCCCGAAACCTTAGGCGGGCGTTGCGGCTTCGGAGGTGGGGGGCCCTATTTTAGAGGATCCACAGTCTCCGAGCCACCCAGCCCACCACTAGGCGTGGGCGAAGGAGCCGAAGCCCCTTTCTTGCTGTCCTACTTTCGGGTGGCAGCTTTAGGAACCTCGGAAGATGGCCTGGCGACCAACTTCAGGGGTGCTGCCTCCTGTAAGTCCAACGACTCAGTGGAGGCGCTTGGCCGTTTCGCCTTACGGGAAATGGTCTCGCTGGGGAAAGGCGGGGGAGCCCTGGTTTTAGCCGGGCCTCGGGGCAAACCCTTTGTGCCGCTAGCTTTATCACGAGGTGCCCTGGTTGAGCAGAACCCGCAGAAGGGCTCCGAATGGGCACGGAAACAACCGTGTTCGTTGGCCTAGATGGGCCAGGAGCAAATAGTCTCTTTCTTAGCATTGAGGCATAAGACGTCCCAGGCAGAGCCGGGCGCACCAGGGCCTATTTCTTAGCCTCGCGGAATGAGAGTCGATCCTGGGCCTGAACGGCCAGGATTTCTTTCTTAAGCCTGATATGCACACATTGCTTCGAAGAAGAGGGGTAAGACTATCCGCAATTTTGCACACTTGGCCACACATAATTTTGACTTATCGTGTGCGGCCTTGGAAACATTTACACAGACTTCGGGTGATCCCGACTTTGCACGTCTACGTGAGCGATTCGTATGGCTAAAGCCGTGACAGTAATAACACCTCTGCGGCAGTGGCACGAATGCCTTCACGCGGTAGCGGTACCAACCGGCACGCACCGACTCAGGGGGCTCGTCACAGTCTCACACGACGAAGAGTGTAGTGGTGGGTCTCGAGGCCTCTCCCTGTTTCCTCATCACACGCTCGACCTTGACCACCGGGTCAAGGTCAAGAGTGATATCTTTTATGGAGTAGTTCATGAGTTCCCTCGCGTAAACTACTCCTTTCACAAAGTTTATTGTAGAGTGCTGCATCACACTCACCGGGTGCCATAAGGTGTCGAAAGAGTACTTATATTGGTCGCCTCGGAGGGAACCACCGCATTCGACAGAAGGCTCCCGTGCAAATAACGAGTCACCTTTGGCTCTCTACCAATTACACTAGCTAATGCTCTCCTCTGATGGATCATGTTGCCCTTGGCCAACATGCTACTTATCAGTGGAGCGAATAACTTAGAAGTGTTTGAAGCAAATGGGCTCGAAAACGCCAGGCAATCTCTGAATGAAGGGGCCCCAACGTAATCGAGGCTCCGCTCTGCGCACTTTTGGTCTTTTGGGGGGATTTCCAGCCCACGCGAGCACCGGGATGGACGTGCCGATCGTTGCTTTATTTATTTATTTTAATGATTTATAGCCGTTTTGCCATTTAGGCTCATCTGGCTTAAGTGGTCATAAGAGCTATAAAAACTAAAGCTAAACACAAAAATGAGTTAAAAAAAAACCATATAAAGGGTCTTTCAACAAGGACGCTCGAGCTTTGTCAGGCGATAGTAGCCATATTGTTAAAGCGTCATCTGGTACCTCACTGTGAACTGTTCAGTAGTACTTGGAAAGTCACAATGGAAGGTTATAGCCTTGAACAGCGTGTGTTAATCATCGAATGTTGTATTGAAATTCAGTGCTCCGTTCGACGAACGTTCCGCGCATTACGGATTTCTATCCTCGCCACAATCGTCCTGCCGAGTCCACTGTTCGATGCTTGGTGGCCAAATTCGAGGCAAAAGGGTCGATCGACAATCAGCCAACACCCGTACGTCACCGAAACGCAAGGTCAGCTGAAAACAACCCTGCCGTAAATGAGTGTGTACGGGAATATCCGAGGCAGTCAATTTCTCGTCGTTCACAAGAACTTGGCTTTTCTGCGACTTCAGTTTGGCGAATTATGCGTAGGGACTTTGTTCTGCACCCGTACAAAATCCAACTTACGCAGGAACTTAAGGTAAACGACCATAGACCAAACCGTGTTCGCTGATTGGGTTCTAGAGCAATTGGAAGTTGCCCCAAATTTCCCCCAAAAAATCATCTTCAGCGACGAGGCCCATTTTTGGATGAATTGATTGTGAACAAGCAAAATTGTCGGATTTGGGACGAAAACAATCCACATGAGATACACCAGCACCAATTGCATACCAACAAAGTCACTGTTTGGTGCGGAATTTCGTCTAACGGAATCATCGGTCCGTGTTTTGTTGAGAACGAAGATGGGAGACCTACATATCGATGATTAGCAACTTATTGTGGCCTCAACTGAATTATATGCCTGGTCTGGATACTGACGACATGTGGTTCCAACAGGACGGGGCTACGTGCCACACTGCTCACGCCACGATAGACATTTTGCACCAGCGATTTCAGGGCAGGGTCATCTCGCGCGGCGGCGACGTCAACTGGCCACCGAGATCATGCGTTTTAACGCCATTAGACTACTTTCTTTGGGGCTACCTTAAATCGAAGGTCAATGCGAATAATCCGCAAACAGTTGATGTCCTCAAAGTCAACATAACGAACACCATCCATCAAATTCAGCCAAATTTATGCGACAAAGTCATCGAAAATTGGGCCTCCCAAATACGTTCCATTTAAAAATCGAGTGACCTTATTGAAAGACCCTTTTGTATAATTAAAAACAATAAAAAGAGAAACAACATGTGATGGGTAGCTTTCCCATAAAAATATGGAAAGGCAAGAGTAGAATAAACTATAGTTAAAATACAGGACAGCAAAGAAACGGCTACAGTATCGGATATGTGGGCAAATATAAAAAGGGGCTAAAATAAAGGTTAGCACCAAAGAAGGTATAAAATTTTGGAACAAAGGCCGGCATCTTCCAGAAATCCCAATAAGTTGGGCACATCATGAGAGACTCTCCGAGAATAGAAGCAAAGGTAGGGTGAAGACCGAAATACTTCTTTCGATGGGAAGAGTATCGGGGGCAGGTGAGCAGAATATGTTGCACTGAGATGCGAGTGTGACACGTCTGGCAAGCTAGTGGTTCTTCGTTAGCCATTAAATGGCCATGGGTGAGGCGACAGTGACCGATTCGCAAAGCGGCACAACACAACTTTATGCCATCTGGTGGGAGAGTATGATGATAGCCACGGGGAAGCGTTTTCTTTGAGGTGGAGTAAGTGAGGATGACCATACAAGTTCTAATATCGATCTCATTCTTCTCTGACCAATTTACGTATGAGAGGGATGTAGTCTCGGTGAAAGATCGGTGATTGAGGTATGGACGATGCAGTATAGAGGGCGGCCTTCTTTGCTTCTAGGTAAGCCGTTTCATTTCCCTGGACGTTTGAGTGTCGGGGGAGCTAGCAGAATGATATGGATTACGAGCGTCCGATCAAAAGCTGTAGGGTTTCTAAGATTTCTATGGCTACAGGGTGTCGGGGCGACAATCGCTGAAGGGAAGTCAGCGCACTCATATAATCCGAAAATATTGTATATAACCCTGGGGAATGGAAACCGAGGGCGAGCAAGGCTATTTTTATTGCCACGAGCTCTGCTGAGAAGACAGATGTTGTAGGATGTAGGGTGGAGCGTAAGGTATGAGAGGGAAGTACAGCAGCGCATCCAGTCCCTGTATCAGTTTTCGACCCGTCGGTGTAAATTTGAGTCTTACCGGTGTGAGTTTCGGCACGTTAAGCTGCAGTTGGTATTTGATCCTTGGGTCCTCTCAAGAAAGGCTCAGAGAACTTGGCACTCCTGCCGGTCCATGGGGGTAGCGTTGGTGGTCTTTGCACCGCAACTGAGAGGTGTCTAAGCTCGAGTTTTTCCAAAAGCTGTGCTATACGCAGTGTATATGAAGAGAAGGTACGAGGGCGAGTCTGGTGGAGGGGATGTGGAGCAGAGAGTTCGAGCGAGTTTAGATCGCATACGGAGGGATCTGATGTAGAATCGGAGGCAGTATTCATTACAGCAAGATGAAAGAGGGAGAAATCCTGTTTCAGCAGAGAGAGATAGAACAGGGGAAGACTTAAATGCCCCTGTATCAAGGCACAGGCCTCTGTGATGCAGCGGGTTTAGTTTATTTAGCATGCTTTTGGATGCAGAGCCATACAGGTGGCAGCCGTAGTCGAGCTTTAAAAGTAATATCGACCTGTGGATCTCGAGGAGGGTGCGCCGGTCAGCTCCCCAGTGCAGTTTTGATAAAGAGGCCATAAGAGCAAGTACAGGAGCGCATCTTCTCACGAGGTCTTCAATATGATATCGCCATGTCATACGCTGGTCGAATATAAGGCCTAGGAATTTAGTATGGGTGGTGAATTTGATCGGCGAGCCAGAAATATTAAGGCTAGGAATCAATTTGCGTCGAGTAAATATAACTGCCGTTGTTTTGGGTGGAAGATGGTGAATCCGGTTGATGAGGGATGAGACGCTATTGAATCCACAACTTGCTGGAGCAAGTAGGTAGCCATCGCCCAGATGGCAATGTCGTCTACATAAAGTGAGCAATGCACAGGTTTAAGGTAAGTTACCAGTGGGTTGCTGGCCAATCCAAGTGGATTCTATATGGCCGCTAGGGTGAAACGAGAGAAATCATCTACAGGGTGTTCGGAAAGTCACTGTGCACTTTTCTAATAATTTTATTTATATTTCAGATTTCGACCCCAAACCATTTATGTTAATAAATATGTAAGTGCAACTGATAGCGGTGTTTAGAAATAAAATAAGAAGGGTCCAAGCCTGTATTGATGCCAAGGGGGGTCACTTTCAACATAATTTATAATTGTAATTCATATTTACCTCCTGTATTCTATATTGAAACATTTATGTTAATAAATATGTAAGTGCACAGTGACTTTCCGAACACCCTGTATAATCATCTCCATGTTATGTCGTAGGCTTTCTCAATATCGAAAAATATAGCCAGGACTCAGTGCTTTAATGAGAAAGCTTTCCGGACATCCCTCGAAACGTACTAGTAGGTCAAGGGTACTATGACCTTTGCGGAACCAGTTTAGGCGCTCCAATATAATTTTTTCCAGCAACTTACTCAAACAGCTGGTGAGAGCTATAGGGCGGTAGTGATCTGCACCCAACCAGTCCCTGCCCGGTTTGACAAAAGGAAGGATGATCACAATGCACCGTGATGACGGGTAAAAACTCTTCACCCATATAAGGTTGTACAAATCAAGCAGGAAGAGAGTAGAGTGTGGATGTAGGTGCCGAATCATATCGAAATGGATCTCGTCAAAGCCGGGAGAAGTAGATTTGCAAAGGGACAAAGCGCTTTGCAGCTCATGGATGCTAAATAGAGCGTTATACGAAAGGTTAGATTTTGTTGTGAAGTTCAGAGAATGAGATTCTTCCTTTGATTTGTCTGATTGAAAAGCCTTATCGTAATGGCTGACACTGCTGACGGCGTGGAAATGGTCAGCAAAAGCATTGCTGAACGCCAAGACGTCATTCTCCAAGGAACCGTCTAAGTTGAGTGTGGGGGTATGATGATTAGCATAACGACCCCTGATCTTATTAATCCTCTTCCAGATCTTAGCAGTACGTGTCACAGAGGAAATTGATGAAACGTAACAGGGCCATGAATTTCGGCGAACCTGACGAAGGGTTCTTTGGCGAAGCACACGAGCTCGGTTTCGGTCGACCTTGTTGCACAAAGTTTGGTTCTTTCGGAATCGGGCATGGGCTAACTTGTAATTTTTGATAGCTGTTGCACACGTCGAGGTCCACCAGGGCACAGTTGAGCGGCCCGTGGCAGGTCACATCTGTGGGATGGTCTGTGTTGCTGCATTGTAGATAGTCGATGTAAAGTATTCCCAATCTGCATGACCTAAGTCCTCCTTAAGGGCATGGTTGTATCAAGGCTAACTTGAAGGGTCGACAGGACAACAGGGAAGTGGTCACTCCCATGAAGATCGTCAAGAATTTACCATCGAAATTCCGTGAAGTAATCAGAGGAACAAACAGACAGGTCAACACAGCTAAAAGAGTCCGTCTGGACATGATAAGAGGTAAAATCGCCAGTATTTAAAACACGAAGAAGGTCAGATAATAAAAGAGACTCTAAAACACTGCCTTGGCCATTTCGAGTGATATCACCCCAGTATGGGTGACGGGCGTTAAAATCTCCTAGTAATAAGAATGGGGAGGGCAACTGGTCTAAAAGTTCTAAAAGGTCGTAAAGAGAGCAAACGGTAAAAAGCTTAGTAAGAAAACCCCTCACGGCAACAGCTTGGAGGGTAGTATGTAGGGAGATGGGAGAAACATGGTGGGATGAAGATACCATGATTGACCCCCCCACCCATGAGAGGGGCTTTCAGCAGGAGCTAAGGAGTTGAAAGTGAGAAAGCCGGGTACCGGCGGAAAAGGCCGTATGCCCAGTTTATTCTCCTGAAGACAAATAACAGCGGGGTGGATAGTCGTCAAAAGAATTTTGAGTTCTTCCCACTTTCGAAGAACTCCTTGACAATTCCATTGTAAAATGGAAGATATTATGTGTGACGATTAGATACCACTGTGGATATCTTTTTTCTCTTTTGAGGCCGATATTGTATTTGAGGTTCGTCCCAAAGAGCTTGGGAGACGGAGTGCTGACTTTGGGGAGCATGCTTTTGTAGGGTGAGAGATCCTAGAAGGAGCAGTAACTTTTTTTTTCGTAGGTTTTGGAGAACCAACCGAGGCACTTGATTGTAATTCGGGCTCACAACCTGGCGCAAAAAGAAGATCGAGAAGGGATTTTCGGCCGGTAGATCCGGATTCATGGGTCGAGGGCATTTTTATTTTTTTAAGAGCTCATCTGGCGACTGCCTACTTGGGCATTAGTCGCCGTATTAAAACTGGCCTAGTTCTAGGCTACTTTAAAATAAAATTAAAGAGAAAAAAAAACAACACCCCAAAAGGGGGAAAGGAAGCAAGCTGGTGCGTCCTTTAGTTGCACGCAGGAGCGTGCAACTAAAGGAAAAAACAAACAAAAACAAAAAAAACAACAAACCTTGCTTAAATAATAGGGAGATGGCCGGCCTCCCCCAATAAGTCAACGAGTCAATGTGCACGAATCTGAACCGAGCACAAGGGACAGGCGGTAGCGACCCCGCCCATCCCGGTACTGGGACAGGCATCGTGCGCGAAGATCACCCAGACTGGGACATTCGACAAGAATGTGCCGAACAGTCTGGGGGACGACGCAGTCGTTGCAATAGGGCGCAGGCGAGCGCTTTATCAAATAGCGATGCGTCACACGAGTGTGTCCGATTCGGAGACGACAGAAAACAACCTGAAGCCGCCGCGGCATTGGGGGATAGGTCCATGGGAACAGTCGCGGCGCAATGGCACGCAACTTTAAGTTCCCTTCGACCGTCTCCCATCTTCTTTGCCAAGCAGTACGAAGAGCTGCCCGTATTCCTGCCATGTAGTCGGTGTGAGGAAGAGCGAAACGCTGGTCCGATCGCAGACTCTTTGGCGCCCTCATTTCCCGCAATTACCACATGTCCAGGAACCCAGCAGAAGATAATCGCGACATCCACCCGGCTCGCCAAAACCGTGGCGTCACGGATAGCGCAGACTAGGCAGGGGATGCGGAGATTCCAATGCCCCGAGAGCACTTAGGGCGCTTTGTGAGGCGCTATAGATCACAATCGGGTCTCCGAACCGGGCACGTCGCGTAATCTACCGTACGAGTGGTGTATTGCTACCAGCTCGGCCGTGAATATAGACGCAGCGCCTGGCAGAGCCCCGCTGACTTCAAACAGAGGGGATACGGCGTGGAAGCCGACCCCCTATTGAGACTTGGAGCCATCCGTATACACTGGCACGGTTAAAGCGTGACACGATGTGTGCTCCAAAAAGTTCGAACGCAATACTCCCGGCACTGTACAAGCTTTGGGAGCAGAGGCGTGGCGACAAATAGATAAATGTGGTACCCTCCAGGGTGCGGATGCATAAAACTCGCATGCGTAGCCGAGCTTCAAACGAACAAAGGATCGATAAAAAAGTCAGGCAGTAGCCCTATCAGCGCCCCAAGCACTGAACGTCACTGAACGAAGAATATCCATGGCGCGGGACACCCTCTTCCTGCTCCCCCCACCCGTACGCGGAATCGACGATCTCGCAAAAATTCAGATATAAACATTGGGAAGCCCCCTCGCCCCCATCGTGTGGAGAGTCTCCATGATACCGTATCGCCATGCGGTATCATAGGTCTTCTCCAGATCAAAAAATACCGTGGTGTAGTGCTGTCGACGAAGGAAAGCCTCGGTGACGGTATTTTTTTTAGTTGGAGCAGAGCATCCGACGTGAATTGGAACTTGCGGAAGCCGCACTGTGCAGAGGAAAGATGGCCTCCGCTGTCCAGGAAAAAGGCCAATCTAACATTTACCAATTTCTCCATCAACTTGCACACGCAAGAGGTTAGAGAGATTGGGCGGAAACCGGTCGGAGAAGAAGGATCTCTCCCCGGTTTGTGAAAGGCGAGCACAGTGCGAATCGCCGGGAATCTGGGACAAGACCCCCTACCCAGATCCTGTTGAACAAATCTAACAGAAAGGCCATGCCTCGTTCACCCAGGTGTCGAAGCATGGCGTACGGGACATCGTCCGGACCATAGGCGGTGTCCGCGCACGAAGCGCAACCGACTCAGAGTAAACTTGTCGTTGAAGGGTTCTCCGCCTCTGGAAGTAAAGTCCAGCAGGCGGCTTTCGCGACATCACGACGTGCATTGAATGCTGGCGGAGCAGCATCCCGGCTAGAGAATGCAGATAAGGCGGGCGCAAAAGGATTCCGCCACGGACGCGGGGTCCGAGATTGCGGTCCCATTCTCCTGGAGAACGGGAGGGGGTCCTGCGAGAACTTGCCCTGAATCCTTTTGACTCGTTTCCACACCTCTGCTAAAGGGGTCTTCCGTTAAGTGAAGACACGTATGCCCGCCAAGAAGAGCGGCGGGCGTGCTTCGAAATATACCGGAACCTAGCCCTAGCCCGACTAAATTCAGCGACAGTGAAATCGTTCGGGCGGCGCTTATAGCGCATGTAGGCATAACGCTTCTGTTTGAGGGCCGTCTCACACTCGGTGGAACACCATGGGAGTGGTCGGCGTGCAAAACGGCCAGAGGTCCTAGGAATAGTAGTCAGGCCCGCGGCAATGAGGTTGCCGGAGAAGAACTCAACGGCCTCATCTACCGACCTAAACTCCTCGACTGAGATAGAAAATTCAGTCATTTCCTGAAATGCAGGCCACCGCGCCTGCGCCAAGCACCACCGAGGTGGGCTCTCAGGCGGCAGTTGCCCTGAAAATGATATTTAAATGGGAAAGTGATCACTACCATGGAGGTTATCGACCACCCCCCAATCAGAATCAGGCTGTGCATCCGAAGAGCACAAAGATAGGTCAAGGCAAGAAAATGAAGCGGTTCTCGGACAGTGATGCGTAAACTCATCCACGTTTAGGACACCCATCTCAAGCTCTTCGATCAGATCGGCAAAGACTTGTCCCCTGGGATGTATTGAGTAATCTCCCCAGAGAGGATGCCTGCCGTTCAGATCTCCAAGCAAGAGAAACGACCTCGGCAACCGTGCCACGACGCGGCGGAAGTCCCCCGCGTCGAAGTCAGCTGACGGTGGAATGTACGCAGAAATGATAGTATACCTCCTATCCAGGTGCAGCTGCACAGCCACGGCCTGAAAGGAGGTATCTAAAGAGAGAGGAAGAACGAAGGCATCATGCCGGGTGTAAACCGAGCATCCGGCGGTGGTGGGGCCGCAAGACCCTTATACCTCGGGAGGGCGGGCAGTGGGCACGCGCCTAGCATGGTCTCCTGCAAAAACATAGCTAACGGGGAATAGGACGAGACGAGCCTCCGCAACTCCTCCCAGTTGGCCCGGAATCCACGGCAATTCCATTGAAGGAATATTCCATCCAGGCCTAGCTCGGAGGAGACGCGGGGGCCCTCCTCGAGCAGAAGACCCTCGCGGGAATGGCAGTACGCTTCCCGGAGGCAGAACCCCGGGCGCTGTCGCCTTCGAGGACTTATTGGGAAAGGTTGGGCTCGCCATGCGAGTCTTTTCCTCCCTCCGCCTCGAAACCTTAGGCGGGGGCCCCTCTTTTCGAGGAACCACAGTCTCCAAGCCATTCGCTCCACCTCTAGTCGTGGTCGAAGGAGCCGAAGCTCCTTTGTTGCTGCCTTCCTTTCGGGTGACAGCTTTAGGAACCCCGGAAGATGGTCTACCGACCAATTTCAGGGGTGTTGCCCTATGTGAGCCTAACGAATCGGTGGCGGCGCGTGGCCGTTTCGCCTTACGGGAAACGGTCACGCTGGGGGTAGAGGGGGGAAGCCATTGTTGTAGCCGGGGCTGGGTATGAACCCTTTTTGCCGCCAGCTTTACCAGGGGAGCGCCCGGGTTGAGTAGAGCACGTAGAAGGGCTCCGAATGGGTGCGGAAACAACCGTGCTCGTTGGCCTGGATGGGCCAGGAGCAGAGGGTGCCTTTCTAACTATTGAGGCATATGACATCCCAAGCAGAGCCGGGCGCGCCAGGACCAAGTCCTTAGCCTCGCGGAATGAGATTCGATCATGGGCCTGAACAGCCAGGATTTCTTTCTCGAGGAGATATGCACCACATTGCTTCGAAGAAGCGGGGTGCGGCTCTCCGCAATTGACACACTTGGCCATACATGATTTAGACTTATCGTGTGCGGCCTTGGAGCAATTTACACAGACTTCGGGTGACCCCGACTTTCCACGTCTACATGAGCGATTCGTATGGCCGAAGCGGTTACAGTAATAGCACCGCCGCGGCAGTGGCACGAATGCCTTCACGCGGTAGCTGTACCAACCAGCACGCGCCGACTCAGGGAGCTTGTCACAGTCGAACGTGACGAAGAGTGTAGGGGTGGGTCTCGAGGCCCCTGTTTTCTCATCACACGTTCGACCTTGACCGCCCCATGGGAGGCCAGCTCTAAGGTGATGTCCTAAATGGAGTAGTCAACGAGTTCCCTCGCATAAACTACTCCTTTCACAAAGTTCATGGTAGAGTGCGGCGTCACACTCACCGGGGTGCCATCAAGTGTCCGAAGAGCACTTATCTTGGCCGCCTTGGCGGGATTCGCCAGAAGGCTCCCGTCCGAGAAACGGGTCACCTTCGGCTCTCTACCAATTACACTAGCTAATCCTCTCCTCTGATGGATCATGTTGCCCTTGGACAACATGGTGCCATCAGTGGATCGAATAACGAGGAAGCTTTTGAAGCCAGCGGGCTCGAAAACGCCAGGTAACCTCTGAATGAGGGGCCCCGATGTCATCGAGGCTCCGGCCTGTGCACTTTTGGTCTTAGTCAGGGGCTCCGCAACCGGTGGGGCAGAGGGGCCGGATGTGCCGATCTTGGCTTGGTCGCTTGCCAAAGTGGCAGCAGACCCTTCGTCCCCACAGCCCCAGCGGATGGAGAGGAGCCCCGAGTCTTCTTAGTCTTTTTTGGAGAGGAGGGCGGGGAATGAACCCGCCGGCAGAAGCCCCCAGGCCAGATGGACCGGCCTCAGCCAGGTCCTTCTCCGAAATGGAGAAGGTCCTGGTGGTCACAGGGGTACCGTCCGGAGGAGATCCCTCCCCTCCTTGTACGGCCTCAGAAACCATAGCCGTTTGAGGAGGACCCTGCATAGCGGCGGATTCGGTGTTTGGCGCCGAGCCCGGATTCCCCCCCAAGGAAGTGCCTACCGTCTGAGGCTGGGTTTCCTCAAGGACCATGTCTATCACAGGAGGGGCATCCAGTTGGCCATCCCCTCCCAGGACATCGCAGGTCCCCTTGGCAGTGTCGCCAGTATTGTGTGGGGAGGCACAGGCCTTGACCCCAGCAAGGTTTAAAATTCTTGCCAGCAGGTCTTTTGAGGGAAGCGACCGAAAGGGCCTGGCTTCCCTATCCCCCCTAAGGGGGTTTGCCCTACCGAGCCGCTTACATGAGGGGCGGTCGGCAAGGGGCTGCCTGCTGGCTTTCTTGGCAGTCCCCTTAGAAAGCAAAGGAGGGACTGCCGCTGGAAATAGGGAGGTGCCCGAAAGCACCTCCAGAGAAGGCGGTTAGGAGGAGTCCTCTTCACCCGTAGCCGTTGAGTAAGCCTCCTCTCCGGTTAAAGAAATATGGAGGGTCCCCTGCCCAAGCACAGGATGGGGAGCCTACATTTTTTCGGTGGAGCTGCCCGAGGGCGGCTCCGTCGGTGTACAAGGGGGAATGGGGAGAGATTTGATTGTTTTTTTTTATTTGTATACATGGGCATGGTGACCCTCTTTTTTATACGGGACGCAATAGCGCACCTCTTGCAGTTGCCCGCACTGCAAGAGGTGCTTACAGGCCTGGCAGAGCCAGGCGCCGCCATTTGGGACCACCCCTTCCGCCTGGTGGCCTGGCAATCCATCGGCATGGCGGCTCCACCTTAGACGCGGCGTAAAACTGAGTGTGAAGAAGAAAGGAAAAGGGACGTGAGGAAGGTATGGGTGGAGATGAAGCAGATTATTAAAAAAACACAATCCCGAACCGGAGCTGAGGGGTCAGGAGACGTTGTCCCCTCCGCCCTCATCCCCGATCCGAGATGGTTCGCTAAGAAGAAGGTCAGCATCTACCCTGTGAAATTAGAGGCTGACCATTGAAAGTTGTATGAAAAGCGACCAAGTAGGGGAAAAATACTTGCTATCTGAAGGAAGGAAGAGAGGCTAAGCTGGGGCCGGACGGAGCGCTGGATCCCGTCAGCACGGCGGCCAGGATAGCAAATCACCGCGCCCCTTACGGGGAGAGTCATAGTGAAAGAATCAATAATCTTCCACACCTCCACTGGTTTCGGGAAGCTTCCACGTGACTTTCCATACACAACTGTTCAGACCTGGGGTGTGGTGGAGTCAGAGTCAGAAGCAATTTTGGTGCTGTTGGAGTATGAGTCAGCAAAAAGGTACTGACTCCAACTCATACTTCAATATAATGTTATTTATTCCATTATCCCAGGGGGCTCAATTGAGTTAGTAGTTAATTAGTTAACCAAACTGATGGTTGGGGCTTTGCGCACCTCAGATACGTGAGCATTAGTTGGCATTCAGAACTTATTTTATTACTCTTTCCATATTTGATACTTACATTATTTTGATTTAGTTTTTCTCTTGCTGTTTTCATGTTTGTATTTGTTGCGAGGAGAAGCATACTTACAAGTTACTCATTTTTGATGGCTTCTTTTTATGTGTCGTTTGCAACATATCTTCGATTCCTAGTTACCAATGAAGCCAAATTGACCATAGCAGAATATTTTTTTTTCAACCAACAAACACCTCCCACTTTTGCAGGGATAGATGCCTGAAAGGCGGGAAAAGCCGATGGGGGAGAGGGGGATAGATGAGATGACAGGGTAGAGAGGTAAAAAAAAAAGGTTGAATGGAGAGAGGCTTAGGAACACCCAGTGTCTCAAATATATTTATAAGATGGCAAATTTATTTCAGACCATTATTAGTCTATTACTTAATTTCACTTTACTAATGCTATTAATTTTCATTTCAGAAATTTTCGATGTTAACTTCAACATTTCAACTTAGCTGATATTTAACATAAATTCAAAAGGCCCCTACAGAATGGCAAAGAGAATTCCAATTAAATCTAGTGTTTTTGAATATTTTACCCTCTGCAGTCTGCACAGATAAAAAATATTGCATTTGTCATTGTTTGACGGACAGTGATGATGTAGAAAGGGAATGTGAAGCAAAAATTAGTTCTTTTAGTGGAGTGGGTAAGAATACACCAACCTGAGCATCAAATTTAAAAAAGACATTTAGAGCGCTTCCACCCTAAAATTTTAGAAATTGTCAGAGAGGGGTAGGAGTAGTAGCACAAATATTTCATGCCAAACACCAACTCCATCAAAGTCACCCCAAGAGAAATCCATTGGTGAGCAAACATCACTTACAAAATTCTTCACTACAGACAAAATTACCATAACAATGACTGCAGAAAAGTTAAAGAAATATCTTATCGAACTAGTAGTTAGAAATGGTTCTGCATTAACATTATTTTCAGAACCAGCCTTTCTAGGACTAAATGGAGAAATGGCTAAGAAACTTGGAGTTTCTTTATAAAGGCAAAGTATAAGGAAACTTGTGCTTGATGAAGCTATGGATAAAAAGGAAGAGATGAAAAAAACTCTTAAGGGGTGGTTCATGTTCCTTAAAATGGATGCTGCAACTCGCCATAGAGTTAACTATTTTGCAATTAATACCAGTTTGTTGATGAAAACAATGAAGTAGTAGCTAGGAAAATGGCTTGACACTAAAGCGCATCATGACAACAATTATCTTCAGAAATTAGTAGTAGATGTTCTGAATGACTTTGGAATAAAGAAAGACCAAATTCTCTGCATTGTAACTGATAATGCTTTGAATATGATCAAAACCATAGAAAAGATTAATGAAGTTCAAGAAAACGTTAGTAATGAAGAGGAAATACCTGCATCAGATCCTGAAGTGGTAGAAATAGAACATCAAGATGAAACTTTAGTAGATGTTGTTGAGGAAGCTTCTAAACTCTTCCTTATCAAACATGCGCGTTGTGCTGTCCATATTTTGCAACTGGCAATAAGGAAGGGCTTAAAAATGCCCCATACAGCAACATAACATAACATAATTTCATGGATGACTAAAGCCACAAGGGCATATCAAAGGTCATCCGCATCTATCAAAACCCACCCATAGGATTGTGCTATATTACGCACCGACAATATACCATTTAAACAATCGATAGGATTGTGTCAGATCATGCATCTACAATGTACAATTTGAACCATCCACAGGCATATGTCAAAACAAAAATCATCATTAACTAGTCAAAATCCAAATCAATCATAATATAAAAACTGCATCCACAGGCTTTTTGGGAGGGGGGGGGGGCTATCTGGCGATTGCCCACTTAGGCATAAGTCGCAGTAAACAAACAGCCTAGTTCTAGGCTACTTTAAAAAATTTGAACAGAAAACAACAATAAAAAGAAATAACAATTAGGCAGCAATAACAATAACAAAAACAACAACTAAACTTAGTTAAATGAAAGGGAGAAGGCGTGCCTCCCCCCAAAAGTCAACAAGTCCACTAGTCAATGTGCACGCACTCGTCCCGAGTACAAAGTACAGGCGGTAGCGACCCCGCCCATCCCGGTACCGGGACAGGTAACGTGCGCGAAGATCACCCAGAATGGGACATTCGACAAGAATGTGCCGAACAGTCTGAGGGACGACGCAGTCGTCGCAATAGGGCGCAGGCGCATCCACAGGAATGGATTAAGAATACAGCTACCCCTCCCTCCGCAAAGAAAAGTTAACCCTCCCTCCCCATATAATCTGCATTTGAAAACATTCAGGTTTGGACTGTCTTAGGTGGAAAATTATTCCTGTAATCTACCACTCTATTGGTGAAAAATTATTTACTAACATCCAACCTACACCTGTTTTTTTAAATTTTTAAGTCGTGACCCCTAGTCCTATTACTACCTTCTAACTCAAATAAATTGCTAAAATCCAACTTATCAATTCCAGAACAGTTTTTAAAAAGCTCAATCATATCTTCCCAAACACATCCTCTCTGAAATGAGAACATATTTAGTACCCTCAGTCAATCTTCATATTCAACGTGCTTCAGACAAGGTATTTTTGTTGACCTACTTTGTACTGACTCTAGTAGGTTGATATCATGTCTAACATGTGCTGACCATGCTTGTATACAGTACTCTAAATGTACCTTTACATAAGAGTTGTAGAATTTAAGGATAACCTCTTTACTCTTGTTGCTAACATTCCTCTTATTGTATCCTAGCACCCTATTTGCTCTATTTTTTGCCTCAATACACTGCTTCAAAAACTTCAGTGACCTATCTACTACTATGCCTAAGTCCTCAACTGAATTCAGCCAATGCCCATCCATTTCATAGTTAAATTCCCTATTATCGCATCCCATGTTAATAACTTTGCATTTTTTAAGGTTAAAAGTCATCTGCCACTTCTGAGCCCAAGCTAATAACTTATTTAAGTCACTCTGCACTTTAAAGCTACCCTCAACTTCTTTGACTACAGCTGCCAATTTAGTGTCATCAACAAAAATTGACACTGCTATTTACAGCCTCCCCAAGATCATTTATATGAACTATGAATAATAAAGGTCCTAGAAGGGATCCCTGATGTACGCCGCTGATAACGTCCCTCCACTCTGACCTCACCCCATTTAGTATAACTCTGATCCCTGTCTTTCAGCCATCCAATTCAAAACTTTCCCACATATCCCATGCATTTTTAATTTGTGAACTAGTCTCCTATGTGGAACCTTATCAAAAGCTTTGCTAAAATTTAAGTAAATTACATCAACATTCTCTCCCTTATCTGATTGTTTAGTTACATAATCCCAAAGATCCAGTAATATTGTTAAACACGATCTCCCTTTTCTAAACCCATGCTGACTGAGCATCATTTATTAACCTACTACTCTAGATCAAGGGTCCCCAAACTTGTTAGACTATTGACCCCTTCATCAAATCTTTGACTCCTCATCGACCCCAGGCATGTATTTGAAAATAAATAAATAGAAATTTTAAGTTTATGCGACAATTCTGATGTATTTCAAGAAGGAAAACTGCATACCAAACCCCACGAAAATGTTGTTCTATGTCCGCCTCCTTTGTAAATATCTCTCATTAAATATGAAGGAAAAAAGAAAAACTTTATTATCATTACAAGCCTAAGATCTTGACAGTTTTAGTCAAAATCTCTGTAATTTCAATTAAAAATTGACACAGTTTAGGATGGTCAGCAATTGATTCTATCAGTATTTTAAATTCTTTTACGAATGTCTTTTTTTGACGAAGTTAAATTGATCCACCGTATCATAATCAACCTCTTTTAGACCCCCATGTACTCATCGACCACTTTGGAGACCCCTACTCTAGATGGTCAGAAATTCGGTTGTTTAGATTAGCGACTCCACACCCCTGGTTCAGACCCCAGCTGTTTATCTTCCCCCTTTAAATGTTTTTCTGGATGAGGCCAAATAGTGTTAATCAGAATGAATAAGAAGAGATTCCATAAGAAATTTTATTAAAAAGTTTCTTGATAATGAATAAAGATACAATGGAGAAAAACAACACAAGTAATAATTCTTCACTTTAAACTTTGGAATGCTGTACAATAAATAGTTGCTACATTATTGTGCTGAAGACCCACCTTAAACATTTAACCATAAAATGAAAATATTAAGTAACCAACAAAAGCAATGTTACAGATTTAATTCAAGATTAATTACTTAAAAGCGTCTTAAACATTCAAAAGATACATATTAGCAATGCCACAAACGTTTAAAATAATTTTGAACTTAAATATAAATTTATACATGTATAAGTGCACCTCATGGTCCAAAAAAATCAAGAAATTATACCATTTTTTTTTTTACCTCTTTCGTAAGCAGTGGCGATTTATTTAACAAAATAATGAAACCTAATGCTGCAAAATTATTCACTTTCGATGTTTATAGATTCTGATTTAGTGAACCGATACAACGTCAATCCTGTGACCATAACTTAAATGTCAACATTAAATCAGTTGTATTTCAAGAAAACTGAACACATTTACAAGAGCGCACGAACCATTCCAAGTGTCACTAAAGCTCTTGCAATGGGTGTCAGGAATATCTATTAATCTATATTACATTTCACTGAAACTTCAATTACATCAAACCATACTAGGGAGAGATCATCCTAAATCAAATGCTGTCCATTGCCATACTAACGAGAGGAAGAGCAAACCTCTCCGATTGATTTATGGGTTGTTGGTCAACTTTGGCAATGCATCTTCTCAACAGTCCTAGTGGGTAAGGCATTGGATTTCCACGCCTAGGTGTCGGGTCCGATTCCCGACCAGATAAGACAACATTTCAGCACTCGTATGAAGCTAGTCGCCTATTGTCACTGCGCACTGCGCAGAGGGGGGTTTCATACACACGGCCAATAACACCACCAGCCTCTTTCACCCCCTACCCCCCATTATTCGCATGCCCAACACACCACTCCCGATGCGGAACCTTTTGAAGGGGGTTTCATAACCACATTCACCTAACGCAGAACGGGTGCCCCTTCGTTAAGAGGTCTTCAGAACACAGTACTAGCCCTTCTCCCAAAACGTGGTTCGGTCTCTGGTGAACTCGGGTTTATCATTCTGATCTTTATGAATTTCATCATCTGGTCGGGGACTTCGATTGAAAAGGGACGGATGGCGCAATTAAGAGGTAATAACTTACTGGAGTCCAATCAACCACAGGATGAATCCAACGCCAATGTTGTTGAAGGAGACAGCAGTGGTCTCCAATAGAATTATTATTAGGTATAACCCCAACGTTAGAGAGAAGGTCCGAGAAATACATGTTGAAGGAGGCCCCAGATTACAAATTAAAACTTTGACCATAAAAGTTGTCACAAACAGACCCTAGCTCTGAGAAAGGAATCGCAGCACAAAATGATCTTGGAATGGATGATCTTTCATATAAGAATACTATATATATTAAAAAAAAATGCACCAACCAGAAATCTATTGGAAAACTTAAAAACTTTATATTTTGATATTTCAATATTCGGTTTCGTTCCGAGGTGATCTTATAGTATAGATTCAAAATGATCTTTAAATTGATTTTTTTTATCCAATGAGCAATGCTATTTCTATTAGAGGAAAATATTTATTGAAAACCAGAGGGGGCCTCTCAATAAGAGAGAACCCCGATGTCTAGGAGAGCTGGCAATGGGGAAAAAGAAACCACCAAAGCAAAAATTAGCCCCGTGGCTGAGAGGGCAAAATTAAGGAGGTGAAAACTTGGATATATTTGCACCGAGAATTTCATTCCATTTTAGAGAAAAAAATATGAATAAATTAGGGCTAGAGGCACCATGTATACGGCAATCCGGGCCTTTGCCAACTATAAAAAATTTTAATAACTGTTCAAGCGAAAGGCGACTAAGTGGTTATGCAATGTGAAAAGATACAACCTAATTTCGTAGTATATGCTGTATTCTTGGGTGGTATAAACTAGCCTAAAAACATTCAGGAACTAAAAAACAAACAAAAAAACTAATCACTTGACACTCACCAAATCAATTCTATACAAACTTGCCTTCGTTTCCATAAACTACCATTGAATATAAAGTAATATGTAGCAGTAGCAAGCGAATGGTGTCTAAGCACGATGAAACGCCGATCAAACAAAACACTTCAAAAGAAATTGTTTATAAAATTGGTAGTTTTAGGGGTAGTTCTAGATTGACGGAGGAATTTTAGACAGGTGTTAAGGAATGAAATCCAGACTAAAAACAGGAATCAAGCCCCCCCGTCCTTTTTAAGAATGCGAGACAAGAGAGCCCAATCACTCACATTTTGAAATTACCGATGTTCACAAGAGAAGCCGCCACAGAAAATGGAAGCGTGACGCTAATGTTAGCCACAGATGAAAGAAAGATGCCAATCGAAGCCAAGTGGAACGCGTTTATTTGATGAATGCGGCAAACACAGCCCACATAAGGTCGTTGACATTTGGCTTGGCAGCTTCCGATTCTAAATCCATATCGAGAAGGTCTCGAACTCTTTTCATTGCCACCTGAAGGAGCAGAAGTTTGTCTTTACCGATTAATAAGAGAGTTTAATCCACAATAAAACATTAATTGTAGAACCAGGAAAACAGCAAATATGAGGTTAAAGAACGATGTTGTTGCAGCACATAGCACCCCATCGATATGATAGATGGCTTTGTTTTAAGTTTTGATAGCCTATCTGGCGACTGCCTACTAGGACAAATGTCACCGTAATCAGATCACAGCCTACTACTAGGTTAGATTAAAAAAAAAATAAAGAGAAAAAAGGTAGAGACAGGCGAATTTTTTTTAAAAAAAGCGTGCTTCGGCCTCGGAGGCAGGCGGGCCTGCCCCCGCCGCAGGAACATGCAACCTACAAAAAACAGTCAAATAGAGTGGAGGAGGCTAGGTTCCTCAAAAAAAGTAGTATAGTGCACAGGTTTGTGTGCACGAACCAGTCCCGAGTCCATCTCAGGGGAGACTTCCATGTGCCCCCCCCCCCCAGACATCACGGATCCCATTCGAGGTACCTTTTGTCGTTTCTTCTTGTGCCGGCGAACTGGCGTGCGACGGAAAAAAGAGGAGGGGCAGGTACGCTGACCCCCCCCCCCCCCCCCCGTAAAGTCAGAATGCACCAGTGCTGGACGTTAGGGGACACGGGCCGACTGGCCCTGTCATCCCTTGTCCCCCTAAGAGGGTTGGCTCTATCGATTCTGCCGCCTGCGTGATTTCTTGGCAATCCCCCGTGAAAGAAAAGGAGAGACTGCCGCTAGAAAGAGGGGCACCTCCAGAGAAGGAGGTGAGCGGAGGAGCCATGCAACCGTTGGCCAAGTTGATTATCGAAAGGTAGGAAAAAGAACAAGGTCTGCTGACCAAAGTCGCAAACTCTCACTTACTTGGGATGACCTTGGCAATGGTATCATTCGAAAGAGAATGTAAAACAACATAAGGGTTTCAAATTTCGTTAGAATTGGCCGAATAGTTACAATGTTATTATTATATCCCCCCCCAAAGAGAAGCAAAACGGGGACCGACGGACGGACCGACCGACATAGTGAGATATAGAGTCGCATAGGAAGAACACAACTGTAGTTATATAAAAAAGCGAAGAGAAATAGCAAATAGTAAGAAGAAAAGATTATTTAGGGACAACCAGAGTCTGAGTCAGGGTTGTAAGAAAGAACAGGAAAGAAGCAGCGGTGGAAAATGGAATACAGGGGACACTTTAAATTTGGGGCTCTCTGGCGACCGGCAACAATGGCATAACCACCGAAATTACAAACATATTTCTAGGCTACTTATAAAAAAAGAAGAAGAGATTACGGTTCGGGAATCCGTGAACAGCACGAATTGTGCGAATTTCTTTTTTAAGGCGCCCATCTGGCGATTCCTACCATTGGCACAAGTCGCCGAAAGAAAGGCTTTAGCCTAACATTAGGCTATTTTGCTAAAAAAAGAATAGTAAAAAAAACTGTTCACAACTACGTGCAGGGGCAATGGAGCCCAACCTATTGCTACCCTTCTTACGAGGGGAGGGGGACAGCATTCGAACAGCCCAGATGTGGCTCCACTGTCACCGCTCTGGGCTTTGCCTCTTCCAAGTCAAACGACTTTATGGAAAAGTACGGTCGCTTAGCTTTTTGCAAAGCGGTCCCGGTTTTTTATTATTACTAAATAAGTCTCCTGGTGACTGTCTGCAAGGGCATAAGTTACCGCAAGTCACGAGAGGGGTGTAAGAGTCCCCTGTATTGGCCAAGAAGAGATCGAGCGAGGCCTTATGGCTACCAGCTTGACCAGGAGGCCGTCCCGGGGAGGTACAACCGGCCGAAGGGTTCCAAATGGACGCGGGCGCTACTGGAAGGACCAGGAGCGAAATGTGCCCTTTTTTACTTGGGAGGTGAAAGTGACTAGGCGCGCAGACCACCACAGGACTATCTCATTAGCCTCTTTATCCAAAGGATAGTACACACTGGAGGGTCAGGACATCTTTTTCGAACAGATATTAACTGTGCACATAGATTTATGCACGGCCTTGAAGGAAGTTAATCAAATTGAGGGCGAGCGTCTCTTACACATCGACATGTGGGTCACCAGCACAGGTGTGCATTTTGAGTGACCGAAGATCCCTCAATTAGGCACTGGGCGGGATCGGCCGATTTAAAGAGACCTTCGGCTGTGCACCAATCAAAGAAGCTAAACTGACGCTGACGCAGAAACCGTCCATCGGACAACCTTATTTCATTAGTCCTACAAATAACAAAGAATCGCTTGGTCACTTCCGAAGCGGCGGTGTTTTACCCTCCTCTCCCGCGAACTATGGAGCAACATAACTGCCTCGGCCTGGTCCTTCGCCTACTAATGAACTGCCCTAAAAAGAGCCCAATTATACTTTTCCTTCTAATCCAAAGGCCGATTCAGTCCCCATGGCGGTGCCCTACCATGGAGTGAGACAGGGCTTGTGGGTCACTCTCGCTAATCCATGATCACCTCGAGAGGAGAACTCCGATTCTTGGTTCGAAGTGGCCTTTAGTCCCAGTATTGAGGTTCCTACTTCCCATCTTTGATCACCCAGGAAAATTTCTTCTGTGGGATCACAGAATTTGGGCTGGTACTCCACTATCTACAGGTGGGAGGATCAGAGGCGCCAACTCACTGGCATGAATATCTCGGGAGAACCAGCACACCAGTTCCCATGAAACTAACTAGACAAAGATCTAAAAACTAGGCTCAAAAAGGCTCTGCTAGCAAGGGTCCATTTAAGAGGATTTGTCAGGTTTCCTTGCTCACTTTGACGAACATCATCTCTCCTATTCATTTGGAGGGTGCCACTCCGCGCTAGATAAGGAAGCCTTTGGGGTCGGCTACCAATGAGAAGAAAGTAAGGGGGAAGCCGCTTATCTTTATATTTTTTTTTTAATATTTTCCATATTATGAGGTGAGGATTTTTACTCGGGTGGCAACTGCTACCCCTTCTCTCCAGGAGCCTAATCCGGAGCGGGTCCATATGGTGCAGGTTTGACTGGTTTGGCACCACTTAGGGGCACTATTCCGTAGGGTGTGGCACCATTGGGAACAAAATGATGAAAGAGGAAAAAGAAAGATTGAGACACTAGAGGGGAAAAACGATAGGAAGAATCATCTCCTCTCCAAACAGAGCTGAGAGGGAGGGGGTAAACTCCATCCTCCCTGCCCCAATCATGGATGAATGACGAAAGGTGGTCGGCGATTAGCTTGGAAAACTATCCGCCGACCAAGAAATAGAAGTGAGAGGGGGTTTGTACGGAAAGTGGCGAAAAGAGGGCTAGATGTAAGGGGTTGAGAAGGGATAAAGCCGAGGTGGTTTTAATCTAGTTTGAGACTACCTGGGCACTTGTGTGTAGTCGTCTAAATAGGGTACAATATTGAGTAATCGATGGGTCAAGTATCAACCACTCACCTCGTAATCATCGTCAGAAAGAGGGGCGAACGCGTTCTCCAGAACGTCGGAAGCGTGGGCCAAGTAAATGAGGGACAGCATGCGCTTATCCATCCTGTGTGGGTCACCAACCCACCGGCTCAGAACGCTGTCTTGCACCTGTGCAAATAACATGGGTGAATTTGGTAGTGGGGGATGAAAACTGCAGTATTCATTCAATAGAGAGAACACTTATGGAATACCTTCTTGACCAATTTGGTTTTCGTTGAATTGTCAGTCAGGGGATGGGTGGTCATGTCGAAAACGAGGAAATTCTGCTTCTCAGTAGTTAATACTCCTTTCTCCACCAAGTTCTTAGCAAGTCTTTCTCTCACATTTCGAAGCTGGTATCGAAGTTTCAATGGGTTCCACGATTCACCTGTGAATAGCAAGTGTTAAAAGTCTGAAATAACTATCAGAAATGAACTAATTAACAGATGGATGAAAACAGTTTACTCAGGCACCTTATTTACGGAGTGTAGACTAATGCAATGAATTTGAATAACATTCCACACACCAAAACCAACCTTGTACCAGTCAAAACAAGCGCATGGGTGACGGATTGTATCATTGCCCAACACACTTCAAAATCTAGCCTCACGCTACACATGCCCTCCTGTGGAACGCCCTGGAATCGAGATCAGGCGTCGATCCAGTAAACGAGCCGCAGAAGCTGAATCAATCCAATACATCACACGGTGCTGGTTTAGGGTAGGAGCCCCAACAGCAGGACACCTGCATAACCCAACCACACTCAGCATAACCTCGAAGGCTCTTCTTCTAATCAGCAAACACACAGATACCCCACCACCTTGTATATCAATAACACTGACATAGAAAGTGGGCATGACATCCACTCACAGACAATACTCACTTCAACTCATCTCCCAATGTCACAACATCTGGAAGGTGGCTAAAGGATCTGAGAACATACCAATTATGAAAACCCAAGAATTACACCAATTGCCACAGAGACCAACACAAATTAGAAATAGCCATAACTGGGAAGCATTCATATATGACAGAACAACACTGAAATACTAAACAGAACACCCATCACACATATCAATACAGCTGTACAGTTTCAACACAATCAGAAAAAAAAATCCTCCGAAGTAACACAAAAACACACCACAAATTTTCAAACCAAAGCTCTGATATATATATATATATTTTAAATTTGGGGAGCCCACCTGGCGACCCTCTACTTGGACATAAGTCGTCGTAAACAACATAGCCTACTGCTAGGTTACATTAAAAAACAAATAACGAAGATAAAAAAGGACAAAGGTTAAAAAAATAAGGCAAAAAAGGAAGCGCGCTCCGGCGTCGCAGGTAGTCCCGCCTCCCTCCCGCGCAGGAACATGCGACTACAAAAAAAAGTCAAATAAAGCGGAATAGGAGGCCAGCCTTCCACCAAAAGTCGTATAGTCCACGCTCGTCCCAGTACCGGGACAGGTAACGTACGCGAAGATCACCAGACTGGGGGATTCAACAAGAATGTGCCGAACAGTCTGGGGAAAAACGCAGTCGTCGCAGTAGGGCACAGGCGAGCGCTCCAATAAATGACTGAGTCCCGTGAGTGTGTCCAATTCATGACACAATGGCACGCAACTTTAAGTTCCCCTCGACTGTCTCCTATCTTCTTTGCCAAGCAGCCCGGAGAGCTGCCCGTATTCTTGCCAGGTAATCGGTGTGAGGAAGAGCGAAACGCTGGTCTGGTGGCCCAGTCCTCGCGGACGCTTTGGCACCCTCATCGGTGTGCCCATTCCCCACAATTCCTACATGTCCAGGAACCCAGCAGAAGATAATCTCGACATCAGCCAGGCTCGCCAAAACCGTAGGGTCAGGGATATCGTGAACCAGGGGATGCGGAGATTCTAATGCACTGAGAGCACACGGGGCGCTTTGTGAGTCGTCATAAATAACGAATCCGGGCACGTCGCGTTATCTCCCGTACAGAGGTGTATTACGACTCGCCAGTGAAGACACGCAGAACCTGGCAGAGCCCTGCTGACTTCAAACAGAGGGGATACGGCGTGCTGCTCTCCGCAAATGACACACTTGGCCACACATGATTTACATATCAAGTGAGACATTGGAGCAACTTACCCAGACTTCGGGTAAACCCGACTTTGCGTGTCAACAGAAGCGATTAGTATGGCCGAAGCGGCGACAGTATTAGCACCTCCGCGGCAGTCACAGTCGAACGTGACAGAGTGTAGCGGTGGGTCTCGAGGCCCCTCTCTGTTTTCTCATCACACGTTCGACCTTGACCACTCCATGATCGGTCAGCCCTAAGATGATGTCATCTATTGAGTATCTACGAGTTCCCTCGTATAAATTACTCCTTTCACGAAGTTCATGGTAGAGTGCCGCATCACACTCACAGGCATGCCATAAAATGTCCGAAGGACACTAATCATGGCCGCCTCGGATGGATTAGACGTCGATTAAGGGGGCACCTTCGGCTCTCAACCAATAAAACTAGCTAGAGCTCTCCTCTGATGGTTCATGTTACCCTTAGCCAACACGATGCCATCAGTGAAGTGAATAACAAGGAAGCGTTTGAAGCCAGTGGGGTCGAAAATGCCAGGTAGCTTCTGAATGAGGGGCCCCGACGTAATCGAGGCTCCGCTCTGCGCAGTTCTGATCTTCGAATGACTCTCCACCCGGGGGAGCAACGGGGCTGGACGTGCCGCCGATCTTGGCTTAGTCGCGAGCCGAAACGGCAGAACACCCGTCCGTCTCCGTGGAGGAAGAGAAGCCCCGAGTCTTCTTCATCTTTTTCTATTTAGGAGAGGAGGGCGGGGAATGAACCCGCCGGTAGGACAGAAGGGACAGCCTCGCCAAGATCCTTCTCTGAAATGGAGAAGGTACTGCCAGTCTTAGGAGCACCATACGGGGGAGGAGATCCCTCCTCTCCTTGTGAGGCCTTGGGGACCCGAGCCACCTGAGAAGAAGCTTGCATAAGGGCGGACACGGGTTCTGTGCTTGGCACCGAACCTGGGTTTAACCCAAAGGAAGATCCAACTGTCTGAGGCTGGGTCACCTCAGGGACCATGTGCATCTCAGGGGAGGTGGAGGGGGGGGTTAAGACATCACCAGTCCCCTTTGAGGTACCTTTCATTCTGTGCTGGGCCGGCAAACCAGCATCCGTCGGGAAAGAGAAGGGGTCACGAATTAAGCCAGTCCCAATGAAAGTGGTCAATATTCAGCTGCCTACGCACTTTCTTGGCAGTCCCCTTGGAAAGCAAAGGAAGGACTGCCGCTAGTAAGAGGAAGTCACCGAATGGGGTGAGGGAGTATCCCCTGCACCCTTAAGCATGGGTTAGGAGTAAGCCTCCTCTCTCCGGTAAGAGAAGTTAGGAGGGCGGCTCCATCGGTGATGAAGGAAGAGTGGAGTTTTTTTTTAGATTTCCATCATTGGGCATGGTGACCCTATAATTTACACAGGATGCAAAGACTAATCACCCAACACAGTAACCCGCTGTGCGAGGGGTGAACACAGGGCCAGCAGAGCCAGCTGCTGCCATTTAGGACCACACCTTTCCACCCAGTGGCCAGGCGGCTAGACCTTAGGTTGGGCATAAAATCGAGAGATTTAAAGGAGAAAGAAAGGGGATGTGAGGAAGGTGAGGGTGGGGATGAAGCAGGTTGTTAAAAACTCAACACCCAAGACCAGAGCTCAGGATTGAGGGGACACTGTCCCCCTCCGCCCTCAGCCACGATCCGAGATAGTTGGATGAGAGGAAGCTGGTCAGCATCCGGATACCCTGCGAAATTAGAGGCTGACCAGAGAAAGATGTGGGAGAGGTTGTTGGGAGAGTGAATGAATGAATGGTACATAAAAGGAAAATGCTGCATAGGTCCAAATGGACAAACTCGTAGCCATTTTCAAAAAGGGTTTGTTAAAATTTCAAATATTCGTTAAAAAACATAGACTATGGTTACAAATCTAGAATAAAAGTGAGTAAAACTGTAGAAAATAAAATGGAGTAAAATCATAGAAAAATAAACGTCTCTAAAATATAGTAAAATCAAAATAAAGTAATAAGACATGTCTATCTCATTCTAAAAATGATAAAATACTAAATTTCCTTTAATAGATTCGTTTCTGATAAAAATTTTAGCACTTGTTCATATTAAAGGTGTTCTCGTGCTCAGAAAGGATACTTCTCAGGGCCTGCTGAGAACGCATCCCTTGGCAAATAAAAGGGAAAAGTCTTTGCCTTAGGGTTTGGAAGCGTGTGCATTCGGTGAATAGGTGGAGTACGGACATTGGTACTTCAAAGTGAGTGCACAATGGAGGCTGTTGATGGCTTTCCATTAGAAAGCCATGTGTTAGGCGACAATGCCCAATTCTCAGCCGGACAGGATAACATCCTGAGTACGGGTTCTAGTAGTAGGCGGCCAAGGGCGAACTGACTGTTTGATGGTATGTAGTTTGGTTGGGGGGAGTTCATTCCATGTCCTCTGCCACTGGTTGACCACATATTCATGGATATGTGGCACAGTATCTCGGAAAGGTAGAAGGGCAGGGGTGGTGGTTCCTAGAGATGCTGCTGTCTTGGCAACAGTGTCTGCTCTCTCATTCCCTTTTATAGCTATGTGGCTAGGTAACCAGCAAAATAAGGTTTAAGGTTTAAGGTAAGTTACCAGTGGGTTGCTGCCCAATCTAAGTGGATTCTATATGGCCGCTAGGGTGAAACGAGAAATATCATCTATAAAAGGTGAAGGAGACCACTTTGTGACAAAAATTTAAAAAACGACCGGTTAAAAGATGCCTCTGCCAATATGAATCGAAGACGGGTGTGTTGAGGAATAGTTAAAAGGGTCGGGAAACAGGACAACCGGAGAATGGTAAAATGGCTACAATCCAATAAAAGGTGGGCAAACGATTGACCTCCACGGCAAAAACGACAGCAAGGGCTCATATGAGCATCACCCGAAACAAGATGGCCGTGAGTAAGTCTCATGTGGCCAATGCGAACTCGGCAGAGGGCCACCTCCAAAGACCGCATTCTATGACGACTCGAGGGCCAAGAGCGAATAAATTTTTTATTTTGTATAGTTTGGATGATGAACAGTCATCCCATTCATTCTGCCACAGTTTAAAAATATATTTTCTTATTGAAGGAAAGTAGTCCCTAAAAGGCAGAGCAGAGTTCTCAGGGGACACAGAATGTGCTGAGCGGGCCAGCCGATCGGCCTTCTCGTTGCCCAGGACCCCCACATGCCCAGGGACCCAGCAAAAAATAATTCTATATTGGGATGCATTTTGGATCAGCCAGTTGCATATTTCTGTGACCAGGGGATGGGACGCATTAAAAGATATAATTGACTGTAAGACACTCCTTGAGTCGGAAAAAATGACAAAATCACCCAAAAGGTCAAATTTGGATGAGTCTAAAGGCTAAAAGGATTGCTGAAAGTTCGGCGGTAAAAATGGATGCTGTTGGCGGCAAAGATACAGTTAGGAATTCTCCTCTTGGGTAGATGGCTGCGGCACCCACGCCACCGTCCAACTTAGAGCCATCCGTGTATAGTAGGCAGCATTGTTTTGGGGAGATCGAATGCTCTAAGAACAGGCTTTTAATGATGCGAGGGTCCATGGAGGGCTTGTCCAGGCTCCACATGTTGGTGCATACTGTGGGGAGAGGAGCACGCCACCTAGGGGTCAGTAAGGATGGAAGGGTAAGGACCCTTGGAGCACCCAGGTTAGAGAGATGATCTCCTATGCGAAGGTTCAAAGGGCGGGGTAAAGATGGCAACTTAACATATGCCGCCGTTGATTCAGCAGCATACAGGCATCTGTAGACCTCTGATACAGGGGCTTGCTGTACTCGGCAGGGGTATCGCATGTAGATTTGAAGTCTATGGTAGGGCAAAGGAAGTACCCCACTCTGGCAGTAAAGGCTGTTGACAGGAGAAGTACGGAAGGCTCCACTGGAAAGGCGAACTCCGAGGTTTCAAATGGGGTTCAGCATTTTAGGGGCCGATGAGTAAATTTGACAGCCATAATCCAATTTGGATTGGACGAGGGCTGTGTATAATGTCCACAATGTTTGACGGTCACTGCCCCACGAAGTGTGTGAGAGGACTTTCAAAATGTCTAGAGCCCGCAGACAGCCCGTTCGAAGTCGGCGTAGGTGTGGTAACCAGGATAACTTTGGATCGAGAGTTACGCCAAGAAACCGAAATTCGGAGACAAACTCTATATCTTCGCCCTGTAGGGAGATAGATGGCGGAACAAGAACCCCTCTGCCTCGGTGGAAATACATTGCTTTGGTTTTGTTCGTAGAAAAGCGGAATCCCTTAAGTGTGCTCTTTTGGATATAGCATCGAACGCCAGTTGCAGCCGACGCGCTCCTGATGGAAGGCGAGGTGAGGCACAGTATAGTGTTAAATCATCGACAAACAGAGTTGCCGATCACCCCCTGGGAGAGACGAAATAATATCATTGATGGCAATTATAAAACATAAGACACTTAAAACACTGCCCTGAGGAACTCCCTCCTCTTGGGGTTGCAGGTGAGAGTATGCGTCTCCAAAACATACCTTGAAGGATCGAGATGCTAAAAAACTTTGAATACATGAAGGTAAAAGGCCTCTCATCCCCCAGACGTATAACTGCTTCAAGATGCCGTATCTCCATGTTGTGTCGTAGGCTTTCTCAATATCGAAAAATATGGCCAGGACTCGGTGCTTTAATGAGAAAGCTTTCCGGACTGATCCCTCGAAACGTACTAGTAGGTCAAGGGTACTATGACCTTTGCGGAAGCCACATTGAAATGGAGAGAGAAGGTGATTGGTTTATAGGAACCAGTTTAGGCGCTCCAATATCATTTTTTCCAGCAACTTACTCAAACAGCTGGTGAGAGCTATAGAGCGGTAGTGATCTGCATCCAACCCGTCCCTGCCCGGTTTGACAAAGGGAAGGATGATCACAATGCGCATGATGACGGGTAAAAACCCTTCACCCATATAACGTTGTACAAATCAAGCAGGAAGAGAGTAGAGTGTGGATATAAGTGCCGAATCATATCGAAATGGATCTCGTAAAGGGACAAAGCGCTTTGCAGCTCATGGATGCTAAATAGAGCGTTATACGAAAGGTTAGATTTTGTTGTGAAGTTCAGAGAATGAGATTCTTCCTTTGATTTGTAGGATTGAAAAGCCTTATCGTAACGGCTGACACTGCTGACGGCACGGAAATGGTCAGCAAAAGCATTGCTGACCGCCATTCTCCAAGGAACTGTCTAAGTTGAGTGTGGGGGTATGATGATTAGCATAACGGCCCCTGATCTTATTAATCCTCTTCCAGATCTTAGCAGTAGGTGTCAGAGGAAATCGATGAAACGTATCTGCGCTATGAATTTCGGCGAGCCTGACGAAGGGTTCTTTGGCGAAGCACACGAGCTCGGGTTCGGTCGACCTTGTTGCACAAAGTTGGGTTCTTTCGGAATCGGGCATGGGCTAACTTGTAATTTTGATAGCTGTTGCACAAGTCGAGGTCCACCAGGGCACGGTTGAGCAGCCCGTGACAGGCCGCCTCCGTGGGATGATCTGTGTTGCTGCATTTGTAGATAGTCGATGTAAAGTATTCTACTGCCGCGTCCACTCCATTGAAGGTCCCCAAGGATGCATTTGTGAAGGACGCCTCTTGGAAACCTTCCCAATCTGCATGACCTAAGTCCCACTTAAGGGGCATGGTTGTATCAAGGCTAACTTGAAGGGCCGACAAGACAATAGGGAAGTGATCACTCCCATGAAGATCGTCAAGAATTGACCATCGAAATTACGTGAAGCAATCTGGGGAAAAAACAAACAGGTCAACACAGCTAAAAGAGTCCGTCTGGACATGATAAGAGGTAAAATCGCCAGTATTTAAAACACAAAGAAGGTCAGATAATAAAAGAGACTCTAAAACACTGCCTTTGCCATTTCGAGTGAAGTCACCCCAGTATGGGTGACGGGCGTTAAAATCTTCTAGTAATAAGAATGGTGAGGGCAACTGGTCTATAAGTTCTAAAAGGTCCGATCTTGACAATGATAAACAAGGGGGTAGGTAAATAGAGCAAACGGTAAAAAGCTTAGTAAGAAAAACCCTCATGGCAACAGCTTGGAGGGTAGTATGTAGGGAGATGGGAGAAACATGGTAGGATGAAGATACCATGATTTACACCCCTCCATGAAAGAGGCTTCCAGCAGGAGAATAGAGTTGAAAGTGAGAAAACCGGGTACCGGCGGAAAGGGCCGTATACTCAGTATATTCTCCTGGAGACAAATAACAGCGGGGTGGATAGTCGTCAAAAGAATTTTGAGTTCTTCCCACTTTCGAAGAACTCCTCGACAATTCCATTGTAAAATGGAAGATATTATGTGTGACGATTAGATATCACTGTGGATATCTTTTTCTCTTTTGAGGCCGATATTGTATTTGAGGTTCGTCCCAAAGAACTTGGGAGACGGGGAGCTGATTTTGAGGAGCCTGCTTTTGCAGGGTAAGAGATCCTAAATGGAGCAGTAACTGAGGTTTTTGTCGTGGTTTTTGGAGAACCGACCGAGGCCCTTGATTGTAATTCGGGCTCGCAACCTGGCGGAAAAGGAAGATCAAGAAGGGATTTTCGGCCGGTAGATCCGGATTCATGGGTCGAGGGCATTTTCGGTGTCTGAGGAGTTGGTCCAACCGCCGCAATTGGTGATGTTGGAGTATCAACTGCTTCCATCGGATCTTGGGTTGAAGGGTGAGCGGAACGAACAGGTGATCTGAGCGAGGTCTGTGGAGCTGGGTGTATATCTGCCATCATTTGGATCAGGATGGGGTGAAGGGCGAGACGGACTTAAGGGCATAGAATGTTCAACCATAGGGGAGTAGTCCATTGGAGATTCTCGGGGTTCGGCCGAGTCAGCTCCAGAGGCTGCCCGCTTATTGGTGGTCGATGACCAAGGTGAGGAATCCTTTCTCTTACCACTGGGCTTTGGGTCTTGGGGCCGGGTCGATGAACCTTCACTGGACGATGTTGAGGATTCTTTCAAATAGCGTCTGATGTCTTCAAGTGTCTCACCCTGAGCGTCTCTCCCAGCTAGAGCTGGGTGTGAGAGCGATGCTTCGACTGCATATTCTGAATATTTTCGATGCTGCGAGTAGATCTAGGGTGAGGGGCTTCAGGCTGGTCGGAACTCGCGCGTGATGGTCGGTTTCTTCCAGCGTCACGTAAAACGTCAGAGAAGAGCCGGCCGAGTGGCGAGGTTTGTGCTCGGGCACGCTGCTGGGCTTCTCTTATATCTAGACGTAGGGAGTCGCGCAAAGCGAGAACTTCCTTTTCATATAAAAATATAGAGCAGAGTTTTAACGCAGCACTGTGGGTACCTCCGTAGTTGGCACAGTGAAATGTTTTGGTGCATTCGGGGCCATGGTAGTCAGAGCTACAATTCACGCAGGGGCGAGGGTGCCGACAGGCACGGCCAACATGTCCAAATTGATTGTAATTGAAGCAACGTCTGGGTAGTTCGATGTAAGGACTTACCGGGACACGAAGGTACCCAGCTTTAATATACTGCGGCAGTTCTTGTCGTTCAAATGTTAAAATCAGTGTGGCGGTTGCGACTTTAGTGGAGCCTAATGTTTTAGTTACCCTGTGTACGTGGGTGACACGTTGGGTACTGAGCTTACTCTGAAGTCGGGTGGGGTCGTAGTCCTTTAGTTCGTTTGAACGGACGACACCTTTGACGAAATTCAGACGCGGATGGGACGAGACAGTTATTGGAATTTCAGCTATCGAAGGTAGATTTCGCACAGGGTTGTGTTGAGAGTGGGATGACACTTCGACTACGACATCACCACTTCCTCTTGACTACATCTGGCTGGGTTCAAAACGGCGGGACTCAAAAGATTCATTGACGTCAAACACATCGCCTTTTGCAAGTGGGATGTCAGATGATGAATTCATGACAAGAAAGCGAGGATAATCAAGATCTGGGTCTACTTCGTTGGAATAGGGGTCCAACGAGGGAGGGAAGCCTGAAAGGGGAGCTAAGGAACGTTTGGCACGAGAACCCTTACGAGAAGGAGAGGTTTTTGGTCTATGGCTAGCCATTGCAAAAAGAAAAATACTTCGCATTCTCCCTCGGAGCTCACCACCATGGAGGCCTACAAGGGCCCGTCACTACTACAACTATACAATCAGTTATGTCCGCTATGTCCTCTTGGAGAATGGATACGGATCCACCCCACCATCTTTATAACCCTAAGAGGCTGCCCGAGTTCTCCTACGCACGGAGAAAAGAGGCCAACGATGGGTTTCTCCTTGGGCATTCGGTAGACGAAGGCGGTGGAGATGCCCAGCCTCTTTCACCTTCATGAAAGAACAATTCGGAATCAATCCATTAAACGAGCAGAGGTCGGGTGTTGATAAGGACCACTAGATAGGTGAAGGAAGAGGGGAAATTAAAGGGCAGTGGAAGAGCGTAATAGAGGAGGAAAGAAAGAGGGGCATGTTAAAAGTCTTGTTGGCAGCACAATGGGTCCCCTAGGGGGGCCGGGAATGACCCCCCTCACCACGAGAAGGCCAGAGCCTCTCTGGGAACAATCCCTGAAGAAAAGATCCCAGAGAGGGAGGGGGCCCAGCAAAATAAGATTTTGTGAAGCGAGGATAAAAAAAGAAGAAAAAAAGCAAAAAAAAAAAAAGAAGAAAAAAAAGCAAAAAAAGCCACTTCTGTATCTTTGAAACCAATGGGTGATCTGGGAATGGATTCGCTAAGGCTTCTAAGGAGCTGAGGGAATCGGAGAATATTGTATATGATCCTGAGGGTGAAGAAGCGATGGTATACAGTGCAGCCAGTATCGCGACAAGCTCAGCCGTGAAGATAGAGGCTGCACTAGGCAGGCACACAGATACATGATGGGAGGGGAGGATAGCAGAGGCTCCTACCCCGTCAGGGGATTTCGATCCGTCTGTGTATATAAAGGTGCTTGGTTTGTGACGCACAGTATGTTCGTGGAAGAGGCCAATGCCTTGCAGACCCTCACTGGTGGTAATAGCCATGGGGGTACTTTTGGGATCTGATATGGGATTACTTGACCCGTATCTTCAGTCATGCGCAGGGCAAATGGGCGGGTCAGTGAAGGGAACCTGTCATATGAGGCTACCGAGTGAATATTGTAGGTACACTCATATACAGGTGATTGGGGAAGTTGTTGCAGTCTGAAGAGGTACTGCAGGTTAAGGTTAAGGCGGTGAAAGGGTAGTGGGAGAATCCCACTCTGCATAAAGACTAGGTATTGGGGAGGACTTGAATGCTCCCAAAGCTAAACGTACGCCCTGGTTCCTGATGGAATTGAGTTTATCCAGGTTTGAGAGTGATGCTGAAGAGTTCACCTGTGACCCGTAGTCCAGCTTAGACTGGATCAAGACTGTATACAATAGCCACAGGGTACGGCAGTCACTTCCCCACGAAACATGTGATAAGAGTTTTAGAATGTCCATTCTCTTCAGGCAGGAATTTTTCAAAGCAGTTATATGGGGGACCCAAGAGAGCTTTGAGTCAAAGATAACCCATAGAAATTTGAACTGGGGCTCAAATGAGATGGGGGAGTCATATAGAAATAGGGTTGGCTCTTCCCACTCAACTCGCCTGAAGTTGTAGAAGTGAACTGCCTTTGTTTTTGAGGATGATAATCGGAAGCCTTTTGCGGTGGCATTCTTGGCAATGATATTAATGGCCTGTTGCAATTTTCGGGCGACAAAGGGCAGCCGAGGTGATGTTGAGACAATTACCAAGTCATCCACATAGAGAGTTGATATTGTCTCTGCTGGAAGGTCAGTAATGATACTGTTGATGGCCACCAAGAAGCAGGTGAGGCTCAAAATACTTCCCTGTGGTACGCCCTCTATCTGGTCAACTGCCTCCGACATGACATTTCCGACTCTCACTCGGAATGTGCGTCTAGCAAGAAATTGTTGTATGAATCTGGGGAGGTGATCCTTGATACCCCAGTCATGCAGTTGCTTCAAAATACCACACCTCCAAGTGGTATCATAGTCCTTTTCTATGTCAAAAAATACAGCGATGGAGTGCTGTCTTTTTGAGAAAGCTTGTCGGATGCAATCCTCCATCCTGACCAGCAGGTCTGTGGTGCATTGCTTTTTCCTAAAACCTGCTTGTGAGGGAGAAATAAGGTTATTTCTCTCCAGAAACCATACCAGCCTGGCATTCACCATTCTTTTGAAAAGCTTGCATGGGGAGCAAGTAAGGGCAATTGGGCGATAGTGGGTCGTAAGTGTCCCATCCTTTCCCGGTTTACGAAAGGGAAGTATAATTGCTTCCCTCCAATAGGAAGGGATATGGCCCTTAATCCAGATATAGTTAAATATATCAAGAAGGTGTGATATGAGTGTTGAATGCATATTCCTGATCATATCAGAAGAGAT
Organism: Ceratothoa steindachneri; assembly: GCA_963969495.1. Classification (NCBI taxonomy): domain Eukaryota; kingdom Metazoa; phylum Arthropoda; class Malacostraca; order Isopoda; family Cymothoidae; genus Ceratothoa; species Ceratothoa steindachneri. The sequence goes on from OZ018321.1 coordinate 115,873,670, forward strand.
ACCATCAGGGCCAGGTGCGGTAGATCCACATTTCTTAAGATCACTTTGAAGCTCATGGATGGAAAAGAGCTTGTTATATGGTTCATTATCCATACAAGGGTCCATGAAGTTCAGTATGCACTGTTCTTGCATTTTCCTGACACGTTGGAATTCTAGAGGGTAATTGTTGGGGCTAGAGATGTCAGCAAATGTCTTTGCCAGGACATTTGAAATTTTCAATGTCTTCCAAAAGCTCACCTGCTTCAACTATATTGGGGGCAGAGAAGCCACTTGTTCTGCCCATGAGCTTCTTCACTCTCTTCCAGACTTTGTCTGGTGCAGTTTGGTGGTTGATGGAGTTTATGTACCCTTTTATGGAGATTCGGCGAGTCTGGCGGAGGGTACGCTGTTGCACTGCCCTGGCTCAGTTACGGGCATACTTATTAGTAGTAGTAGGGTTCCGGTGGTAGCGACGGCAAGCTCGGATGCATTCTGTCCCTGTTTTGCTGCATTCCTCAGACCAAAAAGGGAGATGGGTCTTGTGAGAAGCAATTTTGGAGAGGGGCATAGATGAATTTGCCGCATGGTTGATGTAGTCATGAAAGTTCTCCAAGATCATGTCAACATCACCCTGAATGAAGTGACCAGAATGATGGAAGAGGTGTTTAATTTTGGCCAGTTGGCTTTCTTAGTGTTCCACCTATTACTCGGTTGGGAGGGGGGGGGGCAGTCAAGCATGAGGTCAGTACAACTGGGTAGTGATCGCTTCCTCTCAGATCAGGATCCACCGACCAGCTGTAATCTGCTCTACAGTCTGATGAACAAAGTGATAGATCTACACAGGTAGAGCTGTTAGTCTGGACATGAAAAGATGTTGGAGTACCATCATTAAAAAATGACACATCCATGGTCTCTATACATTTCACGATCATGTTTCCCTTGGGGTTGTTATCATAGTCTCCCCAAAGTTCATGCCTTGCGTAAAGGTCTCCAACCAGTAGGAATGGGGTTGGGAGTTGGGTGCTGAGATTGGCTAATTTGTTAGCCAGATCTGAGGCAACTACTCCTTCACTAGGAGGGAGGTACAGTGAGCAGACTGTGTATAAACGGTTGGTGTACACACGGATCGCTACTGCTTGAAGACCTGTTCTCAATGGGATTACTAATTGAAAAGTCTTTGTGGACAAAAATAGCTGAACCATGTTCTGGTGGGTTTTTAAAGTATCCCACATAGTTGGGGATATTGGGTAATTGACGATTACTAAATCGTGTTTCTTTCAATGCTATACAACAAGGGTTGTAATCGTGAAGCAGTATTTTGAGTTCTTCCCATTTGGGGAAGATTCCTTGTAAATTCCAATGTATAATTGGGAGCATATTTATCTTTTAAGAGTAATTAGGTTTTTATTTGTACCTGGTAAATGTAACTGGGGTTTTGAGCCTTTTAGGTTTCTGTATGTTATTAGTACTTGAGGCATTGATAGCTTTAGGGTTTGAGGGATGGTACTTTTATTAGTGGGCAAAGAACCATCTGTCAGCTGTGCATATGACAAGGTGGTTTTTGCTGGTAATGATGCCTCTGACGATATTGGGTCCTCTGTAGTACTGGTTAGTTTTGCTGGCAAAGATGCCTCTGAAGGTAGTGGGTCCTCTGTAGTATTAGTTGGTTTTGTTAGCAAGGGTGTCTCTGTAATGCTGGTTAGTGGTGTCAAAAGGGATGGTGCAGGGTCATTATGAGGATGGGTTGTTGGGTCATCTGTGGTTAGTAAGGGGAGCCCAGAAGGCTGTTTCTCCTCCTCCAAGGGGGCCACAGCCAATGTTGAATCTTTGACCATCTCTTTAGTTTTTTCCAAAGTTGCTGGTGCTGCGGGTGTAGTAGGCCGACTTGTTTTGATAGATGGGATCAAGGCAGATTCAGTGGGAGGAGGGTGGATGTCTAAAGGTGAGACACACACCACACAAACTTCCCCGGAATCAGCCTCCATTTCTTCAGGACATGGCAATGGTTGGTTTGATGCTGATGGGGGAGAATCTGAGGAACGGCGAATCCTCTTGCGTCTTGGTTTCGGTGAAGCAGGAGCTTCTCTGATGACTGGAGAGGGAGGAGAAGCATCATTCTTGGGAAGATGTTCTGTTGGGGCTACTTGGTGGCGATTCTGTGGCTGTAAAGGTGAGGGTCTGAATGTTCTCTGTTTGTTACGGACTGGTCTATTTGTTCGAAGAGCGTCTGCAAAACTTATTCCTGGTTGGATGTATAGTTCTTTTGCTCTCCTTCTACCATCATTCATGCTAATTCTGTATTTATTTCGGAGAGCAATAACCTCTCTCTCATATAAGAAAAAGGTGCACTGGTTAGAGCTGGCTGGGTGGTCACCACCACAGTTGGCACAACAAGGGGGACGTGAGCATGGTGTTCCATGGAAGTCGGAAGAACAATTGATACATAGCCTCATCTGTCTGCAGTATTTGCCGACATGCCCAAAATGTTGGCAATGGAAGCACCTACGGGGATTCTCAACGTAGGGCTTCACGGGGATACACAAGTAGCCAGCCTTGATGTTTTTAGGAGGTTCCAACCGATTGAAGGTTAGTATAATGGTAGCCGAAGGAACTCTTGTGTTATTAACATTGCGGATGACGCGGTATGCGCTGATTACTTTCTGGGGTCAGTTTATCAACAAGTCGGTCCACGTCATATTCAATCAGCTCCCCTGACCTGATAACCCCCTTGCAGGTATTAAAGGTAGGGTGGGCTGAAGATGAGATATTGAGTGAAGCTAGAGAATCGAGTGTTTTGATTTTTTGGTGTTGTTCAAACGAAGTCGATTCCACTACCAGACAGCCATCATTTCTAGGCCACATTTGGGCTGGTTCGCCACATTTAGCAACGAAGTCTTCATAAACGTTGAAAATATCAGCCTTACTCAATGGTTTATCGTTATCTGATTTCAATAGTACACATTTTCCATAGTCAAAGTGATCGTCGACCTCAGAACCAAAAGGATCAAGTTTACGGAGAACATGGTCATTGGCGGCACGGCGACCAGAAGCCTGCGGCCTCTGGGAAAAGTTTTTATTGTTTTTACCCATATATATTTGTGTTAATAAGAACATGTACCCTGGGGAAGTGGACATGTTACTATAGCTGCCCCTGACAAGGCGCTTTACACCGTCCTCGGGGTAGCCCTCCCCCACGTTACCTAAGTTGTGGGCAGCTATCAGCTCCAGAACGAGTACGGCCTATGGCGATACCTCCGGCAAACAAATCGGCAACCCGTACAGTGGTACTCAGCACGAGGGTGTGAGGATCGTTAGTCTGACTCCTCTACAGTGGCCTGTTCAGCAAGGTTGGACCCCTGAAGACCGACTGATGGCAAGTAGTGACCATCTCGGTCAGTCTTCACTGACATAGCCTACTGCATCATTAGTGTGCAAGCCCCTCCACCACGACAAGGTGATCCTCATGGAGGGGTTGTGAGGGTGAGGGAGTAGGGTAAAAATGCAGGCTGTCAGAAAGAAGAGGCTAAGCTGGGGCCTGACAGGGCGCTGAGTCCCGTTAGCACAGCATCCGTAGTCGAGCTTCGAATGAACAAAGGATCAATAAAAAAGTGAGACACCAGTCTTCAGTTGAGGATCTTCTCGAAGAGCTTCCCGCCAAATTCTATAAGTGAAATTGGCTGGTAGCTCTCCTTCAATGTTGGGTCCTTTCTGTGTTTGGGCAAGAAAATCATCTTAGCCGTTTTATAAGCATCTGGAAATTGTCCCGTGTTCAGACAGGCGTTAAATATCATTCTCATCCCTCGATGACATTGGCTGGTGCCTTTTCAAAGTTTAACTTTGTAAGTCCCGATTATCCTGGGGCTTTTAGTCGGAATGAGCGGAGCACGCCGAGTAGTTCTTCCTCGGTAATCTCGGCGTCTCCATCGCGCTGTCTATCCAGTTGGTGGTGAGGGTGCGTCTTGTGTATTTGGTCGTTAAGCTCGTATATGATTTTTCTTTCAAACTCTAGGTCATACATAGTCTTCGTTTTCCTCCTGTTAACAGAAGATTTTTTCCCAATAACTTCGGAATAGCTCTTCAATTCTTCCTTCTTCCGTTTTTATGTTTCCGTCTTCTTTTTGTAGTTTGATCTTCTTCTTCCCAGTGGATCTTTTGAGACTTCTGCTCTTATTCCAAAATTCTTTGGGAGTTGCTTCGTGATCAAGGCTATTGATCGCATCATCCCATAGTCTCCATTGTTGTTCGAGGATCAACTGGTTGAGTTCTTCTTTGATTTCTTTACTTCGTTGCATTGAGTGAACTGATGCATTCCTAATGTTGACTCATTCACTAATTTCAGCTCACGGTATAAATGCTTCATGTATTCGGTCCATCTGTAGGTAGAGATGGTCATATATTCGGATTTAAGGATACAAGCCCTATCTGCGTAGATGAGATGGTTATTGAGGTCGTCGAGTGCCACGTCAATCTCCTCGAGAATTGCCTCGTCCAAGTTCGGAGGATCGTAGGCCTCGAGAAGGCACGCGTACCGTGTCCAGTCTGCTCTTCTGTAGTTCTTTCTGACTATAGCTGGAACTTTTATAGGGTTCCTGTTGATAGTGAGTAGGATCCCTATATGGTCACTACATGGTACCTGGACTGGTTCCCTGTAGTAATTGAACGGTAGCTGACGATTCGCCAGACAGATGTCTGATTTCGTGGCACTTCCTGCTCTGACAAAGGTGGGGAAGTCAGGGCCTATTCGCTGGGCAATATTTCTGTCCAACAATAGGTCCAGACTTCTTCCTATACCGTTGAAGGTCCTGTAACCGATTCTCGGCATGTGGCGTTCAGATTCCCCATTAATATAGTGGGGGCTCTTCTGTCAAATGGGCCGGTGAGAGTGTGAATTGGTAACACATCTCTCCTTGGCAGTTGATATCCGGTAGCAATGACCAACTTTCCCCTGCTCGAGTTCGACCTCAATCGCGAGGTAGGATTCTTCTAGATTTCTTATTTGCTTGTATTTAATCCCTTTATTTTTTGCAATAACGGCACCGTCGAACCGCTCCTGCGAATAATTTGTGATCAACACATCGTAGTTTAGGATTTTCATTTCTGCACTATAACTACGTGTGTCGATCCTGTGTTCCAAAATTAAGATGATGTCTGCATCAATTTCTCGAATACAGTTCCGTTAAGAGTCCTTTTCGTCCCCCAGCCGTTGGTATTAATTTCCAGTACATTCAGTGTGTTCCGTAACATGGTGAATTGTTTTTATGGTTTTACTGTGCCCAGGGTTTCCTTCTTCGGGTAGGGAGACTTAGGGTTTTGGACCTGCTCTTCCTAGCTTGTGTACGGGTGCAGGGCCCTCATCGTTGTCTGAAGAGGAGGATCCGTCCTTATTTTCAGCTTTTTCTTCTTCGTCCTCTTCGGATTCCTCCGATGACGAAGCTTCAATGATCTCCTCCAGTCCAGATTTAACAGTGTTATTTCTTGACTGATTCCTTGAATACCTTGGAGCATTCAGGGTCTGCAGGCATGATCACTGAAGGAAGATTGTTTGCCTTTAAGAGTGCATTGAGGACTTGGTTTTAACAACCAAGCTCGGCTGCATTAGCCATATTTGCGTGAGTAATTCAGATCAGAGTTTTTGCACTCAGATCTCCTGTGATGCTCATCTGTTCAGGTGTTGTCTTCCCTTCCCCATTCTTCTTGGCGGCACTCGCATGTCATCTCCTTAGCTTTCTTCTCTTCTTCTTCCTGCTTTTTGATTATATCTCGGGGCTTTGAGCAGTTCGGGGCAATGGTCCTATGTTCCCCTTTACAGTTGAGACATTTCTTCTTAGTGCTCTCGCACTTATCAAACCGATGTCCTTCTGTGGCGTATTTACTACACCACAGTTTGTTCTTGTCTGGGCAGGTCGTGGTTGTGTGATCTTCTAGTTTATAGCATACAAAGCACATATGTATGCTATTAAGTCTCTCTTGCTGAATGGTATCTCCTGGGATTCTCATATTAAGGACTAAGATCCCGTCCATTGTCGCTTTCCTGGCCATGTCGGTAGTAGAAAAGGTTATTTTGAACACGTGGGTGTGTTCACAGAATTTTATTAAATTCCGGACTTTCACCCATAGGTTGCTCTTCCTAATCTCCTCTTTCATATCTTCAGTTGAGTTTTCACTGACCCAACTCTCTACTTTGCGTCAAATGGCACTGCGGTTCGCTGCCACTTGTGGGGGGGTGTTTGCTTCGAGTCCGATGCTTTTCAATGTGGTAGCTCCTTCTTCAGACAGAAGCCGGTCCACATCTTTGGACTCTGAGCAGATGGCAATAAAACCTGATGAAGCTTCAATCAATTTCACCAGGGCCACCTTGTGTTCGAGGTAGAGGGTTTCGCATAGCTTCCTCTTTCCCGGGGCCTTTTCTCCTTGTATGGTCCTGAGGGGGACTCTCTTAGTGAGGGTCTCCAAGGTCTTCTTCGTTGTTTCCTACTATGTCCTCTTCTTTTTTTCTTGTCCTTTGTAACCAATGTATAATTATTTTTGTATTTTATGAATGAAAAAGAATGTGAGTAGGTAGTAAGGGTGGTAGTGGTTAGTGAAAAGTTCAAAAACGTCAGTGAGAGCGCTCCCCGTCCATTTTCCAGTTGGTCACCCGCTCGGTTGACACCACGATGATGGGTGATGGATGGATAGGATGGATCTCGAATGGGAACCTCAAGAGGGATGAATTATCGTGGACTTAAGGCAGTGGCGGTCAAATCAATAGCCGCTAAAGTTGTGCCACCCCCTCTCGGGTACTTGCGCCATAACTGCATCCGACTACATAAGAGAGAGGCGTTACTTTCCTCTATGATGCTGGCCGGGTCTGCCGGGCGATGAGGATCTCTCCTTCGTCTGGGACTCGCAGTATTGCCCCAGTTTTGAGATAATTTCTGACATGCTTCCGCTCTGGGCTAGTCCTCAAACCAGTTTTCACATAAGCCCTTAATTATGTCAGTCCAAGTGGTCGGCATAGTTAAGATGAAATCAATGAATGACAGACATCCGAGCAGGTTTCCACACAGGGCAATGGACGGGAGCAGTGAGGTGCTTAAGCTCTCATTGAATTATGAATCCTGGGTGAAAAATGGTACTCTCTCTTTTTGAAGGGTGAAGCGAAATTCACCAAAAGACTTCCAGAATAGGCTCTTTTCTATGTAGGCGGTACTCAAAGTCCATTACTAAGCAAGTAAAAATGCTTTATCCGTAGGTAGTCAGCAGTGCGTATGAATCGAATATTCGGCCATCAAATAGTCAGACAATATGAGCCTTCCAATTCTATATGTTTCTTGTAGCACTTAAAAATTTCCCGCGCCATGATTGGCTAATTTTTGTAATACTTATGTTCAGGTAGAAAGACTATATATAGTGTAGCAATTTGTGAATAATTCCATTTCTGTTCATTCCCTGAAGATGACTTAACATAGTCAAAAGACATCTAGGAATAAAGAATGTCAGTCACAGATGTTTTTTCTCACCTCAAAGACCCTGTTAAAAAACTTGTAAGAAATATTAAGAAAATACAAGTTAAAATTAATAATGCTGCCACAGCTGAGGACTTCAATAATATATATATATATATATATATATATATATATATATATATATATATATATATATATATATATATATATATATATATATTACTTGTATATAAAATAATATAATAAATGATATTAATAAAATAAAACGTGGATTTATTATGAGTTCTTACCTTGGAAACAGGCGACAGTGGCTAACGGAGGTGTATTGCAGAGGAGGAGGAAAGAAGGAGAGAGGGTTGGATGGTAGACACACTCAAACTTAACTTAATTGAAATTTAGCTTCTTCTCACTAGTCGCCTTAGCACTCACTTTCTTTGGACCCATGATGTAACACAAAAATATTCACAAAATCAAATAAAAAAATCACATACAGTGTAAACACAACACAGGAGATTCGTATCAAAGGCAGTGAACATGTGAACAAAGCGCTCTGCCACCTGGCAATAGCATCTTGAAGCATGCTCATATCTCAATTTTCTGCTCGCATCTCAATGCAAAATATTCCTCAAAAACTGGCTCATATCTCGGAATACTCGTATGTTGGTTCACTCGTATGTCGAGGTATTACTGTATATAAGTAGTATTTGCAATTGTTTGGGAGTTTTGTCATTTGTTGGTTTTGGGGGGGTTTCCTGGTAAATGAATAAAGACAGAATTAGATCCCCCCCCCCCCAGTGTCCCTTCAAACACCCAGGTGGCAAGCAGTGTGAATCAGGAATTCTAGACCCTGCTGCCACAGAGGAGTGGATGGTGGCAGAAGTTCACCAACTTAGTCTTGGCCAAGAAAAACTGAAACCTGCGCACTTCAGCATAATGAGACATACGGTTCAATGACTACTGGAGTCTATAATCTAGAGTTGGTATCTGGGCCACAGGAAAAGGGATTGAAAGGTCATCCATGTAGAGCATAGTGAGAACATCTTCTGGCAGCACCATAATACTGTTGATAGTCAATACAGTGTGACACTTAGGACACTCTCCTGTGGGACACCAATTCCTGCTCCATTGGGTCATAAATGGCTACCCTTAACAATCTGACAAAAAAGATTGGGAGGCATCCCTTCACTCGCATTGTATGAAGATCCTCCATGATACCGTATTGACATGGAGTGGAACTTGTGGAAGATACCCTGTGTGTAAGACAGGTGGCCTCCACTGTACAGGAAAAGGGCCAGTCTAACATTTACCAATTTCTCTATCAACTTGCACACACACGAGGTTAAAAGATATTGGGTAGAACGGTGATCTCTCCCTGGTTTGCAAAAAGCGAGCACAGTAGCCATTTGCCAGGAGTCTGGGAGGATACACACTGTCCAGAACCTGTTGAACAAATCTAAGAAAACAGCCATGCTTTGCTGACCAAAGTGGCGAAGCATGACATACAGTACATCATCCAGACCAGGGGCAGTGTCTGTGCACAAAATAAGAGCAGAACACAATGCCATGTATTGTATAGTCAGGTCGGCGGCCTTCAGCAATATCACAACATGCATTGAATGCTGGTGGAGCAGCAACTTAGTTACCAAATGTGGAAAAAGTGAATGTGAAACAATGCCACACCTCTGTTAGAGGGTTCTTCCCATTAAGTGAAGAGACACATGCCTATCAGGAAGAGAGGCGTGCGTGCTTAGAAACATACTGGAATCTAGCCCCAGTGAAATTGTTCAGGTGGCGCTAATAGTGCATGTAGACATAACGATTCTGTTTGAGACTCATCTCACAATCAGATGACTACCACGGAAGTGGTCAGTATGCATATTTGAATAGGAAAGTGATCACTACCGACACTCAGACTGTGCATCTGGAGAGCAAAGAGATAGATAAAGACAGGGAAGCGAAGTGGTTCTCGGGCAGTGATGCATAAACTCATCCACATTTAAGATATCTATCTCCAGTTCATTGATTAGGTCGGCAAGAACTTGACCCCTGGGATTGATTGAGTAGTCTCCTTGAGCAGTACAAAGGGCTTAAGCAACTGCACCACAGTGTGCCAAAAGTCCACAGCGACAAAGTTAGCTGACGGGGGAATGTATGCAGAAATAACAGTATATACCTCCTATCCAGGTGTAGCTTCACTGTTACTACCTGAAAGGAGGTATTTAAAGCAAAGAGAAGAATGGAGACACGCGCCCAGCATGGTCTCCTGTTTAAAGATTGCTGATGGGAAATGGGAGGAGATGAGCCTCCGCAGTTCTTCCCAGTTGGCAAAGTCTGCAGCAATCCATCAAAGTAATAAGCCCCCCCCAGGCATAGTTTGGAGAAGATGCATGTCCCTCTTTGTAGAGAAGACTCAGACAGGAATGGCCGAACGTTCCTGGAGGCAGAATTCCAGGTGCTGTTGCCTTCAATGACTTATCAGGGGGAGGTTGGGATCCCCATGCTGTGACAGGATACTACCTACCTTCCACACTTTTCACTTGGGTTTGGGAATCAAAAGATTGAGAGATAAAATCCACTTCTGGCAGCAAAGGAGACAGATACTCACCTTTCTACCTTATCTAGTTTTATTTCCCCAAATAATTTACAATATATATTAGGGTGCGTCACATCAATAGGGGTGGAATTTCAAAATGAAATGATGTTAACACGGAACTCTTTATTCTTTTCCTTTTCCAACATAAACAAAATGAGAGAAATTTCTTTTTGATTGGATGATATCTTGATGTCACGCAGTCACCATACTTTTCTTCATGGCCTGGAGAAATTGCATCATATTACACAAATCAGGGTTCCTTTCTTGGCCGTCAGATACATTTTCCAGTGCTCCTCAACAATGTGCAGGGGGCATTGCAGCTGGTCCTCCAAGTTTGTGCGAGGGTTCTTAGTGAAATCCTGTACCAGAATGACCCCTCGTTCCGCGGCGTCATTGGTGACGAGAAGACCACCTACTCGCCTTGACCTGGCCTAGTATATGAGGTTTGTTCCCCACAGGGCAGGACGTCCAGAAGATCCAGGAATTCCTGTGTTTTTCGTGACGAAGGAGGCAAACGCGAACCTTGGGTGGAGGTTCCTCTGATGCCTCCACGTTTTGGAGGTTGGCAACAACATTCCGCTTCTCCTCCAGGGACAGCTCATCGTCAAAAAGCGCAAGACCAACTGTCACTTCTGACAGGTACCACGTGTGACGTCCCAACGCTTTCAGCCCTTACACTCTGATCACCTTGTTCGTCTCTTTCGTGAGGGCTTTGTAAAGGTCAAGGTCATTTCTTGGGGCATTTGCTGAACACGTAGCTGAGAACCACGCTCGGATGTAGTAGCGTATGATGAAGATGCAAAACTCACCCAGCTTTGGAGGAACTGCGTGTGAAGTGGACGGCTGGTTTGTTGTATTCTGAGAACTGAGGCGCGAAGATCCACATTTTCAGAGCGTAAATCGCTCTTGGCTTGTGGAAAGATATCTTCTTGTGTCCATGAGGGATTTCCCCAAGGAACACAACAGCTAGTTCTAGCAGTTCTCGGTAGTCGTCATGTGGGTGGTACTGTCGGAGGTAGCCTTGGCAGAGTTTGAGGACGTTGTCTACCCAGTCCTCCTTGAGATCTTCGTTTGCTATCCTGTACTGGTCTTGATTAACAAACTGTCAGAACTCTCAGAAACGGACAAAGGCAGTGATATCTGTACTTTGAGATGCTTCTGAGATGAGGGTCGAAAAAACAGCTTCCAGTAGAATTTCGAGCACATGATGGCGACAGGCCAGATGCAGCAGATCTTGACAAAGGATTTGTTGTAGTTGAACACACACTCCACCCTTGGATCTCGTATTCACCACCGTTGTATCGAAGCACAGCGGTTGCATTCGATCGAAAATAGTCCACTCAGATATAATGGAATGGATGGTGTTTGCCGTATGTTCCGCTTTGCCATCAGTGATGGGAACTGAGAGGATCTTCTTCAGAAACGAGCATCGACAGTCGGTCCACAACGCCTTCATTTGTGAGGGAGGGCATAAGTTTTCCATCACAATGGAGTGTGAGTGGTACATCAGGAGCAAAGTTTCCTTTCAGCTCTGCAGCCTTTTCCTGGCAATGACGTCTTCGCTGCCGATTTATTGTGCTCACGCTTAATGACAATTCGCCAGCGTTCGTTCCCAGCTCCGCGAATGGAAGCAGCACGTGTGTAGCTTGACGGTCACTTATGTCGGCCCAGTCCAGAGCAGCAGAAACTTGCAGGGAGATGATTTTCTTCTGCAATGGTGCACAGCGGGATAGTTTTGGTGGAGGAGTTACTATCATACTTTGCTCTTCAGACAAAGTAGGTGAGGTCAACGACTCAAGTTCAATAGTGGCATGCCTTTCTGCGAATGCTTGACTTTCCTTTGCAACTCGACTTCTTTCATTGTCCCCCAGCTGCTGTGTCCGTTTCTCTTTTTTGACCCAGACTGGATCCACACCGCCCATCTTCCTCTGAGCTTCAAGGAACTCAGTCCTCCTTAATCTTGATCAAGTACATGGTGTCGTGATGTTCTACATTGAACAAATTTTTCAGGGAAGCAACGAAATTTGCTCTGTTTTCCTCAGCTTGCCCTGTTGTCCGGGATATTGATTTCTTCAATCCATTGTACTCTTCGTGAAGATGCCGTACTTGCTTGAGGATATCACATGGATCAATGGTCATAATATTCACCTTGAAGTACTGATGTTGAACTTTGAGTGCTGTCTGCCGTCAAATCACGGGGGGGTAGATTTGCGTGGTACTGCAAAACACACAGGACTTCCTCATGGTTCGGGAGAACACCCGATTGTAGCTGTTGAGGTGCTGGGGCTCCTAGGAGCTATAACTTGTCAGAGGACTTCGTGGAAGACATCTATTAAAAAGAAAAAGACAGTCAATAAACAGAAGAATAAGACGAAGATCTCTCCATAACATAAAACAATAGTGAAAGCACTTCTTACACTCCAAAACTGTATGAGGCAGGACCATGCCTTGATTGCATGGGGTGGTGCAATATGGACAAACTTCAAAGTCTCTGCATGGCATGATGTCACACTATACTTAGATTTTGCTTGTAGTGTTTCCTCATCAATACGCATGAACTACCGGGTTCCACGTTATAGTCCGAACACTTTTGATTTTTTTACTCACCCTAGTGTCCAGGTGAGAAGTTACTCCTACTATGAAGTGTGAGTAGACAAAAGTTGAGGGGATAGCTGTAATAATAATAATAAATAAATATAAAGTAGTGCTGAAGGGGTGTGAGGGGGAAGTGCCCCAACAACTTTCCCAGGCTCCATCAGACAGTTTATGTCAGCCCAGTGACAGGGCTTCCCTAATTTGCACTCAGACTGAGAGGATGTGGAGCTCCTCCAAGTACCAAGTGCAACAGGCTGGACAGGGTACCACCCCGAGGTATGTGCACAAGGGGATAGTCCTCAAACCTTTATCTCTTGAAGAGAAACACCCTCTCCACTAGGAGAAACTTGGAAGGGCTCTTGAGACAGCATGGGGGTGGAAGGCACCTCTTTAGAAGAGCTGGAACTACCTAAGGGTGGCTCCATAATGGAAACCTGTTTATCAGTTGATGGTGGTGAGAGGGAAGAACCCATTGAGTGGTGGATTGAGGGGGACATAATCACTCGTGTCCGAGGTGGCTCTACTTTAACCCCAATAAGAGAATGGCCAAATGGTGGGCTTCTTGAATGCCCCTGCTGAAGCCACTAGGACAGACAGTAGACACCATCACCACCACTCCTTGGAAACCAATGGTGTGGTAGGTATGTCCGATTGGCAGAGCCAGCTTAGTGACAGGCCAGAGAGAGCATCACAACACCCAACATTCAGATGGTAGAAAATCTTATTTGTCCAAATAAAGAGCAGTCATCACCAGAGAGATCCAAAGGCAGTGGAAGAGGGGGCCAAAGTAAGGGTAAAGAAAGACAATTGTAGTGCATAGGGACAGGGGAAATGCACCAATTTCCAAGGGCTGGACCAAGAGTGGAAGTACACTGAGTGAACCAGACCTTCCTTCTGGGCAGTCAGGCCAGTAGGTGGTGGAGCTTCTACAGGTACAATGTGTAGCAAACTACACAGGGTACTCCCCTACAGTGAAGATGAGGAAGGCTGGTACAGAAAGGTAGAAAGTAGATGTTAGTGGAAGGAGGTGAGGCTAAGCTGGGGCCAGGCAGGGTGTTGAATCCTGCCAGCATGGTGACAGGCAAACACATTACTGTGCCTCTTATGGAGTACAATTCAGGGTGGCAAATCAAAAAACCAAGGTTTTATTCCCAGGTTTCTTTTGGCTTTTTCAAGTGAAATTTGAAAAATTCCAGGGGTTTTTTTTGTTTTTTTCAAGAAATGAATGCTTCATATCATTATTTTATTCAAAATGCATATTTATGTTTATAATTTCAACAAATAAGTATCAAATTAAGGTTATTTCTCTGATACTGTCTCATAATTCATCTCTCCTTCTACAGGTAATGGCTATCATGGGTCATGGGTACCCCAAATTCGTGATCAGTGATCTGTTACTGTGATCTATTCTTACTATAATATAATTATTAAACTAAGTAATTATTAATATTATATAAAAATTGAGATAGCTATTCTTTTTCTATGTTATTCTAATGCTTGTAGCATTTGTTTTTTGAAAAAACCCAGAATAAAACCCGGGTTTTATTGGGCTTTTTCAAAATTTGGGGCTTTTTGCCAACCCTGGTACAATTTCTCCAACTTGTGCATACAGGTCAGAGAAATTGGGTAAAATGATAACTTCTTGTTTTAAAAAAAAACATGGTAGCAATTTGCAAGGAATCTGGGAAGATATCCTTTGACCAGATCCTATTCAATAAAACTAGAAGAAAGGCATACAGGAGAGTACTCAAACCAGGGGAGGTATGCATCCAAGATGCAATAGCAGAATACAACTCACTTAGTGAGAAAACAAGGAACAGCATCCCAGCTGGAGAATATGGAGTAAGCTGTTGTGAAGGATTCTGCCACAGACAAAGTCTGAGATGGTGGCCTTCTCTATTCCACACATTTTTACTTTCAATATCTTTAACACTTTCTTACAGAAATTCCCAAGACCAAGCAAGGCAAGTCATCTGGACTGGTTCTCTTGGGCCAAACCTAGAAGTGCTCTGTAAGAAAATTAAATCATGTGGTCTTCTCCTGACATATCCTAGATAGGTTATATTGCAAGTGGTTCTGATACGGTTAAGAGAGGGGCAGGATGAGATGGGCAATGTTTTAGGGTTGCTGGAGGTTGCAACAGGGTAAGTTGTGTGTATGTGTGTGTGTGTGTGTGTGTGTGTTGGTGGTGGATGCCTGGGTTTAATCTATTTTTGTATCCATGAAGGGCAGGGTGTCATACAAATACACAGTTAGGCGGCGAGATGCAAAAATGAATGAATTGAATAAGTGAAGGAGTATGGAACAATAGTATCTGAACCTTAATGATGATTAGATTAAAAGAGCCCTTTGCAATGTCTTATTAACTAAATAAGTCTACATAAATGATAGCTCTACAATTAAAAAAAATACAAAATATATATTTTGGTAAAGCATACCAGACAAGTATTCAATCCAAGATTGGACTGTTTCAGGAGGAGTAGTTTCCTTCATGTGCTTCAAGGCTTCATCTAATAAAACATCTCCAGTGGGTTGGTCAGTACGAACAACAACCTTCAAAAACGGTTCTCAATAAAATATTTAATTATAATAAGAATAAATGTGCAAAATATTTAGTAAAAATCATCATCCCAAACTACATATTTTTATTATATATATATATATATATATATATATATATATATATGCTTTTTTACTAAAAAATGGGTAAATTAAGCATACAAAGAAGCCACTGTTGTTTGGGAGCATAAAGTTTATTGGAATGGGACTAGTTTCGATATGTAGTTTCCCAATCATCTTCAGCCATAAACTAAAAGACATTGACAGAAACTGAAATACTGGAATATATAATAACAGGCAAATGACATTAATATGGAGTTTTTTGCCAATTTCTTTTAGTTTATGGCTGAAGATGATATGGGAGCTATATATCGAAACAAGTCCCGTTTTAATAAACTTTATGCTCCCAAACAGTGGTTTCATATATATATATATATATATATATATATATATATATATATATATATATATATATATATATATATCTTTGAATTTGGCATGAATGGCAAGATACAAGTTTTCTCATCAACATCAGTGCATATAGAAATCTGACCACTGATTGGTGAATGCACTGTGCTTACTCCTCCATAGGTAAGTAGATCTTATACACATCATCGGACAACCACAACAATTGCAACACTGCTTTTCTTCTTCTCCTGACTCCACAGTGCAACTCATACAGATAGATCCCTCTTCTCCACTTACTACAGATTAGATACGGGTCTCCCCTTCACCCCAGGATGACAAAGGTTCCTGAGATACGGGTCCCCCCTTCACCCCAGGATGACAAAGGTTCCTCCCTGATCACTAGTTGATATTAAAAAAATAGATCCCCCAAGTAAGGACTGGCCAATGATGTCCTTGGGCTCACCAGCATGATTGATGGATTGTTGTGCTGATCTTTATGTCTAGGGGATCTAAACTTCCGGATGAAGGATTGCATCCATAAGAGAAAGCTGGATGGTGCAGAATAATCTATTAATGATCCGTTGGACTGTGGGGTAGAAAGAATCCCCTTACCAGCTACTGATGCACATCATATAAGGTGACTAAGCTCAAATAGGGGCCACTTACCTAAGAAGATATGTACATGAAAGTTTTGATACTGTTTACCCAAATACAATTGTGTGTAGAGAATGTGTGTTTGATTGCGACATGGGATCTATTCTCGAAATTTTTCCTCTGGCTAGATTTTTTTTTTAAGAACTCATCTGGCAACTGCCTACTTGGGCATTAGTCGCCGTATTAAAGCTGGCCTAGTTCTAGGCTACTTTAAAATAAAATTAAAGGGACGAAAAACACCCCAAAAGGGGGGAAAGGAAGCAAGCTCCAGCATCGGGGAAAGGTCCTCCTCCCCTGGCGCAGGAGCCTGCGACCTACAAAAAAAACAAAAAAACAACTAGTTAAACACAAGGGAGAAGGCCGGCCTCCCCCCAAAAGTCTATCAGTCCACCAGTCATGGTGCACGCACTCGTCCCGAGTACAAGGGACAGGCGGTAGCGACCACGCCCATCCCGGTACCGGGACCGGTAACGTGCGCGAAAATCACCCAGACTGGGACATTCGACAAGAATGTGCCGAACAGTCTGGGGGACGACGCAGTCATCGCAATAGGGCGTAGGCGAGTGCTCCAACAAATAGAGATGCGTCACACGAGTGTGCCCGATTCGGAGACGACAGAAAGCGACCTGAGGCCTTCGCGGCATTGGGGATAGGTCCATGGAAACAGTCGCAGCGCAATGGCACGCAAATATAAGTTCCCTTCGACCGTCTCCCATCTTCTTTGCCAAGCATTCCGATGAGCTGCCCATATTCCGGCCATGTAGTCGGTGTGAGGAAGAGTGAAACGCTGGTCCGGTCGCAGAGTCGCCGCGAACTCTTTGGCGCCCTCATTCCCCGCAATTCCCCCATGTCCAGAAACCCAGCAGAAGATAATCTCGACATCCACCCGGCTCGCCAAAACCGTGGCGTCACGGATATCGCGAACCAGGGGATGCGGAGATTCCAATGCCCCGAGAGCACTCAGGGCGCTTTGTGAGTCGCTATAGATCACAATCCGGTCTCCGAACCGGGCACGTCGCGTAATCTCCCGTACCGAGTGGTGTATTGCCACCAGCTCAGCCGTGAAAACAGACGCAGCGCCTGGCAGAGCCCCGCTGACTTCAAACAGAGGGGATACGGCGTGGAAGCCGACCCCCTCTTGGGACTTGGAGCCATCCGTATACACTGGCACGGTTCCAGCGTGACACGATGTGTGCTCCAAAAAGGTCGAACGCAATAGTCCCGGCGCCGTACAAGCTTTGGGAGCAGAGGCGTGGCGACAAATAGCAAAATGTGGTACCCTCCAGGGTGGCGTCCTGGGCAGAACCAGGGGTGCCACCGGCCCAAGAAGGAGTTTCCTGGCCCTAAACCCAAAGGGCTTAGGGTATGACTGGCGTCTCTCGGCGGCATAGGCACCATCAAGATCAGCTGCAGAAGCAGTGAGAGCTGTTGGCGACTGAGGGAGGCGCCGGGCTCGCGCGTACAGGCGGGTGATGCACTGCACGCGGCGCAGAGCGAGTGGCATCTCCCCAGCATCGACCAACAGGCTCTCAATGGGGGAAGTGCGGAAGGCACACGTCGCAAGTCGAAGGCCGGTGTGGTGGATCCAATCCACCTTCCGCAATAAACGCTCGGTTGCGGATGCATAAAACTCGCATCCGTAGTCGAGCTTTGAACGAACAAAGGATCGATACAAAGTAAAGCAATAGCCCTATCAGCGCCCCAAGCGCTGAACGTCACGGAACGGAAAATATCCATGGCGCGGGTACAAGAGACCCTAAGGCTGCGAATTTGCGCCGCCCAGGTGAGGCGTCGGTCAAATACAAGACAAAGGAAACGGTGCGATTCAACCACTTCCAGGCGCACCCCATTAAGAAACAAATCTGGGTCGGGGTGGAGCCGTGGATGGCAGCAGAAGTGCACCACCATAGTCTTGGCCAAAGGAAAACCGAAACCTGTGCGCTTCGGCATAGCGAGAGACGCGGTTCAATGCCTGTTGGAGTCGACGCTCCAGAGTTGGCATCGGGGCCACGCCAAAAGAGATCGAAGGGCGTCCACGTAGAGCGTAGAGAGAACATCTTCCGGCAGCACCGAGGTAATGCCGTTGATGCTCAGGGCAAAGTGTAACACTGACGACACTTCCCTGCGGGACAGCCTCTTCCTGCTCCATTGGGTCGGAAAGGGGTCCCCCCACCCGTACGCGGAATCGACGATCTCGCAAAAATTCAGATATAAACATTGGGAGGCGTCCCCTCGCCCCCATCGTGTGGAGAGTCTCCATGATACCGTATCGCAATGCGTTTTCATAGGCCTTCTCTAGATCGAAAAACACCGTGGCGTAGTGCTGTCTACGAAGGAAGGCCTCGCAGACGGCATTTTCCAGTCGGAGCAGAGCGTCCGACGCGGTGGAACTTGCAGAAGTCACACTGTGCATAAGACAGATGGCATACGCTACCAGGAAAAAGGCTAATCTAACATTTACCAATTTCTCCATCAACTTGCACACCTGGGTTAGCGAGGCCATGCCTCGCTCACCTAGGTGTCGAAGCATGGCGTACAGGACATCGTCCGGACCATGGGCGGTGTCGTTGAAGGGTTCTCAGACTCTCAAGGTAAAGTCCAGCCTGCGGGCATGCACGACATCACGACGTGCATTGAATGCTGGCGGAGCAGCATCACGGTTAGAGAATGCGGAGAAAGCGGTCGCGAAGGATTCCGCCACGGACGCGGGGTCCGAGATTGTGGTCCCATTCTCTTGGAGAACGGGAGGGGGGTCCTGCGAGAACTTGCCCCGAATCCTTTGGACTCGCCTCCACACCTCTGCCAGAGGGGTCTTCCCGTTGAGCGAAGACACGTATGCCCGCCAAGAAGAGCGGCTGTGCATCCGAAGAGCACAAAGATAGATCAAGGCAAGAAAATGAAGCAGTTCTCGGGCAGTGATGCATAAACTCATTGAATTTATGACACCTATCTCGAGCTCTTCGATCAGATCGGCAAGGACTTGTCCCCTGGGATTTATTGAGTAATCTCCCCGGAGAGGATGCCTGCCGTTCAGATCTCCAAGCAAGAGAAAAGGCCTCGGCAACCCTGCCATAATGCGGCGGAAGACCCCCGCGTCGAAGTCAGCTGACGGTGGAATGTAAGCAGAAATGATAGTATACCTCCTATCCAGGTGAAGCTGCACAGCCACTGCTTGAAAGGAGGTATTTAAAGTGAAAGTAAGAATGGAGAAACCATGCCGGGTGTAAACCGCACATCCCTCAGCCTGGCCATCTTGTGGTGGTGGGGTTGCAAAACCCTTATACCCCGGGAGGGTGGGCAGGAACACGCGCCTAGCATGGTCTCCTGCAGGAGACCATTTCGCCTTAAGGGAAACGGTCACGCTGGGGGAAGGGGGGGAGCCCTGGTTTTAGCCGGGCTGGGTGTGAACCCTTTGTGCCACCACCTTTACCAGGGGAGCGCCCCGGTTGAGTAAAACCCGCAGAAGGGATCTGAATGGGCGCGCAAACAACCGTGCTCGTTGGCCTGTATGGGCCAGGAGCAGAGGGTGCCTTTCTAACTATTGAGGCATATGACGTCTCAGGCAGAGCCAGGCCCACCAGGACCAAGTCCTTAGTCTCGTGGAATTAGAGTCGATCCTAACCTGGATGGCCAGGATCTCTTTCTCAGGAGATATGCACCACATTGCTTCGAAGAAGCGGGGGGCGGCTCTCCGTAATTGACACACTTGGCCACACACGATTTGGACTTATCGTGTGCAGCCTTGGAGCAATTTACACATACTTCAGGTGACCCCGACTTTGGAAGTCTACATGAACGATTTGAATGGCCAAAGCGGTGACAGTAATAGCGCTGCCGCGGCAGTGGCTCGAATGCCTTCATGCGATAGCAATACCAACTGGCATGCACCGACTCAGGGAGCTTGTCACAGTCGAACGTGACGAAGAGTGTAGGGGTGGGTCTCGAGGCCACTCCCTGTTTTCTCATCACACGTTCAACCTTGACCGCCACATGGTTAGCCAGCTTTAAAGGTGATGTCCTCTATGGAGTAGTCATCGAGTTCCCTAGCATAAACTACTCCTTTCACAAAGTTCATGGTAGAGTGCGGCATCACACTCACCGGGGTGCCATCAAGTGTCCGAAGAGCACTTATCTTGGCCGCCTTGGAGGGATCCGCCGCATTTGCCAGAAGGCTCCCGTCCGAGAAACAGGTCACCTTCGGCTCTCTACCAATTACATTAGCTAATGCTCTCCTCTGATGGATCATGTTGCCCTTGGCAAACATGCTGCCATCAGTAGAGCAAATAACGAGGAAGCGTTTGAAGCCAGCAGGCTCGAAAATGCCAGGTAACCTCTGAATGAGGGGCCCAATGTTATTGAGGCTCCGCCCAGTGCACTTTTGGTCTTAGTCATAGGGAGGGGCTCCGCACCCAGGGGGGAAGAGGGCCAGATGTGCCGATCTTGGCTTAGGTGCTTACCAAAGTGGCAGCAGACCCATCCATCCCGGCAGCCCCCGCGGATCGAGAGGAGCCCCGAGTCTTCTTAGTCTTCTTCTTTTTAGGAGAGGAGGGCGGGGAATGAACCCTCTTCTCCCCTCCACCGGCAGAAGCCCCTACGACAGATGGACCAGCCTCAGCCAGGTCCTTCTCCGATATGGATCAGGTCCTGGTAGTCGCAGGGACACTGGTTGGAGGAGATCCCTTCCCTCCTTGTACTGCCTTGGAAACCCAGGCTTTTTGAGGAGGACCTTGCATAGGGGCGGATTTGGGTTCGGGGCTTGGCACCGAGCCCAGATTCCCTCCCATGGAAGGCCTTACCATCTAAGGCTGGGTTGCCTCCCAGGACAGCGCAGGTCCCATTGTCAGCGTCACTAGTCATGTGTGGGGAGGCACAAGCCTTGACCCTAGCAAGGTTCAATATTCTTGCCAGCGGGTCTTTTGAGGGAAGCGACCGAAGGGGCCTGGCTTCCCTCTTCTCCCTAAGGGGGTTTGCCCTACCGAGCCGCTTCACTGGGGAGCAGTCAGCTATGAGCTCACTGCTGGCTTTCTTGGCAGTCCCCTAGGAAAGAAAAGGGGAGACTGCCGCTGGAAAAAGGTGGTACCCGAAAGCACCTACAGAGAAGGGGGTGAGGGGAAGTCCCATACACCCATAGGTGAAGGAGAGGAGTAAGCCTCCTCTCCGGTTAGAGAAATATGGAGGGTCCCTTGCACAAGCATAAGGGGGGGGGGAACCTCCATTTTTTTCTGTGGTGTTGATGAACAAGGGGAAATAGGGAGAGATTTTGCATTTTTTATATTTTCATTCATGGGCATGGTGACCTTATTTGTGCCACGGGAAGCAATCGCTCATCACCCCTTGCAGTAGCCCACTCAGTAAGGGGTGCGTACAGAACCTGGCAGAGCCAGGTGCCGCCATTTCGGACCACCCTCCTGCCTGTTGTCCTGGCAGTCCCTCAGCATGGCGGCTCCACCTTGGACACGGCTTAAAAAATTAATAGATTGTGAAGTGAGAAGGAAAGGGGATGTGAGGAATGTATGGGTGGGGATGAAGCAGGTTGTTAAAAACCCACCATCCTGAACCAGAGCTCAGGGGTTAGGGAACATTGACCCCTCCACCCTTAGCCCCAATCCAGGATGGTTGGCTAAGAAGAGGGTCAGCATCTACCCTGTGAAATTAGAGGCTGACTGGGAAAAGTTGTGGGAGAGGTTGTATGAAAAGCAACGAAGTAAGGGAGAAATACAGGCTGTCTGAAAGGAGAAGAGGCTAAGCTGGGGTCGGAAGGCGTGCTGAGTCCCATCAGCATGGCCGGCAGGATAGCAAATTCCCGCGCCCCTTACAGAGTAGAGAGGGGTGGTGTACTCATTGTAGACAAGACAGAGAAACTGGTTCAGCAATCCAAAGTGAACCTGGACGGATGAATTTTTCAGCGGGTCTTCCTGTTAAGTGAAGACACATATACCATCCAAGAAGAGCGGCATATGTGGTTTGAAACATAGTGGAAACTAGGCCTAGCTCAATGAAATTTACTGACAGTGAAGTCATTCGGATGGCGCTTATAGCACATGTAAGCATAACACTTCTGTTTGAGGGCAGCCATGATGGAAGTGGTCAGCATGCAAAACAGCCAGAGGTTCTAGGAATAGAGGCTAGGCCCACAGTGATGAGTTTGCCAGAGAAGAATTCAACGGCCTCATCTACCGACGGCTCAGAAAATTATATTTGAATGGGAAAGTAATCACTACCGTGGAGGTCATCGATCACTACCCACACAAAATCAGGCTGTACATCCAGAGAGTGCAAAGCTAGATAAAAGCAGGAAAATGAAGCGGTTCTCAGGCAGTGATGCATAAACTCATCCACATTTAGAACACCTATCTCTTGGCAAGGACTTGACCCCTGGGATTAATCGAGAATGGGCCTTGGCAACTGTGCCATGATGCGGCGGAAGGGGCTATTCCAAAGAAGGGGGGGTGAGGGGTAACCCCTGCACCCATAGGCATGGAAGAGGGGGAGGTAGAAGGAGAGTACTGTTTAATTTCTCACTATTGGGCATGGTGACACTTTTTGTAGCATGGGATGCATATGCTAATCACTCCCATGCTGCATGGTGACTCCCCCTTAAGCTTGGTGTAAAATTGATAGACTGTGAAAGAATGGGGTGCAAAGTCACATTAGCATTGCAGCCAGGAAGACAAATCGCTGCACCCCTTATGAGGCATTAATTTCAATGGGGTAAACTGCCTTGATATCTGAGCAAATTAAGTTATGATCTCAGTCACAGAACGAATTATATTCATAAGTCACTGTATTTTCAAAAAATGAATAATATTATTTAAAAAAAAATTAAAATAGTAATTCTGTTAAAACGAATCTTATCTGTTCCCTTTTCTGAGTCAAACAACTCACAAGAAGCAAAATGGCACAGGGCCATTTTGCCTTAATGAAAACAGTCACTAGTGGGGAGGGAGGGGTCTGGTTTTAATCAGAGGCTGGGTGTGATCCCTTTGTGCCATCATCTCTATCAGGGAAGCTCCCAGGGTTGGTAGAACCTTGATTGGATGTGCCAATCTTGGCCCAGTCACTTGCAAAAATGGAGGCAGACCTGTCCATCCCTGGAGTGCCTATGGAGGTCCCTCCTCTCCTTGTGAGTCCTCAGCAACCCAAGCCACCCAGCTAAGGACTCAGGTTCAGTGTTTGGCACCTCGCCCAAGTTAATCTCATGGATGATCCTGGCATCTGGGTCACTTCCGGAACCATGTCCATCTCAGAGGGCGAGGAGCTCCATGATCCCTCTTCCCCTCCCTTGAGGCATAACAGATTCTCCAATAGAGGAGTTAATCTTCAGGCGAGGGTACGGGCAGGGGGGAAGGGGCACAACAACACCCTGCACGAGTGTAGGGGGCATGAATCGGTGGGCCCTATCCAGCCACTCCCACCAGGAGCAGTCAATTTTGGAGACTGTCTGCTCTCTTTTCAGTCCCCTGTGATAGTAAAGGAGGGACTGCCACTGGTGGGAAGGAGTTAACCAATATTACTTCCAAAGAAGCATGTGAGGGGAAATCCACCACACCAGTAGGCCTAGGAGAGGAGTAAACCTCCTCCCCTGTAGAAGAGGGTTTGGAGGGGGGGGGGGAAAGCCTCCTTTTCGGAGGTAGAGCTGCCCAATGGCAGTTCCAAAGATGGCATGGGGGAAGTCTATAAGTCACATGATGGTGAGAGGGGAGCACCTCCACAGGTCAAAGTGATGCCTCAATTTTCCTCTCCCTTCCTGACACTTTGAGAGGGTGAGGCCATGCTTGGAGACGCATCTCCATACTCTTTCCCACTATTGCTTTCTATTATAACTATATTATAAAGGGATGGGGATGTATTTTTAGAGGGGAGGGGAGAGTTGTGTAGCCAGGAGTAGTTGAAGATGTCTGTGAGTGCAGATATGGTTGTAGGGCCGAGGCATTTTAGGTGGATGGTACAGATGTGGCCTGGGTCTTTAGTTTTAAAGTTTTTGACTGATTTAATGTTGAGAGTAGAGTCATAGAGGAAAGGCAGTGGCAGCAATGTGCAAATTGTGTAGGTGTTTACTGTCTCTCTATTATTGTAGCTGGTAGTTGGCCTATTTTTTAGTAGTGAGTCATGAGTTAGTTGCACTGCTCAGTTAGACTTAGGATTTTGTTGTCTCTGGTGAGGAAAGATTAATGTGTTGGGTTGGTCGGGTGTGAAATAAACATTTTTTATTGTTTGCCCAGAGGTTGGGAGTCATTGTGTGTATGTGATGATACTTCCCAACAGATTGAAATTCTTTGCCCAACCACAAGATGGCTACACCCATGAGCAGTGCCATTTTGGAATCCATTTTGCTGGGAACAGCCTGCTGCCTGGCCTTTGTAATGCTGGGTGAGTCAGTCAGTGAAATTCTCTGGCTACAAGTGGTGGTAGACTTCAGATTTGGTGTGTGTTGGTCCCCTATAATTAGTTTGCTGCAGTTCATTAACTTCATTTTAATAATTGATTATGACTTGATGCTTTTTCAAATGCACATTATTGAAAACTATATTACAGTATATACCAAATATCACAAAAAATACACTAACAGAAATAAATGAGTAGCTAATGATTTGTAATACAAGTGCTACAGAACTTAAATTTGTTGTTTTTCATGTGATGCAAGTTCATGAAATGCTCTGACAATCTATATTATTTTATAGATATTATAATATATTTCTTACAATTACCATTTTGTTTGCAGCCTTAAAATGCCCACTGGAAGTGGTAGATAGAAGACAGCAGAATGGAATGAAGTTGATAAATTTGAAAATACTGAAAAGAAGGTTGCATGTAAGCATTGCAAAACAGTTATTAGTGCCAAGATAGAACGGGTGAAAGCTCATCTTGCAAAGTGCTCTAAAAGAAAGCATGATGAGGTGGATCGTGATGAGAGTGAATTAGCTAGTTTATTCTGGAAGCGTTTGTTGAGGGAGTAAAGCAACCTACAGGCAGTGTTAGTGTAGTATCTGGTAGTCGCCAGACATCTAGAAGTTCCACCCCATTCAACACATCTGATAATGAACCAGGTGGCACTCGTGATAGCCCATGCACCAGTTCAAGTGTAAACAGTGGTAGTGTGACATCTAGCTCTTGCTCTCCCCAGGCAAAGGCACTCAAACATGATCAGAAAAGAATGGATGCCTATGCTCTAAGAACAACATTGGAGCAGAAGCGGTGCTTTGATCTGCAAGTTGCATGTTTCTTTTTCTCAGCTAATATACCATTCCTGGCAGTAGAAGGGACTGAATTTGTGAAGTTAGTGAAGATGTTATGCCCTGGGTATAACCCACCAAACAAGAAGAACTTAGCTGGAGAATTACTAGATGTCATTAATAGTGAAGTAGTTACTAAAATAAAAAGATAAAATGCAACAACATACCATTACATTGATGCAAGATGGCTGGAGTAACACAAACATTTACAATGGAAAGTCATTATATCTTCTCTCAGTACTGGACACCGGATCAGAAACAAAGACTGCAGAATTCTGTGCTATGCTGACAGAGAATGCTATGACTCAAGTAAAAGAGGAGTTTGGAAAGGGACACTATACAGCATTAATTTAAGAGTATATAGAAAATGAACCAAAACAGATTTAAAAAAACAGAGGTGTGTATTTAAACTGGGTTTTAAGAGTGTTAACAGCATTAACTAAAAGAGAATATTGAAAATAAACCAAAAAGATAAAAAAACCCAGAAGTGGGTTTTTTAACCATTTTTTTTAAGCGGGTTTTGGGGGAAAAATAAGTGGGCAGGTTTTTTAATTGCCAACCCTGAAAACCATAGCCTAACTTGGATTAATAAAAACTTGTTCAAAAAACAAATTATTATTTACTCATATATCACCACTTTTCAAATCCAGATTAAAGAAACTTCTCTAAATATGAAATGATAAACTCCTACCTAAAGTAATTTAAACTTACTTTACGATTTAAAAGCGATTTTCTCCTTAGTCCAGCTTTCTCCAGTTCAACTCTTCCTCGTAGAGCTAATTCTATAAGTATACATCCTCTTAATCCTGATGAAATGCAATCATTCCAAAAACTTGTGTATCCCTAAAAAAAAAAAAATATTAAATTACTAAAAAATGTTGCCACAAAATTAGAAAAAGCAAAGCAACAACAATGGAGTATAAAAAAAGCTGGGCTAAATATCTTACTACTTCCTATTAAGTTTGTACAATGTTTAAGGGAAAAGAGTATCTCAAAAACAGGGTTCAATACTTTTATAGTACAGTTTAACCCTTAAAGCGCCAGGCTAATTTGCTTGAACTTGCCTTGGGTGAAATTACAAAAGGTATACGTTATCAAAAATAATTAAAATAAAATATTTAAATCCTTTTTTATAAATCAAATAATATATTTTAATTGAAAAAAATTATTCTATTGATATAATTAAAAAAATATTAATAAGTTTCTACCTATTTATAATTATGATTGATAATTCTCAGTTCTTCCACAAATTTTCAGCCAAATCCATGGTTAGTTTAGGCATTTTAAATCAGTTAGGCTTTAAAACCTCTTTCTAATTATAGAAAACAGTAGTGCTATTCATGGGAGATTATTTTATATCTTAACTTTTACAAAAATTTGCTCAGGAAATATTTTTGACCTATAAAACTATTTTCCAGACAAAATAGGCTTGCGCTTTAAATAATATACTAATTAGATAAAAAATGAAAAACATAAGTATTTAACCAAAAAGAAGGAAAAGTCATCAAAAATGGTGTGTTTATACAGCTGTGAGTATTAACTCAGCCAAACAAAGAAGGACTTTGCTAAGCAATTTATGCATTTTTATTATGATTACTCACTAACATAAGAGTTTGACAAAAAAAATAATGAATTATCATAATAATCAGGGCGAATAAGAGTCTAAAAGTGAAAGGCCACAAAAGGCCCTTGGGGGATTATGTAGCACTAAATTATGTTATTTAAAGACCCTAGGCCTATTAATCTCTTAAAATTATAAGACTTACAAAAGTTCTAAGCAACATACTAATCCAGATGCTCAAATACAATAAAACTTAGAACAAGCTAATTGCAAATAATTATAGTGTAAAGGATACACTAATAAGTAAATTAGTTGATTAATTAAATCCAATAAAAATGCTTATTTATTATGGGCCCTATTATATTTCACTTTTACCTCTGCAAAACTAAAGGCTAAAATTTCTATTAAATTTGTGATAAGTATATATCAAACCACCACTAAGTGTAGCAATGTAAAACCTATTAGACCTATTTTTGTGATACGAGGGGTGGTCAATAAGTTTCGCAATTCGGATATAAGGAAACGAGATGAGGAAAAGTATTTTATTACTTTTCAATATAACTACCCTCGACCTCAATGCACTTGCGCCATTTGTCCCTGAAGCTTTGAATTCTGACAACCAGAAATCTCCCGACTGCTGTTCAATCCACTCCTGGACGGTGAGCTGGACATCTTCATTGTCCCCAAACCGGCGTCCGCGCAGTGCAGCCTTGAGCTGGCGGAATAAAAAGTAGTCGCTATGGGTCAGATCTGGACTGTAGGGGGGATGGTTGAGCTCCTCGAATCCGCACTCGCGCAGGGCAGCTTGTGCAACTCTGATCCTGTGGACTTTGACGACGTTGAAGTCGATCTTGGGATGTGAGGTTTCTAGGGACCCAACAGGCAGAGACCTTGGTCATGGTCAAATTGTCGTGGATGATGTTCATAACACTTCCGTGTGATATTCGAAGTTCTCGCTCGATTTCTTCGACTTTCACCCGTCGATTTTTGAGGATCATCCTCTCCACAGGGGCCACATTGTGCTCATTGGTCATATCTAACATGTGTCATCTTCAAGGGACTCACAACGATGGCGGAACTCCCTATTCCAGCGAGCAATGGTTACATAGGAATGGGCGGTGTCGGTGTACACTGCAACCATGCATTCATGGATCTCTTTTGCATTCTTGCCTTCCTTGGTCAAAAATGTGATCACTGCGCGGTGCTCAACCTTCTCCATTGTTGAAAAATTTGTGACTGACGCTCTGCAATCAGCTACTGCTTCTTAAATAGACGAGGCAGGAGCGTGCGGCTGCAGGTCCTGACTTGTCATAACTTGTCCTAACACCCCCACAAACAGCCATCCCCCTTCCTCTGTTTTACCCTATCGATTCGCAAAACTTATTGACCGCCCCTCATATATGTAACATAAGTAACTATAGTGAACACTTAAGTAAGCTTTGATGGCCAAGTTAGAGCTATGACATGCCTCCTTTTGTTATATCTTTATTATTATTGCAAAAGCTTAACTGCACTATTTTACAGCAGGGTCAGTCTCTGTCAGATCAACCAGTGCCTAACATCCTCATCTCTCAGATTTTGCTGAAATTTGGTTTCTAGGAAGGTTTTGGGCCCTAAACCCATTTCCAAAATTCTAAGGTCAATCCGACCAATGGTTTGGGAGATATGACCTAGGGTATTTTGAGGTCAGTAACATTTGGCAACCCATAACTAGTGTAATAATAGTTATAATTATATAAAAGTATATATATTTAGAATCAGATATATATATATATATATATATATATATATATATATATATATATATATATATATATATATATATATATATATATATAAAAATTTACAATTGGAAAAAGACAAGGAATCCAAATATGAGAGTTTTAGAACTCTAAGTTAAAAAATAAAAAATTCATATATTTTCAAAAATTTGAAGTCAAATTTTGGGGGTATCAAAACTGAAAAAACTTTATAGATATGAAAAATGAAGGCCTATGCTTTGGCTATTTGAATCAGTAAAAAAAAAGAAGAGTTTGTTTATGTTAGCAGTTTTCATGTAACTAACACATAAGTGAGCGTCATATTTATAAGTTGTCTGTCAATTCTATATATTTTTCACACACAAGCTCCTAATTTGATCTATAGAAATTGAATATAAAAAACAAAGGTACAGCTCCTGACTATTAGAAACAGCCATAAAAGGGTTGTTTATCTTGGTATTTTTCATGTAATTAACTTATAAGTGAAAACAATTTTGTACAAATTGTTTGCCAATTTTATAGCTTTGATATCAATTTGATCTTGAACTCTCAAGAGTTCAATAAAAATTGTAATTCACTACCAATAATATATAGTTAAAGTAGTGAAATGAAAAGAGAAATCTCACATGTAGCTTAAAAAATCTTGTTGCAACAAAGCGGTGTGTGTCTGTCTGTAGGGCCATTCTCCCACCCCCTTTTACATATATCTTTCCCTACCCTTGTGTGAGTGTGTGAGTATAATTTGCCTTCCGATTTTTTATTATGAATACAAATAATAACTGATTGTACTCTCTTTTCAGAGATATAATTTTTCTAAATATTTAGACAGTTAAAATATATCTATATAAATAATTGTTTGTCCAGCGCATTGGGATATTACCCTAGGTAAGATTGTTTCCTTGTTAAAGTACTAATAGGCTCAAAATTAATTTTAACGAGAGATAGCAAAGTCCATCACCAGATTTTTCTTGGAAAATGCTATACCAAAATTTCTCTGGCTCTTTTTAGTATTGCATCTGGTATCTTCAAAGAGTGAAGCTTCAGCGGACTGCAAGAGAAATCCTCAAGGCAAGTGCACCACCCAGCCCTGCCCTGAAATGGAGGGCATTACCTGCATTGGCTGACAAGCCTTTGCCCCTTCTTATTGGACGCCAACTACTTCCACCACCACCCCAGCCTTCAAGTGATATTCATATGCCTCTTCTTGTTTGGGTGTTGTTGTTTTGATTTGTCATGTTGTGGTGGAGCGAATGTGAGTGTGTGTATAAGGGGCCATTCCCCCACCCCTTTTCTCAATACCCTCTCCCTCCCTCTGTAAGAATGTGTGTGTGAATGGGAATGGGTTTGTTTTTTTGTTTTTTTATTGATTAGCATGTTATTATAAGATGTTTTTTTTCTTTCCAGGTGCCATATTCTGGAAAGGACTTAGTGTCATATATCTTTATATAGCAAACAAAATATTACTTTGTCTTAAGTAAATTTAACGAAGAGCCCTATTAGTATTGTTAAGGAAAGAGGGCTTAGAATAGCCACGCAAGAGTGATAAGATCACTTCTCTTCCATCAAGCGCAGAGGTGCCAATTGTTAGGAAGTCATAGGCATTTTACTCACTCGAGTGGCAGGTGTCTGGACGTCCCCCATTCCTCTTTGTACCACGTGAGGCCTTTGTTTGTTAACTATATATTGACTGTTGTAGTCGAGATTTTTTTGGTTGCTTGTTTGATTTTTTTATTGTTCTTAGGATCGATTAATAATATTTATAAGTGGGACTTATTTATTTTTTCTGATTTCATATAGGATTTTTTTGTATTTTTTGTGAATAGTAACGAGATCTCCAATATAATCGCCTTTCTCTATTGTAGATATTTTGTACATTTTTTGTAAGTAAAGGGACTGTATATACAATCCGTTTCATTCTCCTTCGATTTCTCATGTCCGGATTAGTGTATGAAGCGGGTTGGATCGATTGGGGGTTAGTCTAGATTTTCGGCCCACTACAATGTGGACCTTGTTGTATAGCCTGTCTTATTTTGTTTTCGGTTGGAGAAGATTAATTTGTAAAGCGTATTTATTTTGAACGTGCACCGGTGTTTATTTATTTTGTTTGTAAATATAAACTGTAATTATAACTGTACTTTTTTTTGTAAAGTAAAGGACTGTATATCAAATCGTATCAATTCTTCCTCGGGGTTCTCAAGGTCCATAAATCCTAGGATAAGGTTGGAACGCAGGTTTAGTGTTGCTTTTGGCCCACTACAGCTGTATACAAAGATCTTAGGGTTTACAGTGTCTGCAGTACAGAAAGAGAGGCTTGCATGATGCAACTTTGCAAAGATTGCAAAGCAAAGGGTGACTGTTGATCATTGTACAATGGTAGACAAGGTGGAGCCACTTCATGAATACTTATCATTAACCATGAAAATATCCTGCATGGTTCATCATCATTTTGTTGTACAGCAGCAATCACAGTACTTAAAACAGTTGAAAGAAACACCAGCACCTAAGAGCGAGGCAGTTATATTAGGTGATTTCTCTGAAAACGATTTTTCATTATCCAAAATGCTGCCTTTAGATTACACTGGGACAATTGACAATGTACAGTTCACCCTTTGTCATCTATTATAGATCATCTGCAGACGAGGAACCTAACCATTTTAGTGTTGTTGTGCCCAAACAACACTATAATGGTTTACTCATTTATAATAAAGCTTATGAACTATGTTAAATTCAGATGCCCACAACTGAAGAAGGTGTACTATTTTTTGGATGTATGTGCTGGCCAATATAAGAACAGATACAACTTCACAAATCTCTGTTACCATGAAGAGGATTTTGGTTTGTCTTGTGAATGGCACTTCTTTGCTCATCCCATGGCAAAAATGCATTTGATGGGATTGGGGAAACAATGAATAGAGCTAATGCTCATGACAGTTTGCAGAAAACTACAGAGAGGCAAATTCTTACACTAGAAGACATGTTTCAGTTTTGTGAAGAAAACTTGAACAAGATAATAAAATTTTTCTTTGTAACTACATCTGATTTGAAAGATGCAGAACAATGGTTAGAACATGATTCAAGGACAGTAGGACTATTCTGGGAACTCAGAAATATCATAGATTTGTTCCCATACACAAGGAAGAACTGATGGTGTATCTCATTTCAAGTGGCATTGGAGAAAAAAGAATAAGGAAAAGTCATATTGTGGTGGAGCGAATATGAGTGTGTGAAAAAGGGCCATTCTCCCACCCCTTTTCTAAGTACCCTCTCCCTCCCTCTGTAAGAATGTGTGTGTGAATGGGAATGGGTTTGGTTTTTGTTTGTTTGTTTTTTATTGATTAGCATGTTATTATAAATTTTTTTTCTTATCTTTCCAGGCGCCATAATTTGGAAAGATAAGAGGGCAAGCACTTGTAAATTACCCCTGTAATTGAAGCTATAACTGTTATTATTATTATACCAAAGGCCATTAGTATAGGACAAGGGTTCCAGGCCATGTTCTGTCCTATTTGATTGTGCATAAAATAGTTTAGCTTTAACGAAGGAGGGCTTATTAGAGCCACACAACTCTAACAAGGTTACCTATCTTAGTCCAAGCTCGGAGGTGCAATTTTGAATACAAAAATTTTGTAAGTAAAGGGACTGTATAACGTGAGCCCATCTTTTGTTGTTGATTGACTGTAGTAACCCAAATTTTATTTGGGTTGTTTGATTCTTATTGTTCCTAAAATCAATTAATAATAATTATAAGTGGGACTTATTTATTTTTTCTGATATATATATATATATAGGCTCATTGGGTGCACATTTACCCATATTTTTGTAAATATTGTATTTTTTTTGTGTTAGTAAAAGACTGTACATATAATCCGTTTCATTCTCCTTCGATTTCTCACGTCCGGATTAGTGTAGGAAGCGGGTTGGATCGATTGGGGTTAGTCTAAATTTTTCGGCCCGCTACATTTGGCGCCCGAATAGGGACGTGAGACTTCGAAACCGGGAGCGTGACGGGATTGGATTGCAGTCCATACCCAATTAGCGTGGCAGGTAGTTTGATTGTTTTTCACCTTTGTCTATCGCTGTTACTAACCTAGGAGGATGGCTTCTGTGGAACAGGGCCTCCATGATGAGATTGTGAGACTGAGGCTGGAATTGAGGCAGAAAGAGGAGGAATGTATGATGTTGAGGAACGTGATTGATGGATTGAAGAGTGATGTGATGAGTATGGATGAGAAGACAGACAAGATGAGGAAAGAAATGGATGAGAGACAGAAGCAGGTCGACCAATGGATGAAGGACTTGTATGACATGATGAAGGGGTCAGGACCGGCCCTAGGACCCTCGACCTTGACCCCTGCTCCGACTGAAGGGGATGGGATCAATGGGAGTGTGTGCGAGTCTAGAGAGGATAGGGTGATTATGAGTGATAGGAAGGACGGAGAATGGAAGAGTGTTGAATGCAAGAGAAGAAGGAAGAGTGGTGCAAAGGGGAAGGATAGGAAGGTAAGAGGCAAGAGTGTGGACTCATTGTACTCGGATGAAGGAGAGAGTGATGGTATGATTGATATGAGTGAGAGTGAAGGCAGCTCAAGTGAGAGTGAAGTGAATGTGGGAAAGGGTATTTTGATAAGGGAAGTGCCAAAGATAGATAGATTTAGGTTACATGGTGGGAAAAGTGTGGAAGAATTCTTCAGAGAATTTGAGCGATATTGTAAGCTCAAGTACCCGGAGAATAAGGGATACTGGATGAATGTTTTGGGGGAATGTTTGGAGGGAAAAGTATTGGAGTTTTTCCGCGTGATTACAAGTGTGGGGGAACCAAGGTACGATGTGGTGAAGAAGCGGATGATTGGACAGGTGAAACGAATGAAAGAGAGTGTGAAGTATAAAAGGGTAAATGAATTTGAGAAGGCTCGAATGGGGAAAAGTGAAAGTGTGAACATGTATGCACATAGGCTTGAGAGTATGGCAAGAAAGAGGTATGGTGATGATGATGTAAATGAATGTAAACCACTGATGAGGAAGTTTTTGGACACGATCCCACGAAAGGTGAGTGAATGGCTGAGTGGAAAGAGAAAGGAGAGAATGAGACTGACAGGTGAACGGTTGATGTGGGAGGATGTGTTGGAGCTGTTGGAAGATGGAAGATTTAATGATGAAAGCGATCTAGAAGAGGATGGATGGTACAGTGTGAACGTTGGGGGTAAGAAGCCCAGGAGCTTTCATCCACCCCAGCAGTATGTCAGCTACAGGGATGCCCTGAAGGCTGCACCAGCTGGAGTGATGTCGAACTTCCTGGGCCGGCAGAATGGATGGGTAAATGGAGGGTGGTCAAATGGAAGGGGACAGATGAATTTCAAGCGTGGGAACGGATATATGAGAGAGAAACCGAGGTATGTCCCAGCAAACGAGAGATCAAATGGTGGGAGAAAGATTGTGGAATGTCATCGGTGTGGAAGGAAAGGTCATATGTTGGCAGAATGTAGGTGGACATCTGGAGCATGTTTTGGTTGTGGTAAGAAAGGGCATATGATAAAGGATTGCCAGGAAAGTGTGAAAGAGTGCTTTGAGTGTAAAGAAATAGGCTATTTGAAGAAAGATTGTCCGAGGTTGAATGGTGGAGCAACTGCTGGGGGGAGTGTGAAGTATGCTTGTGGTAATTGTGGAAAGGCTGGTCATTATGCGAGGATGTGTCGTGACCAGAGGAATGTATGTAGCTATTGTGCGATGGAAGGACATTCAAGTGAAAAGTGTTGGATTAGACTGAGAGCGCAAGGTGTGAATGGAAAGTCTGAAACGGGAAACTGAATTGTAAGAGGGTACCTGGTAAAGTATCCTCTGGGTGCATGAGTGTGAGTAATGTGTTGGTAAGTCTGTCGAGTGTGAAAGTGCTGTCTGGTAGGAAGTATGAGTGTCTGAGTGTGAAGGTGGAATTGAATGGAATTGAGTGTTTGGCTTTAATAGATTCTGGATGCAAGGCGAGCTTGGTGTATAAAGATGTGTATGACAAGGTTAGCGAGAAAGCCCTCCTGTCTGAGTGCAAGGGTAGTTTGGTAGGTATTGGTAATAGGAGAGTGCCTGTGATTGGAATGATAAGGTCAGCTGTTCGAATGCATGGTATGATGATGAATGAATGTGAATTTTCTGTGATTGATAAGGTGAGTAGTGAGTATGGTGTGATTTTGGGGTATGATTTTATGAAAACGAATCGTATGGTTGTGCATCCTGCGAGTGATCAGATTGAGAGAAAGATTGGTAAAAATGGGGTGTATAAGTTATATGTAGGGAAAGATGGTAGTGTTTTGAGGAGTGTGTTTACTGGTATTGAGGTGACTGCTATGGAGAATGTAAGACTTGTGAAGGGTGAAAGGGTGTCTGTTAGAGTGAGTTGGAGTAAGGATGTTAGTTTGAATGTGAGTGAGAACACTGTGATATTGGATGGAAAGGATGCGTGTTATAAGGTAAGGCATGTTGCTTGTGTGTTTGATGGCTTGATGAGAATGAATGATCCTTTTGTATGTGTGCAGGCGGACCCCAGTGTGAAAGGGCAGGTGAGGGGAATCCAAGTCGGAGATGTACTGGGCCACCTCTCCACTGTCAATGAGAGTAGGTATGGATGATAGTACGGATATCAGGGTGAATGTTGCGAATGAAAAGACATGTGAATGGATGTATAATGAGGTGAAGGACATGGTGAAATTGGATGGATGTTTGACTGAGTATGAAAGGGAGGATGTGTATCGAATGATATTTGAGCGAAAGGGAGCCCTCAGTAAGGGTGATCTGGATTTCGGGGTTGCAAAGCTCCCGGAATTCAAGATTGTCCTGAAGGAGGACTCCCCAATCTATCAGCGGCCGAGGCATTTCCCACGTCCGGTTGCTGATGAGATTGAGGAGCAGTGTTTGGAATTGGAGCAATTGGGGGTGATTGAAGAGAGCGAGAGTGCATGGAATAGTCCAATTGTACCTGTACGTAAGCCGGATGGAAGATTGCATCTGTGTGTGGATTATCGAAAGGTGAATGAAAGGACTGTGAAAGAAAGGTTTCCGATGTGTGTGGTATCTGAGTGTGTGTATAGTATGCATGGGATGGAGTGGTTTACGAAGCTGGATCTGGTACGGGGGTATTACCAGATGCCCATTGCTGAGGAGAGCTGGCCGGTAACTGCCTTCTCTTCCACAAAGAGGCATTATCAGTTCTGGAACCTCAGCTTTGGGTTGGCTAATGCTCCCAGAGCCTTCCAGCGGGCAATGAATGTTGTGTTGAGTAAGTTTGCAAGTAAGAATCTGATTGCGTTTATAGATGATATTTTTATTATGACAGACTTTTGAGGAGCATATGAGATTGGTTTATGATGTGTTGAGAACGTTGGAGAGTGTTGGTGTGAAGGTGAAAGTGGCGAAGTGTGAATGGTTTGCGAAAGAAGTGGAATTCCTTGGGCATATGGTGAGTGAGAATGGGTTGCGAAAATCACCGAAGTATGTTGAGAAGGTGCGAATGTTTCCTAAACCGGTGACTGTGAAGCAACTGAAGTCGTTTTGGGGTTTGATTGAGTTCCAGCGAAAGTTTATACGTGATTGTTCTGGTGTGAGTAAGCCTCTGACTGAGTGGATGGGCAAGAAAGGTAGTACGGTTGTCAAGTGGAATGATAAGATGAATGAGGCGTATGAGAGACTGAAAGAGGCAGCGGCTGAAGATGTTGAATTGGCTTACCCAGATTATAGTGTAAATGCAAAAATGCTTGAACTGTATACAGATGCGAGTGGGTATTGTATGGGAGGTTTTCTGATGCAAGAGCAGCGTTTGAATGGAGAGAATGTCAGGCGAATAATTGGGTATGTATCCAAGGCTATGAATGTTGCAGAACGAAAGTATTTGACTGTGGAACGAGAGCTGGCTGTGATAAGATATTGTTTGAAAGTGTTGCGTCCATTTTTGTATGGTGTGAGGTTTGTGATAAAAACAGATCATCAACCTCTTGTGTATCTGCAGCGTATGAAGTGGGCTGATAGTAGGATTGCAAGGACTTTGGAAGATTTGAGTGACTTTGACTATGTGATTGAATATGTGCCTGGTGAACGGAATGGAGTGGCTGATTTGATGTCAAGGTATCCTGGTACGAATGATGAAAATGTGTGTGGAGTGAGTGATCCTGAGTATTTGCCGAAAGGGATTATGAATGGAAAAGAGAGTAAGGGTGGTGGTGATTCCTTGTTTGAGAGTGTATGGAATGGTTTGCAAGATTTAAAGAGTGATGGAGTAGACGTGAGAGTGCCCGATAGTGTAGATGATTTAAGGAAGGGGGTAATAAATGAAGTGTGTAGGAAGCCTGAAAGCATTGGTATGGCAAAGGTGTGGAACTTCATGAAAGAATTGAGAGCGATGTGTATGCAAGGGGTCCCGCCATTTCAGGAAGTGTTGATTGTAGTGAGTCGTTTGTATGGAGTGATTGTTTATGTGCACTTTGGTTGTGAGAGGCCGATTGTGTACAAGGATGAGAAGATGAAGGGTTTGAATCCTAATGTGGTACATCTGCAATGTTTGAGTGGTGTGCACTACAATTGGGTGATTGAAAAGTGTTCATATATAAGAGAGAAGAATGATTGTCTGGATGAAGATGAGTGTGTGGTGAGTGATGATATGGGAGTAAATGACAGTGTGGATATAAGTGCTGATGTTGGTGTGCTTGTTCCTTCAGTGTATTGCGAACATGGTGGACCTGATATGATGGAAGCGAGAGTGAAAGTTGGTGAAAGGTTGTTCTGTGGTTTGATTGATACTGGAGCGCAGGTGTCTTTAGTGAATGAGAGGATTCTGAGTAAGTATGATGAGTTTAAATGTTGCGAGCATAAACCTGTGAAGTTACGGATAAGTGGATTAGGGAATGGCTTGATAGTGGCATGGGAACAGGTTAGTCTGAAAGTGAGTTTGGGTAATGGTGTGAATGTGAAGCATGACTTTGTGATTCTGAAAGGTGAGCAAATGCCTTGTTGTTTCTTGCTTGGTGTAGACTTTATGAGATTGAATGATTTGTCTTTGGATGCTGATAAGGATCGTCTTATGAAAGGTGAATGTGAGGTGATGAGGTTGAATGAGTGTGCAAAGAACGTTGTCAAGTTTTGCGGTATGATTGAGTTGGTCATGGATGATGAGAATGAGATTTTAAGTGATGATGATATTCTAGAGATGCAAGAGATGTGTCCATTTGTTAGTGAGTTGAAGAGGTGTGTAATGATGCGTGTTGATTTGAATGAATGGCCAGAGTGTTTAAGTGATTTTAAAAGGTATGCTAAGGATTTTGTTGTTAGTATGAATGTTGTATATTTTGTGAGGCATGTGAAGGGTGGTGATGATATGTATGTACCTGTGATGTCCTTAGTTGGTATGATTGGTCTGGTGAAGGTTGTGCATGATAATTATGGGCATATGGGTAAGTTTAAGCTGTGGGAGTGTATGAAGGAGCGTGTGTTCCATCCGTTTCTGAGAACTGTTGTGAATGATGTTGCAACTATGTGTGAAAGGTGTCAGAAGCGAAAGGTGCAAGGTGTGCAAGTGAAACCACCGATGTTGAAAGTTGATGCGAAAGAACCGTTTGAATTGGTAGTAATTGATTGTGTGTCTTTGCCGCGTACGAGTGCTGGGAATGTTGGTATGGTTGTGATGGTTGATCATAAAAGTAAGT
This sequence comes from Ceratothoa steindachneri, assembly GCA_963969495.1. Lineage (NCBI taxonomy): Eukaryota > Metazoa > Arthropoda > Malacostraca > Isopoda > Cymothoidae > Ceratothoa > Ceratothoa steindachneri. The sequence continues at coordinate 115,912,140 of OZ018321.1, forward strand.
TTGTGTATGCAGCGCCTGTGAGAGATAAAAGGAGTGTGACTGTTGCGCGTGTGGTTGAGCAGTTGTTTTTTCCTATGTGTGTATGGAAGCCTAGAAGATGTCTGAGTGATAATGGGCCTGAATTTGTAGGGGAAGTGTTTGAGCAAATGTTGAGAGAGAATGGTGTGGAGCATGTGAGAACAACTCCGTATGTACCGTCTTCAAATGGATTGGCTGAACGGACTATAAGAACCTTGTGTGAGATGTTGAGAATGATGAGTACGACAGTGAATGACTGGGATGTGTGTCTGGGGAGAGTGTTGTGGGCGTATAATTCAACTGTGCATAGTGCAACTGGAATGTCCCCATGTCAGTTTGTGATGAATTTTGAAAGGCGAGTGAAAGATAGGTTTCGTTTGAGTGAAAGTGAGCAGAGTGTATGGCGTGAAGCACATGAAAGGTTCCATTCATTTGAATTAGGTACAAAAGTATTGAAGGTGAAAGAAGTGAAGGGTAGGTTGAATGTATCAAAGATGAGTGAGAAGTTTGATGGACCTTATAGAGTTGTGAGAGTTTGGGAAAATGGGGTAACGTATGTTTTGGAGAGTTTGAATGACAGCATGACTGAGAGAGTGCGGGCTCATCAGAGTCAGTTAAGGAGATGGAGGGAACCTCCTGACTACCTGGTGAGCCATCCAGTGTATGGACTGTGTAGAGAGAGAGGTAAAGTGCATGATGATGAGAATGAATGTGATAGTATGGATCTGTCTGGGAAAGAGCTAGTCTTAGTCTCGAGGAGTAGAAAGCGTACAAAGAAGGGTGAAAGGAAGAATGCAAGTACAAATGAAAGTAAGTCTGAGCAGAGTGTTTCTGGTATGGGGGATCTTGAAAGGGAGATTGAGTTTTTGCGTAAACAGGTGAGTGATTTGGCTGGTATAAGTAGACGAGTGAGTGAGCTGCCTGTGCCTGATTTTTCTGGTTTTGGGAACAGTATGAATGATAGTGTGTTTGGGCAGAACGAACCTAGTGTGGCTGATTTTTCGGGTTTTATGAATGGTAATAGTAGGGGTGAGTTTGATGTAGTGAATGATGAAGTGGCTGATTTTTCAGGTTTCTGGTGGGAACCAGTCGAAGGGGTTTCTGGTATGCCTGTTGAGAATACAGGGGATGTGAGTGACCTGTCTGTTTCGCAAGAATGTACCTTGAGTTGGATGAGAGCTGTGAGTGAGGAGCTGATGAATGGGGGTATGAAGAGTGAGGGTTCTGAACGGAAGAGTATGAAAGAATTCTGTCGTGAGATGGGAGAACTGGTAATGAGGGCTAAGAGTATGGTTGATGAGATGATAAATAGTGACGATGAGACTGACAGGACGACTGACGAACAACCCCGACTAATTGCTACGCGTAGCCAGGGACCAGTAGAAGAGTGTGAATGGGTGCAGAAGGGTGCGATTGAGCACAAGTGGTACCGTGAAGAGTGATTGAAAGGGTTTAGTGAGTGGCTGGTAGAATGGCTTAAGGAAGGAGGGGTGTGGTGGAGCGAATGTGAGTGTGTGAAAAAGGGCCATTCTCCCACCCCTTTTCTAAGTACCCTCTCCCTCCCTCTGTAAGAATGTGTGTGTGAATGGGAATGGGTTTGGTTTTTGTTTGTTTGTTTTTTATTGATTAGCATGTTATTATAAATTTTTTTTCTTATCTTTCCAGGCGCCATAATTTGGAAAGATAAGAGGGCAAGCACTTGTAAATTACCGCTGTAATTGAAGCTATAACCGTTATTATTATTATACCAAAGGCCATTAGTATAGGACAAGGGTTCCAGGCCATGTTCTGTCCTATTTGATTGTGTATAAAATAGTTTAGCTTTAACGAAGGAGGGCTTATTAGAGCCACACAACTCTAACAAGGTTACCTATCTTAGTCCAAGCTCGGAGGTGCAATTTTGAATACAAAAATTTTGTAAGTAAAGGGACTGTATAACGTGAGCCCATCTTTTGTTGTTGATTGACTGTAGTAACCCAAATTTTATTTGGGTTGTTTGATTCTTATTGTTCCTAAAATCAATTAATAATAATTATAAGTGGGACTTATTTATTTTTTCTGATATATATATATAGGCTCATTGGGTGCACATTTACCCATATTTTTATAAATATTGTATTTTTTTCGTGTTAGTAAAGGACTGTACATACAATCCATTTCATTCTCCTTCGATTTCTCACGTCCGGATTAGTGTAGGAAAAGGGTTGGATCGATTGGGGTTAGTCTAAATTTTTCGGCCCGCTACAATATTACTAATAAACCTGCAATGGTTGATAACCTAAAATGTGTCAAACCAGGAGAGTATTTTAGTTGCATTTATAATGGGCAAATTTGGTATGGAATTGTGGAGGAATATTGTGAGGAGTTTGATTACACAGTGAACTTTTTACACCCACCTGGGTGATCAGGAGCAAGTGCATATCATTATCCCTCAAATAAGGATTCACGTGCAGTGCCAGGACATCATATATTAACTGTCATGAGTTGTCCTACACTAAGAGGAGGCAGCAGAATTAAATATATTTTTCCCCAGAAAGAAATTGATGAAAGTATCAAATATGCCAAAATTGTATTAGGTTAACAGGTCTTCTCTATTATTATTCTTGGAGATTTAGGTCAAGTGAAACTGATAGCTAATATAAATTCTTAAATTGACCTGTAATTTATAAATATAGTGTCAACATAAGTTAGTTACATGAAATGTAATAACATAACCAACCTTTTTATGATTGTTTCTAATAGCCAAGACCTTTGACTGTCTTTTATAAGCCCCCAAAATTTTAATTGCAATTTCTATAGGTCCCTTTAAGAGTTTAACTGTGAAAAATATATAGAATTGATGGACAACTCAAAAATATAGTGCTCACTTATGTGTTAATTACCTGAAAAATACTAGCATAAACAAACTTTTTTTTTACTGATTCTAATAGCCAAAGCATATTGCTTTCATTTTTCTCATAAATTTTTTTTTCAATTTTCATACCCCAGAGGGTCAAATTTTACCTTAAATTTTAGCAAATTTATAATTTTTTTTATTTTTCAACCTAGAGTTCTAAAACTTTAATATTTGGATTTCTTCTCTTTTTCTGATTCTAAGTATATATACTTTTCTATAATTATGCTCACTTGGCTACAATGTGTGCAACAATACATTTTCAATTGATTTTTACTTTACTAGCTTCACACATTTTTTTACACACACACACACACAGAGTGTTGTGGTATATGACCGAGTATGTATATATGTTTGTTCCGTAGACGACTAATTCCGTTCCACTTTTCTAAGACTGCTTTATTTTTACTTTTTGATTCTTTAACCAGGAAGGATTCATAATATTATATATTTATTGCCATATGCAGCATTTTGAAGATTTAATTAAACACTAGGGCAAAAATATACTTTTAATTACATAAAAAAAAATGAAATATTAAAACTTTAAATATACTAATGCTATAATAAGAGGATCTAAATAAAAATTAATACTACCAATGAGTACTACGCAATGGTTGACACAAAAATTCACTTTAGCACGGAATGGAAACTAATGAACATGAATAAGTTTTGGATTCCTTTTACCTTTAACTAAGAGGTAGTCGGGCGGGATAAGTGGGGAGTGCATGGTAATGCTGCTTGACTTGAAGATATAAGCGAGGGGATTGTGATGAGAATTGACCAAGAGGTGAATCTTTTCTTGAGTGGAACTTCACATTGATATTCCTCAATGGTGAGGGATATCTGTTTTTATTTAGAAAACTGTTAGAGGGGGTTTCCCTGAATGAGATTGGTATGAGAGTGGTTGTTGATACCGCTGATCTACTCATTGATGTGACCAAAGGAACAGCCTCAGGAAGGAAAATCCTGCTTGGTTCCATTTTCTTCTTGATTCCTGGTTTGACTCCGGGACTCAACTTCTACTCCTGATTGGTACTCCGATTCTTTTCTTTCATTTCTCCAGATCAAACTATATATACGTCGATTATCCCCGGGGGGGAGGGGAGGGGAGATGAGGGCTCACCTTAAGCTTCTCTCCTAGGGCATCACTTTTCAATGTTGTGACCAGTCCAGAGGGGACAGTGAGCCAGTTCCTAGATTTTTATTCTAAAGGCTATCCCACCCTCCTGTGTTTATATTAACGGAATACGAAATCTGCTGGTGGTAATCATTCTTTGCAAGCGATCTTGAGGATTTGGGGGACAATGGGGGCAAAAGGGAAGGGGGTGGTAAAGTATCGGACGTAATTGTTGATGCTGTGTAGCGTCTGTTTGTGCTTGTGATATTGATTTCCTCACACAGAGAGAGAGCTACAAGAACAGCAAGTACCTTAGGAGAACTTACGATACATTCAAAGAGGGTACCTTTGGGCTAACAGTTGATCAGGCACAGTTCTGCACAATGATTTAAGTGCCCAAACAGCTACTTTTCAAGAATTTGTCCAGTCTTGACTTGAACTGATCAACAGAATTGCTGTTGACAACTTCCACTGGAAATGCGTTACAGCTACTGCAGATGCTGTATGTGAAATATTTACCACACAGATCATGGTTGTAACGCTTAAGTTCAGGTTTGTAGCTGTGATTTCTCGCTCTGCCCTCACTAAGTTGTAAAATATTTGTGTAGTCTACATTATCGAAACCTCAAAGTATTTTAAACACTTTGATAAGCTGACCACACAGTCTCTGGGTTTCCAACGAGAACAGACCAAATTCCCTTATCTATCATCCTAGCTTTTGTACCTGATAGAGGGAATCAGTTTGGTTGGCCTGGTTTTCACACGTTCCAATCCCGCGGTCCTTTCGAAACAAAGGACTCCAAAATTGTACAGCATATTCCAGGTTGCGTCAGACAAGTGAGTTGTACAAACACAGTACTATCTCCTTGTTGCGATATCCAAACTGATGCTTTATGTAACCTAGCATCCTTTGGGCCTTTTTCTCCGCCTCAATGCATTATTTCGAGAACTTGAGGTCACTAGTGATTGTTACTTGTTACATCCAAGTCCTTCTCAGTGTCGGTGGATTCAATAGCAGTGCCCTTAAGGATATACTGAGATTGGGGGCTTCGGTGGCCGATATGCATCACTTTGTATTTGTTACAAGGAGCTACAAAGAAAAAAGGTACCCTAGAAGAGCTTACGGTCCATACAAGGAGGGTACTTTTAGCGCAATCCTTGAAGGTGTCCATTGGCAACCTCGAAGATCACTCGCGAGGATCTTAGCGGCGATTTCGCAAGACTTTATCTAGTCTTGACTTGAACTGGTCAACAGATTCACTGTTGAAAATTTCCGTCGGAAGTGCGTTCCAACTACTGCAGATACTGTAAGTGAAGAATTTCCCACACAGATCACGGTGGTATCGCTTCAGTTAAAGTTTAAAGCCGTGATTTCTTGTCCTCCCCTCGCTGAGCTGGAAAATATCCCTGTAGTCCAGTCGGTCGAAGCCAGGAAGTATTTTAAACACTTCGATAAGCTGACCACGTAGTCTCCAGGTCTCCAGCGAGAACATATCTAATTCCCTTAATCTATCTTCATAACTTTTATGTCTGATAGAGGGAATCAGTTTGGTTGCCCTGGCTTGCACGCGTTCCAATCTTGCGGTGTCCTTTGTAAATGAAGGGCTCAAAATTGCACGACATACTCCAGGTGCGGTCAGATGAGGGAGTTGTACAGACACAGTACTATCTCCTTGTTCCGATATCCAAACTGTCGCTTAATGTACCTTAACATCCTTTGGCGAGCGCTCCATTAGATAGCGATGCGTCATACGAGTGTGCCCGATTCGGAGACAACAGAAAGCGACCTGAAGCCGTCGCGGCATTGGGGGATAGGTCCATGGGAACAGTCGCGGCGCAATGGCACGCAACTTTAAGTTCACTTCGACTGACTCTCATCTTCTTTGCCAAGCAGTCCGAATAGCTGCCCGTATTCCTGCCATGTAGTCGGTGTGAGGAAGAGCGAAACGCTGGTCCGGTCGCAGAGTCCTCGCGGACTCTTTGGCGCACTCATTTCCAGCAATTCCTACATGTCCAGGAACCCAGCATAAGATAATCTCGACATCTGCCCAGCTCACCAAAACCGTGGCGTCACAGATATCGCGAACCAGGGAATGCGGAGATTCCAATGCCCCGAGAGCACTCAGGGTGCTTTGTGAGTCGCTATAGGTCACAATCCGGTCTCCGAACCGGGCACGTCGCGTAATCTCCCGTACCGAGTGGTGTATTGCCACCAGCTCGGCCGTGAAGACAGACGCAGCGCCTGGTAGAGCCCCGCTGACTTCAAACAGAGGGGATACTGCGTGGAAGCCGACCCCCTCTTGGGACTTGGAGCCATCCGTAGGCAATGGCACGGTTCCAGCGTGACACAAGGTGTGCTCCAAAAAGGTCGAACGAAATACTCCCGGCGCCGTACAAGCTTTGGGAGCAGAGGCGTGGCGACAAAGAGCCAAATGTGGTACCCTCTAGGGTGGCGTGCTGGGCAGAACCAGGGGCGCCACCGGCCCGAGAGCTATACCTAGCTCTCGAAGGAGTTTCCTGGCCCTAAACCCAAAGGGCTTAGGGTATGACTGGCGTCTCTCAGCGGCATAGGAACCATCGAGATCAGCTTCGGAGGCAGTGAGAACTGTTGGCGACTGAGGGAGGCGCCTGGCTCGTGCGTACAGGCGAGTGATGCACTGCACGCGGCACAGAGCGAGTGGCATCTCCCCAGCATCGACCAACAGGCTCTCAATGGGGAACGTGCGGAAGGCACCGGTCGCAAGGCGAAGGCCGGTGTGGTGGATCGAATCCACCTTCCGCAATAAACGCTCGGCTGCGGATGCATAAAACTCGCATCCGTAGTCGAGCTTCGAACGAACAAAGGATCGATAAAAAAGTAGGGCAGTAGCCCTATCAGCGCCCCAAGCGCTGAACGTCAAGGGAACGGAGAATGTCCATGGCGCGGGTACAAGAGATTATAGGCTGCGAATATGAAACTCCCAGGTGAGGCGTCGGTCGAATACAAGACCAAGGAAATGGTGCGATTCCACCACATCCAGGCGCACCCCGTTAAGAAACAAATCTGGGTAGGGGTGAAGCCGTGAATGGAACCAGAAGTGCACCACCTTAGTCTTGGCCAAAGAAAACCGAAACCTGTGCGCTTCGGCATAGCGAGAGACGCGGTTCAATGCCTGTTGGAGTCGACGCTCCAGAGTTGGCATCTGGGCCACGCCAAAAGAGATCGAAAGGTCATCCACGTAGAGCGTAGCGAGAATATCTTCCGGCAGCACTGAGGTGATGCCGTTGATGCTCAGGGCAAAGAGTGTGACACTGAGGACATTTCCCTGCGGGACACCCTCTTCCTCCTCCTTTGGGCTGGAGAGAGCTCCCCCCACCCGTCCGCGGAATCGACGATCTCGTAAAAATTCAGATATAAACATTGTGAGGCATCCCCTCGCTCCCATTCCACCGTCAGCTGACGGTGGAATGTACGCAGAAATGATAGTATACCTCCTATCCAGGTGCAGCTGAACAGCCACTGCCTGAAAGAAGGTATCTAAAGAGAAAGGAAGAACGGAGACATCATGCCGGGTGTAAACCGCGCATCCGCCAGCCCGGTCATCCCGTGGTGGTGGGGTCGCAAGAACATTATACCGAGGGAGGAAGGGCAGAGGCCACGCGCCTAGCATGGTCTCCTACAAAAAGATAGCTAACGGGGAACGGGACGGGACGAGACGAGCCTCCGCAGCTCCTCCCAGTTGGCCCGGAGTCCACGGCCATTCCTTTGAAGGAATATCCCCTCCAGGCCTAGCTTGGAGGAGACGCGGGGGCCATCCTCGAACAGAAGACCCTCACGGTAATGGCCGTACGCTTCCCGGGGGTAGAACCCCGGTCGTTGTTGGCCGGACAAAGCGCTGTCGCCTTCGAAGACTTATTTGGAGAGGTTGGGCTCGCCATGCGAGTCTTTTCCTCCCTCCGCCTCGAAACCTTAGGCGGGCGTTGCGGCTTCGGAGGCGGGGGGGCTCACTTTTCGAGGAACCACCGTCTCCGAGCCACTCGCTCCACCTCTAGGCGTGGGCGAAGGAGCCGAAGCTCCTTTGTTGCTGCCCTCCTTTCGGGGGACAGCTTTAGGAACTCCGGAAGATGGTCTGGCGATCAACTTCAGGGGTGTTTTCCCCTGTGGTCTGACTCGGTGGAGGCGCGTGGCCGTTTCACCTTACGGGAAACGGTCATGCTAGGGGAAGAGGGGGAAGCTCTGATTTTAGCCGGGGCTGGGTATGAACCCTTTTTGCCGCCAGCTTTACCAGGGAAGCGCCCGGGTTGAGTAGAGCCCGCAGAATGGCTCCGAATGGGCGTGCAAACAACCGTGCTCGTTGGCCTGGATGGGACAGGAGCAGAGGGTGCCTTTCTAACTATTGAGGCATATGACGTCCCAGGCAGAGCCGGGCGCGCCAGGCCCAAGTCCTTAGCCTCGCGGAATGAGATTCGATCCTGGGCCTGAACGGCCAGGATTTCTTTCTCAAGGAGATATGGACCACATTGCCTCGAAGAAGCGGGGTGCGGCTCGCCGCAATTGACACACTTGGCCACACATGATTTAGACTTATCGTGTGCCGCCTTGGAGCAATTTACACAGACTTCCCTTGACCCCGAATTTACACGTCTACAAGATCGATTCATATGGCCAAAGCGGTGACAGTAATAGCACCACCACGGCAGTGGCACGAATGCCTTCACGCGGTAGCAGTACCAACCAGCATGCACCGACTCAGGGAGCTTGTCACAGTCGAACGTGATGAAGAGTGTAGGGGTGGGTCTCTAGGCCCCTCCCTGTTTTCTCATCTCATGTTCGACCTTGACTGCCCCATGGTCGGCCAGCTCTAAGGTGATGTCCTCAATGGAGTAGTCAAAGAGTTCCCTCGCATAAACTACTCCTTTCACAAAGTTCATGGTAGAGTGCGGCGTCACACTCACCGGGGTGCCATGAAGTGTCCAAAGAGCACTTATCTTAGGCGCCTTCAGCGGGATTCGCCGCATTCACCAGAAAGCTCCCATCCGAGAAACGGGTCACCTCTGATGGATCATGTTGCCCTTGGCCAACATGGTGGCATCTGTGGATTGAATAACGAGGAAGCGTTAGAAGCCAGTGGGCTCGAAAATGCCAGGTAACCTCTGAATGAGGGGCTCCGATGTCATCGAGGCTCCGCCCTGTGCACTTTTGGTCTTAGTCAGGGGCTCCGCAACCAGGGGGAGGGGGGGCAGAGGAGCCCCCCCCCGGTTGTTTACAGGCCTGGCAGAGCACCTCCAAAGAAGGGGGTGAGGGGGAGTCCCCTACACCCGTAGGTGAAGGAGAGGAGTAAGCCTCCTCTCCAGTTAGAGAAATATGGAGGGTCCCCTGCGCAAACACAGGGGGACCTCCATTTTTTTGCTGGAGCTGCCCAAGGGTGGCTCCGTCGATGTTACAGGGGAAGTTAGGTTTTGTTTTTTTTATACTCATCATTGGGCATGGTGACCCTATTTGTGCCACGGGATGCAATAGCTCATCACCTCTTGCAGTTGCCCGCACTACAAGAGGTGCTTACAGGCCTGGCAGAGCCAGGCGCCGCCATTTGGGACCACCCCTACCACCTGGTGGCCTGGGAGTCCATCGGCATGGTGGCTCCACCTTTAACACGGCATAAAAAGATAGATTGTGAAGAGGAGAGGAAAAGGGGATGTGAGGAAGGTATGGGTGGGGACGAAGCAGGTTGTTAAAAAAAACCCATCCCGAACCGGAGCTCAGGGGTTAGGGAACGTTGTCCCTTTTCCCCTCAGCCCGGATCCGGGACGGTTAGCTTGAGAAGAAGGTCATCATCTACCCTGTGAAATTAGAGGCTGACCAGAGAAAGTTGTGGGAGAGGTTGTATGAAGAGTGACGAGGTAGGGGAGAAATACAGGCTATCTGAAGAAAGGAAGAGAGGCTAAGCTGGGGCCGGATGGAGCGCTGGATCCCGTCAGCACGGCGGCCAGGATGGCAAATCGCCGCGGCCCTTACGGGGAAGTCACACGGGCGTACTGGCATACGTCCGCCTTCACTCTAGGCCTGACACTACTTAGGGTCCGTTCCACGACATCTTGTATCATGTTGCAGAGCACGGCCTTTCCTTTAAATGATAGATGTACTCCATCCCTTTGGTAGAGATCATTTCTACCATAGAAGGTAAGGGTCCACAAAAAAGATCCCCTCCGCCGTACACAAATCTGATCTGATCATAGTCTTGCTCCTTCCGCATCAGAAGTTTTAGTGGACCAGTCTATTCATCCACAGTTGAAATCACCAATAATAAAAGTAAGTTTGATATTTACGAGTATCTCATTTGATAAACATTTGTAGAATCTTTGATCTGATACTACAGTTTGATGCAGACTTCTGTATACTAAATATAAATACAAACTTTTTTCGAGATTTAGCTTGACTCCTATAAATTTGAAGTCAGAGGATAAATTACATTCTGTTGGATAGAGATCATTCTGTATATACAAAATCACGCCTCCACCCTCCATTCCTAGTTTATCTTTATGAAACATTTAAATATCCTTGTAATTGAATTTCACCACTAAAATCTCTTGAGTGACAATGTATCCAGCTCTCTGTAATGCCTATTATATCGTATCCAGTGCTACTAACGCTTTAAATTCTACCATTTTAATTCTGATACAACACAGCTTTTAATTTTTTTACCTGGGTTGGACTTGTTTCCCAAGGTCTGCAGTGAAGAATCAAGGGGATAATTCTTTTTGAGAATATCAAAGACTCGAGTTTATCATTTTCCCATTTAAATATATTTTGTAGGCATTCATTTATTCCAATTGTTCTACTCATGGTTTCCTTTTTCCTCATATAATCTTGGTAATACACTGACAATTATTCTGTGATCCATTTTTTATTTAATTTTTGTCACCATTTTGGTGTAGTCAGAGATCATTTTTTCAGTTCCAGGAAAGATTTGATCACAAAAAATATTGTTTGTTCCAACATGAGCGATACTGGGATTTTAAAGGTCTTCAAGTTTAAACTGCCGATTTCTTCAGTCACCTTTTTTATTCCTGCACTGGGGTAGCATCGGAATTTTCACACCAAAATAATCAATTTAATTTCTTATTATAGAATCTCCAATTAAATATGTATGATCCTTTTCAGATAAAGTTGAAAATCTACTGTATGTAAAAAACAGTTTGCATTTTTGTTGTTTTGATCAAAAAACAAATGCTACAAGCATTAGAATAACATAAAAAAAGAATAGCTATTATAATAGTAAGAAAAGATCACAGTAACAGATCACTGATCGAGAATTTGGGGTACCCATGTCCCATGATAGCCATTACATATAGAAGGAGAGATGAATTATTATGGGTCAGTATCAGAGAAATAACCTTAATTTGATATATATTTCTTGAAATTATAAACAAATATGAATTTTGAATAAAATAATGATAAGTGGTATTCATTTCTTGAAAAAAAAAGTAATTTTGAAAAACAAAACAAAACCCGGATATTTTGATTTGCCCACCCTGAATCCTGACTATCTTGTAATCAGTACAGTATTCATTTCTCTTTGTTTTTTACACTCACATTGTTTTACTTCTAACGCGTTAATTCAGTTTTGCATGATAGTAATTATGTTCATTTTTTTTCTTTATTAAGTCATTCAGCGAGTTTACAGAATAAACAAAGACTTACCACTGTAATTCTTTGGTAGCATTGTTTTTCATAGTCGCTATGCCACTTTACTGACTTACACTTGGAACAGAAGGCTTTTAACTTCTCTGCACCTGCCATTTTTAATTCAAGATTTGTGGTGGTCAAACAAGATAGTGTGGATCGAATTTAGCCTATTCGGTATTAAACTGACTTAAGCATAAGTCACCTCAAAATAATTCAGATCTATCTACGAATAATGTAATATGTAAATAAGTGTGTATTTTTTGTGAAAATAATTAAGTAAAAAATTATTTTAGAAGAATAATTGTAAACACTTACTAACGGTTTTCTTCATTTGAGACCAAAATGGCACCGGGCAGATAATTCGCTGATTGGTCAAATTTACTGGGGTTGAAATAAGCTAATCGGTAATTGGCTGAAAATTCTGACATCACTTGTCTTGGGAGGACTCTGATTGGTCCTTTTCTTTTAGGGGAAATGAACAACTCCCAAATTGTATGGCATACTCCAAGTGCAGTCAAACAAGGGAGTTGTACAAACAAAGTACAATCTCCTTGTTCTGATATCCGAACTGACGCTTTATGTAGCCTAATATCCTTTGGGCTTTTTTCTATGCCTCAATAGACTGCATCAAGAACTTGAGGTGACTACTGATAGTCACACCAAAGTCCTTCTCAGTGTCGGTGGATTCAAGAGCAGTGCCCTTATGGATATCTGCAATTGGGGGTTTCAGTGGCCGATGTGCATCGCTTTGCATTTGATCACATTAAAAAGCATTTGCCACATGTCCAACCGCTCCCCAATCTTCCAAATATTCTTGTAGGTGGACAGTATTTCCTTCCTTTGCAACATTCATACCAAGCTTGGTATCGTCGGCAAATTTAGAAATCTTCGCTACTATGTCATCATCCGTATTGTTAACATAGATGAACAGTAATGGTCTTAGGACAGAACCTTGAGGAACATCGCTATGACCGGGCATCCACTCAGAAGCCTGTCCATTCAACACCACCCATTGTTGCCTACTGTTTAGCGAGTTCTCTATCCAACTTGCTACATTTTCGTCTAAGCCCAGCACCCGCAGTTTCCAGAGAAGGTGGCAGTGTGGTACATTTTCAAAGGCTTTCTGAAAGTCTAAGTAGATAACATCCACAGCCTTATTATGATCATGCTCACTGAAAACAAAGTGGAAGAATTCCACAAGATTCATCAGGCATGACCGTTGCCTTCAGAACCCGTGCTGGGAAGTCCTCAATAGCTAGTTTGACTCTAAATATGACGTTATTTTGTCCACCATGATGCTTTCCAGGAGTTTACCAACTATCAAAGTTAAACTAATAGGTCGGTAGTTTGATGTTAGGGTAGGCTCCTTTCTTGAAGATAGGAGTCACCTCCGCCTTACGCCAGTCTCTAGGAACGCATCCAGTCCGGATTGACATGTTGAAGATTGTACCCAGATGTCGTGACACATTATCACACACTTCTTTCAACACTTTAGGTAGAAACCTGTCTGGGCCAGGGGACTTATTTGTCTTTAGGTCATTGATTTTTTTTCTACTTCACTTTGAGTGAAGTCCAAGTAAGAGTCCATGGGTTGAGGTATGTGACCACACTCTTGAGTGAGTTAATGCCCCTTCCTCATTCAGCAAAATGCCAATCAGGCGGCGGATTGGTTTACAGCTGTTTACATAACCAAAGAACTCCTTGGGATTCTCTTTGCAAAGTCTCGCTGTAGCGGGCCGAAAATCTAGACTAACCCCAATCAATCCAACCCGCTTCCTACACTAATCTGGACGTGAGAAATCGAAGGAGAATGAAACAGATTGTATGTACAGTCCTATACTAACAAAAAAATACAATAATATTTACAAAAATATGCACACAATGAGCCTATTTATATATAAATAGGACAATCCTATCTTGGAACCCTATCAATTGAAAATATATATATTAATACTAAAGAGACAGCAAATACAAAAAGAATAGACAACAAAAAGACAAGAGACAACAAAAAGAGGAGTTATCTTACATGGTACCACAGTTTACGATTTGCTGGGCCCCCGGGGAAAACTCTTGCCGGCAGTCACTCTTGTGACAAAAATTGGTTGTGCGCGTCTTATGGGGCCTGGCGCCTCCGAGCTCAATTTTCGTCAAGATCCAGTCACTTCTTTAGGCTATTAAAGCCCTCCGCAATCAACTACTATTATAAGACTTCTTAAATTTTATTTAAATTTCTTCAAAATGTTTTTATTCCAGTCGCTCTTACAAAATGCAGGCAATGTTTATTTATTCCTTTACTTGAGTGCTGTCTCAGAAAAATCTTTAACATTTAGTAGCTAATTTAAAGAAAAAACATGGGATGTTAAATAACCTTTTTCATACAACATGAAATCAAATACATATGTACAAAAGAAAATATAATAAAAAACCCATTCCCACTCACACACACATTCTTACAGAGGGAGGGAAAAGGTATTGGGAAAAAGGGTGGGAGAATGGCCCTTCATACACACTCACATTCGATCCACCAAACCCATCCTTCCTTAAGCCATTTGACCACAGTCACTCACAATACACTCTCAATCCTTACTCATGGTACCTTTTATACTCAATTGCACCCATTCACACTCGTCTACTGGTCCCTGGCTATGCGTAGCAATCAGTCGGGTTTGTTCATCGGTCATCCTGTCAGTCTCATCGTCACTATTGCTCATATCGTCCACCATACTTTTAGCCCTCATTACCACTTCTCCCATGTCACAGCAGAACTCTTTCATACTCTTCCGTTCAGAACCTTCACTCTTCATACCCCCATTCATCAGCTCCTCACTAACAGCCCTCATCAAACTCAAAGCACACCCTTGCGAAACAGACAGGTAACTCACATCGCCTGTATTCTCAACAGGCATATCAGAAACACCATTGACTGGTTCCTACCAGAAACCTGAAAAATCAGCCACTTCATCATTTACTACAAACTCACCCCTACTATTACCATTCATAAAACCTGAAAAATCAGCCACACTAGGTTCATTCTGCCCAAACACACTATCATTCATACTGTTCCCAAAACCAGAAAAATCAGGCACAGGCAGCTCACTCACTCGTCTACTTATACCAGCCAAATCACTCACCTGTTTTTGCAAACACTCAATCTCTCTTTCAAGCTCCCCGATACCAGAAAGACTGCTCAGACTTAGTTTCATTCATACTTGCATTCTTCCTTTCACTCTTCTTTGTACACTTTCTACTCCTCGAGACTAAGACTAGCTCTTTCCCAGACAGATCCATGCTATCACATACACTGGATGACTGACCAGGTAGTCAGGAGGTTCTCTCCATCTCCTTAACTGACTCCGATGAGCCGGCACTCTCTCAGTCATACCGTCATTCAAACTCTCCAAAACATACGTCACCCCATTTTCCCAAAGTCTCACAACTCTATAAGGTCCATCAAACTTCTCACTCATCTTTGCACACAATCGGCCTCTCACCACCGAGGTGCACATAAACAATCACTCCATAAAAACGACTCACTACAATCAACACCACCTGAAATGGCGGGACCCCTTGCATACACATCGCTCTCAATTCTTTCAGGAAGTTCCGCCCCCTTGCCATACCAATGCTTTTAGGCTTCCTACATACTTCACTCATTACCTCCTTCCTTAAGTCATCCACACTATCGGGCACTCTCACATCTACTCCATCACTCTTCAAATCTTGCAAACCATTCCATACACTCTCAAACAAGGAATCACCAGCACCTTTACTTTCCTTTCCATTCATAATCCCTTTCGGCAAATACTCAGTATCACTTACTCCACACACATTTTCATCATTCGTACCAGGATACCTTGACATCAAATCAGCCACTCCATTTCGTTCACCACACGTACTCAATCACATAGTCAAAGTCACTCAAATCTTCCAAAGTCATCACAATCTTACTATCAGCCCACTTCATACGCTGCAGATACACAAGACATTGATGATCAGTCTTAATCACAAACCTCACACCATACAAAAACGGACGGAACACTTTCCAACAATACCTTATCGCAGCCAACTCTCGTTCCACAGTCGAATACTTTCACTCTGCCACATTCATAGCCTTGGATACATACCCAATTATTCGCCTGACATTCTCTCCATCTAAACGCTGCTCTTGCATCAGAAAACCTCCCATACAATACCCACTCACATCTGTATACAATTCAAGCATTTTAGCATTCACACTATAATCTGGATGCACTAATTCAACATCTTCAGCCGCTGCCTCTTTCAGTTTCTCATACCCCTCATTCATCTTATCATTCCACCTGACAACCGTACTACCTTTCTTGCCAATCCTCTCAGTCAGAGGCTTACTCACACCAGAACAATTATGTATAAACTTTCACTGGAACTCAATCAAACCCCAAAACAACTTCAGTTGCTTCACAGTCACCAGTTTAGGAAACATTCGCACCTTCTCAACATACTTCGGTGACTTTTGTAACCCATTCTCACTCACCATATGCCCAAGGAATTCCACTTCTTTCGCAAACCATTCACACTTCGCCACTTTCACTTTCACATCAACCCTCCCCAATGTTCTCAACACATCATAAACCAATCTCATATGCTCCTCAAAAGTCTCAGTCATAATAAAAATATCATCTATAAACGCAATCACATTCTTACTTGCAAACTTACTCAACACAACATTCATTGCCCGCTGGAAGGCTCTGGGAGCATTAGCCAACCCAAAGCTGAGGTTCCAGAACTGATAATGCCTCTTTGTGGAAGAGAAGGCAGTTACCGGCCAGCTCTCCTCAGCAATGGGCATCTGGTAATACCCCCGTACCAGATCCAACTTCGTAAACCACTCCATCCCATGCATACTATACACACACTCAGTTACCACACACATCGGAAACCTTTTTTTCACAGTCCTTTCATTCACCTTTCGATAATCCACACACAGATGCAATCTTCAATCCGGCTTACGTACAGGCACAATTGGACTATTCCATGCACTCTCACTTTCTTCAATCATCCCCAATTGCTCTAATTCCAAACACTGCTCCTCAATCTCATCAGCAACCGGATGTGGAAAATGCCTCGGCCGCTGATAGATTGGGGCGTCCTCCTTCAAGACAATCTTGAATTCCGGGAGTTTTGCCACTCCAAAATCCAGATCACCCTTACTGAGGGCTCCTTTTCGTTCAAATATCATTTGATACACATCCTCCCTTTCATACTGGGTCAAACATCCATCCAATTCCACCATGCCCTTCACTTCATTATACATCCATTCACATGCCTTTTCATTTGCAACATTCACCATAACATCTGTGCTATCATCCATACCTACCTCATTGACAGTGGAGAGGTGACCCAGTACATCTCCGACTTGGATACCCCTCACCTATCCTTTAACCCTGGGGTCCCCGTGCACACATACAAACGGATCATTCATTCTCATCAAGCCATCAAAAACACAAGCAACACGCCTTACCTTATAATAAGCATCCTTTCCATCCAATATCACAGTGTTCTCACCCACATTCAAACTAACATCCTTACTCCAACTCACTCTAACATACACCCTTTCACCCTTCACAAGCCTTACATTCTCCATAGCAGTCACCTCAATGCCAGTAAACACACTCCTCAAAACGCTACCATCTTTCCCTACATATAACTTATACACCCTATTTTTACCAATCTTTCTCTCAATCTGATCACTCGCAGGATGCACAACCATTCGATTCATTTTCATAAAATCATACCTCAAAATCACACCATACTCACTACTCACCTTATCAATCACAGAGAATTCACATTCATTCATCAACATACCATGCATTTGAACAGCTGACCTTATCATTCCAATCACAGGCACTCTCGTATTACCAATACCTACCAAACTACCCTCACACTCAGACAGGAGGGCTTTATCGCTCACCTTGTCATACACATCTTTATACACCAAGCTCGCCTTGCATCCAGAATCTATTAAAGCCAAACACTCAATTCCACCTTCACACTCAGACTTCCTACCAGGCAGCACTTTAACACCTGAAGGACTTACCAACACATTACTCACACTCATGCACCCAGAGGATACTTCACCAGGTGCCCTCTTACAATTCAGTTTCACACTTCAGACTTTCCATTCACACCTTGCGCTCTCAGTCTAATCCAACACTTTTCACTTGAATGTCCTTCCATCACGTAATAGCTACATACATTCCTCTGGTCACAACACCTCTTCGGATAATGACCAGCCTTTCCACAATTACCACAAGCATACTTCATACTTCCCCCAGCAGTGGCTCCACCATTCAACCTCGAACAATCTTTCTTCAAATGGCCTATTTCTTTACACTTGAAGTACTCTTTCACACTTTCCTGGCAATCCTTTATCATATACCCTTCCACAATCTTTCTCACACCATTCGGTCTCTCATTTGCTGGGACATACCTCGGTTTCTCTCTCATATATCCGTTCCCACGCTTAAAATTCATCTGTTCCCTTCCATTCAACCACCCTCCATTTACCCATCCATTCTGCCGGCCCAGGAAGTTTGACATCACTCCAGCTGGTGTAGCCTTCAGGGCATCCCTATAGCTGACAAACTGCTGGGGTGGAGGAAAGCTCCTGGGCTTCTTACCCCCAACATTCACACTGTACCATCCATCCTCTTCTAGATCGCTTTCATCATCAAATCGTCCATCTTCCAACAGCTCCAACACATCCTCCCACATCAACCATTCACCTGTCAGTCACATTCTCTCCTTTCTCTTTCCACTCAGCCATTCACTCACCTTTCACGGGATCGTGTCCAGAAACTTCCTCATCAGTGGTTTACATTCATTTACATCATCATCACCATACCTCTTTCTTGCCATACTCTCAAGCCTATGTGAATACATGTTCACACTTTCACTCTTCCCCATTTGAGCCTTCTCAAATTCATTCACCCTTTTATACTTCACACTCTCTTTCATTCGTTTCACCTTCCCAATTAGTCTCTCCTTCACCACATCATAGCTCGATTCCCCCACACTTCTAATCATGCGGAAAAACTCCAATACTTTTCCCACCAAACATTCCCTCAAAACATTTATCCAATATCCCTTATTCTCCGGGTACTTGAGCTTACAATATCGCTCAAATTCTCTGAAGAATTCTTCTACACTTTTCCCACCATGTAACCTAAACCTATCTATCTTTGGCCCTTACCTTATCAAAATACCCTTTACCAAATTCACTTCACTCTCACTCATACCAATCATACCATCACTCTCTCCTTCATCCGAGTACAATGAGTCAAAACTCTTGCCTCTTACCTTCCTATCCTTCCCCTTTGAAACAGTCTTCCTTCTTCTCTTGCATTCAACACTCTTCCATTCTCCGTCCTTCCTATCACTCATAATCACCCTATCCTCTCTAGACTCACACACACTCCCATTAGTCTTATCCCCTTCAGTCGGAGCAGGTGTTAAGGTTGAGGGTCTTGACCCCTTCATCATGTCATACAAGTCCTTCATCCGTTGGTCGACCTGCTTCTGTCTCTCATCCATTTCTTTCCTCATCCTATCTGTCTTCTCATCCATACTCATCATATCACTTCAATCCATCAATCACATTCCTCCTCAATTCCAGCCTCAGTCTCATGATCTCACCATGGAAGCCCTGTTCCATAGAAGCCATCCTCCCAGGTTAGTAACAGTGATAGACAAAGGTGAAAAACAAGCAAATTACCCGTCACTCTAATTGGGTATGGACTGCAATCCAATCCCATCCCTATACGGGTGCCAAATGTAGCGGGCCAAAAATCTAGACTAACCCCAATCGATCCAACCTGCTTCCTACACTAATCCGGATGTGAGAAATCGAAGGAGAATGAAACAGATTGTATGTACAGTCTTTTACTAACAAAAAAATACAATAATATTTACAAAAATATGCACACAATGAGCCTATTTATATATAAATGGGACAATCATATCTTGGAACCCTATCAATCGAAAATATATATATTAATACTAAAAAGACAGCAAATACAAAAAGAATGGACAACAAAAAGACAAGAGACAACAAAAAGAGGAGTTATCTTACGTGGTACCACAATTTACGATTTGCCGGGCCCCCGGGGAAAAATCTTGCCGGCAGTCACTCTTGTGACAAACATTGGGTTTGCGTGTTTTATGGGGCCTGGCACCTCCAAGCTCAATTTTTGTCAAGATCCAGTCACTTCTTTAGGCTATTAAAGCCCTCCGCAATCAACTACTATTATAAGACTTCTTAAATTTTATTTAAATTTCTTCAAAATGTTTTTATTCCAGTCGCTCTTACAAAATGCAGGCAATGTTTATTTATTCTTTTACTTGAGTGCTGTCTCAGAAAAATCTTTAACATTTAGTAGCTAATTTAAAGAAAAAACATGAGATGTTAAATAACCTTTTTCATACAACATGAAATCAAATACATATGTATAAAAGAAAATATAATAAAAAACCCATTCCCACTCACACACACATTGTTACAGAGGGAGGGAAAAGGTATTGGGAAAAGGGATGCAAGAATGGCCCTTCATACACACTCACATTCGCTCCACCACATCGCCACTTGAAGCTCCTCGGCATGCTCTGCCGCACTTATGTTGGACTTCACTCTCCTAGCTAGCCTATGGTACTCATTGAAATCACCAGAAATCTTTGACTGCTGGTACACAGTTCTCTTCTCCCTCAACAGTTGACCAATTTCTCGATTAAGCCATCTTGGTTGAACAGAAGATTGATGCAAGCTTTTCATAGGGATAAATCATGATTGAAGACTCATGAACATAGTTCTGAAACTATTCCAGTAATCTACAACATTCTTTTCACTCCCATCTAACTAGTCGGTAGTCACTGCTACCGAGCTACTCGCCTACAGAGAGCCCCTCAATGATGTCATCCTCAGAGGTAAAAACCATGTTGAGAATATTATTGCCTTTCAGCAGCTCTCTCACCCATTGAGTCAGGAACTCATTTGCAAACTCCAGGAGCAGTGCATATTTGCCACAGGGTTCTCTGGTTTCCCAGTCAACTTAGGTGTTGAAGTCTCCTATGAGCTATCTCTAGGTCGACACCTAGTAGCTCATGGTCGGATAGAGTTTGTCTTTTTGAATGTATCTTTAACATATAACATCACACCACCACCCTCTCTGTCTAACCTATCTTTTAGTGAGAGTTGGTAACCGGGAATCATGAATTCCCCCTCAAAATTTTGGTTTGAGGTTTTTACCCAAGACATTTTTATGGCCAGCAACCATCTCAGGTTCTTCCATAGCTACGAGGCCACAAAGTTCAAGAAACTTGTTCCTGATTGACCTTGCATTAAACAAAAGAACCTTTAGGGAGTCCCTGAATATACGACTCCATACGCTCTTCCATTTCCCATTTTATTTGTCTCTCTATTTGCTGTTGGTGGCATCATGGTACCCTTTCTAGCGACCTCTAAGTAGGTCATTCCAGGAGTGACATGGGCATACTGGCGCCAGGGTGGCCAAATCAAAATACCCAGATTTTATTACCAGTTTGGGGGCTTTTTTTGCTTTTTTCAAGTGAAATTTGAAAAAAACAGGGTGGGGGGAGGGCAATTTTTTTTTCAATAAATCAATGCTACTTATCATTATTTTATTCGAAATTCATATTTATGTTTATAATTTAAACAAATATGTATCAAATTAAGGTTATTTCTCTGATACTGAATCATAATAATTCATCTCTCCTTCTACAGGTTATGGCTATCATGGGTACCCATAATTCTCAATCAGTGATCTGTTCTTACCTTAATATAATTATTAAACTAATTAATTATTATTATAGAAATAGAGATAGCCATTCTTTTTCTATGCTATTCTACTAATGCTTGTAGCATTTGTTTTTTGAAAAAACCTGACATTTGAAAAATCCAGAATAATACCCGGGGTTTTTTGTTTTTATTTCAAAATTATACTTCTTTTTTTTCAAGAAATAAATGCTACTTATCATTATTTTATTCAAAATTCATATTTATGTTTATAATTTAAACAAATAAGTATCAAATTAAGGTTATTTCTCTGATACTGACTCATAATTTATCTCTCCTCCTTCTACAGGTAATGGCTATCTGTTACTGTGATCTATTCTTACTATAATATAATTATTAATATTATATAAAATAGAGATAGCTATTCTTTTTCTGTTATTCTAATGCTTGTAGCATTTGTTTTTTGATAAAACCCAGAATAAAAACCCGGTTTTATTGGCCTTTTTCCAAATTTGGGCTTTTTTGCCAACCCTGACTGGCGCACCTTCACTCTGGGCAGTCTATTCCATGTGTCATATATGCATGACTTACCCACCAGAATTGTATTGAATTTGGGCAACTCCACCTTCCATCTGTGATTACGAGTCGCATTCCGGTTAAGGGTAAAGTACTTGGTGGAGTTGACATTTTCAAAGCCCTTCAAGATTTTGAAAGTCTCTATGAGATGACTGCGCAGTCTTTGAGTCTCTAGCGAAAAGTAACCGAGCTCTTGCAGTCTTTCCAGGTATGTCTTGTTCCTTAGCGATGGGATCAGCTTAGTGGCCCTGGCTTGCACCTTTTCCAAACGATCAATGTCTTTTTGATAGTATGGAGACCAGAACTGAACTGCATACTCCAGGTGACGCCACACAAGCGAGTTGTACAAGGGCAAAACAACCTCTTTTGTTCGAAAGCCAAATTGCCTCTTGATGCAACCCAGCAGGCATTGAGCCTTTTTTTTTCCAACTGTAAGCAGTGCTTTGAGAATTTGAGATCGCTGCTAATCAGCACACCTAAGTCCTTCTCGACATCAGTTGACTCAAGATGCATACCTTATAGCTTGTAGTCTGACCGGCAATTCGCATACCCGATGTGCATCACCTTACACTTGTCTAAGTTGAAAGGCATCTGCCACTTGTCAGCCCACTCACCGATTATCCATAGGTCCTCCCTCAACAACTTGATGTTTTCAGGATTTGCTACGTTAGCTCCAAGTTTTGTATCATTGGCAAATTTTGTGAGGCGACTCACCACTCCATCTATATCGTTGATGTAGATGATGATTAATAGAGGGAGCAACACAGAGCCCTGAGGGACTCCGCTCATTAATGATGACCAGCGAGAGGCGTGGCCTCCAATAGTAACCCCCTGTTAGACAACCAGCTTTCTATCCATTTTGTGGCCTTTCCTCTTATACCCAATTGATTGAAATCTCAGGGTCATTGCAGGGAAATCCCCTACATGAGGCACTCCTCGAAACTAGTCAACAAAGGTGAAACATATTTGAATATGGATGAAATATTATAGATTGCAACTGAAAAACATACTTTGGCAGGCAGGCTGCAGATCTTCAGGTTTACCATATTTTATTTTATTATTTTGCATAACACTGTACCAAGGCTAATTTCATCAGGGTAATTTTGAGAAAATAAGATCAGCGCTATAAGGGTTAAGGGAATATTTTATTTGAAGTCATGCTTCCCTATGGAAACAATCCTTCAGATCATTTATCGGTTTGTGAGAAACCAAAATACTTTAGAGCAAATCTTACAGGAGGTTGAGAATATAAGTAACATTGTTTTTTGTTAGTGTGTGTGTGCTTTGAGTTTTTCCCAATTCTGTACTTCAAACAAATATGGCACCATCAGATTTCAAATGTAACATAAACAAGAAGGTAAATATGTAGATTAGCGATTCGGCCAGAAAGTTTTGTTTTTTTTTTTAAATATTTTTGTTCACCCCTGCCGGAATATTCATGCATGTTTGAGTTGTCTGGCATCAGATACCCCCCCCCATTATAATTCGCAAAACGATTAAAGGCGCTGACATGATTTGGTTAAATCATTCACCTCTGTAAATGTTAGGACATTAGTCTATAAACAATTAGGATTATATACTGGGGGGCTGAGCCCCCCAGATCCCCCCCAATTTAATGAAACTCAGGATCATCGTAGTGTGGTCCCCCCATTGTGTTTATCCCCACATGAGCCGTCCCCTTAAATGTACTCCAAAAACGTGATACATTTTGGAACATGGACGAAATAGTATGTCCCATCGTTCGAGTCACTAATCTACATATTTACCAACAACATATTATTGCACGCCTTGACCAAAACATAAACAAACACAGGCTTCCAACAAAAATAACACCCCTAAATAACTAGATATAGCATCCAGCCATAGTCTACTCAATTACTGGTCCTTTGAGCAAAGCTTTTTGTAGCAATACCCAATCCAAGGATGTGATACTGGGGCACTTCACCTGGTGTTTGTGAGCCAACTTCATAACATAATTTCATGGATGACAAAAGCCACAAGGGCCTATCAAAGGTCATCCGTATCCATCAAATCCCACTCATATAATGCATCCATAGGATTTTGTCAGATCATGCATCTACAATATACAATTTAAACAATCTATAGGATTATGGCAGACCATGCATCTACAATATATAATTTAAAGCCTCCATAGGAGTCTGTCAAAAACAAAATCAAAGTCCCCCAAAATATACAATAAAAAAAAAACTGCATCCACAGGAATAAGTCAAGAAACATATCCCCCATACCAAAAAGTAAGAAGTTAACCCTCCACCTCCATATAATCATCCAATCTGCACTTGAAAACATTCAAGTTTGGGCTGTCTACAGTCTCAGGTGGCAAACTATTCCATAATCCACCACTCTATTAGTGAAAACATATTTTCTAACATCCAGTCTGCACCTCTTTTTTTTAATCTTTAAGTGGTGACCTCTAGTCCTATTACTTCCTTCTAACTCAAATAACTTGCTGAAATCCAATTTATCCTCCCAGAAAAGATTTTGGTAACACTTCAGATTCGGGGCGCACGGTAGATGGCACTGCTAGTCGGCTACAATTCTGGGCCACAGCACATCTCCTATGACGTTAGACAGCAGCGTCAGATGTGAACAAGATCGGCGTAATATTTTTTTGTATACGAGTATATACTGGGGGCTGCACCCCCCAAACCCCCCCAATTGATTGAAACTCAGGATCATCGCAGGGTGGTCCCCCTGCAGTGATATCTCCCATACGAGCAGTCCCCTTGAATTTACTGGGGGGGGGGTTCTCCCCCAATAGCTTTTTACTGGCATAAAAACCTAACCTAATGACAAACAATACTTACTTTTATAAGTTTCTTGATTAGTTTATGCGCCTCTAGATAATCTAAAAGTTTTTCACGATCATACAAAGTAAAGCTGAATTTGAATAACAAAGAAGCACATGGAGAGCACGAAAACACAATAACGAAAGAAAAACATTTGCAAAATGGGTCCTATTTATAAGCTACAATGTTGCCAGTAAAAAGCTGTTATTGTTCGCAGAAAACAAAAAATACAAAAACAAAACAAAAAACAATAATAGACATCAAGAAACCTTACCTAACTTAGAAAAAAAACTATAAACGAGCAGAGCGCAGATATTTAGTAAATAATAGACTAAAAGTTACAAATCCCCAACAACAAAAAAAAATAACGCAGTGATTGTCACATCTGACGCCACCGTCCGACGTCACAAGAGACATGCTGCAGCCCAAAATTGCAGCCGACCAACCGTGCCATCCACTGCGCGCCCTGAATCTGAAGTATTACCAAGATTTTAAAAAGCTCAATCATATCTCCCCTCACATACCTTCTTTCAAATGAGAACATATTTAATACCCTCAGTCTATCTTCATATTCAAGGTGCTTCAGGGATGGTATTATTTTTGTTGCCCTCCTTTGTACTAACTTTAACAAGTTTATATCATGTCTAAAATGTGTGTCCATGCTTGTATACAGTACTCTAAATGTGGCCTGACATAAGTTATATAGTTTAAGGATAACCTCCTTACTCTTGTAGCTAACATTCCTTTTAATGTAACCTAGCACCCTATTTGCTCTATTTTTGGCCTCAATACACTGCTTTGAAAACTTCAGTGACCTATCTACTACTACTCCTAAGTCCTTCTCATCTTCAACTGAATTAAGCCAATACCCATCCATCTCATAGCTAAATTCCCTATTATCTCTCTCCATGTTAATAACTATGCATTTATTAAGGTCAAAAGTCATCTGTCACTTCTGAGCCCAAGCTAACAATTTATTTAAGTCACCCTGCACTTTAAAGCTACCCTCAACCTCTTTGACTACAGCTGCCAATTTAGTGTCATCAGCAAAAATTGACACTTTGCTATTTACACCTTGCCCGAGATCATTTACATAGATTATAAATAATAAAGGGCCTAAAACTGATCCCTGAGGTAAGCCACTAATAATATTCCTCTACTTAGATTTCAGCAAAGCTTTTGATAAGGTTCCACATAGAAGACTAGTTCATAAATTAAAGCTGCATGGGATATGTGGGAACATTTTTAATTGGATAACTGAATGGCTGAAAAATAGGAAACAGAGAGTTGTACTGAATGGAGTGAGGTCAGAGTGGAGGAATGTTATTAGTGGCGTACCTCAGGGATCGGTTTTAGGCCCTTTATTATTTATAATCTATGTAAATGATCTTGGGCAAGGTGTAAATAGCAAAGTGTCAATTTTTGCTGATGACACTAAATTGGCAGCTGTAGTCAAAGAGGTTGAGGGTAGCTTTAAAGTGCAGGGTGACTTGAATAAGTTGTTAGCTTGGGCTCAGAAGTGGCAGATGACTTTTAACCTTAATAAATGCAAAGTTATTAACATGGGGAGAGATAATAGGGAATTTAGCTATGAGATGGATGGGTATTGGCTTAATTCAGTTGAAGATGAGAAGGACTTAGGAGTAGTAGTAGATAGGTCACTGAAATTTTCAAAGCAGTGTATTGAGGCAAAAAATAGAGCAAATAGGGTGCTAGGTTACATTAAAAGGAATGTTAGCTACAAGAGTAAGGAGATCATCCTTAAACTATACAACTCTTATGTCAGGCCACATTTAGAGTACTGTATACAGGCATGGTCACCACATTTTAGACATGATATAAACTTATTAGAGTCAGTACAAAGGAGGGCAACAAAAATAATACCATCCCTGAAGCACCTTCAATATGAAGATAGACTGAGGGTATTAAATATGTTTTCATTTGAAAGAAGGTGTGTGAGGGGAGATATGATTGAGCTTTTTAAAATCTTTTCTGGGATGGATAAATTAGATTTCAGCAAGTTATTTGAGTTAGAAGGTAGTAATAGGACTAGAGGCCACCACTTAAAGATTAAAAAACAGAGGTGCAGACTGGATGTTAGAAAATATTTTTTCACTAACAGAGTGGTGGATTATTGGAATAGTTTGCCACCTGAGACTGTAGACAGCCCAAACTTGAATGTTTTCAAGCGCAGATTGGATGATTATATGGGGATGGAGGGTTAATTTCTTACTTTTTGGTATGTGGATATGTTTCTTGACTCATTCCTGTGGATGCAGTTTCTTTTTATTGTATATTTTGGGGGATTTTGATTTTGTTTTTGACAGACTCCTATGGAGGCTTTAAATTATATATTGTAGATGCATGGTTGGACATTCCTATGGATTGTTAAATTGTATATTGTAGCTGCATGATCTGACAAAATCCTATGGATGCATTATATGGGTGGGATTTGATGGATACGGATGACCTTTGATAGGCCCTTGTGGCTTTTGTCATCCGTTAAATTATGTTATGTTATGTTATGTTAAGGTAAATATGTAGACAAGCGGCCCAGCCGATAAAACATACTATTTTCGTCCGTGTTCCAAAATGTTTCACGTTTTTAGAGTACATTTAAGGGAACGGCTCGTGTGGGGGTAAACACAAGGGGGGAACCACACAATCAATATCCTGAGTTTCATTAAATTTGGGGGGTCTGGGGGTCACAGCCCCCCAATATATAATCCTAATTGCTATAATGTTCTGACGTTTACAGAGGTGAATGCCTTAACTACATAATGTCAGCATCTTTAATCGTTTTGCAAATTATAATATGGGTGGGGAGGGGGGTATGACGTCAGAAATGCTTGATTTCAATTTTTTTCCCACTTAATAGCTTTTTATTATCCTCATTAGGAGTCATTTTTATTTGTCAATATATTTTTCCCCATTTTACTATTTTTATTACCTTCTTTTATACATTTAAATGTAATTAGCTAAATCATTTCAAGGAACTACTTGTTTTTTAGCAGTTTGGGTGTCAAACATTCCACTTTTACGCAGTTTGAAAATGATCAATCACACGAGAAAATATTATTGAATTGTGAACTTTGTCCGTTGTCTATTGCGGAATTATTAACCCTTTTTGGATGTTCATAATTTAGTGCGAATTAAAAGCCAATGTGACATTTGTGGCCGAGCATTAGATGTGAACCCTAACTTTGAATTTAGATGCTTGAAAATGAAACGTGATTCAAGTCAACTAGATTTCAAATAGGACGCAGACGCGCAAAATAAATAGGCTTTCATCTTCGCTATTTCAGAAGTATAACCACTGAAATTAGTACGGAAACAGCATGTTTCGTTTGTTTTTTTTTCAGGCAATTTTGTACAAAAAATGGCCTACGTAAACAGCATTTTCGGTTTGTTTACTTTTGGGCATTTTTTTTAATACAAAAAAGGGCGGCAGCTATCATTCGAAGAAAACTCAAACGCGCATGAATATTCAAACACGGGTGAACGATAATATTTACACAAAAATTATTTTTCCGGCCAGGCCGCTCATCTACATGTTTACCCTTCCTAATAACATAACATAATTTCATGGATGACAAAAGCCACATGGGCCTATCAAAGGTCATCCGCATCTGTCAAAACCCACCCACAAAAAGCACCATCTCCAGGGGAAGACAAAATCAAAGTCCCCCACAATAAAATAACATAATTTCACGGATGACAAAAGCCACAAGGGCCTATCAAAGGTCATCCGCCTCCATCAAAACCAACCCACAAAAAGCACCATCACCAGGGAAAGACAAAATCAAAGTCCCCCACAATATAATATAACAGATGACAAAAGCCACAAGGGCTCATCATAGGTCATCTGAGTCAAACAGTCTCTTTTTTAAGGGACCCAAACTCCCAGGAAAACTACATCCAGAGGATTGCATCTAGCCATTTCCACTTAGGGGGTTTTAAAACTTAAAAAAAATAATAATAAAACTCACTTCCTTATCTTTCAAACCAAGTAAAAGGACTTCCTCCATCAAAGTCAACCTAGTTTCTTTAGAATCTTCTTCATCTTCTATATCATCTTCACCACTGGAATGTTTCCTCCTGTCATCATCACTGTCATTGTGATTACTACGATCATTTGAGTCTTTCGCAACATTACGCCTTTGTATTAAGCCCGGGGGTCGGTTCATTTTAAATACACGTAATGCTATCTACAAAATAGATAGACGTAATTTCATACGTTGTGAGTTATGTTTGCCAACTCAACAAATTTCCTCACTTTCCTGAACAAAGTATGTTATTGTTGTTTTTTTCCTTTTTACTTCTCTTCTTCGAATATATTGTGGAAATCATGTATTATGCATTAAATTTATTCTGTTGTAGATATTGTTGCAATTGACACAATATAGTACTATGTTATAAAACTATAAAAGGTATTAATATTATTTAATAATCATGTATATAATAAAAAGTAATTAATTTCATCTGGTATTCCTCAAGGAGATAGAGAGTCTGTCAGTTCCTCCGTCCAGACCGTTTTAGCTGTTCCCCGCGAAGTCCCGCAATCCTGGTTCGAGTCGTACCTCAGCGTGAAGTTCTCACCAGCAGATCTGCCTTTGTGAAAGTTTGGCCCCTGTTCAGAGGAAAGCTATCAAGCCACCTTCTTCCCGAAGAACTGTGCCCCCCCCTCCCCCATCTCGGAGCCCCTCTTCAAGACTCCCGTACCTTAGTGTCTGGGACACTGCCGAACCACTGAACAGTCTCGTGTTTGAGATTCCATCTCTCTGGAGCAGAGAAAATCTCGTTCTTCAACAAGTATGGTATTTGGTAATTAGTGGGACTGATTTTAGTTAATAAATCAGCCTAAATAGCTATTGGAAAAACATTACCATAAATAAAATTTATTGAATTTGGATGGAATAATCGTCTGCTAATATTTAGGTCTAACGAATAACATGGAATGAATTTAGAAAAATTCTGAACTAGGTTTGTAAGAAAAACAGAAAATAAGCAAAATAAATATATTCACAAAATCAACGAATGCACAATGAGAGAATTGAATTAGGAAACAACTAATGAGCGGTTATTACAATTATTGATGAATGATATAATTAAATTAAGAATTGCTAAGGAATACGACGTAATGCAATTTATGGAAGTAATGAAAAGTAGAATGAATGTAAGGTATGTAAAGTAACTAAGATGTGGTCATTATGATGTGGTAGAGTAAGATGTAAAGTATGATGTTGTAAAGTATGATTTGGTAAAGTATGATGTGGTAAAGTAATTAAGATAGAATGTGAATTAGGATCTTGATTCGAAGTAAATTAGAGCACGAATGGGTGACTGCTTCAAAGCGGGCAGCTAAAGGCATGCGTTCGTTTGTGTGTATTAGTAAAAGTAAGTGTTGCCATTGATTTTTGAATGGCAATTATATATTACAAAATATTTGATATTTTGGATCGATTATTTATAATCGATAATTGTACATTGAATTTAAATAAGAAAGTATGCTAATGAAATATTGATAAATTTAATTTTTTATAGAAATGCCAGAGGGCATTGCTATAACATGGATTATTGATAAATTTAATATTTTATAGGAATGGCAGAGGGCATTGATATACAAGTAATCAAAACCTCATCTATAAGTCATCCTCGTTAGGACAACCCGAAGTATCTTCTCGAAGATCCTTGCCGTTGGTCTCACCAACCCTCTCTCAGATTACCATCACGTTTCAAGGTAAAGCAATCTTGTGTTGTAATCCACTGATTACACTACGTGAATCGTCACCCGCATCCACTTTTGAATTGACTTTCCGCTCAATTGTAAAATTATTTTAACAAAAGATAAATAAAAATAACGTTAACTTTGCTCTTCCCACTTAACTCTGTCATATTATAAATTGTCACAATTAACTATATTTATCGAGTAATTTGTTCCCCTTATATATATATATATATATATATATATATATATATATATATATATATATATATATATATATATATATATATATATATATATATATATATATATATATATGCAGATACATCCAGAAAGGAAAGGTGAAAAACAATTTCAAGCGCTTTCGTCTGAATTTTTAAAGACATTTCCATGAAAAGGTCTTTAGGAATATAGACGAAAGCGCTCGGAATCATTTTTCACACTTTTCCTTTGTGAGTGTATCTGCAAACCTTTAACTCACGTGCACTTTGTGAGCATTTTCATATACATATATATATATATATATATATATATATATATATATATATATATATATATATATATATATATATATATATAATTTTGTTGAAGACCATTGTGTATTTTGCATTAATTAATTTAATTTGGCAACTTTCTCTTCTTCTAACTATCTTTTTTATTCCATCTTGTAGATGGTGGATCACTTGTCATGTATTCATCTCTTTTAAATAAATGTATTTGGTAAAAAACAAACTAAATTGCTGAGCTTTTGATCTTATTCGATCATCTTCGGAGCGTTTTGATATGCTCTTGCCTCCTTTACCGATGTAATGAGTGGAGTGAGGATCTGGCAGAATGAAAGAAAACGATTTTTAAGGGGCATTTATTCAACATAGATTGAGCATAACGTTAGAGGAAATGGGTTAGTCCAATGAGTGCAATTTTAACATAACTTTAATGTGCGATTTCAGCTTGTAGCTTGACTGTTGATGGCCGGCTTATCTTAATTTATTAATATGGCGTCTACGATGTTCAGCCAAGCTTTTTAACCAATTTTCTTTTAATCACGGTGTTATCAACAAGCATATCTCTCGTTAGGTTAATATTATGAGCACTTTCTATATGATTTTTAGGCCCTCCGCTTGGTAGAAGCATAGTTAAACGTCTCAAAAGTGTAGTGGTTGTCATGCTAATATATTTTGGGTTGTTATAAAGCCTACAGTCTTTATCGGGGCAGATGAACTCGTAAACTATGTTGGTTGACTTGAGATTCGAGGAATATTGGGATTCATTATTGGGATTCATTAGGAGGAGTGTAAGCAATAAGAGTGCTGAAGTCATTCTAAAACTGTATCTGGCGCTAGTTAGGCCTCATCTAGACTATGCAGTACAATTTTGGTCACCATATTATAGGAAGGATATTGATTTGCTTGAGTCTGTGCAGAGAAGGATGACAAAGATGATTGGTGGGCTAAGGAACTTACCTTATGGTGAAAGGCTCAGAAAACTAAATCTACATACATTGGAAAGGAGAAGAGTCAGAGGGGGATTGATTGAAGTCTTCAAATGGGTAAAAGGATATAATAAAGGGGATCTGGGTAAGGTTCTTATACTTAGTGAACATGACAGGACACGTAGCAATGGGTTTAAGCTTGATAAGTATAGGTTTAGGAAGGAGATTGGGAGGAATTGGTTTACAAATCGTGTGGTAGATGAATGGAATAGGCTCACTAGACATGTGATAGAAGCCTCCTCTCTGGGTAGTTTTAAGAATAGATTAGATAAATATATGAATGAAGCTGCTAGATGGGACTGACTTTTTTATGTACATATGTATATATTTTTCTAAGGAGTGGGGAGATTATTTTGCGGTTGCATGAATGGACATAATCCTCTGGATGCATTTTATGTATATTGTAGATTAGATCTGACGAACTCCTGTAAAGGGTGACAATGTTGATGACTTTTCTCTGGTAAGAAATCTTTTGTGTGTTGACTGGAACAGGAGCTGCCAAGTGTAGGCCATGAATGGTCTTTTGCATTCTCCTTCTTTTCTTATGTTCTTATGTTATGTAATATAGGCAGGTGTTGTTTTTCATCAGGAGATTGCTGGCTTTTGTTGTTTTATAATAAATGATGAGTTGAATTTTATCCATTTGATTTTTAACCTTGATGTTACGGTTAATAATCTCCTTGGTGTGTTTTTTTATCTATTTTATAGGCTGTGGGCATTTAGTTTCTGTAATACACTTTGACGTTGTTCCCTTTTCCTGATTACTTTCAGTTTTACCCGTATCTTTGCAATGATTATTTAAAAATGATTGGAGTTTTTGTCAATCATGCTGTTTGAGAAACTGTTATTCACGAGTATTTTTTTTTTACTAGTGCTATCTCTTGATGGAAAAGTTCCCAGGTAGAGCAGCATTTATATGTTCGGTGGATGTATGAGCCGATTACGTTTATTTTATACCTTTCAGGGCATTCAGTCTCCGCATTGAGGCATCTTCCCATGCCCGTACTTTTCCTATGTACTTTAGAGTAATGTATCTACCATTGATGTTTTGAACCTCAACGTCCAATATAGGAAGTTTATTTGCCCTGCTCAATTCATAAGTGAATTTTAACACGTTCTCCCCAAATTGCTGATTAATGTTTATTAGATGTTCTTGGTTTTGGACGTTGATGTAGATGTCGTATACATATCGGAAATATGTGTGTGGTTTATTTTCCATGATGTTCATAAGGATGACCCCATAGCCACTCCATCCACTTGTGTGTAAATATTGCCGCCCCATGTCCTGAACGGCTCATCTGATGTGCATGAACGTAACATGCTCCTTAAGATGTTTGGGTCAAGATTTAGAGGAGACATTGTAGGATGATGTCAGACCATTGACATCATTATAAAAAACGTGTACTCCCACCCCTTCATTTTCATATATATATATATTAAAATTATATTTTGAGGTCTTGTTTTTTATATATCATTTGAACTGCAACTTGGCAAGCCATTAGATCAATCCCGATCAACCGTAAATCGCACTCTGTATAAAAATCAAGGAGGCGGTTCCCCACTCCTTTAATTGCCCCAAATCATATCGCGGGCGGCCTAGGGTCGGCTATCTGCCCGTTCTTGTGTATGCGCCTTTGCGCCGAGCGAGTCTTCACAGGCATACTTCGACAACGAGCGATATTTGTTATGTTCCTGGCACTTGAAACGTCGTACCAGATGCGCTTTCTCGTATTTCCGCGATTTTGGGCACGCAACTCTCTCACACTACGTCCATCGATCATGCGACAATAGCGCTGGCCCAGGAACAGGATGAAGACACGCAAACGCTGCTTCACCTTAATAATGTCACTACATTAACCAAACAGATTTGTCTTGGATTTTTTTTCCATCTTTCGAATGTATTTGGCTAAGATAAAGCTGTTAATATATTAATAATAACGGTTTTCTATGACGGTAAACGAGTCTAACATAAAGGGGTAAGATTGAAACCAGTCTTTTGGGGCTGAGTGGGAGCTATCCTGGACGAAGGGTGTCACGCCGGACCTGAAGTGGATCAGTTGTTTAATGATGCCACTATATTAACCGCACCAATTTGTCTTGCAATTTTTTTTATCTTTCAAACGTTTTTCGTTAGGATAACGCTGTTAATATATTAATAATAACGGTAAACGAGTCTAACAAACATTGAGGAGTAAGTTTGAAACAGGGTTATGGAGCTGATAACTAAATCTTAAACTCCAGCTACGACTCCAGCTCCAACAGTTTGATATTTACTGGCTCTAGCCCCAACGTTTTGAAATTTCTGGCTCCAGCTCCAGCTCCGGCTCCCAGTTTTATTTAATTTCACCATATATTAATGATTGATATAGCTTATTGAAATTGTACTTTGCTCATTATTATTCATATACCATAATAGATGAATATTAATCTAAATTCTAAAGATTATACTTCAGGTTTGCTAATCTCATATTATTGATTAGAATATAATCAATAATAGCGAGCTCTCTATTCAATGACGTTTTTGTTTTGTATTTATCGGGAGGATAGTTGGACATTAGACATAATAAAGTGGTGAAAGAAAAAATATACAAACATAAATGATTGCAAATGCACCCATATATGCACGTATACATAATAGTAGGAGATTGATAGATAGAGGTAGAGATCCCTTGTGAAAGGGAATCAAATGGTAGTATATATATAAGACCATCGTGGTATGAACCTCGATAGATACTTCACAACAAACCCATAACTATAAATTTTTGAGGAGAGTTATTGAATCGTAAGAAAAGGCTCGAGCGGCTAAGCTTATGGTGAAGTTAGGCTTAATAATTGGACACGAATCGTTAAGAAATAGATAAATAGGTAATGTAAATATATAACAAGGTAATGGTATCAAGGCAACTAAGGTAATGGTATCAAGGTAACTAAGGTAACTATGGTGGACTGTGAATTGGGATCTTTATGCTGAGAATGACGAGAGACGAGTGAGGAATAGTTGTGTTCAATGTGGTTGAGCTAAAAGCGTGTTAGTTTGGGTGTTTAACTAAAGTAAGTGTTGCCGAAAAGAATTTATCTTAGCCATGATTTTTGGATTGCAATTATATATTACAAAAGATATATTGAAAATACATATACAAAATATTTGAGATTTTGGATTGATTATTTATACATAAATAAGTTGAGATTTTACATACGATTTAATAGAAATTGTAGACATTAAATGGGAAAATAAATGAATAATTTTACATTGAATTTAAAAAGGAAGGTATTCTAATATTTATGCACAAGGTACATTACGTTAAAATGATATTAGGTAATGGTAATATTTAAATTGATTCGATGGAATATTGAAACATGTAATGTTTTATAGGAATGCCAGAGGACATTGCTATATTTGTATAGCTTATGTTTACGTATAATAACTCTCTCTCTCTCTCTCTCTCTCTCTCTCTCTCTATATATATATATATATATATATATATATATATATATATATATATATATATATATATATATATATATATATATATATATATATATATACATACATATACATATTATATATATATATATATATATATATATATATATATATATATATATATATATATATATATATAAGCATTTTGTGTAAAAGGAGTTATGGACAGTTATTTATTACACTCCCGCCAAATAAAGAAGTGGAATCCTGCTCCACAAATTTCCTTTACCTTTAGAGGAAGCTAAGATCACACTGATTACCCAGCCTACGAAACTACAAGGGAGAGAAATCTTCCTGAACCAAGAGAGGTACAAAAGGTTAGTTGAAAGGATGAGTGAAAGTAGAGTGAAAATGCTTTGTTTCAGGTGTGCTTCCGAGATTGTATGTGGGGATGGAATGGTTGTCTCGTGCAATTGTAGATGTATGGAATCGCTTTGGGGGAAATAAGGCATTGTATGCATTAAATGAACTCCATTTAGCCGGGCTCGAGTTGACGTGTTGTGGCAGGAGTTAGATAGTGTCGTTAAGTCTTTGCAGGCGGGGAACTAATTACTAATAGTGGTGAGGGAAATACAAGACTAGAGGGTGGGGGAGGGAAAGGAAAGAAATGCAGAGGAGATAGAGCGGAAGGTATACAGGTGATAAGTCAAAATCTTCTAGTAGTAAAATCTACTGATAGTGTCAATAAGTCTATTGACATGAAATACGAGATATATGATGCACTGGATATCTTACCTGGACGGGTTCCACCAGAGGGGAACCCCATAAGTGCCAACACGCCAGCAGAATGAAGGTTAGGAATTTGCTATTGTATTAAACATATGAGTATCTGCTGGAAGGTGTGAAGATTGCACTAAGTAATGACTAGATTATGTACATATCGG
Source organism: Ceratothoa steindachneri (assembly GCA_963969495.1). Classification (NCBI taxonomy): domain Eukaryota; kingdom Metazoa; phylum Arthropoda; class Malacostraca; order Isopoda; family Cymothoidae; genus Ceratothoa; species Ceratothoa steindachneri. The sequence continues at coordinate 115,948,592 of OZ018321.1, forward strand.
TGACTCTCGCATCACAATTTCGAGAAATATTGTCAAGAATTTTAATGATGAAGCACTTTGAACGGAAGCGGCCCAGAAACTTGAAAACGTTGTTGCGTTTCCGAGAGCAAAGTTAAACAGATTAAACCTCAGATTATGATCTGTAATGTTCACAAAAAGGAGACTCAGGACAAAATTCTTGGGAGATACACTCAGTTTTCTCTTCCTCTTTTTTTTCAAACAGTTTGTTGGACTCTTTTAGTACAAAAGCCAAGGATAACTGGTGGTTTATCAAGAGGTTGCCTTATCTTTATCTTCCTCTATTATTTCTTCTAAAATACTATCATTACCGTCCTTTCCGCAGTACTTTTTTTCTCGCATGGGTGAAATTTTTTTTTTAACTTCAGTGTATATATTGTTCCTGTTACTTGATTTTTAAAGTTCTTAAAATATTCCTTTATGTTTGTTGAACATGTTGCTGTTGCTACTTTCTGGTGACATTGAACTTAATGGTGGTCCGCAAAAATCGATTCCGGAAATGTCAAATATTATATAGCAATGTCCGTGGACTATATAAGAATAAAAAGGACTTGGACATACCTGCAGATAAATTTGATATCCTCTTTTGTTCTGAGACCCTTGTGTCTGATTTGTGTCATATTTTTGAATTGTTAATTCCAAGATTCAAAAAGCCTGTTTTGCTCAAACGTAATGCCCAGAGATGGGCGTTGCGGCAACGAGTTGCGACTTTACGCACTATGAATTTCGAAGTCGCAAGTTCGAAAGCCGCAAACGTTTTGAAAAAGTTGTACTAAGCAAATTCGCACTGCCAATTTTCCGCGACTTTGAATAGGAACAAAGACGACTTTTTTTGAAAGAAATTGCCGCGGCTGGTTTATATGTGTATTTCTGCCTTATGAAAGCATGTTTCTGTTATCGCGGTAAAGTATACTTTGTAATTTCGCGGAGTCGCATGGGGGAGGCAGGGGCAAAATAGAGTCGCAAAGTCGCAGTCGCGCCACATCCGGTGGCAAAGTCGCACCTGGAAAAACTAAAGTCGCGCCCAGCTATGGACTAATGCAATCCCGAGAGCCCGTGGAATGGCTCTGTATTTTAAAGATGGTTTCACTGCGTCTCATAGGCCATTATATGAATGTGGATGTCATGAAACACAGGTGTTTGAAGTCTCTGGTACACTTTTAAATCTTCATGTATTTGCCAGCTCGAGGAAACCGGATTTGGATGAATCTATTTATGATTGTTTGTTAACTAAAATGGCAGCAGTTCAACAGGCTGACTCTAAGTCTTGCTTTATTTTCGTTTGTGATTATAATCTCATCATACTGAGTGGCTGAACTCAGTTACTGATACAGATAACCATGGTGTAGCTGCTTTAATTTTTTCAAATATTTCTGGCTGTGAGCAGCTGATTAATTAACCCACACATCAATCTGGCAACCGTCTTGATCTTGTGTTAACAGATCTTACAAGTATTGTTACCTGTGGAGTGAATTCTCCAGTAGGCTGATCTGGTTAGAGTTCTATTAAGATTAATGTTGGTATGGATCTAGATCAAGTTTATCTTAATTCCCGTGCCGATTGCAATGGTATTCTTCATGACCTTATGGAACTCAGTTGGAGTGATATTTATAGAAGCCGGAATATTATCGAATGCTTAAATTTCCATCTTACCCCAATTATAGAGAGGAGAATCCCTTATAAACTCTCCAGGTTTAGACTTAAGGATAAGCCATAGTTTAATGCTGAATGCAAGCTTGCCTATTAAGCAAAGCAAGAAGCTTACCATTTATGGAAGAACAATATATGTGACTTCTTGTGGAATAATTTCACTGAGCTTAGAAGACAAGCTCAAGCTATCCATGTGAGAGCTGAGAGAGCTTATAATGTTGGTGTAAAGGAGGTCCTGCTCTCCTTAAATCATCACTCTTCAGAGTTGATTCTAGTTTGCCCCCACTCCTAAATGCTGAGGAAGTGCCATCTACTGCCCTAAAGTAAAGGCTGAACTTTTGGCTGACCTCTTTAATAGTAAGTAGTGTGGTGAGTCGCTGTTGTTGCCTCAGTCATGCTTTCTAGAACCTAAGTTGTATCCAATAGCCTTCAGATCTAGTGAGGTTAAAACCTTGCTTTTGAATCTTGACAGTCATGGTGGTATCGACCCTAATGGGATATTCCCCATTTCATTGAACAAGACTGCGGATTTTATTGCTCGCAAAATTGTTACAATTTTTCGCATGTTAGTTAGACTTACTAGTTTTACATCAGTGGTGGAGTAATAGTGTATGTACAAGACCATCTATCTCCCATTGAATACAGAGCTGTTCCAGGGCATGAGGTGTTAGGAGTCTACATCAAGGTGGACAATACAATGTACAGGGTTCTAGTGGCTTACCGACCTCCCCATCGGACACTGAAGGTGGATATAGACCTGTACCCAAAACTGTCTAATCTCTTAGACGGTCCCCTGTCGCTGCTGGTAGGTGACTTCAATTGTTGAGTCGACTGGAGTGACCGAACGGGCGATGGATAGGCATCTCGGGTAGAGTTTGGTGACAGCAACTTTTTGACTCAGTGGGTCTATGAGCCTACCCGAGGGGGCAATGTTCTAGATCTAGTATTTACCACTAAAGACGACCTTGTATCTGACCTGCCAGTAGATGAATGCCTAGGTGGTAGTGACCGCGACATGGTCAGGTTTGGAATACATACCCCCTTGTATGCAAGGTACTAATGAATGAGCACGTAAGTTGGATCTCAGACGTGCAGACTTCGATGGGCTTCGAACGACACTTGGCAGGGTACAACCATCTAATGAAGAAGGGACGAATTCCAGATGGAATGACTGCAAGAATCGGTTTATGGAGTGCCAGGCTTTGCTCATTCCCACGAAGACTGTCAGACCCGCGAGCATCTAGCCTAGGTTGTTTTCTCAAGAAATCGCCACTGCTATTAAAGCTAGAACTCAGACCTCTGAGGGACATGGACGGCGTCCTCCAGGATTCAGACCTGGAAATAGCTAACGTACTTAATGACTACTTTTCCTCTGGGTGACCAGAGGTGGAGGGACGGTCTCCTGACTAGACAGCTCTGACGACGAGGTTTCCTGCAACAAAAGGGGAGGCGGCAGAAATCGGGAAGGAGATAGAGATATGGGCGAGGTAGAGGAGATTGGGTTTGAGGTTAGATGATAATGGGGTAGGGGAATCACTGGACCATTATTAGAGATAGTAGAAGAGGAAAATGAGGACTGCTCAGAATGAACAGCATCAATAAAGGCAGGTTTCGAGTGATCCAGACAAACAGTATCCTGCTTGGCTCCAAATTGCAGTACATAGAATTTCGGCTTCTTAGAGATGACGAGAAATGGTCCGTCATAAACGGGTTGCAATGAGGAGCGAGTAGAATCGCCACGGGCAAAGATATGCGAACAAGTTGACATCTCTCTTGGTAAGAAAGGTCTCTGATTAGCAGGCACTCTAGGGGCGGTAGGCATAACCTCAGCCATTACCCGTACAAATTCGGGTACATAAGAAGCAGGATTGAGGTGAAGAGGTAGAGGTCGGTCAGAAGAAGAAAATAATTGACCAGGAAGACGAAGTTGAGTACCGTAAACTAGTTCCGCTGGAGAACAGGCTAAATCCTCTTTCAAGGACGAACGATTGCCCAACAAAATCAAAGGTAGCTTGTCCACCCAAGTGATATTATGATCAGTGGAGCGTAAGCTTGCCCTGAGCGTCCGATGCAAATGTTCGACGGCCGAGTTGCTTTGGGGGTGGTGGCTTGTGGTACGAAGGCGAAAGGAACCAAGCACTGACATGAATGCATCCCATTCAAATTGGCTGCTACGATCAGTCATGATCGTTGAGGGAACACCAAAACGAGCAACCCATGTTGAGACGAAGGCTCGAGTGACTGTTGAAGCTCTGATGTCCGAGATAGGAACTGCCTCTGGCCAACGAGTAAAACGATCGATCATGGTGAGAAGATAATTGCAACCACGAGAGTAAGGAAGATGACCTACTAGATCGACGTGAACGGCGTCAAAACACGAGACGAAGGAAGAGGAAAAGAGACCAGAGGAGCGTTTGTGTGGCGATGGACTTTGTCGCGCAGCTTGGCAGGCATGAGCGAGTTTATTTTGCAACGTCGGCATTCATACCTGGCCAAACGAAGCGTTGGGCAACGAGCTTGCGTGTGACATTGACACCAGGATGAGAGAGATCGTTAATTTAGTCGAAAATGTGCCGACGGTAAGCGAGAGGAATGAAAGGACAAGGACAATCAGGTAATGAATAGTCAACCAGGATGCCCCTGGAAGGACTGTCCGGTAAATCGATCTCACGAACGACGGTTTTAGGCCCTTTATTATTTATAATCTATGTAAATGATCTTGGGCAAGGTGTAAATAGCAAAGTGTCAATTTTTGCTGATGACACTAAATTGGCAGCTGTAGTCAAAGAGGTTGAGGGTAGCTTTAAAGTGCAGGGTGACTTGAATAAGTTGTTAGCTTGGGCTCAGAAGTGGCAGATGACTTTTAACCTTAATAAATGCAAAGTTATTAACATGGGGAGAGATAATAGGGAATTTAGCTATGAGATGGATGGGTATTGGCTTAATTCAGTTGAAGATGAGAAGGACTTAGGAGTAGTAGTAGATAGGTCACTGAAATTTTCAAAGCAGTGTATTGAGGCAAAAAATAGAGCAAATAGGGTGCTAGGTTACATTAAAAGGAATGTTAGCTACAAGAGTAAGGAGATCATCCTTAAACTATACAACTCTTATGTCAGGCCACATTTAGAGTACTGTATACAGGCATGGTCACCACATTTTAGACATGATATAAACTTATTAGAGTCAGTACAAAGGAGGGCAACAAAAATAATACCATCCCTGAAGCACCTTCAATATGAAGATAGACTGAGGGTATTAAATATGTTTTCATTTGAAAGAAGGTGTGTGAGGGGAGATATGATTGAGCTTTTTAAAATTTTTTCTGGGATGGATAAATTAGATTTCAGCAAGTTATTTGAGTTAGAAGGTAGTAATAGAACTAGAGGCCACCACTTAAAGATTAAAAAACAGAGGTGCAGACTGGATGTTAGAAAATATTTTTTCACTAACAGAGTGGTGGATTATTGGAATAGTTTGCCACCTGAGACTGTAGACAGCCCAAACTTGAATGTTTTCAAGCGCAGATTGGATGATTATATGGGGATGGAGGGTTAATTTCTTACTTTTTGGTATGTGGATATGTTTCTTGACTCATTCCTGTGGATGCAGTTTCTTTTTATTGTATATTTTGGGGGATTTTGATTTTGTTTTTGACAGACTCCTATGGAGGCTTTAAATTATATATTGTAGATGCATGGTTGGACATTCCTATGGATTGTTAAATTGTATATTGTAGCTGCATGATCTGACAAAATCCTATGGATGCATTATATGGGTGGGATTTGATGGATACGGATGACCTTTGATAGGCCCTTGTGGCTTTTGTCATCCGTTAAATTATGTTATGTTATGTTATGTTAAGGTAAATATGTAGACAAGCGGCCCGGCCGATAAAACATACTATTTTCGTCCGTGTTCCAAAATGTTTCACGTTTTTAGAGTACATTTAAGGGAACGGCTCGTGTGGGGGTAAACACAAGGGGGGAACCACACAATCAATATCCTGAGTTTCATTAAATTTGGGGGGTCTGGGGGTCACAGCCCCCCAATATATAATCCTAATTGCTATAATGTTCTGACGTTTACAGAGGTGAATGCCTTAACTACATAATGTCAGCATCTTTAATCGTTTTGCAAATTATAATATGGGTGGGGAGGGGGGTATGACGTCAGAAATGCTTGATTTCAATTTTTTTCCCACTTAATAGCTTTTTATTATCCTCATTAGGAGTCATTTTTATTTGTCAATATATTTTTCCCCATTTTACTATTTTTATTACCTTCTTTTATACATTTAAATGTAATTAGCTAAATCATTTCAAGGAACTACTTGTTTTTTAGCAGTTTGGGTGTCAAACATTCCACTTTTACGCAGTTTGAAAATGATCAATCACACGAGAAAATATTATTGAATTGTGAACTTTGTCCGTTGTCTATTGCGGAATTATTAACCCTTTTTGGATGTTCATAATTTAGTGCGAATTAAAAGCCAATGTGACATTTGTGGCCGAGCATTAGATGTGAACCCTAACTTTGAATTTAGATGCTTGAAAATGAAACGTGATTCAAGTCAACTAGATTTCAAATAGGACGCAGACGCGCAAAATAAATAGGCTTTCATCTTCGCTATTTCAGAAGTATAACCACTGAAATTAGTACGGAAACAGCATGTTTCGTTTGTTTTTTTTTCAGGCAATTTTGTACAAAAAATGGCCTACGTAAACAGCATTTTCGGTTTGTTTACTTTTGGGCATTTTTTTTAATACAAAAAAGGGCGGCAGCTATCATTCGAAGAAAACTCAAACGCGCATGAATATTCAAACACGGGTGAACGATAATATTTACACAAAAATTATTTTTCCGGCCAGGCCGCTCATCTACATGTTTACCCTTCCTAATAACATAACATAATTTCATGGATGACAAAAGCCACATGGGCCTATCAAAGGTCATCCGCATCTGTCAAAACCCACCCACAAAAAGCACCATCTCCAGGGGAAGACAAAATCAAAGTCCCCCACAATAAAATAACATAATTTCACGGATGACAAAAGCCACAAGGGCCTATCAAAGGTCATCCGCCTCCATCAAAACCAACCCACAAAAAGCACCATCACCAGGGAAAGACAAAATCAAAGTCCCCCACAATATAATATAACAGATGACAAAAGCCACAAGGGCTCATCATAGGTCATCTGAGTCAAACAGTCTCTTTTTTAAGGGACCCAAACTCCCAGGAAAACTACATCCAGAGGATTGCATCTAGCCATTTCCACTTAGGGGGTTTTAAAACTTAAAAAAAATAATAATAAAACTCACTTCCTTATCTTTCAAACCAAGTAAAAGGACTTCCTCCATCAAAGTCAACCTAGTTTCTTTAGAATCTTCTTCATCTTCTATATCATCTTCACCACTGGAATGTTTCCTCCTGTCATCATCACTGTCATTGTGATTACTACGATCATTTGAGTCTTTCGCAACATTACGCCTTTGTATTAAGCCCGGGGGTCGGTTCATTTTAAATACACGTAATGCTATCTACAAAATAGATAGACGTAATTTCATACGTTGTGAGTTATGTTTGCCAACTCAACAAATTTCCTCACTTTCCTGAACAAAGTATGTTATTGTTGTTTTTTTCCTTTTTACTTCTCTTCTTCGAATATATTGTGGAAATCATGTATTATGCATTAAATTTATTCTGTTGTAGATATTGTTGCAATTGACACAATATAGTACTATGTTATAAAACTATAAAAGGTATTAATATTATTTAATAATCATGTATATAATAAAAAGTAATTAATTTCATCTGGTATTCCTCGAGGAGATAGAGAGTCTGTCAGTTCCTCCGTCCAGACCGTTTTAGCTGTTCCCCGCGAAGTCCCGCAATCCTGGTTCGAGTCGTACCTCAGCGTGAAGTTCTCACCAGCAGATCTGCCTTTGTGAAAGTTTGGCCCCTGTTCAGAGGAAAGCTATCAAGCCACCTTCTTCCCGAAGAACTGTGCCCCCCCCTCCCCCATCTCGGAGCCCCTCTTCAAGACTCCCGTACCTTAGTGTCTGGGACACTGCCGAACCACTGAACAGTCTCGTGTTTGAGATTCCATCTCTCTGGAGCAGAGAAAATCTCGTTCTTCAACAAGTATGGTATTTGGTAATTAGTGGGACTGATTTTAGTTAATAAATCAGCCTAAATAGCTATTGGAAAAACATTACCATAAATAAAATTTATTGAATTTGGATGGAATAATCGTCTGCTAATATTTAGGTCTAACGAATAACATGGAATGAATTTAGAAAAATTCTGAACTAGGTTTGTAAGAAAAACAGAAAATAAGCAAAATAAATATATTCACAAAATCAACGAATGCACAATGAGAGAATTGAATTAGGAAACAACTAATGAGCGGTTATTACAATTATTGATGAATGATATAATTAAATTAAGAATTGCTAAGGAATACGACGTAATGCAATTTATGGAAGTAATGAAAAGTAGAATGAATGTAAGGTATGTAAAGTAACTAAGATGTGGTCATTATGATGTGGTAGAGTAAGATGTAAAGTATGATGTTGTAAAGTATGATTTGGTAAAGTATGATGTGGTAAAGTAATTAAGATAGAATGTGAATTAGGATCTTGATTCGAAGTAAATTAGAGCACGAATGGGTGACTGCTTCAAAGCGGGCAGCTAAAGGCATGCGTTCGTTTGTGTGTATTAGTAAAAGTAAGTGTTGCCATTGATTTTTGAATGGCAATTATATATTACAAAATATTTGATATTTTGGATCGATTATTTATAATCGATAATTGTACATTGAATTTAAATAAGAAAGTATGCTAATGAAATATTGATAAATTTAATTTTTTATAGAAATGCCAGAGGGCATTGCTATAACATGGATTATTGATAAATTTAATATTTTATAGGAATGGCAGAGGGCATTGATATACAAGTAATCAAAACCTCATCTATAAGTCATCCTCGTTAGGACAACCCGAAGTATCTTCTCGAAGATCCTTGCCGTTGGTCTCACCAACCCTCTCTCAGATTACCATCACGTTTCAAGGTAAAGCAATCTTGTGTTGTAATCCACTGATTACACTACGTGAATCGTCACCCGCATCCACTTTTGAATTGACTTTCCGCTCAATTGTAAAATTATTTTAACAAAAGATAAATAAAAATAACGTTAACTTTGCTCTTCCCACTTAACTCTGTCATATTATAAATTGTCACAATTAACTATATTTATCGAGTAATTTGTTCCCCTTATATATATATATATATATATATATATATATATATATATATATATATATATATATATATATATATATATATATATGCAGATACATCCAGAAAGGAAAGGTGAAAAACAATTTCAAGCGCTTTCGTCTGAATTTTTAAAGACATTTCCATGAAAAGGTCTTTAGGAATATAGACGAAAGCGCTCGGAATCATTTTTCACACTTTTCCTTTGTGAGTGTATCTGCAAACCTTTAACTCACGTGCACTTTGTGAGCATTTTCATATACATATATATATATATATATATATATATATATATATATATATATATATATATATATATATATATATATATATATAATTTTGTTGAAGACCATTGTGTATTTTGCATTAATTAATTTAATTTGGCAACTTTCTCTTCTTCTAACTATCTTTTTTATTCCATCTTGTAGATGGTGGATCACTTGTCATGTATTCATCTCTTTTAAATAAATGTATTTGGTAAAAAACAAACTAAATTGCTGAGCTTTTGATCTTATTCGATCATCTTCGGAGCGTTTTGATATGCTCTTGCCTCCTTTACCGATGTAATGAGTGGAGTGAGGATCTGGCAGAATGAAAGAAAACGATTTTTAAGGGGCATTTATTCAACATAGATTGAGCATAACGTTAGAGGAAATGGGTTAGTCCAATGAGTGCAATTTTAACATAACTTTAATGTGCGATTTCAGCTTGTAGCTTGACTGTTGATGGCCGGCTTATCTTAATTTATTAATATGGCGTCTACGATGTTCAGCCAAGCTTTTTAACCAATTTTCTTTTAATCACGGTGTTATCAACAAGCATATCTCTCGTTAGGTTAATATTATGAGCACTTTCTATATGATTTTTAGGCCCTCCGCTTGGTAGAAGCATAGTTAAACGTCTCAAAAGTGTAGTGGTTGTCATGCTAATATATTTTGGGTTGTTATAAAGCCTACAGTCTTTATCGGGGCAGATGAACTCGTAAACTATGTTGGTTGACTTGAGATTCGAGGAATATTGGGATTCATTATTGGGATTCATTAGGAGGAGTGTAAGCAATAAGAGTGCTGAAGTCATTCTAAAACTGTATCTGGCGCTAGTTAGGCCTCATCTAGACTATGCAGTACAATTTTGGTCACCATATTATAGGAAGGATATTGATTTGCTTGAGTCTGTGCAGAGAAGGATGACAAAGATGATTGGTGGGCTAAGGAACTTACCTTATGGTGAAAGGCTCAGAAAACTAAATTTACATACATTGGAAAGGAGAAGAGTCAGAGGGGGATTGATTGAAGTCTTCAAATGGGTAAAAGGATATAATAAAGGGGATCTGGGTAAGGTTCTTATACTTAGTGAACATGACAGGACACGTAGCAATGGGTTTAAGCTTGATAAGTATAGGTTTAGGAAGGAGATTGGGAGGAATTGGTTTACAAATCGTGTGGTAGATGAATGGAATAGGCTCACTAGACATGTGATAGAAGCCTCCTCTCTGGGTAGTTTTAAGAATAGATTAGATAAATATATGAATGAAGCTGCTAGATGGGACTGACTTTTTTATGTACATATGTATATATTTTTCTAAGGAGTGGGGAGATTATTTTGCGGTTGCATGAATGGACATAATCCTCTGGATGCATTTTATGTATATTGTAGATTAGATCTGACGAACTCCTGTAAAGGGTGACAATGTTGATGACTTTTCTCTGGTAAGAAATCTTTTGTGTGTTGACTGGAACAGGAGCTGCCAAGTGTAGGCCATGAATGGTCTTTTGCATTCTCCTTCTTTTCTTATGTTCTTATGTTATGTAATATAGGCAGGTGTTGTTTTTCATCAGGAGATTGCTGGCTTTTGTTGTTTTATAATAAATGATGAGTTGAATTTTATCCATTTGATTTTTAACCTTGATGTTACGGTTAATAATCTCCTTGGTGTGTTTTTTTATCTATTTTATAGGCTGTGGGCATTTAGTTTCTGTAATACACTTTGACGTTGTTCCCTTTTCCTGATTACTTTCAGTTTTACCCGTATCTTTGCAATGATTATTTAAAAATGATTGGAGTTTTTGTCAATCATGCTGTTTGAGAAACTGTTATTCACGAGTATTTTTTTTTTACTAGTGCTATCTCTTGATGGAAAAGTTCCCAGGTAGAGCAGCATTTATATGTTCGGTGGATGTATGAGCCGATTACGTTTATTTTATACCTTTCAGGGCATTCAGTCTCCGCATTGAGGCATCTTCCCATGCCCGTACTTTTCCTATGTACTTTAGAGTAATGTATCTACCATTGATGTTTTGAACCTCAACGTCCAATATAGGAAGTTTATTTGCCCTGCTCAATTCATAAGTGAATTTTAACACGTTCTCCCCAAATTGCTGATTAATGTTTATTAGATGTTCTTGGTTTTGGACGTTGATGTAGATGTCGTATACATATCGGAAATATGTGTGTGGTTTATTTTCCATGATGTTCATAAGGATGACCCCATAGCCACTCCATCCACTTGTGTGTAAATATTGCCGCCCCATGTCCTGAACGGCTCATCTGATGTGCATGAACGTAACATGCTCCTTAAGATGTTTGGGTCAAGATTTAGAGGAGACATTGTAGGATGATGTCAGACCATTGAAATCATTATAAAAAACGTGTACTCCCACCCCTTCATTTTCATATATATATATATTAAAATTATATTTTGAGGTCTTGTTTTTTATATATCATTTGAACTGCAACTTGGCAAGCCATTAGATCAATCCCGATCAACCGTAAATCGCACTCTGTATAAAAATCAAGGAGGCGGTTCCCCACTCCTTTAATTGCCCCAAATCATATCGCGGGCGGCCTAGGGTCGGCTATCTGCCCGTTCTTGTGTATGCGCCTTTGCGCCGAGCGAGTCTTCACAGGCATACTTCGACAACGAGCGATATTTGTTATGTTCCTGGCACTTGAAACGTCGTACCAGATGCGCTTTCTCGTATTTCCGCGATTTTGGGCACGCAACTCTCTCACACTACGTCCATCGATCATGCGACAATAGCGCTGGCCCAGGAACAGGATGAAGACACGCAAACGCTGCTTCACCTTAATAATGTCACTACATTAACCAAACAGATTTGTCTTGGATTTTTTTTCCATCTTTCGAATGTATTTGGCTAAGATAAAGCTGTTAATATATTAATAATAACGGTTTTCTATGACGGTAAACGAGTCTAACATAAAGGGGTAAGATTGAAACCAGTCTTTTGGGGCTGAGTGGGAGCTATCCTGGACGAAGGGTGTCACGCCGGACCTGAAGTGGATCAGTTGTTTAATGATGCCACTATATTAACCGCACCAATTTGTCTTGCAATTTTTTTTATCTTTCAAACGTTTTTCGTTAGGATAACGCTGTTAATATATTAATAATAACGGTAAACGAGTCTAACAAACATTGAGGAGTAAGTTTGAAACAGGGTTATGGAGCTGATAACTAAATCTTAAACTCCAGCTACGACTCCAGCTCCAACAGTTTGATATTTACTGGCTCTAGCCCCAACGTTTTGAAATTTCTGGCTCCAGCTCCAGCTCCGGCTCCCAGTTTTATTTAATTTCACCATATATTAATGATTGATATAGCTTATTGAAATTGTACTTTGCTCATTATTATTCATATACCATAATAGATGAATATTAATCTAAATTCTAAAGATTATACTTCAGGTTTGCTAATCTCATATTATTGATTAGAATATAATCAATAATAGCGAGCTCTCTATTCAATGACGTTTTTGTTTTGTATTTATCGGGAGGATAGTTGGACATTAGACATAATAAAGTGGTGAAAGAAAAAATATACAAACATAAATGATTGCAAATGCACCCATATATGCACGTATACATAATAGTAGGAGATTGATAGATAGAGGTAGAGATCCCTTGTGAAAGGGAATCAAATGGTAGTATATATATAAGACCATCGTGGTATGAACCTCGATAGATACTTCACAACAAACCCATAACTATAAATTTTTGAGGAGAGTTATTGAATCGTAAGAAAAGGCTCGAGCGGCTAAGCTTATGGTGAAGTTAGGCTTAATAATTGGACACGAATCGTTAAGAAATAGATAAATAGGTAATGTAAATATATAACAAGGTAATGGTATCAAGGCAACTAAGGTAATGGTATCAAGGTAACTAAGGTAACTATGGTGGACTGTGAATTGGGATCTTTATGCTGAGAATGACGAGAGACGAGTGAGGAATAGTTGTGTTCAATGTGGTTGAGCTAAAAGCGTGTTAGTTTGGGTGTTTAACTAAAGTAAGTGTTGCCGAAAAGAATTTATCTTAGCCATGATTTTTGGATTGCAATTATATATTACAAAAGATATATTGAAAATACATATACAAAATATTTGAGATTTTGGATTGATTATTTATACATAAATAAGTTGAGATTTTACATACGATTTAATAGAAATTGTAGACATTAAATGGGAAAATAAATGAATAATTTTACATTGAATTTAAAAAGGAAGGTATTCTAATATTTATGCACAAGGTACATTACGTTAAAATGATATTAGGTAATGGTAATATTTAAATTGATTCGATGGAATATTGAAACATGTAATGTTTTATAGGAATGCCAGAGGACATTGCTATATTTGTATAGCTTATGTTTACGTATAATAACTCTCTCTCTCTCTCTCTCTCTCTCTCTCTCTCTCTCTATATATATATATATATATATATATATATATATATATATATATATATATATATATATATATATATATATATATATATATACATACATATACATATTATATATATATATATATATATATATATATATATATATATATATATATATATATATATATATATATATATATATATATATATATATAAGCATTTTGTGTAAAAGGAGTTATGGACAGTTATTTATTACACTCCCGCCAAATAAAGAAGTGGAATCCTGCTCCACAAATTTCCTTTACCTTTAGAGGAAGCTAAGATCACACTGATTACCCAGCCTACGAAACTACAAGGGAGAGAAATCTTCCTGAACCAAGAGAGGTACAAAAGGTTAGTTGAAAGGATGAGTGAAAGTAGAGTGAAAATGCTTTGTTTCAGGTGTGCTTCCGAGATTGTATGTGGGGATGGAATGGTTGTCTCGTGCAATTGTAGATGTATGGAATCGCTTTGGGGGAAATAAGGCATTGTATGCATTAAATGAACTCCATTTAGCCGGGCTCGAGTTGACGTGTTGTGGCAGGAGTTAGATAGTGTCGTTAAGTCTTTGCAGGCGGGGAACTAATTACTAATAGTGGTGAGGGAAATACAAGACTAGAGGGTGGGGGAGGGAAAGGAAAGAAATGCAGAGGAGATAGAGCGGAAGGTATACAGGTGATAAGTCAAAATCTTCTAGTAGTAAAATCTACTGATAGTGTCAATAAGTCTATTGACATGAAATACGAGATATATGATGCACTGGATATCTTACCTGGACGGGTTCCACCAGAGGGGAACCCCATAAGTGCCAACACGCCAGCAGAATGAAGGTTAGGAATTTGCTATTGTATTAAACATATGAGTATCTGCTGGAAGGTGTGAAGATTGCACTAAGTAATGACTAGATTATGTACATATCGGTGACTCTCGCATCACAATTTCGAGAAATATTGTCAAGAATTTTAATGATGAAGCACTTTGAACGGAAGCGGCCCAGAAACTTGAAAACGTTGTTGCGTTTCCGAGAGCAAAGTTAAACAGATTAAACCTCAGATTATGATCTGTAATGTTCACAAAAAGGAGACTCAGGACAAAATTCTTGGGAGATACACTCAGTTTTCTCTTCCTCTTTTTTTTCAAACAGTTTGTTGGACTCTTTTAGTACAAAAGCCAAGGATAACTGGTGGTTTATCAAGAGGTTGCCTTATCTTTATCTTCCTCTATTATTTCTTCTAAAATACTATCATTACCGTCCTTTCCGCAGTACTTTTTTTCTCGCATGGGTGAAATTTTTTTTTTAACTTCAGTGTATATATTGTTCCTGTTACTTGATTTTTAAAGTTCTTAAAATATTCCTTTATGTTTGTTGAACATGTTGCTGTTGCTACTTTCTGGTGACATTGAACTTAATGGTGGTCCGCAAAAATCGATTCCGGAAATGTCAAATATTATATAGCAATGTCCGTGGACTATATAAGAATAAAAAGGACTTGGACATACCTGCAGATAAATTTGATATCCTCTTTTGTTCTGAGACCCTTGTGTCTGATTTGTGTCATATTTTTGAATTGTTAATTCCAAGATTCAAAAAGCCTGTTTTGCTCAAACGTAATGCCCAGAGATGGGCGTTGCGGCAACGAGTTGCGACTTTACGCACTATGAATTTCGAAGTCGCAAGTTCGAAAGCCGCAAACGTTTTGAAAAAGTTGTACTAAGCAAATTCGCACTGCCAATTTTCCGCGACTTTGAATAGGAACAAAGACGACTTTTTTTGAAAGAAATTGCCGCGGCTGGTTTATATGTGTATTTCTGCCTTATGAAAGCATGTTTCTGTTATCGCGGTAAAGTATACTTTGTAATTTCGCGGAGTCGCATGGGGGAGGCAGGGGCAAAATAGAGTCGCAAAGTCGCAGTCGCGCCACATCCGGTGGCAAAGTCGCACCTGGAAAAACTAAAGTCGCGCCCAGCTATGGACTAATGCAATCCCGAGAGCCCGTGGAATGGCTCTGTATTTTAAAGATGGTTTCACTGCGTCTCATAGGCCATTATATGAATGTGGATGTCATGAAACACAGGTGTTTGAAGTCTCTGGTACACTTTTAAATCTTCATGTATTTGCCAGCTCGAGGAAACCGGATTTGGATGAATCTATTTATGATTGTTTGTTAACTAAAATGGCAGCAGTTCAACAGGCTGACTCTAAGTCTTGCTTTATTTTCGTTTGTGATTATAATCTCATCATACTGAGTGGCTGAACTCAGTTACTGATACAGATAACCATGGTGTAGCTGCTTTAATTTTTTCAAATATTTCTGGCTGTGAGCAGCTGATTAATTAACCCACACATCAATCTGGCAACCGTCTTGATCTTGTGTTAACAGATCTTACAAGTATTGTTACCTGTGGAGTGAATTCTCCAGTAGGCTGATCTGGTTAGAGTTCTATTAAGATTAATGTTGGTATGGATCTAGATCAAGTTTATCTTAATTCCCGTGCCGATTGCAATGGTATTCTTCATGACCTTATGGAACTCAGTTGGAGTGATATTTATAGAAGCCGGAATATTATCGAATGCTTAAATTTCCATCTTACCCCAATTATAGAGAGGAGAATCCCTTATAAACTCTCCAGGTTTAGACTTAAGGATAAGCCATAGTTTAATGCTGAATGCAAGCTTGCCTATTAAGCAAAGCAAGAAGCTTACCATTTATGGAAGAACAATATATGTGACTTCTTGTGGAATAATTTCACTGAGCTTAGAAGACAAGCTCAAGCTATCCATGTGAGAGCTGAGAGAGCTTATAATGTTGGTGTAAAGGAGGTCCTGCTCTCCTTAAATCATCACTCTTCAGAGTTGATTCTAGTTTGCCCCCACTCCTAAATGCTGAGGAAGTGCCATCTACTGCCCTAAAGTAAAGGCTGAACTTTTGGCTGACCTCTTTAATAGTAAGTAGTGTGGTGAGTCGCTGTTGTTGCCTCAGTCATGCTTTCTAGAACCTAAGTTGTATCCAATAGCCTTCAGATCTAGTGAGGTTAAAACCTTGCTTTTGAATCTTGACAGTCATGGTGGTATCGACCCTAATGGGATATTCCCCATTTCATTGAACAAGACTGCGGATTTTATTGCTCGCAAAATTGTTACAATTTTTCGCATGTTAGTTAGACTTACTAGTTTTACATCAGTGGTGGAGTAATAGTGTATGTACAAGACCATCTATCTCCCATTGAATACAGAGCTGTTCCAGGGCATGAGGTGTTAGGAGTCTACATCAAGGTGGACAATACAATGTACAGGGTTCTAGTGGCTTACCGACCTCCCCATCGGACACTGAAGGTGGATATAGACCTGTACCCAAAACTGTCTAATCTCTTAGACGGTCCCCTGTCGCTGCTGGTAGGTGACTTCAATTGTTGAGTCGACTGGAGTGACCGAACGGGCGATGGATAGGCATCTCGGGTAGAGTTTGGTGACAGCAACTTTTTGACTCAGTGGGTCTATGAGCCTACCCGAGGGGGCAATGTTCTAGATCTAGTATTTACCACTAAAGACGACCTTGTATCTGACCTGCCAGTAGATGAATGCCTAGGTGGTAGTGACCGCGACATGGTCAGGTTTGGAATACATACCCCCTTGTATGCAAGGTACTAATGAATGAGCACGTAAGTTGGATCTCAGACGTGCAGACTTCGATGGGCTTCGAACGACACTTGGCAGGGTACAACCATCTAATGAAGAAGGGACGAATTCCAGATGGAATGACTGCAAGAATCGGTTTATGGAGTGCCAGGCTTTGCTCATTCCCACGAAGACTGTCAGACCCGCGAGCATCTAGCCTAGGTTGTTTTCTCAAGAAATCGCCACTGCTATTAAAGCTAGAACTCAGACCTCTGAGGGACATGGACGGCGTCCTCCAGGATTCAGACCTGGAAATAGCTAACGTACTTAATGACTACTTTTCCTCTGGGTGACCAGAGGTGGAGGGACGGTCTCCTGACTAGACAGCTCTGACGACGAGGTTTCCTGCAACAAAAGGGGAGGCGGCAGAAATCGGGAAGGAGATAGAGATATGGGCGAGGTAGAGGAGATTGGGTTTGAGGTTAGATGATAATGGGGTAGGGGAATCACTGGACCATTATTAGAGATAGTAGAAGAGGAAAATGAGGACTGCTCAGAATGAACAGCATCAATAAAGGCAGGTTTCGAGTGATCCAGACAAACAGTATCCTGCTTGGCTCCAAATTGCAGTACATAGAATTTCGGCTTCTTAGAGATGACGAGAAATGGTCCGTCATAAACGGGTTGCAATGAGGAGCGAGTAGAATCGCCACGGGCAAAGATATGCGAACAAGTTGACATCTCTCTTGGTAAGAAAGGTCTCTGATTAGCAGGCACTCTAGGGGCGGTAGGCATAACCTCAGCCATTACCCGTACAAATTCGGGTACATAAGAAGCAGGATTGAGGTGAAGAGGTAGAGGTCGGTCAGAAGAAGAAAATAATTGACCAGGAAGACGAAGTTGAGTACCGTAAACTAGTTCCGCTGGAGAACAGGCTAAATCCTCTTTCAAGGACGAACGATTGCCCAACAAAATCAAAGGTAGCTTGTCCACCCAAGTGATATTATGATCAGTGGAGCGTAAGCTTGCCCTGAGCGTCCGATGCAAATGTTCGACGGCCGAGTTGCTTTGGGGGTGGTGGCTTGTGGTACGAAGGCGAAAGGAACCAAGCACTGACATGAATGCATCCCATTCAAATTGGCTGCTACGATCAGTCATGATCGTTGAGGGAACACCAAAACGAGCAACCCATGTTGAGACGAAGGCTCGAGTGACTGTTGAAGCTCTGATGTCCGAGATAGGAACTGCCTCTGGCCAACGAGTAAAACGATCGATCATGGTGAGAAGATAATTGCAACCACGAGAGTAAGGAAGATGACCTACTAGATCGACGTGAACGGCGTCAAAACACGAGACGAAGGAAGAGGAAAAGAGACCAGAGGAGCGTTTGTGTGGCGATGGACTTTGTCGCGCAGCTTGGCAGGCATGAGCGAGTTTATTTTGCAACGTCGGCATTCATACCTGGCCAAACGAAGCGTTGGGCAACGAGCTTGCGTGTGACATTGACACCAGGATGAGAGAGATCGTTAATTTAGTCGAAAATGTGCCGACGGTAAGCGAGAGGAATGAAAGGACGAGGACAATCAGGTAATGAATAGTCAACCAGGATGCCCCTGGAAGGACTGTCCGGTAAATCGATCTCACGAACGACGAGTTGAGAAGAGTGACGCAGCGTTTGCGTGTCTTCATCTTGTTCCTGAGCAAGCGCTATTGCCGCATGATCGATGGGCGCAATGTAGGAGAGTTGCGTACCCGAAATCGCTGAAATGCGAGAGAGCACGTCTGGTACAACGTTTGAAGAACCAGGAACATAGCGAATATCGTTCGTCAACTACAGGATGAAGTCAAGATAACGAGTGTCAACTGCAGTGTGTACTGACGAAGTACTACGAGAAGAACAAGCACCGTAAAGATGGTAAAGTCACGTCTTTCCAAGTATTGTCGGAAGTGACGGATTGCGAGGTATATTCCGTGGAGCTCTCGAGAGAACGTACTATACCTCTTTTGAGAGTCTGAAAGAGAGCGAGAGAAGAAAGCAAGAGGTTGCCATTAGTCACCAACTTTCTGCTGCAATTTTGAACCTATGTGGGTTGAGGATGCCTTGGAGGCAACGCTGATGGAGTCTCCTGAAGAATAATGAGCCAATTCAGTAGCTCGGGCAATATCTTCTTTGGTGCGAGAGAACGAATCGCACGCTTCAGCAGACCATTCAAGAGGAGATTTCTTTGTGGTCTGGCTGAGCAGAGAGTTGATAGGTTGCATGACCTTGACACAATTAGGTATGAATCTGTGGTAGAAATTAACTATGCCACAGAAACGCCAAAGTTGCTTGCGTGATGTGGGCCAAGAAAAGTTGCGCATCACGGTAGCTTTATCTTCGAATGGGCTAACCCCTGTACTCGAGACTTGGTGACCCAAGAAGGAGAGTTGGGGGACACCAAAAAGACACTTGGAAGTGTTAAGTACGATACCGTACTCTTCAAGTCAAGCGAAAACCTGACGAAGGTGAGAAAGATGCTCCTCTAAAGACGAAGATGCCATCAGGAGGTCGTCTATGTAGCATAAGACGAAAGGCAGACCTCTCAGAACATGATCCATAAAACGTTGGAAGGTCTGACCACTGTATAGCAATACCCTCTGGCATTCCTATAAAATACTAAATTTATCAATATTCCATGTTATAGCAATATCCTCTGGCATTCCTATAAAATATTAAATTTATCAATATTCCATTAGCATACTTTCTTTTTTTAAATTCAATGTAAAATTATCCATTATAAATAATCGATCCAAAATCTCAAATATTTTGTAATATATAATTGTCATTCAAAAATCAATGACTAAGATATTCTTTTCAGCAACACTTACTTTTGCCAATGCACACGAACGAACGAACGCCTTTAGCTGCCCGCTTTGAAGCAGTCACCCATTCATTCGTGCTCCAATTTACTTCGAATCAAGGTCAGTTATAAATCCTCTTACACTTATTCTCTGCAAACTGTCATACGCGCGTAGGTCCTAAACCTCGTTACTTCTCTTATTGTAGATCCCAATTCACAGTCCATCATAGTTACTTTACCACATTATAGTTACCATATTTTAGTCATCATAATTACCACATAGTTACCACATCTTAGTTACTTTACATACCTTACATTCATTCTACTTTTCATTACTTCCATACATTGCATTACGTTGTATTCCTTAGCAATTCTCAATTAAATTATATTATTCAACCATATAATTGTAAAAACGCTCACTAGTTATTTCCTAATTCAATTCTCTCATTGTGCATTCGTTGATTTTGTGAATATATTTATTCTGTTTTTCTTACAAACCTAGTTCAGAAGTTTTCTAAATTCATTTCACGTTAGTCGTTAGGCCTAAATATTAGCAGACGACTATTCTATCCAAATTCAACAAATTTATGGTAATGGTTTTCAATTAGCTATCTAGGCTGATATATTGACTAAAATCAATCCCACTAATAACCAAATACCTTAACTGTTACGAAGACCATAAGGCATCCTGTTCATGACGAAGGAACCAAATGGCGTGATGATAGCCGTCTTTGGGAGGTCATCTGGATAAATATGGATCTGGTTAAAAGCATGTACCATATCCAGTCGAGAAAAGATCGAACAATCGAAAAGAGTAGAATTGAAATCGGACAGATAGGGCAGAGGATCTATATCGGGGATAGTACAAACATTGAGCCGCGGAGAGGCCCAAGAAGAAGTAGAGGGGCTAGCTATGCCAGCTTCCACCATGGAGGTGAACTCCTGCTTCATTAAAGCGAGTTTATCTGGGAGTAATTGACGGGGGCGGGAAAATACAGACCCTCCAGTCGTTTCTATCCGGTGAACCACATTGTGTTTAATAGGCCTGTCTTTAGAGGATGGTATGCTAATTGCAAGAAATTCCTGTAGCAGGCGCTGAAACTGTGAATTGGCTGAAGGAAACTGGATAGAGAGAAGAGAACTCTGTGACGAGAAAAATGAACCCGAAACTGTGAGCATTGTAGTGCGATCGATAAGCTTGTGGTTACTAGAGTCGACCAAAAGGTCGTGGGCACAGAGAAAATCTAGGCCCAGAATAGGAACGTCGACCTCGGCAACAATAAAGGTCCATCGAAAAACTCTACGGAGTCCGAGAACCAACTGAAGGATGCACCTTCCATAAGTCCTTATATTCGAGGAATTAGCGGCTTTAAGGAAAATATCAGAGGAGGAACAAGTTTTATCGCCCAGTGACGCTGGAATAGCACTACATTGAGCACCAGTGTCAACTAAATATGAGAAACAAGAGAGTGGGTCATAAATGCAAAATGGTGGATCGACCTGAGATGAAGGAACGGCAGAGGCGATAGACCCATTGATCACTTGCGTTCTTAGTTTAAAGTAGAATTGGAATTATTAGGATGAAAAGATTGAGGTTGGAATGGAGCATCAGATTAAGAAGAGTGAATTGGTTGTTGAGGAGATGAAAGTGGTGGATGAGCGTTAGAAGAAGGAGGTACTGGTAGTAAATATGTGCAGGGCTGTAGACATTTTTACGGCTTGTGCACCATATTTGTTGTGGTACTAGCACCAATTAGTTGGTTGGATGAAAGTAACACTAGGGGTAGTACGACAGTGAGAAGGACGAAATTGTGAAGAACCAGCATGGGATGGAGAATGGGATGAGTGGTAATATTAGCAAGGCTGTATACAGTGTACGGCGTTGCCACCAAACTTCTCATGGTGCCAGCAGGGACTCGTTGGTTGAGAGTGGGGAAGATTGGGTGGAGGGATAGGCGGAAGAAGGATGAGTAAATGAATGCCGCGCCTCACCTCTTGTGCTGGAATGTCCTCGTTGGTTTTAAGCCCTATGTCATCGACGGCTCCCATCACTGAGGCCAACCTTACCCCTTCTGAGGTATAGGTCGTTGTCACTCACCATCAAAACGACAACTAAATTCTCATAAATCTGAGCTTTCTCTGCCTCTACTCAGATGTTGTGGTTACCCTGTCCTGGCAGGTAGTGTAAAGGCGGGCCGCTACACCGTGTTTGCGAGTCACCAATGAGGGTGACCTTCGGACACTTGGTCTTTGAAGACGGGGTCTTCCATTGTGGAAGAGGCCTCTCCTTTTCCTCTTTACTCTCCACATTCTTATCCTTCTTTTTCTTATTCCCCTTTTTCTTCATGTTTATCCGGGTTTCTTCTATTTTTGGTTCTTCTTCTTTTGTTTGAACTTTATTCTTTTTCTTCTTTTTCTCTTGCCTTAGCTGGCTTAACCTCAGATGAGGCTGGAATCTCCGCTTGGGTAAGAACTACGGCACCAGGAGATACCGACACGTCAGTGATCGATGCTTCTTCTAGGCATTGAGTATGAGCTGCGTGAAGGGCTTCGAGTTTCTCCACCTTTCTTTCAAGAATTTGAGCTCTCTCCTTTGAGGCTCTATAGAGGTTTTTCAGTTTCTCCACCTCTCGCGTCAGTATACAAGTAGTGCAGATACTTTCGGGGCTGCATTTTGAGTAGCAGCCCTGCGGAAAGTCAACCCACCACTTTTCTACCTGCCATGTTGCACAGTTGTGTTTTAGATGAACGGGTTCTTTTTTGCTTGTCATTTTGAGCGCTTTCTTTCTCTCTGAAAACTCGTGACCAATCAATGGTAAAACAGAGGGGTGGTGAGTTCTTTCCGCGTGAGTCGCTCCCGCCTATCCATCGGAGACGTTTAGGATCTTTCAGAAGGCACATTCCATGTGCTGCTGTTCGTCCGGCCGAGTCGTCAAACCTCGGTGTCCCGTGGCTCCCAACCAAGCAGAACTAACGGTCCCCGAAGGGGCCATCGATTTCTCACCAGGTGAACAACGGAGCACGCCCCGTACTAAACTCCTACTAGTTCCCTTCACGACGGCCAAGATCTCGGAGCAGCGTTCAAGGGATATTCCGCCACACCAAGCGACTCGACCCAAGGCTTTTTATTGGCCTGGCAACCAACCTGGGAACAAAGGGCCGTCACCTCGGACCGATGCTACCAAAGGCACCCGTCAACGGCCACTGGAAATGGTCAATCATTACGCGCCAGGAAAGGGGCTAACGGGGCACTACCCTCATCTCATTCATCGTGCACCAACGCCTAGGAAACCTCTAGTCCTAGTCTCTCGCAACCAGTGAGCGTCGATTGGCGTTGTTTATAGAGGTTCCAAAGCCTCTCTTCTGATGCATGAGGTAGCTGCCAGGTTCTTATATGTAGAAAGATGGAAAAAAGGGAAATTGGCATGATAGTAGTAGGCTTTTTTTTTAGTTGTTTTTTTAAATTTTTGTATAATAAGTGGAAGAGATAGGATAAAAGTGAAAAAGGAGAAGGACATAGTAGAAAAAAAGAAGGACGAACTTAGTCTGGAACCTCGTTTCCGATCAAATCGACAAGGGCAGCCCTTCTAGCGGTACCCAGAAGAGAGGTACCCCCGCCGACATAACTCGAAAAGTCAAAGGAACACACAAGCTCTCTTCTCGCGACAAGGGGGCGTCACCTCTTCCTCTACAGTGTGCCTGGTTCGAATTGCTTCCCTGCACGGATTTTTCGAAAAAGGTAATAAAAATATTACTGCAAGGAAAAATTATTCCGTTTTCTCTTTTAATGTGGTTTAATGGATTCATATATATATATATATATATATATATATATATATATATATATATATATATATATATATATATATATATATATTACATCGAGATTACATCGAAAATCTGGTAATAACAGATCTACTGATCCTGACTAGGCTACCAGAAGGATTATGGATAAAAAAAAGCTCTATGAAACGGGAAAGTAAATGCGAGGCAGAAAAATTTGTTAAGGTAGATTGCCACCTTTTTTTATCTACTGTAAAACAAGTCTGGATTGGGGTTTGTTATCATCCCTTTATCAAATTTCTTTAAGTGAAACTATACTAGCTGCGTTAACCATAGCATCCGGTAGATTATTCCAGATTCTTATGTTTCTGTTAAAGAAAAAGAATTTCGTTTCGTTTGACCGAAAGTGACTTCCTTCAAGCTTAAAGTTGTGACCACGCGTTGATTCATTGGATATAAATATTAGAAATTTTGATTTGTTTACATTTTCAAAACCATGAACGATTTTAAATAACTCTATCATGTCCCCGCGTTTGCGTCTCTCTCTAAGAGAGAATAGATTTAGAGCTTTAAGACTGTCTTGGTAATTATTTGTTCGCAAGTGAGGAATCATATTGGTCATTCGACGCTGGACTCTCTCTAATCTTTCTGTGTCACACTCTAGATTGGTAACCAAAACTGCCTGCAATATTCCAAATGTGGCCTAACAAGTGCATTATAAAGTGTTAGAATACATCTTTTAGACTTATTTTGAAATGTACGCCCTATGAGACCTAGTATCCCGTTTGTTTTTTTCACTGCCTCCATGCGCTGTTTACTTGATTTAAGGTCGCTGGAAATTTTTTACACCAAGATCTTTTTCTACGTTGACGTTTGGTATGCCAGTTCCGCCCAGTTTATAGTTGGTTCTCGCGTTTTTTTTTTACCAATGTGGAGGGAGCTGCCCTTTGCGACGTTAAAATTCATTTGCCATTTGCTCTCCCATTCAACCAATTTGTTTATGTCATCTTGAATCAATGCACGGTCTTCGGAAGTTTTTGCACGGCCGCCAATTTTGGTATCATCTGCAAACATTAATAACTTGTTAATTATTCCGATGTCTATGTCATTAATGTATATGAGGAAGAGTACTGGTCCAAGCACCATTCCCTGCGGCACGCTACTTGTTACTTGAATATAGCTGGAAGAGCTGCCACAAATTACTACTCTTTGACTTCTTTTATTAAGCCAGTCTTCTATCCATTTAACTCCTTTCCCTCCGATACCATGAGCTTTGATTTTGGCAATCAATCGTTTGTGTGGTACCTTGTCGAATGCCTTATGAAAATCGAAATACACAATATCGGCAGCTCGGCCTTCATCATATATTTTGAATATGTCCTGAAAGAAATGAAGCAAGTTTGTCAAACATAATCGTTTTCGACGAAATCCATGCTGAGAATCTTTTATAAGGTTTTTTGTTTCCATGTGATCTACAATTTTGTCTCTCATTATTCTTTCAAATAGTTTTCCAATTACTGAGGTTAAACTAATAGGGCGGTAGTTTTCGGCACGGGAGCGGTCTTCCTTTTTGAATATTGTTGTAATATTTGCTATTTTCCAATCTTTTAGGACAACACACGTTTTTAAACTTTTAGTAAATATATGTGTCAGGGGGATAGTGATTGCTTCGCGTATTTCATATAAAACGCGAAAGTGAATACCGTCTGGACCAGGAGAACTATTTACGTTAATTGCTTTCAGGCCTTCTCTGACTTCGTTTTCAGAAATACAAAAGTCATTCAAATGTTGTTCATTGTTGTCGAACAATTCCACTGGAACTGGAATATTGGTCTCATCTTCAGTAGTAAACACAGAAATAAAAAAAAATATTTAGAATTTGGGCCATCTCCTCATTATCATCCACAGTGTCGTTATCTTAAGAGAGGAGTGGGCTAATCGATGGGGAGGTTGTCTTTTTACTATTCACATAGCTGAAGAATAACATAGGATTGGTTTTTACTTGCTGAGCGATAGATTCTTCTAAGTTTTTTTGGAGGATTTTATCAGCTTATTCGTTTCTTTTCTTAACTTTTTAGAGTTATTTTCATCTACAGTTGATTTTTTTCTCCGAAATCTAGTGTATGCGGCCTTCTTTTGTCCAAGAGCTCTTTGAATTTCTCTGGTGAACCATCTTGGCTTTGCAGTTGTAGCTTTTTGCTTCCTTTTTTGTGGGATGTATCTTGAGCAGTTTGGATTAATTATAAACAAAAAAGCATTCCAGCATTCTCGGGGATGATCGCTAGTAGTTAGGGCTGACCAATCCTGGTTTTGTAATTCCTTAACCATTAGGTCCCATTTGGCGTTAGCGAAATCAGATTTGAGGGGAGCATTGGTATCCTCTTTGTTGTAATTAGCATTTACATTGAAGTTTACTTTAAATTCTAACTGTCTATGGTCGCTGCTTGGGAAAAAGTAACCAGCATTAAGGTTGGTTACCATGTTAAGGTCGGAGATTAATAGTGACGGCCGTATGCTAAAATAAATGTGAAATGCATATTTGATCAAAATAACTTTTTTTTTAAAATATATTTTACATTTTAGCCTTTTGCATATAATAAATTTCTAAATAATTGTGAAGCTACGCTAAATCTTATAAAAGTGCATTTCACATTTGTCTTAGCATACGGCCGTTACTATTAGAACACAGGACAGGTGCTGATGGTTACTAGTATGGAAATAATTATTTACTTTTTTAGTGAGTGAAATCTCTTTAGTATCTGAAAATTTATGATTGCGTCTGTAAATAATCGTGACAACCTTGTTGAACCCATAGTGTTGGGGTGGAGTCCATCTGGAAGAAAAAGTGCCTTTTTATTATAAAAGTCATTCCAGAAGTCTACAAATTCTACACCTTTACTCCTGCAGATAATCTCAAGGCAATTATTTGTGTAGTGAGCTCTACTGAAGAAGCTATCTCTGCCTTTGCTCCGTGGTAGAATGCCTGAAATAATAAGATTATTTGTTCTTCTTTTAACTGATTTAATCATTTTCTTATATTTATCTAGCAGTTCTTCGGATCTGGTGGTTAGCATGTCGTTTGATCCTACGTGTAGAACAAGTACTGTGTCCTTCTTGATCTTCTGAAAGAGAGAGTCTAGAGAATTAGTTAAGTCCTCAATGGACGCACCCGGTAGGCAAAAACATTTGCGTCTTTTAGGATTCGATCTACAAAAGGTGTCAAGTTGACCTCTTACTATAGAGTCTCCCACAATAGTGGCTTCGACTTGAGTGTCCTCGTCCTCAGCTAAAACCTGAAAGGAATTGAAAGTCTTAATTGGGATGATTTTTTTCTGCTGGGGTTTTGCAGCGTTTTTGATGTGTTGGAATGAGCTATTATTATTAGAATTATTAATAATATTACTACTATTGTTATGGTGCTGGGTGTTCGGCTTCTTCTTTGGGGGCAAGGATCGTATCTTGTTCCTCTTTGCGGG
Organism: Ceratothoa steindachneri; assembly: GCA_963969495.1. Taxonomy (NCBI): domain Eukaryota; kingdom Metazoa; phylum Arthropoda; class Malacostraca; order Isopoda; family Cymothoidae; genus Ceratothoa; species Ceratothoa steindachneri. The sequence goes on from OZ018321.1 coordinate 115,975,967, forward strand.
TTGTGGGGCATCGGGTGTCGTTTTCCCTTCGTGGGTTGGGTCATGCATTGACCTACAGCTACATTCCTCTCTACAAATTCCTGCAAAGAAGTGACCTTCTTTTCTAAATTAATAAATGCCTCGATAGGAATATTTGCAGTAAAATTGGTGACAGTTAAGGTACTACGGGAACTTTTTAATTCGATTTACACGCGGTTTACACCCGGCATGATGACTCCGTTCTTCCTTTTACTTTAGATACATCCTTTCAGGCAGTGGCTGTGCAGCTTCACCTGGATAGGAGGTATACTATTATTTCTGCGTACATTCCACCGTCAACTGATGTCGACGCGGGGGACTTCCGCCGCGTCGTGGCACGGTTGCCAAGGCTTTTTCTCTTGCTTGAAGATCTGAACGGCAGGTATCCTCTCTGGTGGGATTACTCAATAAATTCCAAGGGACAAGTCCTTGCCGATCTGATCGAAGAGCTTGAGATAAGTGTCCTAAACGTGGATGAGTTTACGCATCACTGCCCGAGAACCGCTTCATTTTCTTGCCTTGACCTATCTTTGTGCTCTTCGGATGCACAGCCTGATTTTGATTGGGGGGGGTGGTCGATGACCTCCATGGTAGTGATCACTTTCCCATTCAAATATCATTTTCAGGGCAACTGCCGTCTGAGAGCCCACCTAGGTGGTGCTTAGCGCGGGCGCGGTGGCCTGCATTTCAGGAAATGACTGATTTCTCTATCTCACTCGAGGAGTTTAGGTCGGTAGATGAGGCCGTTGAGTTCTTCTCCGGCAACCTCATCGCCGCGGGCCGGACTACTATTCCTAGAACGGCTGGCCGTTTTGCACGACGACCACTCCCATGGTGGTCGGCGGAGTGTGAGACGGCCCTCAAACAGAAGCGTTTTGCCTACATGCGCTATAAGCACCACCCGAACGATTTCCCTGTCGCTGAATTTCGTCGGGTCAGGGCTAGGTTCCGGTATATTTCGAAGCACACTCGTCGCTCTTCTTGGCGGCATACGTGTCTTCACTTAGCAGGAATATCCCTCTAGCAGAGGTGTGGAAGCGAGTCAAAAGGATTCGGGGCAAGTTCTCGCAGGACCCCCCTCCCGTTCTCCAGGAGAATGGGACCGCAATCTCGGACCCCGCGTCCGTGGCGGAATCTTTCGCGACCGCTTTCTCCGCATTCTCTAGCTGGGATGCTGCTCTGCCAGCATTCAATGCTTGCGTGATGTCGCGTAAGGCCGCCGACTGGACTTTACCTCCAGAGGCGGAGAATCCTTCAACGACAGGTTTACTGTGAGTGAGTTGCGCTCCGCTCGTGCTTCGTGCTCGGACACCGGCCATGGTCCAAACGATGTCCCGTACGCCATACTTCGACACCTAGGTGAGTGAGGCATGGCCTTTCTGTTAGATTTGTTAAACAGGATTTGGATGGAGGGTCTTCTCCAAGATTCCTAGCGAATCGCTACTGTGCTCGCCTTTCACAAACCGGGGAGGGATCACTCTACTCCGGCCAGTTTCCGCCCAATCTCTCTAACCTCTATGAGGCCGACAGACGCCAGTCATACCCTAAGCCCTTTGGGGTTAGAGCAGACCGCTTTCATCTTTTCTGCACCCGGCATAGCTGAAGGATCTAAGAAGTTTGTAAGTACGAGTGAAAAGGAGAGGGAGAGAGAGAGAGAGAGAGAGAGAGAGAGAGAGAGAGAGAGAGAGAGAGAGAGAGAGAGAGAGAGAGAGAGTGGGAGGATTAGGGCGACTCACTTAAGAGGTGGGGGAAGGAAATATATGCTCAACTATTTTAAACATTGTCTACAATTATATTATTTTTTACTATTTATTCCTTTTTTTTAATCCACCCTACTTTTTCACAATGTAAAAATAGGAAGGAAAGGAGGACGATGGGAAAAGATAATTGAAGGGAGTCAGAGGAAGGAGAAGGAAGAAAAGAGAGAACAATAATGGTTAAAGAAAAGGAGATGGAATGCAAAACTTAAAACGGAAAGAGGGGATTAACGGCCGACTTCGTTAGAGAGAACTTCTTAGTTAAACACGTATTTAATCACTCTTTGAAAGGTTGCACACTTATAAAGGCAAGTATTTGAATTAAAAATGCAATAAAAACAACAGTGACTAACTAAAACGATAGGCAACCTCACTATACTAGAAAAAATAAAGTTTAATATTCAATAATTTATAAGCCGGGACCGGGTACGAAAATCGCTTCGTATAGTGAACTTCCAAACGGTATAGGATTTAAAACACTTTTGAATACTTTTGTAATTAAAGCACTAAACAAACAACAACAACAAAATGGTAACTCAGGATAGAAACCACACTGAATAATAAAAAAGTAAAACACTTCTCTACACTATAAAATATAAATAAAACCACAAACAGAAACACGTCTCGTCACTATTGGGAGAGAGAGAGAGAGAGAGAGAGAGAGAGAGAGAGAGAGAGAGAGAGAGAGAGAGAGAGAGAGCTACAAAGAGCTACAAGGAAGAAGATGACCCTAGAAGACCTTACGGTCCATACAAGGAGGGTACTTTTGGCGCAATCCTCGAAGGTGTCCGTTGGCAACCTCGAAGATCACTCGCGAGGATCTTAACGGTGATTTCGCAAGACTTTATATAGTCTTGACTTGAACTGGTCAACAGATTCACCGTTGACAACTTCCGTCTGAAGTACGTTCCAACTACCACATATACTGTAGTAAAGAATTTCCCAAACAGATTACTGTGGTATCACTTCAGTTCAAGTTTGTAGCCGTGATTTCTTGTTCTCCCATCGCTGAGCTGGAAAATATCTCCGTAGTCCAGTCTTTTGAAGCCTCAGAGTATTTTAAACACTTCAATAAGCTGACCACATAGTCTCCGGGTCTCCAGCGAGAACATGTCTAATTCCCTTAATCTATCATTATAACTCATATGCCTGATAGAGGGAATCAGTTTGGTTGACCTGGCTTGAACGCGTTCCAATCTCTCGATGTCCTTTCTAAACGAAGGACTCCAAAATTGTACGGCATACTCCAGGTGCGGTCGGACGAGGGAGTTATACCGACACAGTACTATCTCTTTATTCCGATATCTAAACTGTCGCTTTATATACCCTAACATCCTTTGGGCTTTCTTCTTAACGTCAATACACTGTTTTGAGAACTGTAGGTCACTGGTGATAGTTACACCGAAGTCCTTCTCAGTGTCGGTGGGGTCAAGAGCAATGCCCTTAAGGATATAGGGTGATTGAGGATTTCGGTGGCCAATATGCTTCACTTTGCATTTGTTCACGTTAAAAGGCATTTGCCACGTGTCCGATCACTCCTCAATCTTCCCAAGATCTTCCTGCAGGTGGGCAGTATTTCAATCCTTTGCAACGTTCATACTAAGCTTGGTATCGTCGGCAAATTTGGAAATCTTGGCAACCATGTCAATGTCCATTTCGATGACGTAGATGATGAATAGTAGTGGTCCCAGGACAGAACCTTGAGGCACCCCGCTAGTAACGGGCACCCAATCAGAAGCCTGTCCATTTAGGACCACCAGTTGCCGTCTGCCATTTAGCCAGTTATCTATCCAGCTGGCTACTTTTTAGTCTATGCCCAGCGCTCGCACTTTCCGGAGAAGGCGGCGGTGTGGTACCTTATCAAAGGCTTTCTCAAATTCTAAGTAGACCACATACACCGCCTTGTCCCGATCGTGCTCACTGAGACGAAGTGGAAGAATTCCACAAGGTTTATCAGGCATGACCGTTGCCTTCGGAAGCCGTGCTGGGAACTCCTCAGTAGCAACTTTGACTCTAAATGCGACGTCTTTTTGTCCACCATGATGCTTTCCATGAGTTTACCAACTATCGAAGTCAGACTGATAGGTCTGTAGTTCAAAGGTTGGCTACGATCTCCTTTCTTTAAGATAGGAGTCACCCCCGCTTCACGCCAGTCTCTAGGAACGCATTCGGTCCGGAAGGACATGTTGAAGATTGCGCTCAGGTGTCATGACACTTGGTCGCGCACTTCTTTCAACACTTTAGGTAGAAAGCCATCCGGGCCAGGTGCCTTATTCGTCATTAGGTCACTGATCTTCTTTTCTATTTGTCCTTCGGTGAAGTCCATATCCGCCAGCTTTTCCCCGCGAGTAGGAATCCGTTGGCTGGGGGAAGGGACCTCACTTCAGTAAACACTGAAGAGAAGTAGTCGTTGAGGAGCATTTTCGGCATCTGAGTGCTTTAATGTCCCCTCCTCATTCCTCAAAGGGCCATCGTTCGACGGATTGGCTCACTGCCTTTTACAAATACAAAGAACTCCTTGTGATTCTCTTTACAAAGTCTCGCCATTCGGAGTTCTTCAGACCGCTTAACCGCCCTTATGCTGAACTTCACTCTCCTGGATAGCCTCCGGTATTCGTCAAAGTCACACGAGATCTTCGATTGCCGGTACACATTGTTCTTCTCCCTAAGCAGTTGGCCGACTTTTCGATTAGACCACTTTGGTTGAACAGAAGACCAACGGGGGCATTTCAGAGGGATGAAATGCGATTGAAGACTCACGAATGTGGTTTTGAAACTGTAAGCTCTGGGGCATGAAGCCTAACCCTTCTAAAACTCAGAATATGATAGTTAGTCGGTCCATAACACTTTTGACTATGCATCCTGATCTACATATTGATGGAACAGTATTAAATACCAGTATTTTAGGGTTTGGGGTGTTACTTTTGACAAAGAATTGACTTTTGAGAGGCACATACGTAATATTGCGTCCTCTGTTTCCCAGAAAGTTAGTAACTTGAGATGTATTAGAATGTTTGGAGACGAAGCTATTATAATTAAGTGTTTTAATTCCTTCCTTCTTCCCTGTTTGGAGTATTGTTCTTCTGTGTGGTCGTCAGGTGCAGATTCTCATCTTAAGCTCCTGGATAGAGTTATGTCATCGGTCAAGTTTATTTTACCAAGTATTAATGTTGACCTGTGGCATAGGCGTAAAGTGAGTTTTTTATGCTTGTTGCATAAAATGTACTACAGTGATAGGCATCCTTTGCATTTGTCCTTACCTGATCTTACTGTTTTTGCTCATAATACAAGGCAAGCAGCCACTGCTAATAGTGTGACATTTTCTGGTATTAGGTATAATACTAAGCAGTTTGCCAGTGCTGTTGTAGAGTCTACTGATCACCAAACATTTGAGAGGGGAAATAACTCATTCTTATTATCTGTTGACATCATCTGATTTCCGGGGTTTTTTCCCTCACTCATATTTAATCTTTACTCTTCTTTTGTCTCGATCGTAATTTTATTTGCAGGCTGATCTCCATCTGGAACCCGTTGGGTTTATAGTCTTTTCACCTTTTTCATGGCGGGATAGGGGTTCAACTCAAGATTTAAAGAAAGAAAGATGTTGATTGACATAAATAACTTCCTACATCAGGTTGAAGATTTTCTCTAAACCAACTGCTGGTGGTACATTCCACCACATTTTTAAATGTCATGAAGAGATCAGAGGACTCATTCGGAAGCATGAAGATAAAGTGAAGCTTGAATGGGGAAAATATCTGATACGGGATAGATACCATGCAATGCTTTGATTTGCCACTACTGTCAGCGGTATGGTCATCTTGAAGTAAAGTGCACTTCCAAGACCAATGGTGAGGACCCATGCTGTTTTCAATGTGCTGTAAATCATAGATCAAAAGACTGTACACCCACTTAGAAGAAATGTATTAATTGTGGATACAAAAGGTCTCTAGTTGATCACTCGGCGAATGATCAACTGTTAAATGTTCAATCAGCGAGTAACAAGACATTTGATATTCATGCTCTTTTTGATGATAATGGTTTTAGTATGCTCCTACTTACTGAAATAACACCGAACACTTACTTATACATTTGTGCACACTCGACGAGAAAATAGTAGAGGTGGAGGTGTTGGAATTTGCCTTCGGAACTCTTTTCGGAAAATTAAGGTTGATACGTGTACAAGAAGAAATAGCTTCAAACATTTACAAGTTAGTTGTGAACTGGGGGCCAGGAACTTCCTTTTTATTGTGGTGTATAGATACCCAAATCTAAGTGCTCGTTCGTAAGCCTGAACTTAGTTAAAAAAGATGTTTTTTTCTCGTTGCTGCTGGGGGCAAGCGCGAATGGTGCAACTTCAAAATGTCCCCTTGCAAGGGGACATTTTTTTTTGGTGGTTCACATCTTAGTATCGGGAAAATTGTACCAACCGGCTTGAGGTAGGTAAATCATACGTTAAAAAAAGGGGGATGTGAGAAGAAAGTGATAAAAAACTTATTCCCGCCCCTTTGCCTAACTCATCCTTTAACGTTCCAACGTCTTCAACCTTGTCTGACGTCTAATATCCGCGGACTCCGGGCCAATTATGGCTCACTGCAGGTCCTCTTAAAAGTTTTTCCCCGAAGTGATTTGTTTCAGTGAAACAAAACTCCTAGACCCCTTTTACTTTTCTCCTGCCGGCTACACCCACGTGAGCCTTGTACAACCCATTTTATGGTAACCTCCTCCTAGTCCGCACGGATATACCATTTACCATCCTCCCCCTCCACACAAACCTTAACGCCCTCGCTGTTAACCTTCACCGTTCTGCACTATTAACTGTGTGCTCAATATAGCTCCCACCTTGAATGAACTTGTCTCCCAACTCCCGAAACCGTTCCTTTTAACTGGAAACTTTAATGCTCGTAACCAGTACTAGTACGATGTCATAAACAACAGCAAAGGACATGTACTAGACGTAGTCTTACAAGACCTACAAGTCCTCAACGACGAAGCCCCTACCCATTATCATCCCCAGACAGACTCCTTCCACATATATCTCTGTCTGTGCTCAACTGACTTCTCGCCCGACCACTTCTTCAGAGTATTTGACGATCTGTGTGGATGTGATCGTAGATCTAGTCCCCCTCTTTCCCCCATCTCCCGAAAACCGTATTGGGCCTACAAGAAAGCTGACTGGAGAGCTTTTGTAACGTTCTCCTCTTCCACAACTGTGTCTGATAAAACAACAGACGGTATATTCCACTTTAAAAAGTCTGTGGAGCTTTTTTCAGCAACGACCCACAAGCCAATATTCCACTCCGCAACGCTCGACTCAAACCATCGGTCACCTGGTGGAACAAAGAGTGTAGCACCGCTAAGCACGAACGAAATAGGCCCAATCGCACCTTTCGAGATAATCCCAGCACGTTTACTTACATTAGATATAAAGGACAATGCGCCCTCGCCCGCCAGGCAAAACGTCACTCCTGGATTCAATATACATCCTCAATCTCATCCCGCACCCGTCTCCTAGTCAGTGCTCCCCAGGACGTTGCACAGCTAATTGCGAACCCTCTCAACTCAATCTCCCATGGATCTCTCCTCCCTGAATTTTACATACATAAAGCACTAATAAAATCGCAACGTCCAGAAAACTGTGCTACAACGAACCCTTCTCAATGAAAGAACTCGAGGAGGCAATCTCATCGAGTAAGAACCCCACCCCTTCAGATCAGTTAATATCATACACACTCATCCAACACGCCCATGTAAAGGCCCTTCAGTGCCTCTTGACAATTTTTAATGATATTTTCCTCTCGGGAAATTTTCCCCAAGAATGGCACCACAGCAATATACTCTCTTTCCTCAAACCAGGAAAAGACCCTTCCAATCCAACAAATTACCGGCAAATTGCCCTTACATCGTGCTTATGCAAGTTGCTCGAGCGCATGGTGAACGCCCGCTTAAGAAGAACAGCAGCTTCTCTCTCCGTCGCAATTTGGGTTTCGCCCAAATCGCTCCAGATTTGACCATCTTACTCTACTTGACCATGACATTGGCCTTGCCTTCTCTAGAAGAACCTTCCTCACCGCAATCTTCTTCGGGGCTTGATCCTATAACAGCTATACGACATGAGAGTTTATTGACCCTTGGCATTGCTTATACGTAACTTCTTAAAAGACCGCTCTTTCTGTTTCGATCTTCTGGAAAACTTCATAATATTGGCGAAGAATTGATTTTGTCTTCAGTATCTGTGGTTATTTCAACTGTCATGCAACAAAATCCCCCTTAAAATCGCTGAAGTCATTCCGCTGAGCAACAATACAGTATCAAGACGTATTGATGAAATGGCAAAGGATGTTGAGGTTAAAACTCGTTAAACATTTACAAGTAAAGACCTTTGCATTACAAATTGATGAAACATTATTACGTGATAACGAAGCCCTTCTCATGGCGTATGTTAGGTTTTGGGATAAAGATCAACTCAGAGAAGAAATGTTTTTTTCCCGCAGCCTTGTGACAGATACTAAAGGTGAAACAATTTTCAAAGTAGTGACGTATTTCCAAGAAAATGATATTCCACTTAGAAATATTATGGCTTGTGCAAATGATGGCGCTACTACTATGGTAGGTAGATATAGGGAATTTATTGCACATTTAAAAGAGGCTGTACCTAAAGTTTTTTGCATACACTGTGAGGTCCACCTTCACCATCTGATTGCAAAAAACCTAGGAGGACGTCTGAAAGATTCACTTGATAGTGTAACAAGACAGTCAACCTTATCAAGTCAAATCCACTTCAAGAGCGTCTTTTCCGACAACTCTGTGCTACCAATGAAGAAGGGTTTGAGCGCCTACTTTTGCATATAGAGGTGCGATGGCTTTCTAAGGGCAATTGTCTGAATCGCTTCATTGCACTTTGGGATAGTGTTCGTGTTATTTCTGGATGGTAAGCAGCTCGGAGTAAGAATCATTGCTGCCAAATGTAACATATTCTACCTTACAGATATATTTGAAAAGCTAAATATCTTGAACAAACAGCTACAAGCTAAAAATGCAAATATTTTAACTTGCAAAGAGTCTATTTGTGCATTTATGGGGAAAATTAAGCTGTTCAAGACAAATATGGAGCAAAAGAGTTGATACGGTTTCTAACCCTCCGCACTATTGATCATTTGGAGAAATCGCATAGTGATATGGAAGTTAGGTTCAGAGATCTTCTACAACTGGACATTCCAGGTTGGGTGGTAGACCCATTTGGAATTAATGCAGCTGATGTTGATATCAGATTAAAGAAAGCTTCATTGAGTTACAGAGTTATCGAACTTCTCTGGCTAGATTTAAGCATGGTGTCAGGAACTTATGTACAAGTCATGAACTTGCTATGAAATACCCTTTGCTTTGGGACGAAGTAAAATTATATTTTATTAATTTTCCTACTTCTTATCTGGTTGAGTCGGGTTTTAGTAAAGTGTCACACCTCCTATCAAAAGCTCGCAGCCGCTTAGAAATAGTAAGAAGAGGTGATCTTCGTCTGTCTCTAACAACTATAGACCCTGATATTAAAAAACTTGTGAAATTGCCTAAAACACAAGGATCACATTGAATGAATAAAGAGTTGATGATTTATTTATTTCATTTTTCTAAGGGATTTTATTTTTTGTAAAACTAATTATATATTTTAAAAGAGTATTACATTTTTCTTAACCACTGTTAAATTTTTGCTATGTTTATAGTCCTATATATGTGATAAATATAAATGTACCTGAATACAAATAGCTGTTTTAATATCTTTCATCCTTTAAAGTCGAGTTAAACTGCATATTACCTACTGAAAATAATGATTATGGGCCACAGGAAAAAATAAGGTTCCTAAGGGGGCCATAAGCCAAAATCGGTTGGGAACCATTGCTGTAGAGGACACCGCGGCCGCCCCAGCACCGAGGTCCGACTTTGAGCCGTCAGTATAGATGAGAAGCTGGTGAGCATGAGAACACGCATGTTCAAGAAACAGGCACTTTGATAGACGAGGGTCAGTAAACCCTTTCTCGAAATGCTAAAAAACAGTACAGACCTCAGGAGGGCGAACGCCTAAACACGAAGTCGGCGGTTATGGGAGGATCAACACCCCGGGAGCACCCAGGGAGGCGAGATAGTTCTCAACACGGAGCAACAGAGGCGGTGGTAGAGATGGCCACCGATCAAAAGATGCCGAAGAGGACGGGGGTAAAAGGCACTCATGGACTGGGGATGAAGGGTATTGCTGAACACGAAACAGAGATCGTAGGCACACCTGCAGCCGGTGATATCGCAAGGGAAGCACGTCACCCTCAACAAAGAGGCTAGGGATAGGTAAGGTGCGAAAGGTTCCACTACTAAGAAACGGGCCCAAAGCGAATGAACAGAGTCGAGTATCTTCAAGGCTGAAGGAGACGCTGAAGAGTATACCTGGCAACCGTAGTCCAGCCGGGATTGGACCAGTGCCGAATAAAGCGACCACAAGGTGCGCCTATCATTACCTCAAATGGTGTGGGCTAAAACCCTCTAAGCAAATCCATAGTTTTCCAACAGGACGCCATCAAGCGACGCAAATGGGGTACCCAAGTGAGCTTGCTATCAAGTGTTAAACCCAAGAACTTAAAAAACGGGGACAAATTCAATCAGCGTGCCATCCAAGAAGAGGGGAGGGAGACCAAGGACCCCACGACCCGATAAAAATGCAATGCCTTGGTTTTGGTGACCGAAAAACGGAAACCCTTTGAGACAGCACGACCAGACACGGCATCAATTAATTGCCAGCAGCAATCGACGGGCAGCAGAAGGCAAGCGGGAAAATGAATGAATAGTGCCGAAAATAAATGCTGCAAAGCCCAAACGGACTAGCTCGCAGCCAAATTCAAGGACGGGTAATTTGCATGAGTGTTCTCAATAAAAATATAGACATCTGGAGAATATACAAAAATATAGTTATGAAATTAAGATCAATAGAATAGAAGTACAGAAATTTAAAACCATCAAGGGGTGTAAAAGCAGATCAAAAACAAACTACTGAGAACTCGACAAAGGATAAAAACATAGACTATATAGATGGATCAACAATAGATACAAGAACACAGAATATAAAATCATGAAACAATATATTAAATTTTGGCTAAAAGATTAGATTCTTCTAAAAATTTAAAAATTCTATTCACACTAAAAGAGATACGAGTCTCAGACAAGATGCTCCGCAGAACCTGTTGGGGGGCCATCTGCCCAGTAATGAAAGGGAAGACCCTCCTCCCAAGATTTCTCAAAAGGGAACACTCAGCAAAGATGTGAAGGATGGACAGCCGCACCCCGCACAGGATGCACAAAGGTGGGAGCTGCCCATTCATCAAGTGCCCATGAATGAGGAGGCAATGGCCTATCCTCAGTCGGCACAAAATAACATCCAGTCTACGTTGTCTCATGGTACGTGGCCATGGGAGGACTGAAGGTTTTATGGAATGGAGCTTGGTGGGAGGAGGCTCCTCCCACATCTTCTGCTATAAGCCGACTACATATTCAGTGATGAAGGGATAGACATCACAAGTGGAACTGGGGCTGATGGGGGTGTCCCCAATGATGCTGCCTCCTTGGCCGCAGAATCCGCCCTTTCATTACGTGGGATGCCCACGTGACTGGGCACCCAGCAAAAAGAAATCTTATGAATAGGAGAAAGATAAAAATGCGACCGCTGGATCTTGGAAACCGGCGGATGGCTAGAAACAAAAGAACTCAGTGCCTCCAGAGGCAAGAACTGATCCTTGGGCCTACCAGTAGGCCCCTTGCATACCACTACAGGTGGTATGAGCCATGGGAGAATCTTTGGTATTGAAAACGGAATAACAGAAAACTCCCTTAGACGTCCTGTGTGCTCGGCCATGCGCAGAGCAAAGGGGCGAGCCAGGGATGGAAATCTATCATATGAGGCCACTGTTCGCAAATTGAACGTGCACTCATATACTGGCGGCCATGGTAATTGCTCAAGTCTAAAAAGATATTTGAGGTTAGACTTGAGCCTGTGAAAAGGAAGAGGAAGAGCCCCGTTCTCTGCATAGAGACTCCACACAGGAAAGGACTCGAAGGCTCTATCGCCAGGCGCACACCCTGTTTACGTACAGTATTTAATTTATCAAGGATGGACGGCGAAGCAGAGGAGTACACCTGTGACCCATAGTCCAGCTTTGACTGGACCAATGCTAAATACAGAAGCCAAAGGGTGCGTCGATCACTTGCCCAAGAAGTATGTGACAGTAATTTCAATATGTCCATCCTCTTTAGAGAAGACCTTTTCAAAGCGTCCAAATGAGGCCTCCAAGAAAGCCTCGAATCAAAGATTACCCGTAGAAATTTGAAATGGGGCTCAAAGGTGACAGGGACACCATAGAGTGACAAATGCGGAGGGTCCCATGTCACCGATCTATGATTGTAAAAGTGGACAGCCTTGGTCTTTACTGCGGAAAAGCGGAAGCCCTTGAAAGAAGCATTATCAGCTACGGTATTTATATCCCGCTGTAGCTTACAGATGACTAGTGGAATGAATGAATGAATAGTGCATTGAGATTTTAAAAGCTGCGTAGCCCAGATGGACTATCTCGCAGCCAAATTCACTTATGGGCATTGAATTTAAAATTATTATTTTTAAAATATTGCCATATTAAATTACATAAAAAAGCAGAAATGTCCTTGGGACCAAAATTAGTTTAATAGGCAATATTAAGTCAGTTAAAATCTTTTAACAAAAAATAGACTATTAAAAAACTCAACAAAATGTAAAAACATAAACTATGAATAGATCAACAATAAATATATAAAACTATTTTAAATTTTGTTTAAAAGATTGCTTTCTTTTAGGAAGGTTAGTATCCTAGTCACGTCAAAGAAGGAATGGGTCTCAGAAAAGATGCCCCGCAGAGCCTGCTGGGGGGCCATCTCTCTGGTAATGAAGGGAAAAGTCGTCCTTCTGAGATTCCTTAGCAATGGGCATTCTACAAATATATGGAGGACAGATATTTGTACCCTACACAGAATGCACATAGGTGGGGGCAGCCCACTCATTAAATGCTCATGGGTGAGCCGGCAATGGCCTATCCTCAGACGGACAAGCGCAACCTCCATTTTACGGTGTCTAGTTGTACGTGGCCATGGGTGAACGGAGGGTTTTATGGAGTGGAGCTTGGTGGGAGGGAGCTCACTCCACCTCTTCTGCCATAGGCCGACCACGTATTCATTGATCAGAGGATAGGTATCGCAGAGTGGGACTGGGGCCACTGGAGCTGTCCCCAGTGATGCTGCTTCTTTGGCTGCAGCATCTGCCCTCTCATTGCCTGGGATGCCCACGTGACTAGGCACCCAGCAAAAGGAGATCTCGTGGGTGGGCGATAGTCGTAGGAGCCACCGCTGGATCTTGGAAACCAACGGATGGCTCGAACCAACATCACCCAACATTTGAAGCGAACTAAGGGAGTCTGTAAAGATAGTATGAGAACCAGATAGCCCGCCAGCTATGATAGTCAGTGCCGCCATCATAGCAACGAGTTCCGCTGTGAATGCGGAAGCTGCGTTTGGCAGGCGGACCAATGCTGTCTCAGATGGAAAGACAGCAGCTGCTCCAACTCTGTCCGTTGACTTGGACCCATCGGTGAACACAAAAGTGCTATGCCGATGTTGAGAGGAGTGGTCGCCATACATGGCTCTCAATACTACAGGCAGGTGGTGATCCTTGGGCCTATCAGCTAGTTCCCTACATACCATTACAGGTGGTATGAGCCACGGGGGGGGTCTTTGGCATGGTAAAGGGAATCACTGAGAACTCCCTTAGTTGCGCAGTGTGCTCGGCCATACGCAGAGCAAAGGGGCGAGCCAGAGATGGAGATCTATCGTATGAGGCCACTGTCCGTGTATTGAACATGCACTCATACACTGGCGTCTGCGGTAGTTGCTCAAGTCTAAGGAGGTAGTTTAAATTAGACTTGAGCCTGTGATAGGGAAGGGGAAGAACCCCGTTCTCTGCGTAGAGGCTCCACACTGGGGAGGACTTAAAGGCTCCAGAAGCCAGGCGCACACCCTGGTTACGCACAGTATTTAGTTTGTCGAGAATGGATGGCGAGGCAGAGGAGTACACCTGTGATCCATAGTCTAGCTTTGATTGGACCAATGCTAGATACAGGAGCCACAGGGTACGTCGATCACTTCCCCAAGAAGTGTGAGACAACAGTTTCATTATGTCCATTCTCTTTAAACAAGACCTTTTCAAGGCGTCCACATGGTGCCGGAAAGAAAGCCTTGAATCAAATATGACCCCCAGATATTTGAAGTGGGGCTCAAAATCTATAGGCACACCATATAGAGACAAATGGGGGGGGGGGGGTCCCATGTCACTAACTTATGCCCATAAAAGTGAACAGCCTTGGTCTTTACTGCGGAAAAGCGGAAACCCTTGGAGGAAGCATTTTCAGCTACAGTGCTTATAGCTCGCTGTAGCTTACGGACGATAAATGGGAGTCTGGGCGAAGAACAAATGAGCGCCAGATCATCCACATATAACGTCGACGAAATCTCGGGAGGGAGATTTCTAACAATGCTATTAATGGCCACAGAGAAGCAGGTGACACTGAGGACACTTTCCTGTGGCACACCCTCAACTTGGTCCACGGGCTCCGATAAGGTGCCTCCAACCCTTACGCGTAGTGTGCGTCGCATCAGAAATTGCTCGACAAACCTAGGGAGGTAACCCCGCAGGCCCCAATCATGGAGTTGTTTAAGGATACCACGCCTCCAGGTGGTATCGTATGCTTTCTCAATATCAAAGAAGACAGCGATGGCGTGCTGCTTCTTTGAAAAAGCATCTCTCACGAGTGACTCCATTCGGACAAGCAGGTCTGTCGTACTCTGCTTTTTCCTGAACCCTGATTGAGAAGGAGATATGAGATTTTGAGTCTCCAAAAACCAGACGAGTCTGAAATTGACCATTCTCTCAAACACTTTACATGGACAACTGGTAAGAGCAATGGGGCGGTAATGGGTGGGCTCCGTCCCGTCCTTTCCTGGTTTGCGGAATGGAAGGACTATGGCCTCTCTCCACATGGAAGGGAAGCGGCCCTTGATCCAAATCCAGTTGTAAATGTCCAGTAAATGAAAGAGAAGGGATGGATGCATATTCCTAATCATATCATAGGAAATGCCATCCGATCCGGGGGCAGTGGATCTACAGTGCTTCAGTGCATTATGGAGCTCATGGATAGAGAAGAGTCGGTTGTAAGACTCGTTATCCATGTTAGGCTCCATAAAGTTGAGCGGTTGCTGCTCCTGTTGGAGCCTAAAGCACTGGAATTGCATCTCATAATTATCTGGGCTTGAGATGCTAGCAAATGATCTGGCCAAGACATTGGAAATATGGGACAAGTCCCCCAACAATTCTCCAGCTTGGACAATGTTGGGAGCTGTAAAGCCATTGGATTTGCCCAATAGCTTTTTGACCCTTTTCCACACTTTGTCTATAGGCGTTTGCCAACTTATGGACGCGATGTAACCTTCCAACGAGGTCTTTCGAGCCTGTCGAAGGATGCGTCGCCGTGCTGCCCTTGCTCTGTTACGAGCAATTTTATTTACCATCGTAGGGAAGCGATGGTAACGTCGGCAAGCCATTTTACATTCAGTCACGGCTCTCGAGCATTCAGCCGACCACCAGGGAACTTGTGGTCCGCGAGCGGTTGAGCCGGAGAGCGGGATGGAGGAGTTAGCCGCTTTATTGACGTGGACTAGGAGGTCATCGATAGCCACGTCAATATCTTCATGAGGGAAGGACCCGTCATGGCTCGAGAGGTGCCTGAATTTAGGCCAGTTTGCTTTTTTTTGCATTCCATTTTTTACTAGGTGGTGGAGGGGGGCCACCTGTACATGGCGCTATAATAATGGGGAAGTGATCGCTGCCTCGCAAGTCAGGATCCACTGCCCAGTCAAAATCAGCTCTACAGCTTGGTGAACAGAGGGACAAGTCCACGCAGGTAGAGCTGCTCGTCTGGATGTGAAATGATGTATGGCTGCCATCGTTTAAAGGCAGACATCATTTTCGCCCAGAAATTTCTCAATCATGTTTCCCCTAGGGTTCTTATCATGGTCCCCCCAAAGGGGGTGTCGAGCATTAAAATCCCCAATCAATAGAAAGGGGGGAGGGAGCTGTTTGATTACCTCTACTAGTTTTTTAGCTAGAGAGGCTGTGTCTTTTTCCTCACTAGGAGGGAGGTAAAGCGAGCAGACCGTATAGTGGCGATGGGAGAACAGGCGGACAGCGACCGCCTGCAGGTCTGTCGCAAGGGGTTTTCGAAGTAAGGCTTGACTGGGATGTTAAGGTAGCCAGCCTTGACGTACTTGGGCGGTTCCAATCTGTTGAAAGTTAGGATTATGGTGGCGGTAGGGACCCTAGCGCCATTCACAAACCTAGAAATGCGATGTGCACTTGTTACTTTCTGATTGGTAAGTTTTGTCACCAACCTGTCAATATCATACTCAATGAGTTCACCCGATCGAATAACACCTTTGGAGGTATTAAATGTCGGGTGAGACGCGGATGATACACTCACTGAGGCTAACTTTTCAAGAGATTGAATTCTCTTTTGCTGCTCATTAGACTTGGCCTCGACAATCAATGCGCCATCATTGCGCGGCCACATTTGAGCAGGTGCGCCACACTTGTTTACGAAGTCGTCAAAGACATCAAAGATGTCAGCTTTACTAAGAGGACAACGTTCGTTGCTGGATTTGAGTACTATAAAGCGGTCCTAATCCAGTTCTTCGTCTACTTCTGATCCAAAAGGATCCAGGCGACGAAGATCTCTGCTGTTTTCACGGTGACCAGAGGCCGACGGTCTCTGGGATGAGTTTTTGGAAAATTTACCCATATGATTTTGATTTTTATAAGTGGTGTCTCTGAAGCCGAGGGCATGTACCAAATCGCCATCGTGAGTCCGGAGAGCGCCCATACAGTCCAGACAGGGTAGCCCGCCCCCCGACTCCCACTGTTGTTTCAAAAACAGCGGAGCCACATAACGGAGTTATGTGCCTCGCTCACCCAGGTGTCAAAGCATGGCGTACGGGACATCGTCCGGACCATGATCGGTGTCCGCGCCCGAAGCAAGAGCGGAAAGCAACTCACTAAGAGTAAACCTGTCGCGGCCTTCGGCGACATGACGACGTGCATTGAATGCTGGCGGAGCAGCATCCCGGCTAGAGAATGCGGAGAAAGCGGCGCGAAGGATTCCGCCACGGACGCGGGGTCCGAGATTTCGGTCCCATTCTCCTGGAAAACGGCAGGAGGGGTCCTGCGAGAACTTGCCTCGAATCCTTTTGACTTGTTTCCATACTTCTGCTAGAGGGGTCTTTCCTGTTAAGTGAAGACAGTATGCCGGCCAAGAAGAGCGGCGGGCGTGCGTCGAAATATAGCGGAACCTAACCAGATGAAAATCACCGACAGTGGAATAGTAAGAGGTGGTCGTTATCGCGATAACGATTTGGGGTTATCGGTTATCCGATTTTTTCTTTCCTGCGTTATCGATTCATCGGTATCGCCGATTGTTTTGGTTCCAAACTGGCGATAATCGATAATTTCAGTTTTTTGTTCCAATTTATCACAGGGGCATGCGGCGCGTGCCTTGAAGGAAGAATAAGTAGGTCCGAGCTGGCAGGAGGATCCTCAAAACCTTTGAGATGATGAAGGAGAGCCTCACCAGGTAAGACACTAAGAAACAGTATTCAAATATTCTTACTATTGTATTATAAAATAACGCTATATATAGTCAATAATCAATATTGTATTATAATTTTGGATTTATCGATTATCACCTTATCGGGCGATAAATTTATCGCTAGTTATCGATTATCGCCGATAAGGTTATCGTTATCGATTTATCGGTTATCGCGCCCACATATGGGAATCGTTCGGCTGCGTTTATAGCGCATGTAGGCATAGCGCTTCTGCTAAAGGGCCGTCTCGTACTCAGCTAACCACCACGGAAGTGGTCGGCGTGCAAACCGGCCGCCTGACCTTCTAGGAATAGTAGCTAGGCCCACGGAGATGAGGTTGTGGGGGGAGAACTCCTCGACTGAGATAGAGAATTCAGTCATTTCTTGAGATGCAGACCACCGCGCCAAACACCACCGGGGCGGGGTCTTGAAGCTCGTCGACCAGGTCGGCAAGGACTTGACCTCGGGGATTAATAGAGTAGCTCCCCAGAGGGGGTGTTTACTGTTTAGATCTTCGACCAAGAGAAAAAGCCTCGGCAACCGTGCCATGACGCGGCGGAAGTCCCCCGCGTCTAGGTCGGCTGACGGTGAAATGTACGCAGAAATAACTATACTTTCTATCAAGGTACAGCTGCACAGCTACTGCCTGAAAGGAGGTATCTAAAGCGAAGAGAAGAACGGATACATCATGCCGGGTGTAAATCACACATCTTCCCTCCCGGCCCGACTCCCGTGGTGGTGGGGTCGCAAAACCCTTATACCCCGGGAGGGTGGGCAAGGGGCATGCGCCCAGCATGGTTTCCTGCAAAAAGATAGCTAACGAGGAACAGGAGGAGACCAGCCTCAGCAGCTCCTCCAAATTACCCCGGAGTCTGCGGCAATTCCATTGAAGGAATATGCACTCCAGGCCTAGCTTGGAGACTCTGGGGCCCTCTTCGAAGAGAAGACCTTCACGGGAATGGCCATATGGTTCCCGGAGGCGAACTCTGGGCGTTGTTGGTCAGACAACGCTGTAGGTGCTGTCGCAATCGAGGACTTATTGGGGGAGGTTGGGCTCGCCATGCGAGCGTTTTCCTCCCTTCGCTTCGAAACCTTAGGCGGGCGGGACGGCTTCGGAGGAATGGGGCCCTCTTTTCGAGGATCGACCGTCTCCGAACCACCCAGCCCACCACTGGGCGAGGGCAAAGGAGCCGAAGCTCGTTTGTTGCCGTCCTCCTTTCGGGGGCAGCTTTAGGAACCCAGGAAGATGGCCTGGTCACACTGTGGAGCCCTGGTTTTAGCCGGGGCTGGGTGTGGACCCTTTGTGCCGCCAGCTTTACCAGGGGAGCGCCCGGAGTGGGTAGACCCGCAGAAGGGTTCCGAATGGGTACGGAAACGACATGTTAGCCGTGCCTGTTGGCACCCCCGTTCCTGCGTGGATTGTAGCTCTTACTACCATGGCCTCGAATGCACCAAAACACCTCGCTATGCCAACTGCGGAGGTACCCACAGTGCTGCATCAAAACTCTGCTCTATATTTTTATATGAAAAGGAGGTGCTCGCTTTGCGCGACTCCCTACGTCTAGATATAAGAGAGGCCCGCCAGCGTGCCCGAGCACAAACCTCGCCACTCGGCCGGGTCTTCTCTGACGTTTTACGTGACGCTAGACGAAACTGACCACGCTCGAGTTCTGATCAGCCTGAATCACTACATCTACTCGCAGCGTCTGAAACATTCAGGATATGTAGTCGAAGCATCCCTCTCACACCGAGATAACCAATGTAGCACCACTCTCTCCAGCAAAAATTAAGGAGAGGGTGGGGCACAACCGAAACCGGGATATCCGAAAGGGAGGACAAATCCCGCACGGCACCACACTGCTCTCGTGAAGATACCTCAACCACTAAATCGCAAATACCACGGGCCCACGTACGGTAGGACGCACCACAGCGAGACTCAAACTCCTTATTCAAACCAAACACGTCCAATTTAAAAAGCTGAGACCCGGAACTGGAATTCAGCACTAGAAAACGAGGATAATCCAAATCAGGATCTCTCTTTTCTGCGAAGGGATCTAACAAGCGCGGAAAAGATGACTTATTAACAGGCGTAGTACGAGAACCAAAAAGTCGATTTTTTATTATTACCCATATAAAGTAGAGTATAAAAGGGGGTGCGAACTCGCGCAGCACAGTCACTGTCTACCGTCGAGACACCTACTCGGAGTACTCGGAGCGCTGGCTCAACCATGAGGGTAAGCCCATCGACCCCTGACCCAACCATCGTTTTAAAAATGGCCGGCCAGCCTCGGAAATTTACGGGTTGGTAAAGCAAAGACCCCTAAGAGCGCCACGGCGGATCAGGCACCGACCAACCAACACAGGCAGGACCAGCTATGGGGTCACGCCCCCTGCTGGACAGCTTTGATACACCGAGATCGACAAACAAACGTAGATGGAAGGACGATGCAGGGTGAAAGAGAATTGGTACAGAAGACAAAGTAGGTGTTAGCAGAAGTACAAAAGGAATGCCAAGCTGAGGCCGGACGGGGCGCTGAGTCCCGTCAGCACGGCGGCCAGGAGAGCAAATCGCCGTGCCCCTTACGGGGATTCCTGAAAGATGCTGGCCTTTCTTCCAAGATTTAATACCCAAGTTAGTTCCTTACTGCCCTATATTTTACTCTCCTTAGTTTTTTCAAAACCTTGTACATCTGTATTTTACACAAAATACTTTACCTAATCGCATGTTAGTGCATATAGCTGGATCGATATAGTTGGCAGTTAAACCTGCATTAATTACCCCCTCTTCCCCGAAATTTTTTTTGGCAAGTTTAGTTTAGTTTTTATATTAACTTTTTTTCTAAATATTTCAGATCTTTAATATTGACCTTACAAACGTCCTGATTTCCTAGACAATGGAAATTTTAAAATAAAAGCTTATAAAGATTTTTAATACCGTTAGGGCAGTTTATCTTCGAATACATAACTAATACTGAATACTTGCTACATAACCAGGTAGGCAATCAAAATTATAATTCATTGCTAATTTGTTTTTTGTTTTACGCCTAAAGTTAAAATGTCCGCAGAATGATCACTGTATCATTCCAATGATCTGCAAAGAGGAAGAGCACTATGCTTTTTGAGTTTCAGTAGTTTGGGGGCTGAACAAAATTTTTGAGTTTCGCAGTGACTATTCGATTGCCGAAACTAGGTAATAACACCTATGAATATATGCATATGCTAAAAGGTGAACGACGCATATCGAATGAGAGGAGCTCTCATTGTAGCCACTTAATCTCACAGTGTTCCAAAATCATAATTCGGCCGGGTGATTCCATTTTACTTCACAACTTTAAGAAACTAATAAAAATTCTACACCAAAGTTATGTTCGTATAAAAGATTTAACAATATGAGTGGAAGAAAAAGCCTTTGAAAATGTAAGTTAAAACGAGAAAGAGCTGATAGCATTCTAATCCAGGTATTTGCAATGGAATTTTGTAAAATGCAAATTATCTTATTTTTTGAAAAATTAATTTTACAAAATGAATCCGGGGAATTTGGCTTTCATTGGATTTTGAAATGCTGCAAGGAAGTGAAGAGTGCCTGCAAGACCTTCAAAAAGAGAAAATGGCCTGTCTGGAGTCCGGCAGTCATGTTGTCCATAATCTTGGCACCATCTCGCAAATTGCGCCGCTCTATAAAGGTATTTCTCATCTTGTGTTATCTGTAAACAAAGAATCTCTACTTGTTACTAAGCAATAATAAAAAATATATATTACAATGTAAAAGTATGTACTTACGGTATTGTTTGGAAGTCTTGGGACACCTCTGTTAATATCTGGCGGAGTAATAATGGCGCGTATTTGTAGGCTCGACAGTTCGAATGTCCGCCCGGATTCCTTTTAAGCTCACACTATTTACTAGGGAAGGAAGGGTACCTCCGTGACTGGGCATCACGGTGGGGATGGGTAGGTGGAGCTCGTAGTCATGACAGGCACTCCACCTAAGAGAACGATAACTCTGATTTCAAAACCCTGGAGCCACACGCATAATTGCCTCTTCCAGAAGCTGCTCTGTAAGGGTGGCGTGGTGTGACGTCACAGCCAGTGGTGTAATGGCGGCTGGGTACTTACCAGTGGTAGCAAAGCTCTTATGTCATGGTCTCTGTTATGGAAAGCGTTGATACCGGTGCCTGCTCATCGAAATGGCCGCCTAAATTTGACAATGATGAGTGCTATGACAGTTGGAAAAAAGATATTGGTATTTGGTACGAACTTACTGAATTGCCGAAAACTAACCCCGTAAGGGGTGCAGCGATTGGTCTTCCTGGCCGCCGTGTTGACGTGACTCAGCGCCTCTTCTCATTATTTCAGACAGCCTGCATTTATACCGTACTCCCACTCTCTCCTAGTTCCTCTCCTACAACTCGGGTGCCTCCCTCTTTCCAGCGGCAGTTCCCCATTTATTTTCAAGGGGAGGGCCAAGAAAGGAAGGCGGCCCACAATTGACCGCTCTCGGTGGGAGGGGCACGATAAGGACACCCCCTTGAGGGAGAGGAGGGAAGACAGCCCCGTCGGCCTCTTCCCTCTAAAGACTTAGGGGCTCGCATATTGAGCGCAGAGGGGGGTCACCGTACGTGCCCCCCTCTCTTCGCTGACCAAAAATTTTGGTCCTCCATCCGCGTGGGCGGACGAATGCTGCCGTTTATGCAAGCGAACAAGCCAAGATGGGCATATCCGGCCCGGTTGCTCCCCCGGGAGGAGAGTCCTTGACAAAGACCTATAGGGCAAGTGTGCAGAGCGGAGCCTCGATCACGTCGGGGCACATGATTTGGAGACTACCTGGCTTCAAACGCTTCCTTGTTACTCGCTCCAATGATGGCAGCATGTTGGCTAAGGGCAACAGGATCCATCAGATGAGAGCTTTAG
This sequence comes from Ceratothoa steindachneri, assembly GCA_963969495.1. Taxonomy (NCBI): domain Eukaryota; kingdom Metazoa; phylum Arthropoda; class Malacostraca; order Isopoda; family Cymothoidae; genus Ceratothoa; species Ceratothoa steindachneri. Next base: position 115,998,397 of record OZ018321.1, read on the forward strand.
CTGGTGTGATTAGGGAGAGAGCCGAAGGTGACCCGTTTCTCGGACGGAAGCCTTCTGGTGAATGCGGCGGATCCCTCCAAGGCGGCCAAGATAAGTGCTCTTCGGAGACTTGATGGCACGCCTGTGAGTGTGACGCCGCACTGTACCATAAAATTCGTGAAAGTAGTAGTTTATTCGAGGGAACTCGTGGACTAATCCATAGAGGACATCACCTTAGAGCTAGCCGACAAAGGGGCGGTCAAGGTCGAACGTGTGATGAGAAAACAGGGAGGGGCCTCGAGACCCACCCCTACACTATTCGTCACGTTCGACTGTGACAAGCTCCCTGAGTCGGTCCGCGCCGGTTGGTACCGCTACCACGTGAAGGTATTCGTGCCACTGCGGCAGAGGCGCGCCCGCCTCTGCCTGTGACGTCTTACGTCTCAATGTTTAGAAAGACGCCCTCTGCTCCTGGCCCATCCAGCTAATGAGCACGGTTGTTTCCGTGCCAATTCGAAGCCCTTCTGTGGATTCTACTCAACCCGGGTGCTCCCCTGGTAAAGCTGGTGACACAAATGGTTCACACCCAGCCCCGGATAAAACCAGTGCTCCTCCCCCTTTCCACAGCATGACCGTTTCCCGTAAGGCAAAACAGCCACGCACCTCCACCGAGTCGTTAGACTCACAGAAGGCAATACCCCTGAAGTTAGTCGCCAGGCCATCTTCCGGGGTTCCAAAAGCTGTCCCCCGAAAGGAGGACAGCAACAAAGGAGCTTCGGCTCCTTGGCCTATGCCTGCCTAGTGGTGGGTAAGTGGCTCGGAGACGGGTGATCCTCGAAAAGAGAGCCCCCCCCCCTCCGAAGCCGCAACGCCCGCCAAAGGTTTTGAGGTGGAGGGAGGAAAATACTCGCATGACGAGCCCAACCTCCCCCAATAAGCCCTCGAAGGCGACAGCGCCTTCAGCGCCCGGGGTTCTGCCTTCAGGAAGCGTACGGCCATTCCCGTGAGGGTCTTCTCTTCGAAGAGGGCCCCCGCGTCTCCTTCGAGGTAGGCCTGGAGGGCATATTCCTTGAATAGAATTGCCGTGGACTCCGGGCCAACTGGGTGGAGCTGTGGAGGCTCGTCTCGTCTCGTTCCCCGTTAGCTATTTTTCTGCAGGAGACCATGCTAGGCGCGTGCCCGCTGCCCGCCCTCCCAACGTATAAGGGTTTTGCGACCCCACCACCACGAGATACGGCCGGGCTGCGGGATGCGCGGTTTACACCCGGCATGATGTCTCCGTTCTTCTTTTCACTTTAGATACCTTTCAGGCAGTGGCTGTGCAGCTTCACCTGGATAGGAGGTATACTATTATTTCTACGAACATTCCACCGTCAGCTGACTTCGACCCGTCTTGGCACGGTTGCCGAGGCTCTTTCTCTTGCTTGGAGATCTGAACGGTAGACATCATCTCTGGGGAGATTACGCAATAAATCCCAGGGGACAAGTCCTTGCCGATCTGATCAAAGAGCTTGAGATAGGTGTCATCAATGTGGAGGAGTTTACGCATCACTGTCCGAGAACCGCTTCATTTTCTTGCCTTGATCTCTCTTTGTCCTCTTCGGATGCACAACCTGATTTTGATTGGGGGGTGGTCGATGAACTCCATGGTAGTGATCACTTTCCCATTCAAATATCATTTTTAGAGCAGCTGCCGCCTGAGAGCCCACCTCGGTGGTGCTTGGTGCGGGCGCGGTGGCCTGCATTTCAGGAAATGACTGAATTCTCTATCTCAGTCGAGTAGTTTAGTTCGGTAGATGAGTTCTTCTTCGGCAAACTCATCGCCGCGTGTCTGACTACTATTCCCGTCAGCACGGCGGCCAGGAAAGCAAATCGCTGCGTCCCTTACGGGAGGCGAAACTAGATGGACTGTTCTTACCCAAAAAGTGTCGTCGACAATTTACAGCCTTTTGTAATTTGTACAATTTCGTAGTTCGGAAAGTGTAGACCTTAATCAGTTTGTGAGGGAATTTGAGCACATGTATTTCAAGTTTTCGGAGGAAGATATGAATCTTCCTGATGCCGTGATGGCGTCTTGTAAATTTCCTTAAAATGAAGTGCAGTTAGTCAAGTCAGCCAGTGAGGTGGTTTCCTATGCTAATATGAAATCTACTCTAAAACGTCTTTTGGTCATGAGATACGTGCTTCGGGCACAACGACTATTATACCCGTAGTTAGTATCAAGAGTGAGCCAGTGTTTTGGACTGACAAGCCCACTAGTGGTGGATGGCGTGGTCGAGGTTCCTACCGTGGTGGTCGTGCATCGCGGGGTCAGGGTAGCACGAGTAGTGTGGACCGTGCGGTAAATGGACAAGAATCCTACCCTTCGCAGTCACGAGCGTGTAAGCTTAATCCTATAGGACGTGATGGTCAAGTGTCTTGGTGTGCAGTTTGTGATTCTAAGTATCATTGGGCACGTCAGTGTCCACAAGAGTATGAGAACAATAATAATAGGGCCACTGAAGAAGATGATCACACTGAAAGTGTGCAATTATCAATGTTTATGGGTGAAGTACACAACGAAGCAAGCGAAACTGAGATGCTTTCATTGCTTGAAGAGTCCGAAGGCTGTGCTATACTAGACACCGGTTGTTCTGCTACAGTGTGGTAGTTTGTGGCTGCAGCGATACCTATATTTCCTATCTGAATATGACCACTCAATGATTAGAGAGCAGACATCTGTTTCAACATTTACGTTTGGTGATGGTGCCTCTGTACCTTCATTGAAGAAATTAACAATTCCTTGTTGGATTAATAACATGCGTGTAGAAATTACTACCGATATTATCGATGCTAATATTCCATTGCTGCTGAGCAAGAAGTCTATGAAAACTGCTGGCATGGTTTTGGATTTTGTGAACGACACCGTGAAGATTGCCAACAAATGTGTCAAGCTAGGTTCTACTTCATCTGGTGTCTATGAATTACCGTTGTGTAGATGACTAGACCAAGCAAACGTTCACGAGGTGAGGTTTAAGGTTTAAGGTTTAAGGTAAGTTACCAGTGGGTTGCTGCCCAATCCAAGTGGATTCTATATGGCCGCTAGGGTGAAACGAGAAATATCATCCATAGAAGGTGGAGACCACTTTGTGACAAAAATTTAAAAAACGACTGGTTAAAAGATTCCTCCGCCAATATGAATCGAAGAAGGGTGTGTTGAGGAATAGTTAAAAGGGTAGGGAAACAGGACAACCGGAGAATGGTAAAATGGCTACAATCCAATAAAAGGTGGGCAAACGATTGGTCCTCACCGCAAAAACGACAGCAAAGGCTGATATGAGCATCACCCGAAACAAGATGGCCGTGAGTAAGTCTCGTGTGGCCAATGCGAACTCGGCAAAGGGCCACCTTCAACGATCGCATTCTATGACGACTCGAGGGCCAAGAGTGAATAGAATTTTTTATTTTGTATAGTTTGGATGATGAACAGCCATCCCATTCATTCTACCACAGTTGAAAAATATACTTTCTTATTGAGGGAAAGTAGTCCCTAAAAGGCAGAGCAGAGTTCTCAGGGGACACAGAATGTGCTGAGCGGGCCAGCCGATCAACCTTCTCGTTGCCCAGGACCCCGACATGCCCAGGGGCCCAGCAAAAAATAATTCTATATCGGGATGCATTTTGGCTCAGCCAGTTACAAATTTCTGTGGCCAGGGGATGGGACGCATTAAAAGATCTAATTGACTGTAAGACACTCCTTGAGTCGGAAAAAATGACAAAATCACTAAAAGGTCAGATTTGGATGAGTCTAAAGGCTAAAGGGATTGCTGAAAGTTCAGCGGTAAAAATGGATGCTTCTGGCAGCAAAGAGAGAGTTAGGAATTCTCCTCCTAGGTAGATGGCTGCGGCACCCACGCCACCCTCCTACTTAGAGCCCTCCGTGTATAGTGGGCAGCATTGTTTGTGGGAGATCGAATGCTGCAAGAACAGGCTTTTAATGATGCGAGGGTCCATGGAGGACTTCTCCAGGCTCCACATGTTGGTACATACTGTGGGAAGAGGAGCACGCCACTCTCGCAGTAAAGGCTGTTGACAGGAGAAGTACGGAAGGCTCCACTAGAAAGGCGAACTCTGATGTTTCAAATGGGGTTCAGCGTTTTAAGGGCTGAAGGGAAAGCCGATGAGTAAATTTGACAGCCATAATCCAATTTGGATTGGACGAGGGCTGTGCATAATGTCCACAATGTTTATCGGTCATTGCCCCACGAAGTGTGTGAGAGGACCTTCAAAATGTCTAGAGCTCGCAGACAGCCTGTGCGAAGACGGCGTAGGTGTGGTAACCAGGATAACTTTAGATCGAGAGTTACGCCAAGGAACCGAAACTCGGAGACAAACTCTATATCTTCGCCTTGTAGGGAGATAGATGGCGGAACAAGAACCCCTCTGCCTCGGTGGAAATACATTGCTTTGGTTTTGGTCATGGCAAAGCGGAATCCCTTAAGTTGTGCTCTTTTGGAGACAGCATCGACCGCCAGTTGTAGCCGACGCGCTGCTGATGGAAGGCGAGGTGAGGAACAGTATAGTGCTAAATCATCGACAAACAGAGTTGCCGATACACCCTCTGGGAGAGACGCAATAATATCATTGATGGCAATTATAAAACATAAGACACTTAAAACACTGCCCTGAGGAACTCCCTTCTCCTGGTGTTGCAGGTCAGAGTATGCGTCTCTAACACGTACCTTGAATGATGGAGATACTAAAAAACTTTGAATAAGTGAAGGTAAAAGGCCTTTCATCCCCCAGACGGGGGGCGATGGGGAATATCGCGCAACTCATAGCCTATGTTCCCTAAATGTTGGCACACCACCTTCACGTGGTGCCCCTGTTTTTTAACTGAGCGTGTGCCCAACGTCCGAACACCAGGCGGGATATCCTGGTTTGGGTATCTAAGGGTACCCACCAACCTTTTGGGGCAGTTGTGTGTATGGACACCAGCACACTTCTGGCCCATATGGTTGTCTTTGCTGTGGCCCTGCAGTTAGTGAATGGCATCACAAGGGCTAGGTGACCTCACACCAACATAAAAGGTGGGTGAGGGGAACCCCATGAGGCGGTTTGATGACCAAACACTGGCATCACTCCGGCATCCCCAAATTACCTTGTGGGGCGACTGTGTGTCTGAACCCCAGCGCACTTTCGGCCCACTTGGTCCTAGTCAGTATGTGTACTCTGTACGAGTCGACGGATGTACCCACTGGGGGGCATCGTCCGCAGGACCGTGCCACGGAGGTAGGTTTGGTTGCCTGGGTCGTTGTTTTGCTTTCGGGAGGTCTTTGCACCGCAGTCCAGTAAAACTCCGTTATGCGGCTCCGCTGTTTTTGAAACAACAGTGGGAGTCGGGGGGCGGGCTACCCTGTCTGGACTGTATGGGCGCTCTCCGGACTCACGATGGCGATTTGGTACATGCCCTCGGCTCCAGAGACACCACTTATAAAAATAAAAATTTTATGGGTAAACTTTCCAAAAACTCATCCCAGAGACCGCCGGCCTCTGGTCACCGTGAAAATAGCAGAGATCTTCGTCGCTTGGATCCTTTTGGATCAGAAGTAGACGAAGAACTGGATTATGACCGCTTTATAGTACTCAAATCCAGCAACGAACGTTGTCCTCTTAGTAAAGCTGACATCTTTGATGTCTTTGACGACTTCGTAAACAAGTGTGGCGAACCTGCTCAAATGTGGCCGCGCAATGATGGCGCATTGATTGTCGAGGCCAAGTCTAATGAGCAGCAAAAGAGAATTCAATCTCTCGAAAAGTTAGCCTCAGTGAATGTATCATCCGCGTCTCACCCGACATTTAATACCTCCAAAGGTGTTATTCGATCGGGTGAACTCATTGAGTATGATATTGACAGGTTGGTGACAAAACTTACCAATCAGAAAGTAACAAGTGCACATCGCATTTCTAGGTTTGTGAATGGCACTAGGGTCCCTACCGCCACCATAATCCTAACTTTCAACAGATTGGAACCGCCCAAGTACGTCAAGGCTGGCTACCTTAACATCCCAGTCAAGCCTTACGTCGAAAACCCCCGGCGGTGCTTCCATTGCCAACGCTTTGGCCATGTAAGCAAGTTTTGTAAAAGCGAAAGGATATGTGTAAACTGCTCAGCAGAATTTCACGGAACACCCTGTTCCAAACAGCCGTGCTGCCCCAATTGTGGCGGAGACCACTCTGCTACATCACAGCAATGCACCTTCTTCCTCTACGAGAGAGAGGTCATTGCTGTTCGAAATAAAAACAGGGTGAGCTTTAAAGAGGCTAGACGGAAAGTTAGGGAGACTTACGTTCAGCCTGGCGTGAGCTTCGCGGATGCTCTGCGCACCGCCACGCCAAAGAAGGGAAGAAGCCAGAGACCATCTACTGGCTCTACTGAACAAACCAGAAGTCCTCCACAACCGAAACCCAGGTCTCCGCGCAGAGATGTGCCTCAACAGGTAAGGGGTTCTCCACACCCTAAACCCGCATCTCCACGCACACCTGAAAAGGTTAAGAGCCCCCCTCGACCGAAACCACGATCAATCGGTAGAGAAAACTCTTCACCAAAATCTAGCCTAGCTTCTGATGGCACAAAGAAGAGGAACCTTCCATCCTCTCCCGATTCACCAAGAGTGGCTAAACACTTTGCCACCGCTCCACAAGACGTGGATGTGAATCGGATTGGGCCGCAGGTGGTTTCTATTCCAGCTCTGGACATCCATCCTGCCCCAAAAGAACAGAGAACTACAGCCCCAAAGCGAGTAGTCAGCAACCCACCCCTTGCTGATACTGCTTTGGAACTCCTTCGAGCCCTAAGTGAGAAGGAATCAACCTGTACCCCATCACAGGAAACAGCTGTAGTAGAGGCTGCCCCCTTATCCAAGGAGGAGCCGAACCAACCATCAGATTCCAAGAATCCTTCGCCAGCCGAACAATCGCTGCCACCATCACCAGCCAAGTCGATGTCATCAGCTCACGAAATGACTGATGGAGATGCTCCCACATCTGCTTCTCCAGTCAAGACAGTCATTTCGTATAGCCAGCTGACAAAATTGCCACGTCTAAAAGAAAAGCCTAGAGCTAAATTAACGCTCCCGATGCCTCCAGAGTCATACCCAAAACCGGTAATTGGTATGACCAAAACTACCCCTACGGGTAGTATAAAACCAAAACCTCCTACCCCTAAGGGTAGGATGATTGTCTTAAAGAGGTAAGGATGTATCCAATAATTCATTGGAACATCCAAGGTCTCTTCCCCAAGTGGGAAGAACTCAAGCTCCTGTTTAAAGACTACAATCCTGATTGTATAGCTTTACAGGAAACTTGCTTGGGTACTCGTAGTGTACCCAATATTCCTGGTTTTGTGGGATACTATAAGAACCCTATAGAACCAATCCATGGTTCTGCTGTGCTCATCAACAGCAGGGTTCCCCACAACCAGATCGACCTTGCGACAGACCTGCAGGCGGTCGCTGTCCGCCTGTTCTCCCATCGCCACTATACGGTCTGCTCGCTTTACCTCCCTCCTAGTGAGGAAAAAGACACAGCCTCTCTAGCTAAAAAACTAGTAGAGGTAATCAAACAGTTCCCTCCCCCCTTTCTATTGATTGGGGATTTTAATGCTCGACACCCCCTTTGGGGGGACCATGATAAGAACCCTAGGGGAAACATGATTGAGAAATTTCTGGGCGAAAATGATGTCTGCCTTTAAACGATGGCAGCCATACATCATTTCACATCCAGACGAGCAGCTCTACATGCGTGGACTTGTCCCTCTGTTCACCAAGCTGTAGAGCTGATTTTGACTGGGCAGTGGATCCTGACTTGCGAGGCAGCGATCACTTCCCCATTATTATAGCGCCATGTACAGGTGGCCCCCCTCTACCACCTAGTAAAAAATGGAATGCAAAAAAAGCAAACTGGCCTAAATTCAGGCACCTCTCGAGCCATGACGGGTCCTTCCCTCATGAAGATATTGACGTGGCTATCGATGACCTCCTAGTCCACGTCAATAAAGCGGCTAACTCCTCCATCCCGCTCTCCGGCTCAACCGCTCGCGGACCACAAGTTCCCTGGTGGTCGGCTGAATGCTCGAGAGCCGTGACTGAATGTAAAATGGCTTGCCGACGTTACCATCGCTCCCCTACGATGGTAAATAAAATTGCTCGTAACAGAGCAAGGGCAGCACGGCGACGCATCCTTCGACAGGCTCGAAAGACCTCGTTGGAAGGTTACATCGCGTCCATAAGTTGGCAAACGCCTATAGACAAAGTGTGGAAAAGGGTCAAAAAGCTATTGGGCAAATCCAATGGCTTTACAGCTCCCAACATTGTCCAAGCTGGAGAATTGTTGGGGGACTTGTCCCATATTTCCAATGTCTTGGCCAGATCATTTGCTAGCATCTCAAGCCCAGATAATTATGAGATGCAATTCCAGTGCTTTAGGCTCCAACAGGAGCAGCAACCGCTCAACTTTGTGGAGCCTAACATGGATAACGAGTCTTACAACCGACTCTTCTCTATCCATGAGCTCCATAATGCACTGAAGCACTGTAGATCCACTGCCCCCGGATCGGATGGCATTTCCTATGATATGATTAGGAATATGCATCCATCCCTTCTCTTTCATTTACTGGACATTTACAACTGGATTTGGATCAAGGGCCGCTTCCCTTCCATGTGGAGAGAGGCCATAGTCCTTCCATTCCGCAAACCAGGAAAGGACGGGACGGAGCCCACCCATTACCGCCCCATTGCTCTTACCAGTTGTCCATGTAAAGTGTTTGAGAGAATGGTCAATTTCAGACTCGTCTGGTTTTTGGAGACTCAAAATCTCATATCTCCTTCTCAATCAGGGTTCAGGAAAAAGCAGAGTACGACAGACCTGCTTGTCCGAATGGAGTCACTCGTGAGAGATGCTTTTTCAAAGAAGCAGCACGCCATCGCTGTCTTCTTTGATATTGAGAAAGCATACGATACCACCTGGAGGCGTGGTATCCTTAAACAACTACATGATTGGGGCCTGCGGGGTTACCTCCCCAGGTTTGTCGAGCAATTTCTGATGCGACGCACACTACGCGTAAGGGTTGGAGGCACCTTATCGGAGCCCGTGGACCAAGTTGAGGGTGTGCCACAGGGAAGTGTCCTCAGTGTCACCTGCTTCTCTGTGGCCATTAATAGCATTGTTAGAAATCTCCCTCCCGAGATTTCGTCGACGTTATATGTGGATGATCTGGCGCTCATTTGTTCTTCGCCCAGACTCCCATTTATCGTCCGTAAGCTACAGCGAGCTATAAGCACTGTAGCTGAAAATGCTTCCTCCAAGGGTTTCCGCTTTTCCGCAGTAAAGACCAAGGCTGTTCACTTTTATGGGCATAAGTTAGTGACATGGGACCCCCCCCTTTTGTCGCTATATGGTGTGCCTATAGATTTTGAGCCCCATTTCAAATATCTGGGGGTCATATTTGATTCAAGGCTTTCCTTCCGGCACCATGTGGACGCCTTGAAAAGGTCTTGTTTAAAGAGAATGGACATAATGAAACTGTTGTCTCACACTTCTTGGGGAAGTGATCGACGTACCCTGTGGCTCCTGTATCTAGCATTGGTCCAATCAAAGCTAGACTATGGATCACAGGTGTACTCCTCTGCCTCGCCATCCATTCTCGAAAAACTAAATACTGTGCGTAACCAGGGTGTGCGCCTGGCTTCTGGAGCCTTTAAGTCCTCCCCAGTGTGGAGCCTCTACGCAGAGAACGGGGTTCTCCCCCTTCCCTATCACAGGCTCAAGTCTAATTTGAACTACCTCCTTAGACTTGAGCAACTACCGCAGACGCCAGTGTATGAGTGCATGTTCAATACACGGACAGTGGCCTCATACGATAGATCTCCATCTCTGGCTCGCCCCTTTGCTCTGCGTATGGCCGAGCACACTGCGCAACTAAGGGAGTTCTCAGTGATTCCCTTTACCATGCCAAACACCCCCCCGTGGCTCATACCACCTGTAATGGTATGTAGGGAACTGGCTGATAGGCCCAAGGATCACCACCTGCCTGTAGTATTGAGAGCCATGTATGGCGACCACTCCTCTCAACATCGGCATAGCACTTTTGTGTTCACCGATGGGTCCAAGTCACCGGACAGAGTTGGAGCAGCTGCTGTCTTTCCATCTGAGACAGCATTGGTCCGCCTGCCAAACGCAGCCTCCGCATTCACAGCGGAACTCGTTGCTATGATGGCGGCACTGACTATCATAGCTGGCAGGCCATCTGGTTCTCATACTATCTTTACAGACTCCCTTAATTCGCTTCAAATGTTGGGTGATGTTGGTTCGAGCCATCCGTTGGTTTCCAAGATCCAGCGCTGGCTCCTACGACTATCGCCCATCCACGAGATATCCTTTTGCTGGGTGCCTAGTCACGTGGGCATCCCAGGCAATGAGAGGGCAGATGCTGCAGCCAAAGAAGCAGCATCACTGGGGACAGCTCCAGTGGCCCCAGTCCCACTCTGCGATGCCTATCCTCTGATCAATGAATACGTGGTCGGCCTATGGCAGAAGAGGTGGAGTGAGCTCCCTCCCACCAAGCTCCACTCCATAAAACCCTCCGTTCACCCATGGCCACGTACAACTAGACATCGTAAAATGGAGGTTGCGCTTGTCCGTCTGAGGATAGGCCATTGCCGGCTCACCCATGAGCATTTAATGAGTGGGCTGCCCCCACCTATGTGCATTCTGTGTGGGGTACAAATATCTGTCCTCCATATATTTGTAGAATGCCCATTACTAAGGAATCTCAGGACGACGACTTTTCCCTTCATTACCAGAGAGATGGCCCCCCAGCAGGCTCTGCGGGGCATCTTTTCTGAGACCCATTGCTTCTTTAACGTGACTAGGATACTAACCTTCCTAAAAGAAAGCAACCTTTTAAACAAAATTTAAAATAGTTTTATATATTTATTGTTAATCTATTTATAGTTTATGTTTTTACATTTTGTTGAATTTTTTAATAGTCTATTTTTTGTTAAAAGATTTTAACTCAACTGACTCAATATTGCCTATATACTAATTTTGGTCCCAAGGACATTTTTGCGTTTTTATATATTTTAATATGGCAATATTTTAAAAATAATAATTTTAAATTCACCGCCCATAAGTGAATTTGGCTGCGAGATAGTCCATCTGGGCTACGCAGCTTTTAAATCTTTTATGCACTATTCATTCATTCATTCCCCCAGACGTATAGCTTCTTCAAGATGCCGTATCTCCATGTTGTATCGTAGGCTTTCTCAATATCGAAAAATATGGCCAGGACTCGGTGCTTTAATGAGAAAGCTTTCGGGACCGATCCCTCGAAGCCACATTGAAATAGAGAGAGAAGGTGATTGGTTTCAAGGAACCAGTTTAGGCGCTCCAATATCATTTTTTCCAGCAATTTACTCAAACAGCTGGTGAGAGCTATAGAGCGGTAGTGATTTGCATCCAACCCGTCCCTGCCCGGTTTGACAAAGGGAAGGATAATCTCAATGCGCCATGATGACGGGTAAAAACCCTCACCCATATAACGTTGTACAAATCAAGCAGGAAGAGAGTAGAGTGTGGATGTAGGTGCCGAATCATATCGAAATGGATCTCGTCAAAGCCGGGAGAAGTAGATTTGCAAAGGGACAAAGCGCTTTGCAGCTCATGGATGCTAAATAGAGCGTTATACGGAAGGTTAGATTTTGTTGTGAAGTTGAGAGAATGAGATTCTTCCTTTGATTTGTAGGATTGAAAAGCCTTATCGTAACGGCCGACACTGCTGACGGCGTCAATCTCCAAGGAACCGTCTAAGTTGAGTGTGGGGGTATGATGATTAGCATAACGGCCCCTGATCTTATTAATCCTCTTCCAGATCTTAGCAGTAGGTGTCATAGAGGAAATCGATGAAACGTATCTGCGCCATGAATTTCGGCAAGCCTGACGAAGCACACGAGCTCGCCAAAACAAGGTCGACCTTGTTGCACAAAGTTGGGTTCTTTCGGAATCGGGCATGGGCTAACTTGTAATTTTTGATAGCTGTTGCACACGTCGAGGTTCACCAGGGCACGGTTGGGCGGCCCGTGACAGATCCCCTCCGTGGGATGGTCTGTGTTGCTGCATTGTAGATAGTCGATGTAAAGTATTCTACTGCCGCGTCCACTCCATTGAAGGTCCCCAAGGATGCATTTGTGAAGGACGCCTCTTGGAAACCTTCCCAATCTGCATGACCTAAGTCCCACTTAAGGGGCATGGTTGTATGAAGGCTAACTTGAAGGGCCGACAAGACAATAGGGAAGTGGTCAGTCCCATGGAGATCGTCAAGAGTTGACCATCGAAATTCCGTGAAGCAATCAGGGGAACAAACAGACAGGTCAACACAGCTAAAAGAGTCCGTCTGGACATGATAAGAGGTAAAATCGCCAGTATTTAAAACACGAAGAAGGTCAGATAATAAAGGAGACTCTAAAACACTGCCTTTGCCATTTCGAGTGATCTCACCCCAGTATGGGTGACGGGCGTTAAAATCTCCTAGTAATAAGAATGGGGAGGGCAACTGGTCTATAAGTTCTAAAAGGTCCGATCTTGACAATGATAAACAAGGAAAGGAGGTAGGTAAATAGAGCAAACGGTAAAAAGCTTATTAAGAAAAGCCCTCACGGCAACAGCGTGGAGGGTAGTATGTAGGGAGATGGGAGAAACCTGGTAGGATGAAGATACCATGATTGACATCCCTCCATGAGAGGGGCTTCCAGCAGGAGTAATAGAGTTGAAAGTGAGAAAGCCGGGTACCGGCGGAAAGGGCCGTATACCCAGTTTATTCTCCTGAAGAAAAATAACAGCAGGGTGGATAGTCGTCAAAAGAATTTTGAGTTCTTCCCACTTTCGAAGAACTCCTCGACAATTCCATTGTAAAATGGAAGATATTATGTGTGACGATTAGATACCACTGTGGATATCTTTTTCTCTTTTGAGGCCGATATTGTATTTGAGGTTCGTCCCAAAGAACTTGGGAGACGGGGAGCTGATTTTGAGGATCCTGCTTTTGCAGGGGGATAGATCCTAGATGGAGCAGTAACTGAGGTTTTTTTCATGGGTTTTGGAGAACCGGCCGAGGCCCTTGATTGTAATTCGGGCTTGCAACCTGGCGGAAAAGGAAGATCAAGAAGGGATTTTCGGCCAGTAGATCCGGATTCATGGGTCGAGGGTATTTTCGGTGTCTGAGGAGTTGGGTGAAGTGCTTCAGGCTGGTCGGAACTCGCGCGTGATGGTCGGTTTCGTCCAGCGTCACGTAAAACGCCAGAGAAGAGCCGGCCGAGTGGCGAGGTTTGTGCTCGGGCACGCTGGCGGGCCTCTCTTATATCTAGACGTAGGGAGTCGCGCAAAGCGAGAACTTCCTTTTCATATAAAAATATAGAGCATAGTTTTGACGCAGCACTGTGGGTACCTCCGCAGTTGCCACAGTGGGGTGTTTTGGTGCATTCGGGGCCATGGTAGTGAGCTACAATTCACGCAGGAGCGAGGGTGCCGACAGGCACGGCCAACATGTCCAAATTGATTGCAATTGAAGAGGCGTCTGGGTAGTTCGATGTAGGGAATTACCGGGACACGAAGGTACCCAGCTTTAATATACTGCGGCAGTTCTTGTCGTTCGAATGTTAAAATCAGTGTGGCGGTTGGGACTCTAGTGGAGCCTAATGTTTTAGTCACCCTGTGTACGTGTGTGACACGTTGGGTACTGAGCTTACTCTGAAGGTGGGTGAGGTCGTAGTCCCTTAGTTCGTTTGAACGGACGACACCTTTAACGAAATTCAGACGCGGATGGGGCGAGACAGTTATTGGAATTTCAGATATCGAAGATAGATTTCGCACAAGGTTGTGTTGAGAGTGGGATGACACCTCGACTACGACATCACCACTACCTCTTGACCATATCCGGCGGGGTTCACCACAATGGGACTCAAAAGATTCATTGACGTCAAACACATCGCCTTTTGCAAGTGGGATGTCAGATGATGAATTCATGACAAGAAAGCGAGGATAATCAAGATCTGGGTCTACTTCGTTGGAATAGGGGTCCAACGAGCGAGGAAAGGCTGAAAAGGGAGCTAAGGAACGTTTGGCACGAGAACCCTTATGAGAAGGGGAGGTTTTTGGTTTATGGCTAGCCATTGCAAAAAGAAAAAAAACTTCGCATTCTCCCTCGGGGCTCCCCATCATGGAGGCCTACAAGGGCCCGGCACTACTGCAACTATACAATCAGTTACGCCCAGTATGTCCTCTTGGAGAATGGATACGGATCCACCACACCATCTTTATAACCCTAAGAGGATGCCCGAGTTCTCCTACGCACGGAGAAAAGGGGCCAACGATGGGTTTCTCCTTGGGCATTCGGTAGACGAAGGCGGTGGAGATGCCCAGCCTCTTTCACCTTCATGAAAGAACAATTCGGAATCAATCCATTAAACGAGCAGAGGTCGGGTATCGATAAAGACCACTAGGTAGGTGAAGGAAGAGGGAAAAATAAAGGGCAGTGGAAGAGCGTAATAAAGGAGGAAAGAAAGAGGGGCATGTTAAAAATCTTGTTGGCAGCACCATGGGTCCTCTAGGGGGCCCAGGGCTGACTCCCCCCCCTCGCCACGAGAAGGCCAGAGCCTCTCTGGGAACAGCCCCTGAAGAAAAGAACCCAGAGAGGGAGGGGGACCCATTGGATAATGTCTTTATGATAGTTTCCGGTTTCTTATCTCTAATCCAATGTGCCTGGCAATATCTTGTTACCATGTCTACCATCACTAAGAACTTTCTCTCTTCTATCTCTCCAACGTCTAATGCTAAGAATGAATGAATGAATAGTGCATTGAAAATTTAAAAGCTGCGTAGCCCTCTAATGCTAAGACTTCATTAAAAGACTTACCCCATGAAAAACTTACTACTGTTTTTGCCGGATTCCTTTTGTACCTCCTGCATACTTCACAACTTGCAATCAAACTTGTTAGCAATTTCTTAACTTCTTCCTTTTCATCTTCATTCAAACCAGCACTCCACTGAGCCTCTTCGGTCAATTTCTATATTTTTTCCCCCACTTCCATGACCAAACTGCAAGTGTAACTTCATAATGGCTCCCCTAACTTCTTTCCAACCCTCTAATAGTAATTCTTCTCTTACTCTCTTCAAGATAGGTATTCTTAAATGACCATGCTCATCTTCTCTGAATTTTACTTCAATTCCTCCTAAAGCTTCGATTTTCACATTATCCTTTTTTAAATCTATCATCATACCCATTCTGTTCATAGTTTTCTTTCCTACCAACCAATGAACATTACTCTGCACGATTTCTATCGTTCCTTTTGACTTGAAAGATTGATGAGTTCCCGAAATTGAACACTCTCTTTCTTAGTATCTTTCATTCTTTTCAGCTCTTTCTTACTCAAACCCACTATAATTCGTACTAGTCACAATTCTCCACAAACTGTTGATTTACATCCTGTGTCTAGAATAGCATCAATTTCTCCCCACGGCTCTTCATCTACCTTACTAACTTCTCCTTGAAAGACCCTTTCTTCGTCTTTCTCCTTTTATTGATTTGCCAGAGACCCATTTTCTTCTTTCGTTTTATTTAGAAAATTCTGGGGACATTCCCTAGCCCAATGCCATTCAGAATTGCATATCACACACACACTGACCTTCCCTTGTCTGTTTATAGGATTTCTTCCGCCTCTGCTTCCTCTTCCTCTATTTCCATAATTTTCTCCTCCTCTGCCATTGTTTGAATAACCTTCTGACCCCAACCATTCATTCTCTTCTTTCTTTCCTAATCCTTCAAATATTCTCTTGATAATCTGTGACACTGTCTCGTAGTCCATTTTTCCTCTTCCACAAGCTGCTGGTACCATTTGTTTTTGGTTATCAGAGATATTTGCTTGCTCTAATACATGGAAACCCTTTGCTTCTCCTTTAAACATATTTTTACCGATTGCATTCTAATTCCTCTTTCTCGTACTTAATTATGAGATCTCTCAATGTTTCTTCTGAGTCCCTTTCTATTTTGAAATAGCTTTTCCTCTTACTATAGTTATCCATTAACGTGTCTTTAAGATATGGTTCATCTAATTTCTTTAATATTACTTTGTCACCACTTGACTTCTTAAGCTCTTATCTATTAATTCCTTCTGCTACTTCTAAAACTCGTCCTTTTAGACTCATTCTTATTTCAATTCCAGGATATTTTACGTCTTCTCTACAAACAACCAACCAATCTTCTACTTGTCACCTCCATCCTTTATATTCTACCTGTACTCCATAAACTGTGGACACTCCCTCCTCCATCTCCACTCCATCGTCGCCCCTGCATCCACCATATTTATAGGCTGTACTATAATCTTTGCTAAATTTTAAGGATTTATAGCCTGTTTTGCCATTTAAGCTCATCTGGCTCAAGTGGTCATAAAAGTTATAAAAACCAAAGCTAAACACAAAAAAAGAATTAAAAAAATATGTATAATTAAAAACAATAAAAAGAGAAACAACATGTGATGGGTAGCTTTCCCATAAAAATATGGAAAGGCAAGAGTAGAATAAACTATAGTTAAAATACAGGACAGCAAAGAAACGGCTACAGTATCGGATATGTGGGCAAATATAAAAAGGGGCTAAAATATAGGTTAGCACCAACGAAGGTATAAAATTTTGGAAGAAAGGCGGCCATCTTCCAGAAATCCCAATAAGTTGGGCACATCATGAGAGACTCTCCGAGAATAGAAGCAAAGGTAGGGTGAAGACCGAAATACTTCTTTCGATGGGAAGAGTATCGGGGATAGGTGAGCAGAATATGTTGCACTGAGATGCGAGTGTGACACGTCTGGCAAGATGGTGGTTCTTCGTTAGCCATTAAATGGCCATGGGTGAGGCGACAGTGACCGATTCACAGGCGGCACAGCACAACTTCATGCCATCTGGTGGGAGAGTATGATGATGGCCACGGGGAAGCGTTTTCTTTGAGGTGGAGTAAGTGAGGATGACCATACAAGTCCCAATATCGCTCCCATTCTTCTCTGACCAATTTATGTATGAGAGGGATACAGTCTGTGAAAGATCGGTGATTGGGGTATGGACGATGCAGTATGGAGGGCGGCCTTCTTTGCTTCTAGGTCAGCCGTTTCATTTCCCTGGATGTTTGAGTGTCCGGGGAGCCGGCAGAATGATATGGAGTACGAGCGTCCGATCAAAAGCTGTAGGGTTTCTAAGATTTCTATGGCTACAGGGAGTCGGGGGGACAATCGCTGAAGGGAAGTCAACGCACTCATAGAATCCGAAAATATTGTATATAACCCTGGGGAATGGAGACCGAGGGCACGCAAGGCTATTTTTATAGCCACAAGTTTATTTAGCATGCTTTTGGAAGCAGAGCCATACAGGTGGCAGCCGTAGTCGAGCTTTGAAAGTAATAGCGACCTGTGGATCTCGAGGGTGCAGCGGTCAGTTCCCAGTGTAGTTTTGATAAAGAGGCCATAAGGGCAAGTACAGGAGCGCATCTTCTCACGGTCTTCCATATGATATCGCCATGTCATACGCTGGTCGAATATAAGGCCTAGGAATTTAGTATGGGTGGTGAATTTGATCGGCGAGCCAGAAATATTAAGGCTTATCCTAGGAATCGATTTGCGTCGGGTAAATATAACTGCCGTTGTTTTGGGTGGAAGATGGTGAATCCGGTCGATGAGGCATGAGCCGCTATTGAATCCACAGCTTGCTGGAGCAAGTAGGTAGCCATCGCCGCGGAAGAGCTCGTCACCCAAATGGCAATGTCGTCTACATAAAGTGAGTAGTGTACAGGTGATAATATATGTTTTGAGAAAGCATTAATTGCAATTACAAAGAGAGAAGTGCTAAGCACGCTTCCTTGGGGAACTCCCTCGTATTGTACAAGCTTTGTAGAGCGAGCGCCTCTGAGATCGACACAGAAAGAGCAGTCTTTTAAGAAGTTTTGTATAAACAGAGCCAAGGGTCTGCGAACTCTCATGTCGTATAGCTGCTATAGAATCAAGCGCGGCCAGACTGTGTCATATGCTTTTTCTAAATCGAAGAAGATTGCGGTGACAAACTTTTTTCCTAGAGAAAGCAAGTCCAATGTCAAGGTCAAGTAGGGTAAGAGGGTCGAGTGTGGAACGATTTGGGCGAAACCCAAATTGAGGCGGAGAGAAGCTCCTGTTCTTCAAGGTACCACATCAGGCGGGTGTTCACCATGCGTTCGAGCAACTTGCATAGACATGAGGTAAGGTCAATTGGCTGATAATTTGTTAGGTTGGAAGGGTCTTTTCCTGGCTTGAGAAAAGGGATGATGATGCTGTGGGGCCATTCTTGGGGAAAAGGTCCCAAGAGGAAAATATTATTAAAAATTGTTAAGAGGCACTGGAGGGCATTTACATGGGCATGTTGGATGAGGGTGTATGATATTCGATTTTCTAAAGGGGTAGAGTTCTTACAATTTTTTTTTTTAATTATAGAGCCCATTTGGCAACTGCCCACTTCGGCATAAGTCGCCGGAAACACGACACAGCCTAGAACTAGGCTACTTTAAAATAAAAATATGAAAACAAAACAATGACAAAAATGAGAAAAACATAAAAATTAGGAAGCAATCTCCGGCAGCGGGGGAAGGTCCCCCTCACCCCGGTGCAGGAGCGTGCAACCTACAAGAAAACAATAACAAACAAAAAAAATACAAAAAAGGAATCTTTTTAAATAAAGGGGAGAAGCCCAGCCTCCCCCCAAAAGTCAACAAGTCCACAAGTCAATGTGCACGAACTCGTCCCGAGCACAAGGGACAGGCGGTAGCGACCCCGCCCATCCCGGTACCGGGAAAGGTATCGTGCGCGAAGATCACCCAGACTGGGACATTCGACAAGAATGTGGCGAACAGTCTGGGGGACGACGCAGTCGTCGCAATAGGGCGCTGGCGGGCGCTCCATCAAATAGCGATGCGTCACACGAGTGAGCCCGATTCGGAGACGACAGAAAGCGACCTGAAGCCGTCGCGGCATTGGGGGATAGGTCCATGGGAACAGTCACAGCGAAATGGCACGCAACTTTAAGTTCCCTTCGACCGTCTCCCATCTTCTTTGCCAAGCAGTCCGAAGAGCTGCCCGTATTCGTGGCATGTAGTCGGTGTGAGGAAGAGTGAAACGCTGGTCCGGTCGCAGAGTCCTCGCGGACTCTTTAGAGACCTCATCGGCGCGGCCATTCCCCGTAATTCCTACATGTCCAGGAACCCAGGAGAAGATAATCTCGACATTCGCCCGGCTCGCCAAAGCCCTGGCGTCGGATATCGCAAACCAGCGGATGCTGAGATTCCAATGCCCCGAGAGCACTAAGGGCGCTTTGTGAGTCGCTATAGATCACAATCCGGTCTCAGAACCGGGCACGTTGGGCAATCTCCCGTACCGAGTGGTGTATCACCACCAGCTCGGCCGTGAAGACAGATGCAGCGCCTGGCAGAGCCCCGCTGACTTCAAACAGAAGGGATACGGCGTGGAAGCCGACCCCCTCTTGGGACTTGGAGCCATCCGTATACACTGGCACGGTTCCAGCGTGACATGAGGTGTGCTCCAAAAAGGTCGAACGCAATACTTCCGCCGCTGTACAAGCTTTGGGAGCAGAGGCGTGGCGACAAGTAGCCAAATGTGGTACCCTCTAGGGTGGCGTCCTGGGCAGAACCAGGGGCGCCACCAGTCCGAGAGCTATACCTAGCTCTCGAAGGAGTTTCCTGGCCCTAAACCCAAAGGGCTTAGGGTATGACTGGCGTCTCTCGGCGGCATAGGCCCTGTCGAAATCAGCTGCGGATGTAGTGAGAGCTGTTGGCGACCGAGGGAGGCGCCAGGCTCGCGCGTACAGGCGAGTGATGCACTGTACGCGGTGTAGAGCGAGTGGCATCTCCCCAGCATCGACTAGTAGGCTCTCAATGGGGAAAGTGCGGAAGGCACCGGTCGCCAGGCGAAGGCCGGTGTGGTGGATCGAGTCTACCTTGCGCAACAAACGCTCGGCTGCGGATGCATAAAATTCGCATCCGTAGTCGAGCTTCAAACGAACAAAGGATCGATAAAACAGTAAGGTAGTAGCCCTATCAGCACCCCAAGCGCTGAACGTTACGGAACGGAGAATATTCATGGTGCGCGTACAAGAGACCCTAAGGCTGCGAATATGAGCCTCCCAGGTGAGGCGTCGGTCAAATACAAGAACAAGGAAACGGTGCGATTCCACCACTTCAAGGCGCACCCCATTAAGAAACAAATCTGGGTCGGGGTGGAGCCGTGGATGGCGGCAGAAGTGCACCACCTTAGTCTTGGCCAAAGAAAACCGAAACCTGTGCGCTTCGGCATAGCGAGAGACGCGGTTCAATGCCTGTTGGAGTCGACGCTCCAGAGTTGGCATCTGGGCCGCACTAAAATAGATCGAAAGGTCGTCCACGTAGAGCGTAGCGAGAACATCTTCCGGCAGCACCGAGGTGATGCCGTTGATGCTCGGGGCAAAGAGTGTGTCACTGAGGCACTTCCCTGCGGGACACCCTCTTCCTGCTCCATTGAGTCGGAGAGGGCTCCCCCCACCCGTACGCGGAATCGAAGATCTCGCAAAAATTCAGATATAAACATTGGGAGGCGTCCCCTCGCCCCCATCGTGTGGAGAGTCTCCATGATACCGTATCGCCATGCGGTATCATAGGCCTTCTCCAGATCGAAAAACACCGTGGCGTAGTGCTGTGTACGAAGATTTGTTTATTGAACATGAGCTTAAAAAAATAGGTGTCATTAAGTTATCGATATTACTTATTGATATTTCCAAAAATTCCTGATTTTTGACAAAGAATTGTGAAAACAAACAAATAATGACCATCATAAAACAAAAAAACACAACATTTGCCCGACTGTGGCAACCGTGAGAGTATAAGTACATGGGTCCGTTCATGAAAACGACTTTTCGAATACCCGCGAGGACGTGGAGATAGTAGTAGAAAAATGTAGCTTCGCCAGGTGGTAGTCCTTTAATTTTTTTGGCAGGTTCTACCTGCTCGGGGACATACGAGTATGAGAACCTTTTTTATCACCTCCCCCTTCCCATGCCTTTTCATTCTTCCCACGCCAATATGTTAAGGAGAAACTCGGATAATGACTCACCTGATAGAAAAAGAGAAGTGCAAAGCCATTTCCAGCTGTTCCGTGGCAAATGCCATACCCTTTCTTTAACAATCCCCGAGACCAAATGACATCAGCACACCCTTTAGCCAGAGCAAGGAATTTGGGTTCTTTGAAAACCTAGAAAATAAATGGACTTCAATATAAAACAAAATAACAGTTCGTTTATACAGATATATTTATTTACCGAAGCTAAAAGTCAGACTTGAAAAGATTGTATCATTTTATTCAATGAAATCGCCGTCGGCAACACCTACGCCCTCCAGGCGGTGTCAGAACCTGCTGCAGGCCTTCTCGACGATCTTCCTGTTTAAATGGGTGAAATCTGTGGTAATCGTGGATCTAAGCTCCACCTTGGTGGTGTACGGGGACTTGATGCTCTCTCTCTCTCAACCACGCCCCACACATCATAGTCCAAGGGGGTCGCAGTCTGGAGAGTTAAGAGAGCAGATGTTCAAAGTGATGGTTAAAAAATTATCCTACAGCCAAGACTGGGTCTCAGGTCCTCGCGAGTCATTACCTCGTGCTGGTAGAAATTCCTTTCGTCTGAGAAGAACCAAAGCATGGCCCTGAGTGAGTTTGTTCAAAAGCTTCGCAGCACTTTCCTTCCGCTTATACTTCATCTTCTGCTACAGAAACTGGACCTTTCTCATCTTGAATGAGTAGTAGCGGATGTCCTCATGCTCTACCTACCTGATGAAAGAGAGAAACTGACACTCTCTTGTCCCTGGTTATGAACCTCTGTGTTGCTGGGATCGTTGACAATGATGGCCTGGATCTCCGCAATAAATTCGGGGATTCTTTTCGCATCAAAACGATTAAGAGTGAAGATTCGTAGCTATCGTACCTTCAAAATCAAAGCCTGAATCGTTTAACTCTTTACCGATCCTCTGCACAGGGATGCGTTTTCCTGGCTCTGTACTGATGGCCCCAGCTTAGCCTCTCCTTCTTCCGCTAACATCTACTTTCTGCCTTTCTGTACCAACTCTCATCTCCTTCAACCATTAGTCTAGACTTAAGGACCTGACCCATGCGGGGTACAATTCGTAGACTTGCACCTCAAACTTTTATCGAGGCTTAAGAACCAAACCAGCTACCTCATACTGTGTCAGAAGAGGCTTTGGAACTACTATAAACCAATCACTTTAAGACTTGCAGGTCGCAAGAAACCAGGACTTGAGGGGTCTTGGAAATTCGGACACAATGGGAAGATCGGTTTTGCCCCAATAACCCCTTCCTTGCGTGTACTAAATTGCCCACCACCCTACCACCGTTCTCGGGTGAATAAGGCTATGCTGCTTATGGCAGACAGCTCGCCAAGCAGGAGGCCAGGATGCGTTTTTAAAACTTAGGCCACTCTGTAGAGCATGAGGAGAACAAAGTGGTCACTCATTCCCAAATGGATATGACATGACCACTTAGATGTATTCCGTGTGAGGTTAAATTGTAATTGAAATTCCACTTCCAAGCTGTTGCATGGATAAGGGGATGACAGCAGAGCATGCATCCACTTTAACCTGGTCCTTCAGGCCACTCTCACAGAAGGCGCGACCACACTTAATTGTGGTAACATTGTCAGGGGCCTACAGCAGAGGCTTTCTCACTTAATCTCCCAAGCGGTCGGAGGGAGCAAAGGTCACTTGCTCCAAGAAGCAATTAACAGCAACAGATTTGCAGTCTTCAGAATGACATCCAAGAACTCGAAGATCTTCGCATTGGAGTGCGTCCGGTGTGAATCCCAAACAAAACAGGTTTTGTAGTTTCCAAATTTTTGGAGTATTACAGTGGCGGCAACAAAAAAAGTGACATGTGACAATTCAGAGAAAATGAAACAGAAAAATGTAACTTACATATTTTATTATGAATATTTCATGAAAGTTAATACTTGGTCATGTTGCCCTTGCACTTGATGATCATCCTGAGTCGATTGGGCATTGATTCAGTAAGGTTTGCGAAGTAGGTGGGGTCGATCGTAACCCAGATCTTCTTCAGTGATTCTATCAGATCCTTGATGCTGCCGAGTGCTGGCTCTTGAACTTTGGTTTTCATCAGATTCCAAGCATTCTCAATAGGATTTAGGTCCGGGGAATTACCAGGCCACTCCAAAACACCAATATTATTATCATTGAAGAACCTTTTCACTAACTGGGACCTGTGAGCAGGGGCACCATCATGCATGAAAAATTCACACTGATGAATTTCCCAAAATGGCAGCATGTGCTGCCTCAAAACTTCCAGATAGTTAGTCCCCCTCATGGTTACATTCTTGGGAAGAAAATACAGACCTCCTCTGCCCTTGTTTCCACTAAAGGCACCCCACACCATCACACTATCAGGGTGCTTCACAGTTTTCACGGTATATTTTGGGTCATACCGAGACACATTGCTGGGACGACGCACGATCTTTGACTCTCCTCTGACCAGCCTAAAGGTGCTCTCATCACTGAACATCACCTTCTTCCAATGGGCAGCTGTCCAATGTTTATAGGTCTTGCAAAAATTGAGCCTTTTCATCTTCATAGCCTTGGTAAGAAGTGGCTTCTTGGCAGCGCGGCGAGCCGGTAGGCCTAAGTCCTTCTGTAAGCGATGACGGATGGTCCTGAGGGCGACGTTCTGGAGAAGGTCTGGGTGTTTTTTCTTGATTGAAGCGGAGGTTACAGAAGGGTCTGACATCACTTCACGCCTTAGGATATTATCAGTCCTTGGAGATGTCTTCCTAGCTGCACCAATGCCCTCCTTCATCTTTGGTATGGTACCTGGTGGCAATAACTCAGCTGCCCGTTTTAGGCGATGAATCGTATTTTTTGAGGTTCCTAAATCTGCTGCTACATCAATAAAAGACTTTCCCTGCTCTAATAGGGTCAAGGCACGGCTTTTCTCTGTCATAGAAAGCTTTTTCCGCCCCATTGTATCCATTTGCACAGAAGTTATAGCACGTTAAATGTAGGCACGAATGCAGGAAATCAGCACGCTGGAGTGCCATACACTAAAGCCTAACTGTACGAGCTCAAACGAGACACTGAGTTCCAGTAAAGCGCAGTTCTCTTGTCTTAGCTCAGGAGAGTCGTCCACTTGCGGCATAAGCCCCGCACCTTTTCATTGGCTAGTTGGCAAGTAAAATCGTGAAAACGATTTTGTGTATCGATTTCTGTTGCCAATATTAAATGTCACTTTTTTTGTTGCCGCCACTGTAAATTGGGTCGTGCGATTGCTTTCTTAACAAAAAACGCGCAGCTAAGTCTATAATAATGGGAAGAAGAGAGAACCGACGTCAGACAACATTCATGCACGGAATTCAGAGTTGCCAACGGCGAGAAATTACCCACTGCACCCTGCAATATCTTAGCAGGGACCATGATCTTCACTTTCAACCCCTTGGACCGTGAATGTGTGTAGCCCTGTGTAGTAAGTTACGACATCACTCTCTCTTTAATAGTTGACGGCGAAAGAAATTGAATAAAAATCAGAATGACAATCGCTAGGAGGCTCGAAGGACCTAGGGGGCACTCATCGCTAGGAGGGTGGCAGGTAGCATTTTTTTCACACCCCACCCAGAGAACTGTGACCCAGGGACGTGTGAGGATTTTTTTTAATTTTAATTTTAGGAGCCTATTTGGCAACTGCCCACTTGGGCATAAGTCGCCGGAATCACGACAGCCTAGCAGTAGACTACTTTAAAATAAGAATATGAAAACAAAACAACAATAAAAAGGAAAGATGGCAACAATTAGGAAGCAAACACCGGCATCAGGAGGAGGTCCCCCTCCCCCCCGCGCAGGAGCGTGCGACCTACAAAGAAAACAACAAAAACAAAACCAAGTTAAATAGAGGGGAGAAAGTCGGCCTCCCCCAAAAAGTCTATAAGTACACCACTCAATTTGCACGAACTCGTCCCGAGTACAAGGGACAGGCGGTAGCGACCCCGCCCATTCCGGTACCGGGACAGGTAACGTGCGGTGAGATCGCCCAGACTGGGACATTCAACAAGAATGTGCCGAACAGTCTGGGGGACAACGCAGTCTTCACAGTAGGGCGCTGGCGAATGAATGAATGAATAGTGCATTGAAAATTTAAAAGCTGCGTAGCCCAGATGGACTATCTCGCAGCCAAATTCACTTATGGGCAGTGAATTTAAAATTATTATTTTTAAAATATTGCCATATTAAAATACATAAAAAAGCAGAAATGTCCTTGGGACCAAAATTAGTTTAATAGGCAATATTGAGTCAGTTGAGTTAAAATCTTTTAACAAAAAATAGACTATTAAAAAATTCAACAAAATGTAAAAACATAAACTATGAATAGATCAACAATAAATATATAAAACTATTTTAAATTTTGTTTAAAAGATTGCTTTCTTTTAGGAAGTTTAGTATCCTAGTCACGTTAAAGAAGCAATGGGTCGCAGAAAAGATGCCCCGCAGAGCCTGCTGGGGGGCCATCTCTCTGGTAATGAAGGGAAAAGTCGTCCTTCTGAGATTCCTTAGCAATGGGCATTCTACAAATATATGGAGGACAGATATTTGTACCCCACACAGAATGCACATAGGTGGGGGCAGCCCACTCATTAAATGTTCATGGGTGAGCCGGCAATGGCCTATCCTCAGACGGACAAGCGCAACCTCCATTTTACAATGTCTAGTTGTACGTGGCCATGGGTGAACGGAGGGTTTTATGGAGTGGAGCTTGGTGGGAGGAAGCTCACTCCACCTCTTCTGCCATAGGCCGACCACGTATTCATTGATCAGAGGATAGGTATCGCAGAGTGGGACTGGGGCCACTGGAGCTGTCCCCAGTGATGCTGCTTCTTTGGCTGCAGCATCTGCCCTCTCATTGCCTGGGATGCCCACGTGACTAGGCACCCAGCAAAAGGATATCTCGTGGATGGGCGATAGTCGTAGGAGCCAGCGCTGGATCTTGGAAACCAACGGATGGCTCGAACCAACATCACCCAACATTTGAAGCGAACTAAGGGAGTCTGTAAAGATAGTATGAGAACCAGATGGCCTGCCAGCTATGATAGTCAGTGCCGCCATCATAGCAACGAGTTCCGCTGTGAATGCGGAAGCTGCGTTTGGCAGGCGGACCAATGCTGTCTCAGATGGAAAGACAGCAGCTGCTCCAACTCTGTCCGGTGACTTGGACCCATCGGTGAACACAAAAGTGCTATGCCGATGTTGAGAGGAGTGGTCGCCATACATGGCTCTCAATACTACAGGCAGGTGGTGATCCTTGGGCCTATCAGCTAGTTCCCTACATACCATTACAGGTGGTATGAGCCACGGGGGGGTCTTTGGCATGGTAAAGGGAATCACTGAGAACTCCCCTAGTTGCGCAGTGTGCTCGGCCATACGCAGAGCAAAGGGGCGAGCCAGAGATGGAGATCTATCGTATGAGGCCACTGTCCGTGTATTGAACATGCACTCATACACTGGCGTCTGCGGTAGTTGCTCAAGTCTAAGGAGGTAGTTTAAATTAGACTTGAGCCTGTGATAGGGAAGGGGGAGAACCCCGTTCTCTGCGTAGAGGCTCCACACTGGGGAGGACTTCAAGGCTCCAGAAACCAGGCGCACACCCTGGTTACGCACAGTATTTAGTTTTTCGAGAATGGATGGCGAGGCAGAGGAGTACACCTGTGATCCATAGTCTAGCTTTGATTGGACCAATGCTAGATACAGGAGCCACAGGGTACGTCGATCACTTCCCCAAGAAGTGTGAGACAACAGTTTCATTATGTCCATTCTCTTTAAACAAGACCTTTTCAAGGCGTCCACATGGTGCCGGAAGGAAAGCCTTGAATCAAATATGACCCCCAGATATTTGAAATTGGGCTCAAAATCTATAGGCACACCATATAGCGACAAAAGGGGGGAGCCCATGTCACTAACTTATGCCCATAAAAGTGAACAGCCTTGGTCTTTACTGCGGAAAAGCGGAAACCCTTGGAGGAAGCATTTTCAGCTACAGTGCTTATAGCTCGCTGTAGCTTACGTACGATAAATGGGAGTCTGGGCGAAAAACAAAGGAGCGCCAGATCATCCACATATAACGTCGACGAAATCTCGGGAGGGAGATTTCTAACAATGCTATTAATGGCCACAGAGAAGCAGGTGACACTGAAGACACTTCCCTGTGGCACACCCTAAACTTGGTCCACGGGCTCCGATAAGGTGCCTCCAACCCTTACGCGTAGTGTGCGTCGCATCAGAAATTGCTCGACAAACCTGGGGAAGGAAGGAAAGGAATAGTGCATAAAAGATTTAAAAGCTGCGTAGCCCAGATGGACTATCTCGCAGCCAAATTCACTTATGGGCAGTGAATTTAAAATTATTATTTTTAAAATATTGCCATATTAAAATACATAAAAAAGAAGAAATGTCCTTGGGACCAAAATTAGTTTAATCGGCAATATTGAGTCAGTTGAGTTAAAAACTGTTAACAAAAAATAGACTATTAAAAAATTCAACAAAATGTAAAAACATAAACTATAAATAGATCAACAATAAATATATAAAACTATTTTAAATTTTGTTTAAAAGATTGCTTTCTTTTAGGAAGGTTAGTATCCTAGTCACGTTAAAGAAGCAATGGGTCTCAGAAAAGATGCCCCGCAGAGCCTGCTGTGGGGCCATCTCTCTGGTAATGAAGGGAAAAGTCGTCCTTCTGAGATTCCTTAGCAATGGGCATTCTATAAATATATGGAGGACAGATATTTGTACCCCACACAGAATGCACATAGGTGGGGGCAGCCCACTCATTAAATGCTCATGGGTGAGCCGGCAATGGCCTATCCTCAGACGGACAAGCGCAACCTCCATTTTACGATGTCTAGTTGTACGTGGCCATGGGTGAACGGAGGGTTTTATGGAGTGGAGCTTGGTGGGAGGGAGCTCACTCCACCTCTTCTGCCATAGGCCGACCACGTATTCATTGCTCAGAGGATAGGCATCGCAGAGTGGGACTGGGGCCACTGGAGCTGTCCCCAGTGATGCTGCTTCTTTGGCTGCAGCATCTGCCCTCTCATTGCCTGGGATGCCCACGTGACTAGGCACCCAGCAAAAGGATATCTCGTGGATGGGCGATAGTCGTAGGAGCGACCGCTGGATCTTGGAAACCAACGGATGGCTCGAACCAACATCACCCAACATTTGAAGCGAACTAAGGGAGTCTGTAAAGATAGTATGAGAACCAGATGGCCTGCCAGCTATGATAGTCAGTGCCGCCATCATAGCAACGAGTTCCGCTGTGAATGCGGAGGCTGCGTTTGGCAGGCGGACCAATGCTGTCTCAGATGGAAAGACAGCAGCTGCTCCAACTCTGTCCGGTGACTTGGACCCATCGGTGAACACAAAAGTGCTATGCCGATGTTGAGAGGAGTGGTCGCAATACATGGCTCTCAATACTACAGGCAGGTGGTGATCCTTGGGCCTATCAGCTAGTTCCCTACATACCATTACAGGTGGTATGAGCCACGGGGGGGTCTTTGGCATGGTAAAGGGAATCACTGAGAACTCCCTTAGTTGCGCAGTGTGCTCGGCCATACGCAGAGCAAAGGGGCGAGCCAGCGATGGAGATCGATCGTATGAGGCCACTGTCCGTGTATTGAACATGCACTCATACACTGGCGTCTGCGGTAGTTGCTCAAGTCTAAGGAGGTAGTTCAAATTAGACTTGAGCCTGTGATAGGGAAGGGGGAGAACCCCGTTCTCTGCGTAAAGGCTCCACACTGGGGAGGACTTAAAGGCTCCAGAAGCCAGGCGCACACCCTGGTTACGCACAGTGTTTAGTTTTTCGAGAATGGATGGCGAGGCAGAGGAGTACACCTGTGATCCATAGTCTAGCTTTGATTGGACCAATGCTAGATACAGGAGCCACAGGGTACGTCGATCACTTCCCCAAGAAGTGTGAGACAACAGTTTCATTATGTCCATTCTCTTTAAACAAGACCTTTTCAAGGCGTCCACATGGTGCCGGAAGGATAGCCTTGAATCAAATAGGACCCCCAGATATTTGAAATGGGGCTCAAAATCTATAGGCACACCATATAGCGACAAATGGGGGGGGTCCCAAGTCACTAACTTATGCCCATAAAAGTGAACAGCCTTGGTCTTTACTGCGGAAAATCGGAAACCCTTGGAGGAAGCATTTTCAGCTACAGTGCTTATAGCTCGCTGTAGCTTACGGACGATAAATGGGAGTCTGGGCGAAGAACAAATGAGCGCCAGATCATCCACATATAACGTCGACGAAATCTCGGGAGGGAGATTTCTAACAATGCTATTAATGGCCACAGAGAAGCAGGTGACACTGAGGACACTTCCCTGTGGCACACCCTCAACTTGGTCCACGGGCTCCGATAAGGTGCCTCCAACCCTTACGCGTAGTGTGCGTCGCATCAGAAATTGCTCGACAAACCTGGGGAGGTAACCCCGCAGGCCCCAATCATGGAGTTGTTTAAGGATACCACGCCTCCAGGTGGTATCGTATGCTTTCTCAATATCAAAGAAGACAGCGATGGCGTGCTGCTTCTTTGAAAAAGCATCTCTTACGAGTGACTCCATTCGGACAAGCAGGTCTGTCGTACTCTGCTTTTTCCTGAACCCTGATTGAGAAGGAGATATGAGATTTTGAGTCTCCAAAAACCAGACGAGTCTGAAATTGACCATTCTCTCAAACACTTTACATGGACAACTGGTAAGAGCAATGGGGCGGTAATGGGTGGGCTCCGTCCCGTCCTTTCCTGGTTTGCGGAATGGAAGGACTATGGCCTCTCTCCACATGGAAGGGAAGCGGCCCTTGATCCAAATCCAGTTGTAAATGTCCAGTAAATGAGAGAGAAGGGATGGATGTATATTCCTAATCATATCATAGGAAATGCCATCCGATCCGGGGGCAGTGGATCTACAGTGCTTCAGTGCATTATGGAGCTCATGGATAGAGAAGAGTCGGTTGTAAGACTCGTTATCCATGTTAGGCTCCACAAAGTTGAGCGGTTGCTGCTCCTGTTGGAGCCTAAAGCACTGGAATTGCATCTCATAATTATCTGGGCTTGAGATGCTAGCAAATGATCTGGCCAAGACATTGGAAATATGGGACAAGTCCCCCAACAATTCTCCAGCTTGAACAATGTTGGGAGCTGTAAAGCCATTGGATTTGCCCAATAGCTTTTTGACCCTTTTCCACACTTTGTCTATAGGCGTTTGCCAACTTATGGACGCGATGTAACCTTCCAACGAGGTCTTTCGAGCCTGTCGAAGGATGCGTCGCCGTGCTGCCCTTGCTCTGTTACGAGCAATTTTATTTACCATCGTAGGGGAGCGATGGTAACGTCGGCAAGCCATTTTACATTCAGTCACGGCTCTCGAGCATTCAGCCGACCACCAGGGAACTTGTGGTCCGCGAGCGGTTGAGCCGGAGAGCGGGATGGAGGAGTTGAATAGTGCATTTAAAATTTAAAAGCTGCGTAGCCCAGATGGGCTATCTCGCAGCCAAATTCACTTATGGGCAGTGAATTTAAAATTATTATTTTTAAAATATTGCCATATTAAAATACATAAAAAAAAGCAGAAATGTCCTTGGGACCAAAATTAGTTTAATAGGCAATATTAAGTCAGTTAAAATCTTTTAACAAAAAATAGACTATTAAAAACTCAACAAAATGTATAAACATAAACTATGAATAGATCAACAATAAATATATAAAACTATTTTAAATTTTGTTTAAAAGATTGCTTTCTTTTAGGAAGGTTAGTATCCTAGTCACGTTAAAGAAGCAATGGGTCTCAGAAAAGATGCCCCGCAGAGCCTGCTGGGGGGCCATCTCTCTGGTAATGAAGGGAAAGGTCGTCCTTCTGAGATTCCTTAGCAATGGGCATTCTACAAATATATGGAGGACAGATATTTGTACCCCACACAGAATGCACATAGGTGGGGGCAGCCCACTCATTAAATGCTCATGGGTGAGCCGGCAATGGCCTATCCTCAGACGGACAAGCGCAACCTCCATTTTACGATGTCTAGTTGTACGTGGCCATGGGTGAACGGAGGGTTTTATGGAGTGGAGCTTGGTGGGAGGGAGCTCACTCCACCTCTTCTGCCATAGGCCGACCACGTATTCATTGCTCAGAGGATAGGCATCGCAGAGTGGGACTGGGGCCACTGGAGCTGTCCCCAGTGATGCTGCTTCTTTGGCTGCAGCATCTGCCCTCTCATTGCCTGAGATGCCCACGTGACTAGGCACCCAGCAGAAGGATGAATGAATGAATAGTGCATAAAAGATTTAAAAGCTGCGTAGCCCAGATGGGCTATCTCGCAGCCAAATTCACTTATGGGCGGTGAATTTAAAATTATTATTTTTAAAATATTGCCATATTAAAATACATAAAAAAGCAGAAATGTCCTTGGGACCAAAATTAGTATAATAGGCAATATTGAGTCAGTTGAGTTAAAATCTTTTAACAAAAAATAGACTATTAAAAAATTCAACAAAATGTAAAAACATAAACTATAAATAGATCAACAATAAATATATAAAACTATTTTAAATTTTGTTTAAAAGATTGCTTTCTTTTAGGAAGGTTAGTATCCTAGTCACGTCAAAGAAGCAATGGGTCTCGGAAAAGATGCCCCGCAGAGCCTGCTGGGGGGCCATCTCTCTGGTAATGAAGGGAAAAGTCGTCCTTCTGAGATTCCTTAGTAATGGGCATTCTACAAATATATGGAGGACAGATATTTGTACCCCACACAGAATGCACATGGGTGGGGGCAGCCCACTCATTAAATGCTCATGGGTGAGCCGGCAATGGCCTATCCTCAGACGGACAAGCGCAACCTCCATTTTACGATGTCTAGTTGTACGTGGCCATGGGTGAACGGAGGGTTTTATGGAGTGGAGCTTGGTGGGAGGGAGCTCACTCCACCTCTTCTGCCATAGGCCGACCACGTATTCATTGGTCAGAGGATAGGCATCGCAGAGTGGGACTGGGGCCACTGGAGCTGTCCCCAGTGATGCTGCTTCTTTGGCTGCAGCATCTGCCCTCTCATTGCCTGGGATGCCCACGTGACTAGGCACCCAGCAGAAGGATATCTCGTGGATGGGCGATAGTCGTAGGAGCCACCGCTGGATCTTGGAAACCAACGGATGGCTCGAACCAACATCACCCAACATTTGAAGCGAACTAAGGGAGTCTGTAAAGATAGTATGAGAACCAGATGGCCTGCCAGCTATGATGATCAGTGCCGCCATCATAGCAACGAGTTCCGCTGTGAATGCGGAAGCTGCGTTTGGCAGGCGGACCAATGCTATCTCAGATGGAAAGACAGCAGCTGCTCCAACTCTGTCCGGTGACTTGGACCCATCGGTGAACACAAAAGTGCTATGCCGGTGTTGAGAGGAGTGGTCGCCATACATGGCTCTCAATACTACAGGCAGGTGGTGATCCTTGGGCCTATCAGCCAGTTCCCTACATACCATTACAGGTGGTATGAGCCACGGGGGGGTCTTTGGCATGGTAAAGGGAATCACTGAGAACTCCCTTAGTTGCGCAGTGTGCTCGGCCATACGCAGAGCAAAGGGGCGAGCCAGAGATGGAGATCTATCGTATGAGGCCACTGTCCGTGTATTGAACATGCACTCATACACTGGCGTCTGCGGTAGTTGCTCAAGTCTAAGGAGGTAGTTCAAATTAGACTTGAGCCTGTGATAGGGAAGGGGGAGAACCCCGTTCTCTGCGTAGAGGCTCCACACTGGGGAGGACTTAAAGGCTCCAGAAGCCAGGCGCACACCCTGGTTACGCACAGTATTTAGTTTTTCGAGAATGGATGGCGAGGCAGAGGAGTACACCTGTGATCCATAGTCTAGCTTTGATTGGACCAATGCTAGATACAGGAGCCACAGGGTACGTCGATCACTTCCCCAAGAAGTGTGAGACAACAGTTTCATTATGTCCATTCTCTTTAAACAAGACCTTTTCAAGGCGTCCACATGGTGCCGGAAGGAAAGCCTTGAATCAAATATGACCCCCAGATATTTGAAATGGGGCTCAAAATCTATAGGCACACCATATAGCGACAAAAGGGGGGGGGTCCCATGTCACCAACTCATGCCCATAAAAGTGAACAGCCTTGGTCTTTACTGCGGAAAAGCGGAAACCCTTGGAGGAAGCATTTTCAGCTACAGTGCTTATAGCTCGCTGTAGCTTACGGACGATGAATGAATGAATAGTGCATAAAAGATTTAAAAGCTGCGTAGCCCAGATGGGCTATCTCGCAGCCAAATTCACTTATGGGCGGTGAATTTAAAATTATTATTTTTAAAATATTGCCATATTAAAATACATAAAAAAGCAGAAATGTCCTTGGGACCAAAATTAGTATAATAGGCAATATTGAGTCAGTTGAGTTAAAATCTAATAACAAAAAATAGACTATTAAAAAATTCAACAAAATGTAAAAACATAAACTATAAATAGATCAACAATAAATATATAAAACTATTTTAAATTTTGTTTAAAAGATTGCTTTCTTTTAGGAAGGTTAGTATCCTAGTCACGTCAAAGAAGCAATGGGTCTCGGAAAAGATGCCCCGCAGAGCCTGCTGGGGGGCCATCTCTCTGGTAATGAAGGGAAAAGTCGTCCTTCTGAGATTCCTTAGTAATGGGCATTCTACAAATATATGGAGGACAGATATTTGTACCCCACACAGAATGCACATGGGTGGGGGCAGCCCACTCATTAAATGCTCATGGGTGAGCCGGCAATGGCCTATCCTCAGACGGACAAGCGCAACCTCCATTTTACGATGTCTAGTTGTACGTGGCCATGGGTGAACGGAGGGTTTTATGGAGTGGAGCTTGGTGGGAGGGAGCTCACTCCACCTCTTCTGCCATAGGCCGACCACGTATTCATTGGTCAGAGGATATGCATCGCAGAGTGGGACAGGGGCCACTGGAGCTGTCCCCAGTGATGCTGCTTCTTTGGCTGCAGCATCTGCCCTCTCATTGCCTGGGATGCCCACGTGACTAGGCACCCAGCAGAAGGATATCTCGTGGATGGGCGATAGTCGTAGGAGCCACCGCTGGATCTTGGAAACCAACGGATGGCTCGAACCAACATCACCCAACATTTGAAGCGAACTAAGGGAGTCTGTAAAGATAGTATGAGAACCAGATGGCCTGCCAGCTATGATGGTCAGTGCCGCCATCATAGCAACGAGTTCCGCTGTGAATGCGGAAGCTGCGTTTGGCAGGCGGACCAATGCTATCTCAGATGGAAAGACAGCAGCTGCTCCAACTCTGTCCGGTGACTTGGACCAATCGGTGAACACAAAAGTGCTATGCCGGTGTTGAGAGGAGTGGTCGCCATACATGGCTCTCAATACTACAGGCAGATGGTGATCCTTGGGCCTATCAGCCAGTTCCCTACATACCATTACAGGTGGTATGAGCCACGGGGGGGTCTTTGGCATGGTAAAGGGAATCACTGAGAACTCCCTTAGTTGCGCAGTGTGCTCGGCCATACGCAGAGCAAAGGGGCGAGCCAGAGATGGAGATCTATCGTATGAGGCCACTGTCCGTGTATTGAACATGCACTCATACACTGGCGTCTGCGGTAGTTGCTCAAGTCTAAGGAGGTAGTTCAAATTAGACTTGAGCCTGTGATAGGGAAGGGGGAGAACCCCGTTCTCTGCGTAGAGGCTCCACACTGGGGAGGACTTAAAGGCTCCAGAAGCCAGGCGCACACCCTGGTTACGCACAGTATTTAGTTTTTCGAGAATGGATGGCGAGGCAGAGGAGTACACCTGTGATCCATAGTCTAGCTTTGATTGGACCAATGCTAGATACAGGAGCCACAGGGTACGTCGATCACTTCCCCAAGAAGTGTGAGACAACAGTTTCATTATGTCCATTCTCTTTAAACAAGACCTTTTCAAGGCGTCCACATGGTGCCGGAAGGAAAGCCTTGAATCAAATATGACCCCCAGATATTTGAAATGGGGCTCAAAATCTATAGGCACACCATATAGCGACAAAAGGGGGGGGTCCCATGTCACCAACTCATGCCCATAAAAGTGAACAGCCTTGGTCTTTACTGCGGAAAAGCGGAAACCCTTGGAGGAAGCATTTTCAGCTACAGTGCTTATAGCTCGCTGTAGCTTACGGACGATGAATGAATGAATAGTGCATAAAAGATTTAAAAGCTGCGTAGCCCAGATGGGCTATCTCGCAGCCAAATTCACTTATGGGCGGTGAATTTAAAATTATTATTTTTAAAATATTGCCATATTAAAATACATAAAAAAGCAGAAATGTCCTTGGGACCAAAATTAGTATAATAGGCAATATTGAGTCAGTTGAGTTAAAATCTAATAACAAAAAATAGACTATTAAAAAATTCAACAAAATGTAAAAACATAAACTATAAATAGATCAACAATAAATATATAAAACTATTTTAAATTTTGTTTAAAAGATTGCTTTCTTTTAGGAAGGTTAGTATCCTAGTCACGTCAAAGAAGCAATGGGTCTCGGAAAAGATGCCCCGCAGAGCCTGCTGGGGGGCCATCTCTCTGGTAATGAAGGGAAAAGTCGTCCTTCTGAGATTCCTTAGTAATGGGCATTCTACAAATATATGGAGGACAGATATTTGTACCCCACACAGAATGCACATGGGTGGGGGCAGCCCACTCATTAAATGCTCATGGGTGAGCCGGCAATGGCCTATCCTCAGACGGACAAGCGCAACCTCCATTTTACGATGTCTAGTTGTACGTGGCCATGGGTGAACGGAGGGTTTTATGGAGTGGAGCTTGGTGGGAGGGAGCTCACTCCACCTCTTCTGCCATAGGCCGACCACGTATTCATTGGTCAGAGGATATGCATCGCAGAGTGGGACAGGGGCCACTGGAGCTGTCCCCAGTGATGCTGCTTCTTTGGCTGCAGCATCTGCCCTCTCATTGCCTGGGATGCCCACGTGACTAGGCACCCAGCAGAAGGATATCTCGTGGATGGGCGATAGTCGTAGGAGCCAGCGCTGGATCTTGGAAACCAACGGATGGCTCGAACCAACATCACCCAACATTTGAAGCGAACTAAGGGAGTCTGTAAAGATAGTATGAGAACCAGATGGCCTGCCAGCTATGATGGTCAGTGCCGCCATCATAGCAACGAGTTCCGCTGTGAATGCGGAAGCTGCGTTTGGCAGGCGGACCAATGCTATCTCAGATGGAAAGACAGCAGCTGCTCCAACTCTGTCCGGTGACTTGGACCCATCGGTGAACACAAAAGTGCTATGCCGGTGTTGAGAGGAGTGGTCGCCATACATGGCTCTCAATACTACAGGCAGATGGTGATCCTTGGGCCTATCAGCCAGTTCCCTACATACCATTACAGGTGGTATGAGCCACGGGGGGGTGTTTGGCATGGTAAAGGGAATCACTGAGAACTCCCTTAGTTGCGCAGTGTGCTCGGCCATACGCAGAGCAAAGGGGCGAGCCAGAGATGGAGATCTATCGTATGAGGCCACTGTCCGTGTATTGAACATGCACTCATACACTGGCGTCTGCGGTAGTTGCTCAAGTCTAAGGAGGTAGTTCAAATTAGACTTGAGCCTGTGATAGGGAAGGGGGAGAACCCCGTTCTCTGCGTAGAGGCTCCACACTGGGGAGGACTTAAAGGCTCCAGAAGCCAGGCGCACACCCTGGTTACGCACAGTATTTAGTTTTTCGAGAATGGATGGCGAGGCAGAGGAGTACACCTGTGATCCATAGTCTAGCTTTGATTGGACCAATGCTAGATACAGGAGCCACAGGGTACGTCGATCACTTCCCCAAGAAGTGTGAGACAACAGTTTCATTATGTCCATTCTCTTTAAACAAGACCTTTTCAAGGCGTCCACATGGTGCCGGAAGGAAAGCCTTGAATCAAATATGACCCCCAGATATTTGAAATGGGGCTCAAAATCTATAGGCACACCATATAGCGACAAAAGGGGGGGGTCCCATGTCACTAACTTATGCCCATAAAAGTGAACAGCCTTGGTCTTTACTGCGGAAAAGCGGAAACCCTTGGAGGAAGCATTTTCAGCTACAGTGCTTATAGCTCGCTGTAGCTTACGGACGATAAATGGGAGTCTGGGCGAAGAACAAATGAGCGCCAGATCATCCACATATAACGTCGACGAAATCTCGGGAGGGAGATTTCTAACAATGCTATTAATGGCCACAGAGAAGCAGGTGACACTGAGGACACTTCCCTGTGGCACACCGTCAACTTGGTCCACGGGCTCCGATAAGGTGCCTCCAACCCTTACGCGTAGTGTGCGTCGCATCAGAAATTGCTCGACAAACCTGGGGAGGTAACCCCGCAGGCCCCAATCATGGAGTTGTTTAAGGATACCACGCCTCCAGGTGGTATCGTATGCTTTCTCAATATCAAAGAAGACAGCGATGGCGTGCTGCTTCTTTGAAAAAGCATCTCTTACGAGTGACTCCATTCGGACAAGCAGGTCTGTCGTACTCTGCTTTTTCCTGAACCCTGATTGAGAAGGAGATATGAAATTTTGAGTCTCCAAAAACCAGACGAGTCTGAAATTGACCATTCTCTCAAACACTTTACATGGACAACTGGTAAGAGCAATGGGGCGGTAATGGGTGGGCTCCGTCCCGTCCTTTCCTGGTTTGCGGAATGGAAGGACTATGGCCTCTCTCCACATGGAAGGGAAGCGGCCCTTGATCCAAATCCAGTTGTAAATGTCCAGTAAATGAGAGAGAAGGGATGGATGCATATTCCTAATCATATCATAGGAAATGCCATCCGATCCGGGGGCAGTGGATCTACAGTGCTTCACTGCATTATGGAGCTCATGGATAGAGAAGAGTCGGTTGTAAGACTCGTTATCCATGTTAGGCTCCATAAAGTTGAGCGGTTGCTGCTCCTGTTGGAGCCTAAAGCACTGGAATTGCATCTCATAATTATCTGGGCTTGAGATGCTAGCAAATGATCTGGCCAAGACATTGGAAATATGGGACAAGTCCCCCAACAATTCTCCAGCTTGGACAATGTTGGGAGCTGTAAAGCCATTGGATTTGCCCAATAGCTTTTTGACCCTTTTCCACACTTTGTCTATAGGCGTTTGCCAACTTATGGACGCGATGTAACCTTCCAACGAGGTCTTTCGAGCCTGTCGAAGGATGCGTCGCCGTGCTGCCCTTGCTCTGTTACGAGCAATTTTATTTACCATCGTAGGGGAGCGATGGTAACGTCGGCAAGCCATTTTACATTCAGTCACGGCTCTCGAGCATTCAGCCGACCACCAGGGAACTTGTGGTCCGCGAGCGGTTGAGCCGGAGAGCGGGATGGAGGAGTTAGCCGCTTTATTGACGTGGACTAGGAGGTCATCGATAGCCACGTCAATATCTTCATGAGGGAAGGACCCGTCATGGCTCGAGAGGTACCTGAATTTAGGCCAGTTTGCTTTTTTTGCATTCCATTTTTTACTAGGTGGTGGAGGGGGGCCACCTGTACATGGCGCTATAATAATGGGGAAGTGATCGCTGCCTCGCAAGTCAGGATCCACTGCCCAGTCAAAATCAGCTCTACAGCTTGGTGAACAGAGGGACAAGTCCACGCAGGTAGAGCTGCTCGTCTGGATGTGAAATGATGTATGGCTGCCATCGTTTAGAAGGCAGACATCATTTTCGCCCAGAAATTTCTCAATCATGTTTCCCCTAGGGTTCTTATCATGGTCCCCCCAAAGGGGGTGTCGAGCATTAAAATCCCCAATCAATAGAAATGGGGGAGGGAGCTGTTTAATTACCTCTACTAGTTTTCTAGCTAGAGAGGCTGTGTCTTTTTCCTCACTTGGAGGGAGGTAAAGCGAGCAGACCGTATAGTGGCGATGGGAGAACAGGCGGACAGCGACCGCCTGCAGGTCTGTCGCAAGGTCGATCTGGTTGTGGGGAACCCTGCTGTTGATGAGCACAGCAGAACCATGGATTGGTTCTATAGGGTTCTTATAGTATCCCACAAAACCAGGAATATTGGGTACACTACGAGTACCCAAGCAAGTTTCCTGTAAAGCTATACAATCAGGATTGTAGTCCTTAAACAGGAGCTTGAGTTCTTCCCACTTGGGGAAGAGACCTTGGATGTTCCAATGAATTATTGGATACATCCTTACCTCTTTAAGACGATCATCCTACCCTTAGGGGTAGGAGGTTTTGGTTTTATACTACCCGTAGGGGTAGTTTTGGTCATACCAATTACCGGTTTTGGGTATGACTTTGGAGGCATCGGGAGCGTTAATTTAGCTCTCGGCTTTTCCTTTAAACGTGGCAATTTTGTTAGCTGGCTATACGAAATGACTGTCTTGACTGGAGAAGCAGATGTGGGAGCATCTCCATCAGTCATTTCGTGAGCCGATGACATCGACTTGGCTGGTGATGGTGGCAGTGATTGTTCGGCTGGCGAAGGATTCTTGGAATCTGATGGTTGGTTCGGCTCCTCCTTGGATAAAGGGGCAGCCTCTACTACAGCTGTTTCCTGTGATGGGGTACAGGTTGATTCCTTCTCACTTAGGGCTCGAAGGAGTTCCAAAGCAGTATCAGCAAGGGGTGGGTTGCTGACTACTCGCTTTGGGGCTGTAGTTCTCTGTTCTTTGGGGGCAGGATGGATGTCCAGAGCTGGAATAGACACCACCTGCGGCCCAATCCGATTCACATCCACGTCTTGTGGAGCGGTGGCAAAGTGTTTTGCCACTCTTGGTGAATCGGGAGAGGATGGAAGGTTCCTCTTCTTTGTGCCATCAGAAGCTAGGCTAGATTTTGGTGAAGAGTTTTCTCTACCGATTGATCGTGGTTTCGGTCGAGGGGGGCTCTTAACCTTTTCAGGTGTGCGTGGAGATGCGGGTTTAGGGTGTGGAGAACCCCTTACCTGTTGAGGCACATCTCTGCGCGGAGATCTGGGTTTTGGTTGTGGAGGACTTCTTGTTTGTTCAGGAGAGCCTGTAGATGGTCTCTGGCTTCTCCCCTTCTTTGGCGTGGCGGTGCGCAGAGCATCCGCGAAGCTCACGCCAGGCTGAACGTAAGTCTCTCTAACTCTTCGTCTAGCCTCTTTATAGCTCACCCTGTTTTTATTTCGAACAGCAATGACCTCTCTCTCGTAGAGGAAGAAGGTGCATTGCTGTGATGTGGCAGAGTGGTCTCCGCCACAATTGGGGCAGCACGGCTGTTTGGAACAGGGTGTTCCGTGAAATTCTGCTGAGCAGTTTACACATATCCTTTCGCTTTTACAAAACTTGCTTACATGGCCAAAGCGTTGGCAATGGAAGCACCGCCGGGGGTTTTCGACGTAAGGCTTGACTGGGATGTTAAGGTAGCCAGCCTTGACGTACTTGGGCGGTTCCAATCTGTTGAAAGTTAGGATTATGGTGGCGGTAGGGACCCTAGCGCCATTCACAAACCTAGAAATGCGATGTGCACTTGTTACTTTCTGATTGGCAAGTTTTGTCACCAACCTGTCGATATCATACTCAATGAGTTCACCCGATCGAATAACACCTTTAGAGGTATTAAATGTCGGGTGAGACGCGGATGATACACTCACTGAGGCTAACTTTTCAAGAGATTGAATTCTCTTTTGCTGCTCATTAGACTTGGCCTCGACAATCAATGCGCCATCATTGCGCGGCCACATTTGAGCAGGTTCGCCACA
The DNA here is from genome assembly GCA_963969495.1 of Ceratothoa steindachneri. NCBI lineage: Eukaryota > Metazoa > Arthropoda > Malacostraca > Isopoda > Cymothoidae > Ceratothoa > Ceratothoa steindachneri. Next base: position 116,039,303 of record OZ018321.1, read on the forward strand.
CTTGTTCACGAAGTCGTCAAAGACATCAAAGATGTCAGCTTTGTTAAGAGGACAACGTTCGTTGCTGGATTTGAGTACTATAAAGCGGTCATAATCCAGTTCTTCGTCTACTTCTGATCCAAAAGGATCCAAGCGACGAAGATCTCTGCTTTTTTCACGGTGACCAGAGGCCGGCGGTCTCTGGGATGAGTTTTTTGAAAGTTTACCCATATGATTTTTATTTTTATAAGTGGTGTCTCTGGAGCCGAGGGCATGTACCAAATCGCCATCGTGAGTCCGGAGAGCGCCCATACAGTCCAGACAGGGTAGCCCGCCCCCTGACTCCCACTGTTGTTTCAAAAACAGCGGAGCCGCATAACGGAGTTTTACTGGACTGCGGTGCAAAGACCTCCCGAAAGCAAAACAACGACCCAGGCAACCAAACCTACCTCCGTGGCACGGTCCTGCGGACGATGCCCCCCAGTGGGTACATCCGTCGACTCGTACAGAGTACACATACTGACTAGGACCAAGTGGGCCGAAAGTGCGCTGGGGTTCAGACACACAGTCGCCCCACAAGGTTATTTGGGGATGCCGGAGTGATGCCAGTGTTTGGTCATCAAACCGCCTCATGGGGTTCCCCTCCCCACCTTTTATGTTGGTGTGAGGTCACCTAGCCCTTGTGATGCCATTCACTAACTGCAGGGCCACAGCAAAGACAACCAAATGGGCCAGAAGTGTGCTGGTGTCCATACACGCAACTGCCCCAAAAGGTTGGTGGGTACCCTTAGATACCCAAACCAGGATATCCCGCCTGGTGTTCGGACGTTGGGCACACGCTCAGTTAAAAAACAGGGGCACCACGTGAAGGTGATGTGCCAACATTTAGGGAACATAGGCTATAAGTTGCGCGATATTCCCCATCGCCCCCATCCTGAGGGTGAAGAAGCGATGGTATACAGTGCAGCCAGTATCACCACAAGCTCAGCCGTGAAGATAGAGGCTGCACTAGGCAGGCACACAGATACATGATGGGAGGGAAGGATAGCAGAGGCTGCTACCCCGTCAGGGGATTTCGATCCATCTGTGTATATAAAGGTGCTTGGTTTGTGGCGCACAGTATGTTCGTGGAAGAGGCATCGTAGAACGGAAGGTAGGAACTTGTTCTTTGGTTCCTCTGCCCTCGCTTTGCAGACCCTCACTGGTGGTAATAGCCATGGGGGTACTTTTGGGATCTGATATGGGATTAGTGATAGTTCCCTCAGTTGATCCGTATCTTCAGTCATGCGCAGGGCAAATGGGCGGGTAAGTGAAGGGAACCTGTGATATGAGGCTACCGAGTGAATTTTGTAGGTACACTCATATACAGGTGATTGGGTAAGTTGTTGCAGTCTGAAGAGGTACTGCAGGTTAAGGGAGTGAAAGGGTAGTGGGAGAATCCCACTCTCTACATAAAGACTAGGTATTAGGGAGGACTTGAATGCCCCCAAAGCTAAACGTACTTCCTCGTTCCTGATGGAATTTAGTTTATCCAGGTTTGAGGGTGATGCTGAAGAGTACACCTGTGACCTGTAGTCCAGCTTAGACTGGATCAAGGCTGTATACAATAGCCACAGGGTACGGCAGTCACTTCCCCACGAAACATGTATTAAGAGTTTTAGGATGTCCATTCTCTTCAGGCAGGATTTTTTCAAAGCAGTTATATGGGGGACCCAAGAGAGCTTTGAGGAAAAGGTAACCCCTAGAAATTTGAAGTGGGGCTCAAATGAGATGGGGGAGTCATATAGAAATAGGGGTGGCTCCTCCCACTCAAGTCGCCTGAAGTTGTAGAAGTGAACTGCCTTTGTTTTGCGGTGGCATTCTTGGCAATGATATTAATGGCCTGTTGAAATTTTCGGGTGACAAAGGGCAGCCGAGGTGATGTTGAGACAATTACCGAGTCATCCACATAGAGAGTTGATATCGTCTCTGCCTGAAGGTCAGTAATGATACTGTTGATGGCCACCAAGAAGCAGGTGACGCTCAAACACTTCCCTGTGGTACGCACTCTATCTGGTCAACTGCCTCCGACATGACATTTCTGACTCTCACTTGGAATGTGCGTCTTGCAAGAAATTGTTGTATGAATCTGGGGAGGTGACCGTTGATACCCCAGTCATGTAGTTGCTTCAAAATACCACACCTCCAAGTGGTATCATAGTCCTTTTCTATGTCAAAAAATACAGCGATGGAGTGCTGTCTTTTTGAGAAAGCTTGTCGGATGCAATCCTCCATCCTGACCAGCAGGTCTGTGGTGCATTGCTTTTTCCTAAAACCTGCTTGTGAGGGAGAAATAAGGTTATATCTCTCCAGAAACCATACCAGCCTGGCATTCACCATTCTTTCGAAAAGCTTGCATGGGGAGAAAGTAAGGGCAATTGGGCGATAGTGGGTCGGAAGTGTTCCATCCTTTCCCAGTTTACGAAAGGGAAGTATAATTGCTTCCCTCCAATAGGAAGGGATATGGCCCTTAATCCAGATATAGTTAAATATATCAAGAAGGTGTGATATGAGTGTTGAATGCATATTCCTGATCATATCATAAGAGATACCATCAGGGCCAGGTGCGGTAGATCCACATTTCTTAAGAGCACTTTGAAGTTCATGGATGGAAAAGAGCTTGTTATATGGTTCATTATCCATACAAGGATCCATGAAGTTCAGTATGCACTGTTCTAGCACTTTCCTGACACGTTGGAATTCTATAGGGTAATTGTTGGGGCTAGAGATGTCAGCTATGGAAATTTTCAATAAGTCTCCAAAAAGCTCACCTGCTTCAACTATATTGAGGGCAGAGAAGCCACTTGTTCTGCAGATGAGCTTCTTCACTCTCTTCCAGACTTTGTCTGGTTCAGTTTGATGGTTGATGGAGTTGATGAACTCTTTTATGGAGATTCGGCGGGCCTGGCGGAGGGTACGCTGTCGCACTGAACTGGCCTGGTTATGGGCATACTTATTGGTAGTAGTAGGGTTCCGGTGGTAGCGACGACAAGCTCGTTTGCATTCTGTCACTGCTTTGCTGCATTCCTCAAACCACAAAGGAAGATGGGGCTTGTGAGAATCAATTTTGGAGAGGGACATAGATGGATTTGCCGCCTGGTTGACGTGGTCATGAAAGTTCTACAATATCATGTCAATGTCACCCTGAGGGAAGTGTCCAGAATGATGGTAGAGGTGTTTAAATTTTGGCCAGTTGGCTTTCTTAGTGTTCTACCTATTACTCGATTGGGGGAAGGGGGGGCAGTCAAGCCTGAGGTCAGTACAACTGGGTAGTGATCGCTTCCTCTCAGGTCAGGATCCACCGACAAGCTGTAATCTGCTCTACAGTCTGATGAACAAAGTGGTAGATCTAAACAGGTAGAGCTGTTAGTCTGGACATGAAAAGATGTTGGAGTACCATCATTAAAAAATGACACATCCATGGTCTCTATACATTTCACGATCATGTTTCCCTTGGGGTTGTTATCATAGTCTCCCCAAAGTTCATGCCTTGTGTTAAGGTCTCCAACCAGTAGGAATGGGGTTGGGAGGGTGATGAGATTGGCTAATTTGTTAGCCAGATCTGAGGCAACTACTCCTTCACTAGGAGGGAGGTACAGTGAGCAGACTGTGTATAAACGGTTGGTGTACACACGGATCGCTACTGCTTGAAGATCTGTTTGCAATGGAATTACTAAGTGAGAACAGTCTTTGTGGACAAAAAAAACTGAACCATGTATGGGTTCTGATGGGTTTTTAAAGTATCTCACATAGTTGGGGATATTGGGTAATTGACGATTGCCCAATTGTCTTTCTTGTAATGCTATACAACAAGGGTTGTAATAGTGTAGCAGTATTTTTAGTTCTTCCCATTTGGGGAAGATTCCTTTAAAATTCCAATGTATAATTGGGGGCATATTTATCTTTTAAGAGTAATTAGGTTTTTCTTTGTACCTGGTAAAGGTAATTGGGGTTTTGAGCCTTTTAGGTTTCTGTATGTTATTAGTACTTGAGGCATTGGTAGCTTTAGCGTTTTAGGGATGGTACTTTTATTAATTGGCAAAGAACCATCTGTCAGCTGTGCATATTACAAGGTGGTTTTTGCTGGCAAAGATTCCTCTGACGATATTGGGTCCTCTGTTGTACTGGTTAGTTTTGCTGGCAAAGATGCCTCTGACGATATTGGGTCCTCTGTTGTACTGGTTAGTTTTGCTGGCAAAGATGCCTCTGAAGGTAGTGGGTCCTCTGTAGTATTAGTTCGTTTTATTAGCAAGGGTACCTCTGTAATGCTGGTTAGTGGTGTCAAAAGGGATGGTGCAGGGTCATTCTGAGGACTGGTTTTTGGGTCGCCTGTGGTTGGTAAGGGGAGCCCAGAAGGCTGTTTCTCCACCGCCAAGGGGGCCACAGCCAATGTTGAATTTGTGACCATCTCGTTAGTTTTTTCCAAAGTTGATGGTGCTGCGGGTGTTGTAGGCCGACTTGTTTTGATAGATGGAATCAAGGCAGATTTAGTGGGAGGAGGGTGGATGTCTAGAGGTGAGACGCACACCACACACATTTCCCCGGAATCAGCCTCCATTTCTTCAGGACATGGCAATGGTTGGTTTGATGCTGATGGGGGAGAATCTGAAGAACGGCGAGTCCTCTTGCGTCTTGGTTTCGGTGAAGCAGGAGCTTCTCTGATGATTGGAGAGGGAGGAGAAGCATCATTCTTGGGAAGATGTTCTGTTGGGGCTACTTGGTGGTTATTCTGTGGCTGTAAAGGTGAGGGTCTGAATATTCTTTGTTGTTTGTTACGGACTGGTCTATTTGTTCGAAGAGCGTCTGCAAAACTTATTCCTGGTTGGATGTATAGTTCTTTTGCTCTCCTTCTAGCATCATTCATGCTAATTCTGTATTTATTTCAGAGAGCAATAACCTCTCTCTCATATAAGAAAAAGGTGCACTGGTTAGAGCTGGCTGGGTGGTCACCACCACAGTTGGCACAACAAGGGGGACGTGAGCATGGTGTTCCATGGAAGTCGGAAGAACAATTGATACATAGCCAAATCTGTCTGCAGTATTTGCCGACATGCCAAAAATGTTGGCAATGGAAGCACCTACGGGGATCCTCAACGTAGGGCTTCACGGGGATACACAAGTAGCCAGCCTTGATGTTTTTACGAGGTTCCAACCGATTGAAGATTAGTATAATGGTAGCCGAAGGAACTCTTGTGTTATTAACATTGCAGGTGACGCGGTATGCGCTGATTACTTTCTGGGGTCAGTTTATCAACAAGTCGGTCCACATCGTATTCAATCAGCTCCCCTGACCTGATAATCCCCTTGCAGGTATTAAAGGTAGGGTGGGCTGAAGAGGAGATATTCAGTGAAGCTAGAGAATCAAGTGTTTTGATTTTTGGTATTGTTCAAACGAAGTCGATTCCACTACCAGACAGCCATCATTTCTAGGCCACATTTGGGCTGGTTCGCCACATTTAGCAACGAAGTCTTCATAAACGTTGAAAATATCAGCCTTACTCAATGGTTTATCGTTATCTGATTTCAATAGTACAAATTTTCCATAGTCAAAGTGATCGTCGACCTCAGAACCAAAAGGATCGAGTGTACGGAGAACATGGTCATTGGGGGCACGGGGACCAGAAGCCTGCGGCCTCTGGGAAAAGTTTTTGTTATTTTTACCCATATATATTTGTATTAATAAGAACATGTACCCTGGGGAAGTGAACAAGTTACTGTAGCTGCCCCTGACAAGGCGCTTTACACCGTACTCGGGGTACCCCTTCCCCACGCTACATCTGTCGTTTTAAAAACAGTGCATCATGAATGGAAGTTTGAGGACGGCTAGGCTAAGACCCAAGCTGTGGGCAGCGATCAGCTCCAGAACGAGTAGGGCCTATGGCGATAGCTCCGGCGAACAAATCGGCAACCAGTACAGTGGTGCTCAGCACGAGGGTGTGAGGATCGTTAGTCTGACTACTCTACAGTGGCCTGTTCAGCAAGGTTGGACCCCTGAAGACCGACTGATGGCAAGTAGTGACCATCTCGGTCAGCCTTCACTGACATAGCCCACTGCATCATTAGAGTACGAAAGCCCCTCCAACACGACAAGGTGATCCTCATGGAGGGGACTTTGCATTGGAGCGGACTCGAGTTCGTTGCTTGGTGCCGAGCCCGGATTCGCTCCCATGGAAGGCCCTACCGTCTGAGGCTGGGTTGCCTCAAAGACCATGTCTATCTCTGGTGGGACCTCCAGTTGGCCTTTCCCCCCCAGGAGATCACAGGTCCTATTGGCAGCAGTGTCTTTAGTCCAGTCTGGGAAGTCCCCTACACCCGTAGGCGAAGTAGAGGAGTAAGCCTCCTCTCCAGTTAGAGAGATCTGGAGGGTCCCCTGCGAGAGCACAGGGGGAGACCTCCATTTTTTCTGTGGAGCTTCCCGAGGGCGGCTCCGATGATGAACAGGGAAAAATTGAGGGGAGATTATTAGTTTTCTCATCATTGGGCAAGGTGACCCACTTTTTCTTACGGGAAGCAAACGCTCATCACCCCTCGCGGTAGCCCGCTCTGCAAGGGGTGTGTACGGGGCTGGCAGTGCCAGGTGCCGCCATTTAGGGCCACCCCTCCCGCCTGGTGATCTGGCAGCCCTTCAGCATGGCGGCTCCACCTTGGGCAGGGCGTAAAAAAAAAATAGATGGTGAAGTGAGAAGGAAAGGGGATGTGAGGAAGGTATGGGTGGGGATTAAGCACATTGTTAAAAACCCACCATCCCGAACCGGAGCTCAGGGGTTAGGGAACATTGCTCCCTCCCCCTCAGCTCCAACCGGGAAAGTTGGCTGAGAAGAAGGTCAGCATATACCGTAGGAAAATAGATTTTTATTTTATTTTATTTTTTTTAAGAGCTCATCTGGCGACTGCCTACTTGGGCATTAGTCGCCGTATTAAAACTGGCCTAGTTCTAGGCTACTTTAAAATAAAATTAAAGAGAGAAAAAAAAAAACAACACCCCAAAAGGGGGAAAGGAAGCAAGCTGGTGCGTCGGGGAGAGGTCCCCCCGGCGCAGGAGCGTGCAACTAAAGGAAAAACAAAACAAAAAACAAAACAAATGCAAAAAAACAAAACAACAAACAAACCTTGCTTAAATAATAGGGAGAAGGCCGGCCTCCCCCAAGAAGTCAATAAGTCCACAAGTCAATGTGCACGAATCTGTCCCGAGCACAAGGGACAGGCGGGAGCGACCCCGCCCATCCCGGTACTGGGACAGGTATCGTGCGCGAAGATCACCCAGACTGGGACATTCGACAAGAATGTGCCGAACAGTCTGGGGGACGACGCAGTCGTTGCAATAGGGCGCAGGCGAGCGCTCCATCAGATAGCGATGCGTCACACGAGTGTGTCCGATTCGGAGACGACAGAAAGCAACCTGAAGCCGCCGCGGCATTGGGGGATAGGTCCATGGGAACAGTCGCGGCGCAATGGCAAGCAACTTTAAGTTCCCTTCGACCGTCTCCCATCTTCTTTGCCAAGCAGTCCGAAGAGCTGCCCGTATTCCTGCCATGTAGTCGGTGTGAGGAAGAACGAAACGCTGGTCCGGTCGCAGAGTCCTCGCGGACTCTTTGGCGCCCTCATCGGCGCGCTCATTCCCCGCAATTCCTACATGTCCAGGAACCCAGCAGAAGATAATCTCGAAATCTGCCCGGCTCGCCAAAACCGTGCCGTCACGGATATCACGAACCAGGGGATGCGGAGATTCCAATGCCCCGAGAGCACCCAGGGCGCTTTGTGAGTCGCTATAGATCACAATCCGGTCTCCGAACCGGGCACGTCGCGTAATCTCCCGTACCGAGTGGTGTATTGGCACCAGCTCGGCCGTGAAGACAGACGCAGCGCCTGGTAGAGCCCCGCTGACTTCAAACAGAGGGGATACGGCGTGGAAGCCGACCCCCTCTTGGGACTTGGAGCCATCCGTATACACTGGCACGGTACCAGCGTGACACGATGTGTGCTCCAAAAAGGTCGAACGCAATACTCGCGGCGCAGTACAAGCTTTGGGAGCAGAGGCGTGGCGACAAATAGCCAAATGTGGTACCCTCCAGGGTGGCGTCCTGGGCAGAACTAGGGGCGCCACCGGCCCGAGAGCTATATCGACCTCTCGAAGGAGTTTCCTGGCCCTAAACCCAAAGGGCTTAGGGTATGACGTGCGTCTCTCGGCGGCATAGGCACCATCGAGATCAGCTGCGGATGCAGTGAGAGCTGTTGGCGACTGAGGGAGGCACCGGGCTCGCGCGTACAGGCGAGTGATGCACTGCACGCGGCGCAGAGCGAGTGGCATCTCCCCAGCATCGACCAACAGGCTCTCAATGGGGGAAGTGCGGAAGGCACCGGTCGCAAGGCGAAGGCCGGTGTGGTGGATTGAATCCACCTTCCGCAATAAACGCTCGGCTGCGGATGCATAAAACTCGCATCTGTAGTCGAGCTTCGAGCGAACAAAGGATCAATAAAAAAGTAAGGCGGTAGCCCTATCAGCGCCCCAAGCGCTGAACGTCACGGAACGGAGAATGTCCATGGCGCGGGTACAAGAGACCCTAAGGCTGCACCCCATTAAGAAACAAATCTGGGTCGGGGTGAAGCCGTGGATGGCGGCAGAAGTGCACCACCTTAGTCTTGGCTAAAGAAAACCGAAACCTGTGCACTTCAGCATAGCGAGAGACGCGGTTCAATGCCTGTTGGTTCGACGCTCCAGAGTTGGCAACTGGGCCGCGCCAAAAGAGATCGAAAGGTCGTCCACGTAGAGCGTAGCGAGAACATCTTCTGGCAGCACCGAGGTGATGCCGTTGATGCTCAGGGCAAAGAGTGTGACACTGAGGACACTTCCCTGCGGGACACCCTCTTCCTGCTCCTTTGGGGCAGAGAGGGCCTCCCCCACCCGTAGGCGGAATCGACGATCTCGCAAAAATTCAGATATAAACATTGGGAGGCGTCCCCTCGCCCCTATCGTGTGGAGAGTCTCCATGATACCGTATCACCATGCGGTATCATAGGCCTTCTCCAGATCAAAAAACACCGTGGCGTAGTGCTGTCTACGAAGGAAAGCCTCGCAGACGGCATTTTCCAGTCCGAGCAGAGCATCCGATGTGGAGTGAAACTTACGGAAGCCGCACTGTGCAGAAGACAGATGGCCTCCGCTGTCCAGGAAATAGGCTAATCTAACATTTACCAATTTCTCCATCAACTTGCACACGCAAGAGGTTAGAGAGATTGGGCGGAAACCGGTCGGAGTAGAGTGATCTCTCCCCGGCTTGCGAAAAGCGAGCACAGTAGCGATTCGCCAGCAGTCTGGGAGAAGACCTTCCACCCAGATCCTGTTGAACAGATCTAACAGAAAGGCCATGCCTCGCTCACCCAGGTGTCGAAGAAAGGCGTACGGGACATCGTCCGGACCATGGGCGGTGTCCGCGCACGAAGCGAGAGCGGAACGCAACTCACTCACAGTAAACTAGTTGTTGAAGGGTTCTCCGCCTCTGGAGGTAAAGTCCAGCCGGCGGCCTTCCGCGACATCACGACGTGCATTGAATGCTGGCGGAGCAGCATCACGGCTAGAGAATGCGGAGAAAGCGGTCGCTAAGGATTCCGCCACGGACGCGGGGTCCGAGATTGCAGTCCCATTCTCCTGGAGAACGGGAGGGGGGTCCTGCGAGAACTTGCCCCGAATCCTTTGGACTCGCTTCCACACCTCAACTAAAGGGGTCTTCCCGTTAAGTGAAGACACGTATGCTCGCCAAGAAGAGCGGCGGGCGTGCTTCGAAATATACCGGAACCTAGCCCTAGCCCGACGAAATTCAGCGACAGTGAAATCGTTCGGGCGGCGCTTATAGCGCATGTAGGCATAACGCTTCTGTTTGAGGGCCGTCTCACACTCGGCCGACCACCATGGGAGTGGTCGGCGTGCAAAACAGCCAGACGTCCTAGGAATAGTAGTCAGGCCCACGGCGATGAGGTTGCCGGAGAAGAACTCAACGGCCTCATCTACCGACCTAAACTCCTCGACTGAGATAGAGAATTCAGTCATTTCCTGAAATGCAGGCCACCGCGCCCGCGCCAAGCACCACCGAGGTGGTCTCTCAGGCGGCAGTTGCGCTGAAAGTGATATTTAAATGGGAAAGTGATCACTACCATGGAGGTCATCGACCACCCCCCAATCAAAATCAGGCTGTGCATCCGAAGAGCACAAAGATAGGTCAAGGCAAGAAAATGAAGCGGTTCTCGGACAGTGATGCGTAAACTCATCCACGTTTAGGACGCCCATCTCAAGCTCTTCGATCAGATCGGAAAGGACTTGTCCCCTGGGATTTATGGAGTAATCTCCCCAGAGAGGATGCCTGCCGTTCAGATCTCCAAGCAAGAGATAGGGCCTCGGCAACCGTGCCACGACGCGGCGGAAGTCCCCCGCGTCGAAGTCAGCTGACGGTGGAATGTACGCAGAAATGATAGTATACCTCCTATCCAGGTGCAGCTGCACAGCCACTGCCTGAAAGGAGGTATCTAAAGAGAAAGGAAGAACGGAGACATCATGCCGGGTGTAAACCGCGCATCCCCCAGCCCGGCCATCCCGCGGTGGTGGGGGCGCAAGACCCTTATACACCGGGATGGCAGGCAGCGGGCACGCGCCTAGCATGGTCTCCTGCAAAAAAATAGCTAACGGGGAACGGGACGAGACGAGCCTCCGCAGCTCCTTCCAGTCGGCCCGGAGTCCACGGCAATTCCATTGAAGGAATATGCCCTCCAGGCCTAGCTCGGAGGAGACGCGGGGGCCATCCTCGAATTGAAGACCCTCACGGGAATGGCCGTACGCTTCCCAAGGGCAGAACCCCGGGCGCTGTTGGCCGGACAAAGCGCTGAAGGCGCTGTCGCCTTCGAGGACTTATTGGGGGAGGTTGGGCTCGCCATGCGAGTCTTTTCCTCCCTCCGCCTCGAAACCTTAGGCGGGCGTTGCGGCTTCGGAGGCCCTCTTTTCGAGGAACCACCGTCTCCGAGCAACTCGCTCCACCTCGGGGCGTGGGCGAAGGGGCCGAAGCTCCTTTGTTGCTGTCCTCCTTTCGGGGAACAGCTTTAGGAACCCCGGAAGATGGCCTAGCGACCATCTTCAGGGGTGTTGCCTCCTGTGAGTCTAACGACTCGGTGGAGGCGCGTGGCCGTTTCGCTTTACGGGAAACGGTCACGCTGGTGGAAGAGGGGGGAGCCCTGGTTTTAGCCGGGGCTGGGTATGAACCCTTTTTGCCGCCAGCTTTACCAGGGGAGCACCCAGGTTGGGTAGAGCCCGCAGAAGGGCTCCGAATGGGCACACAAACAACCGTGCTCGTTGGCCTGGATGGGCCAGGAGCAGAGGGTGCCTTTCTAACTATTGAGGCATATGACGTCCCAGGCAGAGCCGGGCGCGCCAGGACCAAGTCCTTTGCCTCGCGGAATGAGAGTCGATCCTGGGCCTGAACGGCCAGGATTTCTTTCTCAAGAAGATATGCACCACATTGCTTCGAAGAAGCAGGGTGCGGCTCTCCGCAATTGACACACTTGGCCACACACGATTTGGACTTATCGTGTGCGACCTTGGAGCAATTTACACAGACTTCGGGTGACCCCGACTTTGCACGTCTACATGAGCGATTCGTATGGCCGAAGCGGTGACAGTACTAGCACCGCCGCGGCAGTGGCACGAATGCCTTCACGCGGTAACGGTACCAACCGGCACGCACCGACTCAGGGAGCTTGTCACAGTCGAACGTGACGAAGAGTGTAGGTGTGGGTCTCGAGGCCCCTCCCTGTTTTCTCATCACACGTTCGACCTTGACCGCCCCATGGTCGGCCAGCTCTAGGGTGATGTCCTCAATGGAGTAGTCAACGAGTTCCCTCGCATAAACTACTCCTTTCACAAAGTTCATGGTAGAGTGCGGCGTCACACTCACCGGGGTGCCATCAAGTGTCCGAAGAGCACTTATCTTGGCCGCCTCGGCGGGATTCACCGCATTCGCCAGAAGGCTCCCGTCCGAGAAACGGGTTACCTTCGGCTCTCTACCAATTGCACTAGCTAATCCTCTCCTCTGATGGATCATGTTGCCCTTGGACAACATGCTGCCATCAGTGGAGCGAATAACGAGGAAGCGTTTGAAGCCAGCGGGCTCGAAAACGCCAGGTAACCTCTGAATCAGGGGCCCCGATGTCATCGAGGCTCCGCCCTGTGCACTTTTGGTCTTTGTCATCGTCAGGAGCTCCGTACCCGGGGAAGCAGAGGGCCCGGATGTGCCGATCTTGGATTGGTCGCTTGCCAAAGTGGCAGCAGACCCATCCGTCCCCGTAGCCCCCGCGGATTGAGAGGAGCCCCGAGTCTTCTTGGTCTTTTTGGTCTTTTTCGTCCTTTTCTTTTTTGGAGAGGAGGGCGGGGAATGAACCCGCTTCTCACCCCCGCCGGTAGAAGCCCCCAGGCCAGATGGACCGGCCTCAGCCAGGTCCTTCTCCGAAATGGAGAAGGTCCTGGTGGTCGCAGGAGCATCATCCGGAGGAGATCCCTCCCCTCCTTGTACTGCCTGAGAATCCACAGCCGTTTGATGAGGACCTTGCATAGGGGCGGATTCGGGTTCGGTGCTTGGCGCCGAGCCCGGATTTCCCCCCTTGGAAGGCCCTACCTTCTGAGGCTGGTTTTCCTCAAGGACCATGTCTATCACAGGAGGGGCCTCCAGTTGGCCATCCCCTCCCAGGACATCGCAGGTCCCCTTGGCAGCGTCATAAGTCTTTAGTGGGGAGGCACAGGCCTTGACCCCGGCAAGGTTTAATATTTTTGCCAGCAGGTCTTTTGAGGGAAGCGACCGAAGGGGCCTGGCTTCCCTATCCCCCCTAAGGGGGTTTGCCCTACCGAGCCGCTTGTATGAGGGACGGTCGGCAATGGGCTGCCTGCTGGCTTTCTTGGCAGTCCCCTTAGAAAGCAAAGGAGGGACTGCCGCTGGAGATAGGGAGGTGCCCGAAAGCACCTCCAGAGAAGGGGGTGAGGGGGAGTCCCCTACACCCGTAGGAGAGGAGTAAGCCTCCTCTCCAGGTAAAGAGGTATGGAGGGTCCCCTGCGCAAGCACAGGGGGGGGGACCTCCATCTGTTCTGTGGAGCTGCACGAGGGCGGCTCCGTTGTTTTAGGGGGCATGGTGACCCTCTTTGTTTTACGGGACGCAATCGCTCACCACCTCTTGCAGTAGCCCGCACTGCAAGAGGTGCTTAGGCCCGGCAGAGCCAGGCACCGCCATTTGGGACTACCCCTCCCGCCTGGTGGCCTGGCAGTCCTTCGGCATGGCGGCTCCACCTTAGACACGGCGTAAAACAGATAGAATGTGAAGAGGAGAGGAAAAGGGATGTGAGGAAGGTATGGGTGGGGATGAAGCAGGTTGTTAAAAAAAACCCATCCCGAACCGGAGCTCAGGGGTTAGGGAACAATGTCCCCTCCCCCCTCAGCCCCCATCCGGGGTGGTTGGCTTGAGAAGAAGGTCAGCATTCTACCCTGTGAAATTAGAGGCTGACCAGAGAAAGTTGTGGGAGAGGTTGTATGAAAAGCGACGAGGTAGGGGAGAAATCGGGCTATCTGAAGGAAGGAAGAGAGGCTAAGCTGGGGCCGGACGGAGCGCTGGATCCCGTCAGCACGGCGGCCAGGATGGCAAATCGCCGCGCCCCTTACGGGGCCCTAGGAAAATAGAGGCCGACCAGAGAAAGTTGTGGGAGAGGTTGTAGGGGAAGTGAGGAAGTAGGGAATGAAATACAGGCTGTCTGAAAGAAGGAGAAGAGGCTAAGCTGGGGCCGGACGGGGCGCTGAGTACCATCAGCACGGCGGCCCTTACGGGCGGACGTGTGAGGAGTGTAAGTATAATACTCCTTCGGCACGTTCCCGGAAGGAAGAGGGGAAATGTATAGATAGATAGGGGGGGAGGAAAGAGTGGTGATGTGATTTCGTATGTAAGAAGCTACCTGCACCAACCAGTAGTGGTTCGAATGTGTCCCCCAAGGGGACAACCACCTCCTGCATGTTGGCTCGAGTTTTGTGAGGTCAGGCCCAGTGAATCCTCACAAACTCAATCTCATTGGTTAAATGTGAGCATCTTCTCCTATTGTATGTGTGGTGGCATGACATTTAATTGCTTTTTAAGAGATTCGGGTGAAACCAAAGTAGTGGCAATCTTACTTCCCACCACAGGGGAAGAACTTCATTATTTCCTTGCAAAGTTGCTCACATCACACTTACTTTATACGCATAGGAGAAGAGAAATATTGCGCCAGGAGCGCCATGACACCAATGCACCAGACGATCCGAAGTACTTCCTTCGGATGAAGGAAGATTCCCAGATGGGAAAATATGGGTGGCCAAATGCTCAATGGAGGGTCTGATTAAATCATTGAGCTCAGATGTCGTCATGCGCTCATGGACCTTTTGACATAAAGACACAAAAAAGATATTTTTTTTAAAATCAGGTGCATAGCATTCAAATGAGTTAGGTGACCCCATCAATTAACTCCAAGGTATTTTTATACAGCTTAAATTAAACACTATATACATGATTCATAGTATTCTACCCTTACCTTGAAAAGTTAACTAAGTGCGTATCAATACCATTTAAACTATCTGCCCCATCCTAGCAATTTTATGTTCGATCAAGCAGTAGCACAAGTAGAAGGCCACCCATAATAATGATTTTCAAGCCAAATTAGACATTGCTAGCAATAGATTAAATAAACTGCAGTATCAGGACCCTCCCTGGGGAGAATGCTCCATGCACTAGCCCTTAAATCATACATAATACCATTGAGTTGATCTTTAGTTGACCTTATTTCTCTCTCTCTCTCTCTCTCAAATACTCATCTACTTCCTGTCTTAGAATGACCCCGACATATACGTCACTTCTACTATAGAAGTGTGTGTGCATGGGGGAGAGGGGAGTGCGAAGGATTTAATTTGAAAAGAGTGAGTGTAGTTGGCCAATATTAACTAATGAAGGTTCCTACTTATGAAAAAGTAGATACAAAAATAAACTTTAATATATACACAATAGATTAAATGAAATAATGGCAATAGATTTCGAGGCTTTAAGAGATGAACGGGGAATTGGATGATTATTCAAAGGGTTTTAACCTCTAGTAGTAACACTAACTGGAGGGAGTATTCGTGCCAAACGAAATGTATCGACACCAAGGATGGGCCAATTGAATGGGGCTCAGATCCTTTGGTATAATTCTAGCCTTCGGCTCGTCGATAATGACGTGTTTCGTTGTAAGCGGCAGGCCTATACTGTCGATGTCCTATGGGGAGCAGCCATATCCGTTACTGCCTGCGCCAAGGAAAGGGCGTGGGTAAATCTCTCCACGAACCAACACGGTGCTTGAGGGATGGGAAGTACTCCCGCAGGGGTTTCTTGAGAGCACCCTGAAATTTCAATCCCTCGATAACGCGGAAAGCAGTTCGATATTCTGACTGTTCCACGAGGTAGTCCACGTTCCTCGCTCACGTGGTTTCAACGGGCCATATGGCAGCAAGGAGCCTCTATTCTCGACAACTCTTTCATTCCGAACATGTTACTTTAACTTTAAAAAAAAAGTGACATCTGACAACCGCTGGATGGGTATTAAAAGTCTCAAATTTTTACGACCTCAATAGTGGGGGAACAATTGGAGAATACCTGACCTTGAACGGGTCTAGCTTTGATGGCTCGGACATATTTACGTACAAAGAGTATCTAGGAACACAAGGAATAAATGAACTCGACAAGAATACAAGGGCTACAAGAACTAACATTAGTTCAAACGGGGTTCGATCACCTAAGGACAATAACGACCTAGAGCTACACAAAAATAAATAAATAAATAACACACACAGAAGATTAAAAAAAACATAATACAAAAAGATGCAAAAGGGAAATATAATAAACGATACGAGGGTTTACCGGATCGTTCTTGATTAGTGAATAGAGAGACTTATTTTCCGAATATATACAGTTTAAATAAGAGGAACAAACTTAAACATAACAGTTACAAGCATAAAATTTATCCTAGATTAGTTTGGGTAGGCTCTAAAGGGTTCCTACTCAAGCTATCTGCAATACAATTCTCGGATCCTTTTAAATAATTGATTTTAAATTGATACTCTTGGAGGTATAAACTCCAGGGCATAAGGCGACCATTGTTGCTTTTTACATTTCGCAAATATGCGAAGGACTTGCGATCCGTCTCTACAAGGAACTCTTTACCTAATAAATACATTCTAAGCTTCTGTATGGCCCATATAATGGCCAAAGCCTCCTTTTCAATGACAGCATAATTTTTCTTGCGCGGGAGAAGCTTACGTCTAGCGTAGGCGACGGGGTAACTATCGCAATCATCGCTATACTGTAGTAAAAGGCAACCTAACCCTTCATTGCTGACATCGGCTCTTATACCAAAAGTCTTCTTCGGGTTAGGGAGCCAGAGAATAAGGGCAGAAGCTAATTTTCCCTACAGTTGTTGGAAGTGGGAGAGCTAATGGGGACCAGAAAAGGTGTTCCGGGACTTCTTCTTCAGCAAGTCACACAAAGGGGCCGAGGGAGAAACGAAATGGGGGGACAAAGCGTCGGTAGAAAGAAGGAGATCCCAAGAAGGATCTCAGCTACTTCTTATTGGACGGACGGGGAATTTACACAATGGCGCGGATTTTGTCCTGCTGGGGGGCCAAACGGTTGTTCCCAATGTGAAAGCCAATCGTACTATAAGCAAAATGGCACTTGCTCGGGCACATTGTGAGTCCGTGGTCGCGCAGGCGACGCAGCAGGGCCTGGAGGGCGATCAAGTGATGGTCACACTCGCGAGGCGGTTTTTTTTTTTGGGGGGGGGGGTTATCTGGCGACTGCCCACTTGGGCATAAGTCCACGAAAACAAACAGACTAGTTCTAGGCTACTTTAAATTAAAAATTTGAAAACAGAACAACGATAAACAGGGAAGATGACAATTAGGAAACAAGCTCTGGCATCGGGGGGAGGTTCCCGTCCCCCTGGCCCAGGAGCGTGCGACCTACAAAGAAAACAACAATAACAAAAAACAATAAAACCTAGTTAAATAAAAGGGAGAAGGCCGGCCTCCCCCCAAAAGTCTATCAGTCCAACAGTCAATGAGCACGCACTCGTCCCGAGTAAAAGGGACAGGCGGTAGCGACCCCACCCATCCCGGTACCGGGACAGGTAACGTTCGCGAAGATCGCCTAACTGAGACATTCAAAAGGAATATGCCGAACAGTCTGGGGGACAACGCAGTCTTCACAGTGGGGCGGTGGCGAATGAATGAATGAATAGTGCATTGAAAATTTAAAAGCTGCGTAGCCCAGATGGACTATCTCGCAGCCAAATTCACTTATGGGCAGTGAATTTAAAATTATTATTTTTAAAATATTGGCATATTAAAATACATAAAAAAGCAAAAATGTCCTTGGGACCAAAATTAGTTTAATAGGCAATATTGAGTCAGTTGAGTTAAAATCTTTTAACAAAAAATAGACTATTAAAAAATTCAACAAAATGTAAAAACATAAACTATAAATAGATCAACAATAAATATATAAAACTATTTTAAATTTTGTTTAAAAGATTGCTTTCTTTTAGGAAGGTTAGTATCCTAGTCACGTTAAAGAAGCAATGGGTCGCAGAAAAGATGCCCCGCAGAGCCTGCTGGGGGGCCATCTCTCTGGTAATGAAGGGAAAAGTCGTCCTTCTGAGATTCCTTAGCAATGGGCATTCTACAAATATATGGAGGACAGATATTTGTACCCCACACAGAATGCACATAGGTGGAGGCAGCCCACTCATTAAATGCTCATGGGTGAGCCGGCAATGGCCTATCCTCAGACGGACAAGCGCAACCTCCATTTTACGATGTCTAGTTGTACGTGGCCATGGGTGAACGGAGGGTTTTATGGAGTGGAGCTTGGTGGGAGGGAGCTCACTCCACCTCTTCTGCCATAGGCCGACCACGTATTCATTGATCAGAGGATAGGCATCGCAGAGTGGGACTGGGGCCACTGGAGCTGTCCCCAGTGATGCTGCTTCTTTGGCTGCAGCATCTGCCCTCTCATTGCCTGGGATGCCCACGTGACTAGGCACCCAGCAAAAGGATATCTCGTGGATGGGCGATAGTCGTAGGAGCCAGCGCTGGATCTTGGAAACCAACGGATGGCTCGAACCAACATCACCCAACATTTGAAGCGAACTAAGGGAGTCTGTAAAGATAGTATGAGGACCAGATGGCCTGCCAGCTATGATAGTCAGTGCCCTCATCATAGCAACGAGTTCCGCTGTGAATGCGGAGGCTGCGTTTGGCAGGCGGACCAATGCTGTCTCAGATGGAAAGACAGCAGCTGCTCCAACTCTGTCCGGTGACTTGGACCCATCGGTGAACACAAAAGTGCTATGCCGATGTTGAGAGGAGTGGTCGCCATACATGGCTCTCAATACTACAGGAAGGTGGTGATCCTTGGGCCTATCAGCTAGTTCCCTACATACCATTACAGGTGGTATGAGCCACGGGTAGGTCTTTGGCATGGTAAAGGGAATCACTGAGAACTCCCTTAGTTGCGCAGTGTGCTCGGCCATACGCAGAGCAAAGGGGCGAGCCAGAGATGGAGATCTATCGTATGAGGCCACTGTCCGTGTATTGAACATGCACTCATACACTGGCGTCTGCGGTAGTTGCTCAAGTCTAAGGAGGTAGTTTAAATTAGACTTGAGCCTGTGATAGGGAAGGGGGAGAACCCCGTTCTCTGCGTAGAGGCTCCACACTGGGGAGGACTTAAAGGCTCCAGAAGCCAGGCGCACACCCTGGTTACGCATAGTGTTTAGTTTTTCGAGAATGGATGGCGAGGCAGAGGAGTACACCTGTGATCCATAGTCTAGCTTTGATTGGACCAATGCTAGATACAGGAGCCACAGGGTACGTCGATCACTTCCCCAAGAAGTGTGAGACAACAGTTTCATTATGTCCATTCTCTTTAAACAAGACCTTTTCAAGGCGTCCACATGGTGCCGGAAGGAAAGCCTTGAATCAAATATGACCCCCAGATATTTGAAATGGGGCTCAAAATCTATAGGCACACCATATAGCGACAAAAGGGGGGGGGTCCCATGTCACTAACTTATGCCCATAAAAGTGAACAGCCTTGGTCTTTACTGCGGAAAAGCGGAAACCCTTGGAAGAAGCATTTTCAGCTACAGTGCTTATAGCTCGCTGTAGCTTACGGACGATAAATGGGAGTCTGGGCGAAGAACAAATGAGCGCCAGATCATCCACATATAACGTCGACGAAATCTCGGGAGGGAGATTTCTAACAATGCTATTAATGGCCACAGAGAAGCAGGTGACACTGAGGACACTTCCCTGTGGCACACCCTCAACTTGGTCCACGGGCTCCGATAAGGTGCCTCCAACCCTTACGCGTAGTGTGCGTCGCATCAGAAATTGCTCGACAAACCTGGGGAGGTAACCCCGCAGGCCCCAATCATGGAGTTGTTTAAGGATACCACGCCTCCAGGTGGTATCGTATGCTTTCTCAATATCAAAGAAGACAGCGATGGCGTGCTGCTTCTTTGAAAAAGCATCTCTTACGAGTGACTCCATTCGGACAAGCAGGTCTGTCGTACTCTGCTTTTTCCTGAACCCTGATTGAGAAGGAGATATGAGATTTTGAGTCTCCAAAAACCAGACGAGTCTGAAATTGACCATTCTCTCAAACACTTTACATGGACAACTGGTAAGAGCAATATGGCGGTAATGGGTGGGCTCCGTCCCGTCCTTTCCTGGTTTGCGGAATGGAAGGACTATGGCCTCCCTCCACATGGAAGGGAAGCGGCCCTTGATCCAAATCCAGTTGCAAATGTCCAGTAAATGAGAGAGAAGGGGTGGATGCATATTCCTAATCATATCATAGGAAATGCCATCCGATCCGGGGGCAGTGGATCTACAGTGCTTCACTGCATTATGGAGCTCATGGATAGAGAAGAGTCGGTTGTAAGACTCGTTATCCATGTTAGGCTCCATAAAGTTGAGCGGTTGCTGCTCCTGTTGGAGCCTAAAGCACTGGAATTGCATCTTATAATTATCTGGGCTTGAGATGCTAGCAAATGATCTGGCCAAGACATTGGAAATATGGGACAAGTCCCCCAACAATTCTCCAGCTTGGACAATGTTGGGAGCTGTAAAGCCATTGGATTTGCCCAATAGCTGTTTGACCCTTTTCCACACTTTGTCTATAGGCGTTTGCCAACTTATGGACGCGATGTAACCTTCCAACGAGGTCTTTCGAGCCTGTCGAAGGATGCGTCGCCGTGCTGCCCTTGCTCTGTTACGAGCAATTTTATTTACCATCGTAGGGGAGCGATGGTAACGTCGGCAAGCCATTTTACATTCAGTCACGGCTCTCGAGCATTCAGCCGACCACCAGGGAACTTGTGGTCCGCGAGCGGTTGAGCCGGAGAGCGGGATGGAGGAGTTAGCCGCTTTATTGACGTGGACTAAGAGGTCATCGATAGCCACGTCAATATCTTCATGAGGGAAGGACCCGTCATGGCTCGAGAGGTGCCTGAATTTAGGCCAGTTTGCTTTTTTTGCATTCCATTTTTTACTAGGTGGTGGAGGGGGGCCACCTGTACATGGCGCTATAATAATGGGGAAGTGATCGCTGCCTCGCAAGTCAGGATCCACTGCCCAGTCAAAATCAGCTCTACAGCTTGGTGAACAGAGGGACAAGTCCACGCAGGTAGAGCTGCTCGTCTGGATGTGAAATGATGTATGGCTGCCATCGTTTAGAAGGCAGACATCATTTTCGCCCAGAAATTTCTCAATCATGTTTCCCCTAGGGTTCTTATCATGGTCCCCCCAAAGGGGGTGTCGAGCATTAAAATCCCCAATCAATAGAAATGGGGGAGGGAGCTGTTTAATTACCTCTACTAGTTTTCTAGCTAGAGAGGCTGTGTCTTTTTCCTCACTTGGAGGGAGGTAAAGCGAGCAGACCGTATAGTGGCGATGGGAGAACAGGCGGACAGCGACCGCCTGCAGGTCTGTCGCAAGGTCGATCTGGTTGTGGGGAACCCTGCTGTTGATGAGCACAGCAGAACCATGGATTGGTTCTATAGGGTTCTTATAGTATCCCACAAAACCAGGAATATTGGGTACACTGCGAGTACCCAAGCAAGTTTCCTGTAAAGCTATACAATCAGGATTGTAGTCTTTAAACAGGAGCTTGAGTTCTTCCCACTTGGGGAAGAGACCTTGGATGTTCCAATGAATTATTGGATACATCCTTACCTCTTTAAGACAATCATCCTACCCTTAGGGGTAGGAGGTTTTGGTTTTATACTACCCGTAGGGGTAGTTTTGGTCATACCAATTACCGGTTTTGGGTATGACTCTGGAGGCATCGGGAGCGTTAATTTAGCTCTCGGCTTTTCTTTTAGATGTGGCAATTTTGTTAGCTGGCTATACGAAATGACTGTCTTGACTGGAGAAGCAGATGTGGGAGCATCTCCATCAGTCATTTCGTGAGCCGATGACATCGACTTGGCTGGTGATGGTGGCAGCGATTGTTCGGCTGGCGAAGGATTCTTGGAATCTGATGGTTGGTTCGGCTCCTCCTTGGATAAGGGGGCAGCCTCTACTACAGCTGTTTCCTGTTTCGGTCGAGGGGGGCTCTTAACCTTTTCAGGTGTGCGTGGAGATGCGGGTTTAGGGTTAGGAGAACCCCTTACCTGTTGAGGCACATCTCTGCGCGAAGACCTGGGTTTCGGTTGTGGAGGACTTCTGGTTTGTTCAGGAGAGCCTGTAGATGGTTTCTGGCTTCTCCCCTTCTTTGGCGTGGCGGTGCGCAGAGCATCCGCGAAGCTCACGCCAGGCTGAACGTAAGTCTCTCTAACTCTTCGTCTAGCCTCTTTATAGCTCACCCTGTTTTTATTTCGAACAGCAATGACCTCTCTCTCGTAGAGGAAGAAGGTGCATTGCTGTGATGTGGCAGAGTGGTCTCCGCCACAATTGGGGCAGCACGGCTGTTTGGAACAGGGTGTTCCGTGAAATTCTGCTGAGCAGTTTACACAAATCCTTTCGCTTTTACAAAACTTGCTTACATGGCCAAAGCGTTGGCAATGGAAGCACCGCCGGGGGTTTTCGACATAAGGCTTGACTGGGATGTTAAGGTAGCCAGCCTTTACGTACTTGGGCGGTTCCAATCTGTTGAAAGTTAGGATTATGGTGGCGGTAGGGACCCTAGCGCCATTCACAAACCTAGAAATGCGATGTGCACTTGTTACTTTCTGATTGGCAAGTTTTGTCACCAACCTGTCGATATCATACTCAATGAGTTCACCCGATCGAATAACACCTTTGGAGGTATTAAATGTCGGGTGAGACGCGGATGATACATTCACTGAGGCTAACTTTTCGAGAGATTGAATTCTCTTTTGCTGCTCATTAGACTTGGCCTCGACAATCAATGCGCCATCATTGCGCGGCCACATTTGAGCAGGTTCGCCACACTTGTTTACGAAGTCGTCAAAGACATCAAAGATGTCAGCTTTGCTAAGAGGACAACGTTCGTTGCTGGATTTGAGTACAATAAAGCGGTCCTAATCCAGTTCTTCGTCTGCTTCTGATCCAAAAGGATCCAGGCGACGAAGATCTCTGCTGTTTTCACGGTGACCAGAGGCCGGCGGTCTCTGGGATGAGTTTTTGGAAAATTTACCCATATGATTTTGATTTTTATAAGTGGTGTCTCTGGAGCCGAGGGCATGTACCAAATCGCCATCGTGAGTCCGGAGAGCGCCCATACAGTCCAGACAGGGTAGCCCGTCCCCCGACTCCCACTGTTGTTTCAAAAACAGCGGAGCCGCATAACAGAGTTTTACTGGACTGCGGTGCAAAGACCTCCCGAAAGCAAAACAACGACCCAGGCAACCAAACCTACCTCCGTGGCACGGTCCTGCGGACGATGCCCCCCAGTGGGTACATCCGTCGACTCGTACAGAGTACACATACTGACTAGGACCAAGTGGGCCGAAAGTGCGCTGGGGTTCAGACACACAGTCGCCCCACAAGGTTATTTGGGGATGCCGGAGTGATGCCAGTGTTTGGTCATCAAACCGCCTCATGGGGTTCCCCTCACCCACCTTTTATGTTGGTGTGAGGTCACCTAGCCCTTGTGATGCCATTCACTAACTGCAGGGCCACAGCAAAGACAACCATATGGGCCAGAAGTGTGCTGGTGTCCATACACACAACTGCCCCAAAAGGTTGGTGGGTACCCTTAGTCAGATACCCAAACCAGGATATCCCGCCTGGTGTTCGGACGTTGGGCACACGCTCAGTTAAAAAAACAGGGGCACCACGTGAAGGTGGTGTGCCAACATTTAGGGAACATAGGCTATGAGTTGCGCGATATTCCCCATCGCCCCCTAGTATGTAGGGAGATGGGAGAAACATGGTAGGATGAAGATACCATGATTGACATCCCTCCATGAGAGGGGCTTCCAGCAGGAGCAATAGAGTTGAAAGTGAGAAAGCCGGGTACCGGCGGAAAGGGCCGTATACCCAGTTTATTCTCCTGAAGAAAAATAACAGCGGGGTGGATAGTCGTCAAAAGAATTTTGAGTTCTTCCCACTTTCGAAGAACTCCTCGACAATTCCATTGTAAAATGGAAGATATTATGTGTGACGATTAGATACCACTGTGGATATCTTTTTCTCTTTTGAGGCCGATATTGTATTTGAGGTTCGTCCCGAAGAGCTTGGGAGACGGAGAGCTGATTTTCAGGAGCCTGCTTTTGCAGGGGGAGAGATCCTAGATGGAGCAGTAACTGTTTTTTTTTCGTGGGTTTTGGAGAACCGACCGAGGCCCTTGATTTTAATTCGCAACCTGGCGGAGAAGGAAGATCAAGAAGGGATTTTCGGCCGGTAGATCCGGATTCATGGGTCGAGGGTATTTTCGGTGTCTGAGGAGTTGGTCCAACAGCCGCAATTCTTGATGTTGGAGTATCAACTGCTTCCATCGGATTTTGGGTTGAAGGGTGAGCGGAACGAACAGGTGATCTGAGCGAGGTGTGTGGAGCTGGGTGTATATCTGCAATCGTTTGGATCCGGATGGAGCCTAAGTCCTGTGAAGGGCGGGACGGACTTAAGGGCATAGAATGTTCAACCATAGGAAAGGAGTCCATTGAAGATTCTCGGGGTTCGGCCGAGTCAGCTCCAGAAACTGCCCGCTTATTGGTGGTCGATGACCCCGGTGAGGAATCCTTCCTCTTACCACTGGGCTTTGGGTCTCGGGGCCGGGTCGATGAACCTTCACTGGTCGATGTTGAGGATTCTTTCAAATAGCGTCTGATTGGTTATCTCGGTGTGAGAGCGATTCTTCGACTGCATATTCTGAATGTTTTCGATGCTGCGAGTAGATCTAGGGTGAAGTGCTTCAGGCTGGTCGGAACTCGCGCGTGATGGTCGGTTTCGTCCAGCGTCACGTAAAACGTCAGAGAAGAGCCGGACGAGTGGCGAGGTTTGTGCTCGGGCACGCTGGCGGGCCTCTCTTATATCTAGACGTAGGGAGTCGCGCAAAGCGAGAACTTCCTTTTCATATAAAAATATATAGCAGAGTTTTGACGCAGCACTGTGGGTACCTCCGCAGTTGGCACAGCGGGGTGTTTTGGTGCATTCGGGGCCATGGTAGTCAGAGCTACAATTCACGCAGGAGCGAGGGTGCCGACAGGCACGGCCAACATGTCCAAATTGATTGCAATTGAAGCAACGTCTGGGTAGTTCGATGTAGGGAATTACCGGGACACAAAGGTACCCAGCTTTAATATGCTGCGGCAGTTCTTGTCGTTCAAATGTTAAAATCAGTGTGGCGGTTGCGACTTTAGTGGAGCCTAATGTTTTAGTTACCCTCTGTACATGTATGAAACGTTGGGTACTGAGCTTACTCTGAAGGCGGGTGGGGTCGTAGTCCTTTAGTTCGTTTGAACGGACGACACCTTTCATGAAATTCAGACGTGGATGGGGCGAGACAGTTATTGGAATTTCAGCTATAGAAGATAGATTTCGTAAAAGGTTGTGTTGAGAGTGGGATGACACCTCGACTACGACATCACCACTACCTCTTGACCACATCTGGCTGGGTTCACCACGGCGGGATTCAAAAGATTCATTGACGTCAAACACATCGCCTTTTGCAAGTGGGATGTCGGATGATGAATTCATGACAAGAAAGCGAGGATAATCTAGATCAGGGTCTACTTCGTTGGAATAGGGGTCCAACGAGCGAGGGAAGGCTGAAAGGGGAGCTAAGGAACGTTTGGCACGAGAACCCTTACGAGAAGGGGAGGTTTTAGGTTTATGGCTAACCATGGCAAAAAGAAAAAAACTTCGCATTCTTCCTCGGGGCTCCCCACCATGGAGGCCTACAAGGGCCCGGCACTACTGCAACTATACAATCAGTTACGCCCGGTATGTCCTCTTGGAGAATCGATACGGATCCACCACACCATCTTTTGAAACCTAAGAGGCTGCCCGAGTTCTCCTACGCACGGAGAAAAGAGGGCAACGATTATTATTATTATTGGTACATAAAAGGCAAATGCTGCATAGGTCCAAATGGACAAACTCGTAGCCATTTTCAAAAAGGGTTTGTTAAAATTTCAAATATTCGTTAAAAAACATAGACTATGGTTACAAATCTGGAATAAAAGTGAGTAAAACCGTAGAAAATAAAAAGGAGTAAAATCATAGAAAAAATAAATGTCTCTAAAATATAGTAAAATCAAAATAAAGTAATAAGACATGTCTATCTTATTCTAACAATTATAAAATACTAAATTTCCTTTAGTAGATTCGTTTCTGATCAAAATTTTAGCACTTGTTCATATTAAAGGTGTTCTCGTGCTTAGAAAGGATACTTCTCAGGGCCTGCTGAGAACGCATCCCTTGGCAAATAAAAGGGAAAAGTCTTTGCCTTAGGGTTTGGAAGCGTGTGCATTCGGTGAATAGGTGGAGTACGGACATTGGTACTTCACAGTGAGTGCACAATGGAGGCTGTTGATGGCTTTCCATTAGAAAGCCATGTGTTAGGCGACAATCCCCAATTCTCAGCCGGACAGGATAACATCCTGAGTACGGGTTCTAGTAGTAGGCGGCCAAGGGCGAACTGACTGTTTGATGGTATGTAGTTTGGTTGGGGGGAGTTCATTCCATGTCCTCTGCCACTGGTTGACCACATATTCATGGATATGTGGCACAGTATCTCGGAAAGGAAGAGGGGCAGGGGTGGTGGTTCCTAGAGATGCTGCTGTCTTGGCAACAGTGTCTGCTCTCTCATTCTCTTTCATACCTATGTGGCTAGGTACCCAACAAAATCAGATTTTGTGGAACGAGGACATAAAAAAAAAGCCACTTCTGTATCTTTGAAACCAATGGGTGATCTGGGAATGGATTGGCTAAGGCTTCTAAGGAGCTAAAGGAATCGGAGAATATTGTATATGATCCTGAGGGTGAAGAAGCGATGGTATACAGTGCAGCCAGTATCGCCACAAGCTCAGCCATGAAGATAGAGGCTGCACTAGGCAGGCACACAGATACATGATGGGAGATGAGGATAGCAGAGGCTCCTAACTAGTCAGGGAATTTCGATACGTCTGTGTATGTAAAGGTGCTTTGGTTTGTGGGGCTCAGTATGTTCGTGGAAGAGGCATCGTAGAACGGAAGGTAGGAACTTGGTCTTTGGTTCCTCTGCCAACGCCTCGCAGACCCTCACTGGTGGTACTTTTGGGATCTGATATGGGATTAGTGATAGTTCTCTCAGTTGACCCGTATCTTCAACAATGCGCAGGGCAAATGGGCGGGTCAGTGAAGGGAACCTGTCATATGAGGCTGCCGAGTGAATTTTGTAGGTACACTCATATAAAGGGTGATTGGGGAAGTTGTTGCAGTCTGAAGAGGTACTGCAGGTTAAGGTAAACGCAGTGAATGGGTAATGGGAGAATCCCACTCTCTACATAAAGAGTAGGTATTGGGGAGGACTTGAATGCTCCCAAAGCTAAACGTACGCCCTGGTTCCTGATGGAATGAGTTTATCCAGGTTTGAGGATGATGCTGAAGAGTACACCTGCGACCCGTAGTCCAGCTTAGACTGGATCAAGGCTGTATACAATAGCCACAGGGTACGGCAGTCACTTCCCCACGAATGTCCATTCTCTTCAGGCAGGATTTTTTCATAGCAGTTATATGGGGCCCCAAGAGAGCTTTGAGTCATAGATAACCCCTAGAAATTTGAAGTGGGGGCAAATGAGATTGGGGAGTCATATAGAAATAGGGGTGGCTCTTCCCACCCAACTCACCTGAAGTTGTAGAAGTGAACTGCCTTTGTTTTTGAGGATGATAATCGGAAGCCTTTTGCGGTGGCATTCTTGGCAATGATATTAATGGCCTGTTGAAATTTTCGGGTGACAAAGGGCAGCCGAGGTGATGTTGAGACAATTACCAAGTCATCCACATAGAGAGTTGATATCGTCTCTGCCTGAAGGTCAGTAGTGATACTGTTGATAGCCACCAAGAAGCAGGTGACGCTCAAACACTTCCCTGTGGTACGCCCTCTATCTGGTCAACTTCCCCCGACATGACATTTCCGACTCTCACTCGGAATGTGCGTCTTGCAAGAAATTGTTGTATGAATCTGGAGAGGTGACCCTTGATACCCCAGTCATGCAGTTGCTTCAAGATACCACACCTCCAAGTGGTATCATAGGCCTTTTCTATGTCAAAAAATACAGGGATGGAGTGCTGTCTTTTTGAGAAAGCTTGTCGGATGCAATCCTCCATCCTGACCAGCAGGTCTGTGGTGCATTGCTTTTTCCTAAAACCTGCTTGTGAGGGAGAAATAAGGTTATATCTCTCCAGAAACCATACCAGCCTGGCATTCACCATTCTTTTGAAAAGCTTGCATGGGGAGAAAGTAAGGGCAATTGGGCGATAGTGGGTCGGAAGTGTCCCATCCTTTCCCGGTTTACGAAAGGGAAGTATAATTGCTTCCCTCCAATAGGAAGGTATATGGCCCTTAATCCAGATATGGTTAAATATATCAAGAAGGTGGGATATGAGTGTTGAATGCATATTCCTGATCATATCATAAGATATACCATCAGGGCCAGGTGCTGTAGATCCACATTTCTTAAGAGCACTTTGAAGTTCATGGATGGAAAAGAGCTTGTTATATGGTTCATTATCCATACAAGGATCCATGAAGTTCAGTATGCACTGTTCTAGCACTTTCCTGACACGTTGGAATTCTAGAGGGTAATTGTTGGGGCTAGAGATGTCAGCAAATGTCTTTGCCAGGACATTTGAAATTTTCAATAAGTCTCCCAAAAGCTCATCTGCTTTTGGGGGAAGAGAAGCCACATGTTCTGCCCATGAGCTTCTTCACTCTCTTCCAGACTTTGTCTGGTGCAGTTTGGTGGTTGATGGAGTTTATGTACCCTTTTATGGGAATTCGGCGAGCCTGGCGGAGGGTACGCTGTCGCACTGCCCTGGCTCGGTTATGGGCATACTTATTGGTAGTAGTAGGGTTCCGGTGGTAGCGTCAAGCTAGTTTACATTCTGTCACTGCTTTGCTGCATTCCTCAGACCAAAAAGGGAGATGGGTCTTGTGAGAATCAATTTTGGAGACGGGCATAGATGAATTTGCCGCCTGGTTGACGTGGTCATGAAAGTTCTCCAAGATCATGTCAACGTCACCCTGAGGGAAGTGTCCAGAATGATGGGAGAGGTGTTTAAAGTTTGGCCAGATGGCTTTCTTAGTGTTCTACCTATTACTCGATTGGATGGGGGGGGGGGGGCAGTCAAGCATGAGGTCAGTACAACTGGGAAGTGATCGCTTCCTCTCACGTCAGGATCCACCGACCAGCTGTAATCTGCTCTACAGTCTGATGAACAAAGTGGTAGATCTAAACAGGTAGAGCTGTTAGTCTGGACATGAAAAGATGTTGGAGTACCATCATTAAAAAATGACACATCCATGGTCTCTTTACATTTCACGATCATGTTTTCCTTGGGGTTGTTATCATAGTCTCCTCAAAGTTGATGCCTTGCGTTAAGGTCTCCAACCAGTAGGAATGGGGTTGGGAGTTGGGTGTTGAGATTGGCTAATTTGCTAGCCAGATCTGAGGCAACTACTCCTTTACTAGGAGGGAGGTACAGTGTGCAGACTGTATAAACGGTTTGTGTACACACGGATCGCTAATGCTTAAAGATCTGTTTTCAATGGGATTACTAAGTGAGAACAGTCTTTGTGGACAGAAAATAGCTAAACCATGTCTGGGTTCTGGTGGGTTTTTAAAGTATCCCACATAGTTGGGGATATTGGGTAATTGACGATTACCCAATTGTGTTTCTTGTAATGCTATACAACAAGGGTTGTAATCGTGTAGCAGTATTTTGAGTTCTTCCCATTTGGGGAAGATTCCTTGTAAATTCCAATGTATAATTGGGGGCATATTTATCTTTTAAGAGTAATTAGTTTTTTTTTTGTACCTGGTAAAGGTAACTGGGGTTTTGAGCCTTTTGGGTTTCTGGATGTTATTAGTACTTGAGGCATTGGTAGCTTTAGGGTTTTAGGGATGGTACTTTTATTAGTGGGCAAAGAACCATCTGTCAGCTGTGCATATGACAAGTGGTTTTTGCAGGCAAAGATGCCTCTGACGATATTGGGTCCTCTGGAGTACTGGTTAGTTTTGCTGGCAAAGATGCCTCTGAAGGTAGTGGGATCTCTATAGTATTAGTTCGTTTTATTAGCAAGGGTGTCTCTGTAATGCTGGTTAGTGGTGTCAAAAGGGATGGTGCATGGTCATTCTGAGGACTGGTTGTTGGGTCACCTGTGGTTGGTAAGGGGAGCCCAGAAGGCTGTTTCTTTCCCTCTAAGGGGGCCACAGCCAATGTTGAATCTGTGACCATCTCTTTAGTTTTTTCCAAAGTTGCTGGTGCTGCGGGTGTTGTAGGCCGACTTGTTTTGATAGATAGAATCAAGGCAGATTTAGTGGGAGGAGGGTGGATGTCTAAAGGTGAGACGCACACCACACAAACTTCCCCGGAATCAGCCTCCATTTCTTCAGGACATGGCAATGGTTGGTTTGATGCTGATGGGGGAGAATCTGAGGAATGGCGAGTCCTCTTGCGTCTGGGTTTCGGTGAAGCAGGAGCTTCTCTGATGATTGGAGAGGGAGGAGAAGCATCATTCTTGGGAAGATGCTCTGTTGGGGCTACTTGGTGGTGATTCTGTGGCTGTAAAGGTGAGGGTCTGAATATTCTTTGTTGTTTGTTACGGACTGGTCTATTTGTTCGAAGAGCGTCTGCAAAACTTATTCCTGGTTGGATGTATAGTTCTTTTGCTCTCCTTCTAGCATCATTCATGCTAATTCTGTATTTATTTCAGAGAGCAATAACCTCTCTCTCATATAAGAAAAAGGTGCACTGGTTAGAGCTGGCTGGGTGGTCACCACCACAGTTGGCACAACAAGGGGGACGTGAGCATGGTGTTCCATGGAAGTCGGAAGAACAATTGATACATAGCCTCATCTGTCTGCAGTATTTGCTGACATGCCCAAAATGTTGGCAATGGAAGCACCTACGGGGATTCTCAACGTAGGGCTTCACGGGGATACACAAGTAGCCAGCCTTGATGTTTTTACGAGGTTCCAACCGATTGAAGATTAGTATAATGGTAGCCGAAGGAACTCTTGTGTTATTAACATTGCGGGTGACGCGGTATGCGCTGATTACTTTCTGGGGTCAGTTTATCAACAAGTCGGTCCACATCGTATTCAATCAGCTCCCCTGACCTGATAACCCCCTTGCAGGTATTAAAGGTAGGGTGGGCTGAAGAGATGATATTCAGTGAAGCTAGAGAATCAAGTGTTTTGATTTTTTGGTGTTGTTCAATCGAAGTCGATTCCACTACCAGACAGCCATCATTTCTAGGCCACATTTGGGCTGGTTTGACACATTTGGCAACGAAGTCTTCATAAATGTTAAAAATATCAACCTTTCTCAATGGTTTATCGTTATCTGATTTCAATAGTACAAATTTTCCATAGTCAAAGTCATCGTCGACCTCAGAACCAAAAGGATTGAGTCTGCGGAGAACATAGTCATTGGCGGCACGGGGACCAGAAGCCTGCGGCCTCTGGGAAAAGTTTTTGTTATTTTTACCCATATATATATATTTGTATTAATAAGAACATGTACCCTGGGGAAGTGGACACGTTACTGTAGCTGCCCCTGACAAGGCGCTTTACACCGTCCTCGGGGTAGCCCTTCCCCACGCTACATCTGTCGCTTTAAAAACAGTGCAGCGTCATGAATGGAAGTTTGAGGACGGCTAGGCTAAGACCCGAGCTGTGGGCAGCGATCAGCTCCAGAACGAGTAAGGCCTATGGCGATACCTCCGGCGAAAAAATCGGCAACCCGTACAGTGGTACTCAGCATGAGGGTGTGAGGATCGTTAGTCTGACTCCTCTACAGTGGCCTGTTCAGCAAGGTTGGACCCCTGAAGACCGACTGATGGCAAGTAGTAAACATCTCGGTCAGCCTTCACTGACATAGCCCACTGCATCATTAGAGTACGCAAGCCCATCCACCACGACAAGGTGATCCTCATGGAGGGGAGGGGCCAACGATGGGTTTCTCCTTGGGCATTCGGTAGACGAAGGCGGTGGAGATGCCCAGCCTCTTTCACCTTCATGAAAGAACAATTCGGAATTAATCCATTAAACGAGCAGAGGTCGGGTATCGATAAGGACCACTAGATAGGTGAAGGAAGAGGGAGAAATAAATGGCAGTGGAAGAGCGTAATAGAGGAGGAAAGAAAGAGGGGGCATATTAAAAGTCTTGTTGGCAGTGGAAGAGTGTAATAGAGGAGGAAAGAAAGAGGGGGCATATTAAAAGTCTTGTTGGCATCACCATGTGTCCCCTAAGGGGGCCAGAGCTGACCCCCCTCGCCACGAGAAGGCCAGAACCTCTCTGGGAACAACCCCTGAAGAAAAGATCCCAGAGAGTAGGGGAAAACTGCAAGGGGTGCGTACAGGACCTGGCAGAGCCAGGTGCCGCCATTCAGGACCACCCCTGCCGCCTGGTGGCCTGGAAGTCCATCGGCATGGCGGCTCCACCTTGGACACGGCATAAAAATATAGATTGTGAAGAGGAAAGGAAAAGGGATGTGAGGAAGGTATGGGTGGGGATGAAGCTGGTTGTTAAAAACCAACCACCCCAGACCGGAGCTCAGGGGTTAGGGAACATTGTCCCCTCCCTCCTCAGCCCGGATCCGGGACGGTTGGCTGAGAAGAAGGTCAGCATCTGCCCTGTGAAATTAAAGGCTGACCAGAGAAAGTTGTGGGAGAGGTTGTATGAAAAGCGACGAATTAGGGGAGAAATACAGGCTATCTGAAGGAAGGAAGAGAGGCTAAGCTGGGGCCGGACGGAGCGCTGGATCCCGTCAGCACGGCAGCCAGGATGGCAAATCGCCGCGCTCCTTACGGGGGGAAGGATAGCAGAGGCTCCTACCCCTTCCGGGGATTTCGATCCGTCTGTGTATATAAAGGTGCTTGGTTTGTGGCGCACATTATGTTCATGGAAGAGGCATCGTAGAACGGAAGGTAGGAAATTGGTCTTCGGTCCCTCTGCCAAAACCTTGAAGACCCTCACTTGTGGTACTTTTGGGATCTGATATGGGATTACTGATAGTTCCATCAGTTGACCCGTATCTTCAGTCATGCGCAGGGCAAATGGGCGAGTCAGTGAAGGGAACCTGTCATATGAGGCTACCGAGTGAATATTGTAGGTGCACTCATATACAGGTGATTGGGGAAGTTGTTAAGGTTAAGGCGGTGAAAGGGTAGTGGGAGAACCCCACTCTCCATAGAGACTTGAATGCTCCCAAAGCTAAACGCACGCCCTGGTTCCTGATGGAATTTAGTTTATCCAGGTTTGAGGGTGATGCTGAAGAGTACGCCTGTGACCCGTAGTCCAGCTTAGACTGGATCAAGGCTGTATACAATAGCCACAGGGTACGGCAGTCACTTCCCGACGAAACATGTGATAAGAGTTTTAGAATGCCCATTCTCTTCAGGCAGGATTTTTTCAAAGCAGTTATATGGGGGACCTAAGAGAGCTTTGAGGCAAAGATAACCCCTAGAAATTTGAAGTGGGGCTCAAATGAGATGGGGGAGTCATATAGAAATAGGGTTGGCTCTTCCCACTCAACTCGCCTGAAGTTGTAGAAGTGAACTGCCTTTGTTTTTGAGGATGATAGTTGGAAGCCTTTTGCGGTGGCATGCTTGGCAATGATATTAATGGCCTGTTGAAATTTTCGGGTGACAAAGGGCAGTCGAGGTGATGTTGAGACAATTGCCAAGTCATCCACATAGAGATGATATTGTCTCTGCTGGAAAGTCAGTAATGATACTGTTGATGGCCACCAAGAAGCAGGTGACGCTCAAACACTTCCCCGTGGTACGCCCTCTATCTGGTCAACTGCCTCCGACATGACGTTTCCGACTCTCACTCGGAATGTGCGTCTAGCAAGAAATTGTTGTATGAATCTAAGAAGGTGACCCTTGATACCCCAGTCATGCAGTTGCTTCAAGATACCATACTTCCAAGTGGTATAATAGGCTTTTTCTATGTCAAAAAATACAGCGATGGAGTGCTGTCTTTTTGGGAAAGCTTGTCGGATGCAATCCTCTATCCTGACCAGCAGGTCTGTGGTGCATTGCTTTTTCCTAAAACCTGCTTGTGAGGGAGAAATAAGGTTATTTCTCTCCAGAAACCATACCAGCCTGGCATTCACCATTCTTTCGAAAAGCTTGCATGGGGAGCAAGCAAGGGCAATTGGGCGATAGTGGGTCGGAAGTGTCCCATCTTTTCCCGGTTTACAAAAGGGAAGTATAATTGCTTCCCTCCAATAGGAAGGGATATGGCCCTTAATCCAGGTATAGTTAAATATATCAAGAAGGTGTGATATGAGTGTTGAATGCATATTCCTGATCATATCATAAGATATACCATCAGGGCCAGGTGCGGTAGATCCACATTTCTTAAGAGCACTTTGAAGTTCATGGATGGAAAAGAGCTTGTTATATGGTTCATTATCCATACAAGGATCCATGAAGTTCAGTATGCACTGTTCTTGCATTTTCTTGACACGATGGAATTCTAGGGGGTAATTGTTGGGGCTAGAGATGTCAGCAAATGTCTTTACCAGGACATTTGAAATTTTCAATAAGTTTCCCAAAAGCTCACCTGCTTCAACTATATTGGGGGCAGAGAAGCCACTTGTTCTGCAGATGAGCTTCTTCACTCTCTTCCAGACTTTGTCTGGTGCAGTTTGATGGTTGATAGAGTTGATGTACTCTTTTATGGAGATTCGGCGGGCCTGGCGGAGGGTACGCTGTCGCACTGCACTGGCTCGGTTACGGGCATATTTTTGGTAGTAGTAGGGTTCCGGTGGTAGCGATAAGCTCGTTTGCATTCTGTCACTGCTTTGCTGCATTCCTCAGACCAAAGAGGGAGATGGGTCTTGTGAGAATCAATTTTGGAGAGGGTCATAGATGGATTTGCCGCCTAGTTGACGTGGTCATGAAAGTTCTACATTATCATGTCAATGTCACCCTGAGGGAGGTGTCCAGAATGATGGGAGAGGTGTTTAAATTTTGGCTAGTTGGCTTTCTTAGTATTCCCCCTATTACTCGATTGCGGGGGGAGGGCCAGTCAAGCATGAGGTCAGTACAACTGAGTAGTGATCGCTTCCTCTCAGGTCAAGATCCACCAACCAGCTGTAATCTGCTCTACAGTCTGATGAACAAAGTGGCTAATCTACACAGGTAGAGCTGTTAGTCTGGACATGAAAAGATGTTGGAGTGCCATCATTAAAAAATGACACATCTATGGTCTTTATACATTTCACGATCATGTTTTCCTTGGGGTTGTTATCATAGTCTCCCCAAAGTTGATGCCTTGCGTTAAGGTCTCCAACCAGTAGGAATGGGGTTGGGAGTTGGGTGATGAGATTGGCTAATTTGTTAGCCAGATCCTCCTTCACTAGGAGGGAAGTACAGTGAGCAGACTGTGTATAAACGGTTGGTGTACACACGGATCGCGACTGCTTGAAGACCTGTTCTCAATGGGATTACTAATTGAGAAGTCTTTGTGGACAAAAATAGCTGAACCATGTCTGGGTTCTGGTGGGTTTTTAAAGTATCCCACATAGTTGGGGATATTGGGTAATTGACGATTACCCAATTGTGTTTCTTGCAATGCTATACAACGGTGGCCATGATCTTCCCGGCTGAGGGTTAGGTCCGGAACTTGATGGGGGTCGGAGAGCCCCTGTGCTTCCAGGCCATGCTTTCGAGCTTGGTCTGGGGATCCCAGTGATGGACCCACGTTTCATCACCTGTCACTATGCGTGACTTGAATCCCGCCGGGTCTTGGTTGTACAGGAGCAGTAGCTCCTCCGAACTTTGATGACGTTGAAGTCGAACATGGGGCGTGAGGTTTCTAGGGACCCAACGGGCAGAGACCTTGGTCATGGCCAAATTGTCGTGGATGATGTTCATAACACTTCCATGTGATATTCCAAGTTCTCGCTTGATTTCTTCGACTTTCACCCGTCGATTTTCGAGGATCATCTTCTCCACACGGGCCACATTGTCCTCGTTTGTCAAGGCTGACGGGCGTCCTGGAAGGAAGTCATCTTCAAGGGACTCACGACTATGGCGGAACTCCCTATTCCATTGAGCAATTTTTGCATAGGAAGGGGCGGTGTCTCTGTACACTGCAACCATGCGTTCATGGATCTCTTTTGTATTCTTGCCTTCCTTGGTCAAAAATGTGATCACTGCGCGGTGCTCAACCTTCTGCATTGTTGAAAAGTTTGTGACTGACGATCTGCGATCAGCTACTGCTTCTTAAATAGACGAGGCAGGAGCGTGCGGCTGCAGGTCCTGACTTGTCCTAACACCCCCACAAACAGCCATCCCCCTTCCTCTGTTTTGCCCTACCGATTCGCAAAACTTATTGACCGCCCCTCGTACTTCATAGTGACAGAGTGCTATTTACTCTATGTTTGTTCATTCCTAGGCAGAAGGCCCCAAGTATGCCCCCTCAAACCACCCTCCATATAAACTATACACCTGTATGTAAGGCAGGAAGGATACCAATATCATCCTACGGTGTGCCTCTTAAAAGTTAACACTACCCAAATAAGGGGCTGCTGGCCTGGAAAACTGTGATCCCAAAGGTGTTATCACTATAGGAAAAAACAAAGCATTTTATACCCCAAGGCTTCAATAGTAATAAAAAGAGGGATTGTCTCTATATCAATGAAGTCCATCTGTCTTGGTCACTCTTTCCCCATACTACAATCTCACTTCCATATATTAAAGTTAGAATCAAAATACTTTCATGCAAAATTCGATTGAACTCAACAAGTGTTCTAATAGCTCATACTACTTTTATTCCCACTGCTCCTTTTGCTTGTCCACACTGCCTAATAGCTTGGAGGAGAGTAGTATAAAAATAGCAACCTGAAGGAGGATGGTAAATATTCCACAGAGTCCATGTGCAGCACCGAAATAATTCTTTTCATGCCACTCATAAGCTAAAGGAGCCACATGCCGGGTGCGCTTGGAGAATGATTTTCCAGATTCCAGAATTGACAAGATCAGTGAGCGAACTAATTCTGTGTCAATCAATTCCGAATTCACCTGAAAATAGATAATAAAAAAATGAGTGGCCGCTAGTATCATGAGTAGCAAGGCATTTAAAGGATGAGATTGGAGAAAAGAAGTGATTTTTTTTTTGTTATCGCCCATCTGGCGACTGCCTACTAGGACATAAGCCACTGTAATACTTCCAAAGCCTAATGTTATGCTAGATTAAAATCAAAGGTGCAAAGGCAGCCCCCTCCCAAAGGGAGCGGGTGAAACAAAGCAAAAAACAAGCAAAATAAAATGAAGATGGAAGCATGGTGGGGTCAGGGAAATGCCCACCTCTGACCGGTACAGGAACATGCAACAAACAACAGAGTAAAGCAAAATGGAGAAGGCCAACCTCCTGCAAAAAGTCAGATAGTCCACATGTATGTGTGTACGAATCCGTACGAGGGTAAGGGACAAGTGGTAGCGATCCTGCTTGTCGTGATACCGGGATAGGTAATGTGCCAAACAGTCCAGAAGATAAGACTCATCGGAGTGCCCCATCAAAAGGCGATGTGTCCCACGAGAGGGACATGATCGAAGATGACACAGGGTGACCAGAAGGCATCGCGGCAATGGGGAATAGGTCCAATGGGAACGGTCGCGGCGCAATGGCACTCAAATTTCAGTTCCCGTCGACCGCCTCCCATCTCCTGGCCAAGCAGCACGGAGGGCTGCCATGATTCCTGGTCTGGTCACCTAATCCTCGCAGACTCTTGGGCGCGCTCATTCCCCGCAATTCTCACGTGTTCAGGAACCTAGCGGAAGATAATCTCGACATCCACCCGGCTCGCGGCAACAGTAGAGTCACGGATACTGTGAACTAGTGAGTGTGGCGATTCCAATGCCCCGAGAGCAGTCAAAGAGCTTTGTGAGTCGCTATATATAGATCATAATCTGGAATCCGAGCCGGGCACGATATGTTATTTCTTGTACCAGCTCGGACATGAAGACTGACGCAGCGCCTGGTGGAGCCCGGCTGACTTCAAACAGAGGGGATACGGCGTGGAGAACGACACCTTACTGGGACTTGGAGCCATACGTAAACACGGAGGGATGCAGCGTGACACCAATTGTGCCCTCCAAAAGCCGAAGGCAGTACTCGTGACGCTGTAGAAGCTTTGGGAGCAGAGGCGGGGCGACAAATAGTCGAAGGTGGTACCATCCAGGGCAGAACGAGGCGCCACTGGCCCGAGAGCTACACCGAGCTCTCGGCGGCATAGGAACCGTCAAGATTAGCTGCGGATACAGTGACAGGAGAGCTGTTGGCAGCTAAGGGGGAAAGGAAGCACGCTCCTGCGTCGGCAGGAGGTCCCCCCGGCGCAGGAGCGTGCAACCTGAAGAGGAAAAAAAAAAGAAAAAAAGAAGAAAAAAACAAAAGCAAAAAACAAACCCTGCTTAAATAATAGGGAGAAGGCCGGCCTCCCCAAAAGTCAAAAAGTCCACCAGTCAATGGGCACGCACTCGTCCTGAGTACATAGGACAGGCGGTAGCGACCCCGCCCATCCCGGTACCGGGACAGGTAACGTGCGCGAAGATCACCCATACTGGGACATTCAACAAAAATGTGCCGAACAGTCTGGGGGACGACGCAGTCGTCGCAATAGGGCGCAGGCGAACGCTCCATCAAATATGCTCAGAAAGGACACTTCTCAGGGCCTGCTGAGAACGCATCCCTTGGAAAATAAAAGGGAAAAGTCTTTGCCTTAGGGTTTGGAAGCGTGTGCATTCGGTGAATAGGTGAAGTACGGACATTGTTACTTCACAGTGAGTGCACAATGGAGGCTGTTGATGGCTTTCCATTAGAAAGCCATGTGTTAGGCGACAATCCCCAATTCTCAGCCGGACAGGATAACATCCTGAGTACGGGTTCTAGTAGTAGGCGGCCAAGGGCGAACGGACTGTTTGATGGTATGTAGTTTGGTTGAGGGGGAGTTCATTCCATGTCCTCTGCCACTGGTTGACCACATATTCATGGATATGTGGCACAGTATCTCGGAAAGGAAGAGGGGCAGGGGTGGTGGTTCCTAGAGATGCTGCTGTCTTGGCAACAGCGTCTGCTCTCTCATTCTCTTTCATACCTATGTGGCTAGGTACCCAACAAAATCAGATTTTGTGGAACGAGGACATAAAAAAAAAGCCACTTCTGTATCTTTGAAACCAATGGGTGATCTGGGAATGGATTGGCTAAGGCTTCTAAGGAGCTGAAGGAATCGGAGAATATTGTATATGATCCTGAGGGTGAAGAAGCGATGGTATACAGTGCAGCCAGTATCGCCACAAGCTCAGCCGTGAAGATAGAGGCTGTACTAGGCAGGCACACAGATACATGATGGGAGATGAGGATAGCAGAGGCTCCTAACCAGTCAGGGAATTTCGATACGTCTGTGTATATAAAGGTGCTTTGGTTTGTGGCGCTCAGTATGTTCGTGGAAGAGGCATCGTAGAACAGAAGGTAGGAACTTGTTCTTTGGTTCCTCTGCCAACGCCTTGCAGACCCTCACTGGTGGTACTTTTAGGATCTGATATGGGATTAGTGATAGTTCTCTCAGTTGACCCGTATCTTCAGTCATGCGCAGGGCAAATGGGCGGGTCAGTGAAGGGAACCTGTCATATAAGGCTGCCGAGTGAATTTTGTAGGTACACTCATATACAGGTGATTGCAGTCTGAAGAGGTACTGCAGGTTAAGGTTAACGCAGTGAAAGGGTAATGGGAGAATCCCACTCTCTACATAAAGAGTAGGTATTGGGGAGGACTTGAATGCTCCCAAAGCTAAACGTACGCCCTGGTTCCTGATGGAATTGAGTTTATCCAGGTTTGAGGGTTATGCTAAAGAGTACACCTGTGACCTGTAGTCCAGCTTAGACTGGATCAAGGTTGTATACAAAAGCCACAGGGTACGGCAGTCACTTCCCCACGAAACATGTGATAAGAGGCAGGATTTTTTCAAAGCAGTTATATGGGGGACCCAAGAGAGCTTTGAGTCATAGATAACCCCTAGAAATTTGAACTGGGGCTCAAATGAGATGGGGGAGTCATATAGAAATAGGGGTGGCTCTTCTCACTCAACTCACCTGAAGTTGTAGAAGTGAACTGCCTTTGTTTTTGAGGATGATAATCGGAAGCCTTTTGCGGTGGCATTCTTGGCAATGATATTAATGGCCTGTTGAAATTTTCGGGTGACAAAGGGCAGCCGAGGTGATGTTGAGACAATTACCAAGTTATCCACATAGAGAGTTGATATTGTCTCTGCTGGAAGGTCGGTAATGACACTGTTGATGGCCACCAAGAAGCAGGTGAGGCTCAAAAAACTTCCCTGTGGTACGCACTCTATCTAGTCAACTGCGTCCGGCATGACATTTCCGACTCTCACTTGGAATGTGCGTCTTGCAAGAAATTGTTGTATGAATCTGGAGAGGTGACCCTTGATACCCCAGTCATGCAGTTGCTTCAAGATACCACACCTCCAAGTGGTATCATAGGCCTTTTCTATGTCAAAAAATACAGCGATGGAGTGCTGTCTTTTTGGGAAAGCTTGTCGGATGCAGTCCTCCATCCTGACCAGCAGGTCTGTGGTGCATTGCTTTTTCCTAAAACCTGCTTGTGAGGGAGAAATAAGGTTATTTCTCTCCAGAAACCATACCAGCCTGGCATTCACCATTCTTTTGAAAAGCTTGCATGGGGAGAAAGTAAGGGCAATTGGGCGATAGTGGGTCGGAAGTGTCCCATCCTCCTCCTGTTTACGGAAGGAAAGTATAATTGCTTCCCTCCAATAGGAAGGGATATGGCCCTTAATCCAGGTATAGTTAAATATATCAAGAAGGTGGGATATGAGTGTTTAATGCACATTCCTGATCATATCACAAGAGATACCATCAGGTCCAGGTGCAGTATATTCACATTTCTTAAGAGAACTTTGAAGTTTATGGATGGAAAAGAGCTTATTATATGGTTCATTATCCATACAAGGATCCATGAAGTTCAGTATGCACTGTTCTTGCATTTTCCTGACACGTTGGAATTCTATAGGGTAATTAATGGGGCTAGAGATGTCAGCAAATGTCTTTGCCAGGACATTTGAAATTTTCAATAAGTCTCCCAAAAGCTCACCTGCTTCAACTATATTGGGGGCAGAGAAGCCACTTGTTCTGCCCATGAGCTTCTTCACTCTCTTCCAGACTTTGTCTGGTGAAGTTTGGTGGTTGATGGAGTTTATGAACCCTTTTATGGAGATTCGGCGAGCCTGGCGGAGGGTACGCTGTCGCACTGCCCTGTCTCGGTTACGGGTATACTTATTGGTAGTAGTAGGGTTCCGGTGGTAGCGATGACAAGCTCGTTTGCATTCTGTCACTGCTTTGCTGCATTCCTCAGACCAAAAAGGGAGATGCGTCTTGTGAGAATCAATTTTGGAGAGGGACATAGATGAATTTGCCGCCTGGTTGACGTGGTCATGAAAGTTCTCCAAGATCATGTCAATGTCACCCTGAGGGAAGTGTCCAGAATGATGGGAGAGGTGTTTAAATTTTGGCCAGTTGGCTTTCTTAGAGCTCCCCCTATTACTTGGTTAGAGGAAGGGGGGAGGCCGGTCAAGCCTGAAGTCAGTACAACTGGGTAGTGATCGCTTCCTCTCACGTCAGGATCCACCGACCAGCTGTAATCTGCTCTACAGTCTGATGAACAAAGTGATAGATCTAAACAGGTAGAGCTGTTAGGTTGGACATGACAAGATGTCGGAGTGACATCATTAAAAAATGACACATCCATGGTCTCTATACATTTCACGATCATGTTTTTTCTTGGGGTTGTTATCATAGTCTCCCCTAAGTTCATGCCTTGTGTTAGTCTCCAACCAGTAGGAATGGGGTTGGGAGGGTGAAGAGATTGGCTAATTTGTTAGCCAGATCTGAGGCAACTACTCCTTCACTAGGAGGGAGGTACAATGAGCAGACTGTGTATAAACGGTTGGTGTACACACGGATCGCTACTGCTTGAAGATCTGTTTACAATGGGATTACTAAGTGAGAACAGTCTTTGTGAACAAAAATAGCTGAACCATGTATGGGTTCTGATGGGTTTTTAAATTATCCCACATAGTTGGGGATATTGGGTAATTGACGATTACCCAATTGTGTTTCTTGTAATGCTATACAACAAGGGTTGTAATAGTGTAGCAGTATTTTGAGTTCTTCCCATTTGGGGAAGATTCCTTGTAAATTCCAATGTATAATTGGGGGCATATTTATCTTTTAAGAGTAATTAGGTTTTTCTTTGTACCTGGTAAAGGTAATTGGGGTTTTGAGCCTTTTAGGTTTCTGGATGTTATTAGTACTTGAGGCATTGGTAGCTTTAGGGTTTTAGGGATGGTACATGTATTAATGGGCAAAGAACCATCTGTCAGCTGTGCATATTACAAGGTGGTTTTTGCTGGCAAAGATGCCTCTGACGATATTGGGTCCTCTGTTGTACTGGTTAGTTTTGCTGGCAAAGATGCCTCTGAAGGTAGTGGGATCTCTATAGTATTAGTTCGTTTTATTAGCAAGGGGACCTCTGTAATGCTGGTTAGTGGTGTCAAAAGGGATGGTGCAGGTTCATTCTGAGGACTGGTTGTTGGGTCGCCTGTGGTTGGTAAGGGGAGCGCAGAAGGCTGTTTCTCACCCTCCAAGGAGGCCACAGCCAATGTTGAATCTGTGAACATCTCTTTAGTTTTTTCCAAAGTTGCTGGTGCTGCGGGTGTAGTAGGCCGACTTGTTTTGATAGATGGAATCAAGGCAGATTTAGTGGGAGGAGGGTGGATGTCTAAAGGTGAGACGCACACCACACAAACTTCCCCGGAATCAGCCTCCATTTCTTCAGGACATGGCAATGGTTGGTTTGATGCTGATGGGGGAGAATCTGAGGAAGGGCGAATCCTCTTGCGTCTTGGTTTCGGTGAAGCAGGAGCTTCTCTGATGACTGGAGAGGGAGGAGAAGCATCATTCTTGGGAAGATGTTCTGTTGGGGCTACTTGGTGGCGATTCTGTGGCTGTAAAGGTGAGGGTCTGAATGTTCTCTGTTTGTTACGGACTGGTCTATTTGTTCGAAGAGCGTCTGCAAAACTTATTCCTGGTTGGATGTATAGTTCTTTTGCTCTCCTTCTACCATCATTCATGCTAATTCTGTATTTATTTCGGAGAGCAATAACCTCTCTCTCATATAAGAAAAAGGTGCACTGGTTAGAGCTGGCTGGGTGGTCACCACCACAGTTGGCACAACAAGGGGGACGTGAGCATGGTGTTCCATGGAAGTCGGAAGAACAATTGATACATAGCCTCATCTGTCTGCAGTATTTGCCGACATGCCCAAAATGTTGGCAATGGAAGCACCTACGGGGATTCTCAACGTAGGGCTTCACGGGGATACACAAGTAGCCAGCCTTGATGTTTTTAGGAGGTTCCAACCGATTGAAGGTTAGTATAATGGTAGCCGAAGGAACT
The DNA here is from genome assembly GCA_963969495.1 of Ceratothoa steindachneri. Lineage (NCBI taxonomy): Eukaryota > Metazoa > Arthropoda > Malacostraca > Isopoda > Cymothoidae > Ceratothoa > Ceratothoa steindachneri. Next base: position 116,082,582 of record OZ018321.1, read on the forward strand.
CTTGTGTTATTAACATTGCGGGTGACGCGGTATGCGCTGATTACTTTCTGGGGAGTCAGTTTATCAACAAGTCAGTCCACATCGTATTCAATCAGCTCCCCTGACCTGATAACCCCCTTGCAGGTATTAAAGGTAGGGTGGGCTGAAGAGGAGATATTCAGTGAAGCTAGAGAATTGAGTGGTTTGATTTTTTGGTGTTGTTCAAACGAAGTCGATTCCACTACCAGACAGCCATCATTTCTAGGCCACATTTGGGCTGGTTCGCAACATTTGGCAACGAAGTCTTCATAAACGTTGAAAATATCAGCCTTACTCAATGGTTTATCGTTATCTGATTTCAATAGTACAAATTTTCCATAGTCAAAGTCATCGTCGGCCTCAGAACCAAAAGGATCGAGTCTACGGAGAACATGGTCATTGGCGGCACGGGGACCAGAAGCTTGCGGCCTACGGGAAAAGTTTTTATTGTTTTACCCATATATATTTGTGTCAATAAGAACATGTACACTGGGGAATTGGACATGTTAGTGTAGCTGCCCCTGACAAGGCGCTTTACACCGTCCTCGGGGTAGCCCTTCCTCACGCTAAATCTGTCGTTTTAAAAACAGTGAAGCGTCATGAATGGAAGTTTGAGGACGGTTAGGCTAAGACCCGAGCTGTGGGCAGCTACCAGCTCCAGAACGAGTATGGCCTATGGCGAAACCTCCGGCGAACAAATCGGCAACTCGTACAGTGGTACTCAGCACGAGGGTGTGAGGATCGTTAGTCTGACTACTCTACAGTGGCCTGTTCAGCAAGGAGGTACCCCTGAAGACCGACTGATGGCAAGCAGTGACCATCTCAGTCAGTCTTCACTGACATAGCCCACTGCATCATTAGAGTGCTCAAGCCCCTCCCCCACGACAAGGTGATCCTCATGGAGGGACTCGGGGCAAAGAAAGTGACACTGAGGACACTTCGCTGCCGGACACCCTATTCCTGCTCCATTTGGCCGGAAAGGGGTTCCCCCAAGCGTACGCGGAATCGACTAAAATTTAAATACGCAAAAATTCATTTTTTTATTATTTTTTTTATTTAAGGGGCTATCTATTGAAGAGAAACAACAATAAAAAAGAGATAACAATCAGGGACCAAGCTCCGGCGTCGGAACCTGCGACCTACAAAAAAACAAACAAACAAAAACAACTTGTTAAATACAAGGGAGAAGGCCGGCCTCCCCCGAAAAGTCAACAAGTTCAAAAGGCGAGTGATGCACTGCACGCGGCGCAGAGCGAGTGGCATCTCCCTAGCATCGACCAATAGGCTCTCAATGGGGAAACTGCGGAAGGCACCGGTCGGAAGGCGAAGGCCGGTGTGGTGGAGCGAATCCACCTTCCGAAATAAACGCTCGGCTGCGGATGCATAAAACTCGCATCCGTAGTCGAACTTCGAAACGAACAAAGGATCGGCAAAAAAGTAAGGCAGTAGCCCTATCAGCACCCCAAGCGCTGAACGTCACGGAACGGAGAATATCCATGGCGTGGGTACAAGAGACCCTAAGGCTGTGAATATGAGCCTCCCAGGGGAGGCGTATGTCAAATACAAGACCAAGGAAAAGGTGCGATTCAACCACTTCCCGCGAACCCCATTAAGAAACAAGTCTGGGTCGGGGTGGAGCCGTGGATTGCGGGAGAAGTTCACAATCTTAGTCTTGGCCAAGGAAAACCGAAACCTGTGCGCTTCGGCATAGCGAGAGACGCGGTTCAATGCCTGTTGGAGTCGACGCTCCAGAGTTGGCATCTGGGCTGCGCCAAAAGAGATCGAAAGGTCGTCCAAGGAGAGCGTAGCGAGAACATCTTTCGGCAGCACCGAGGTGATGCCGTTGATGCTCAGGGCAAAGAGTGTGACACTGAGGACACTTCCCTGCGGGACACCCTCTTCCTGTTCCTTTGGGCCGGAGAGGGTGCCCCCCCACCCCCGTACGCGGAATCGACGATCTCGCAAAAATTCAGATATAAACATTGGGAGGCGTCCCCTCGCCCCATCGTGTGGAGAGAATCCATGATACCGTATCGCCATGCGGTATCATAGGCCTTCTCCAAATCGAAAAAGACCATGGTGCAGTGCTGTCTACGAAGGAAAGCCTCGCAGACGGTATTTTCCAGTCGGAGCAGAGCATCCGACGTGGAGTGGAACTTGGGGAAGCCGCACTGTGCGGAAGACAGCTGGCCTCCGCTGTCCAGGAAAAAGGCTAATCTAACATTTACCAATTTCTCCAACAACTTGCACGTGCAAGAGGTTAGAGAGATTGGGCGGAAACCGGTCGGAGTAGAGTGATATCTCCCCGGTTTGCGAAAGGCGAGCACAGTAGCGATTCGACAGGAGTCTGGGAGAAGACCCTCCACCCAGATCCTGTTGAACAAATCTAACAGAAAGGCCATGCCTCGCTCACCCAGGTGTCGAAGCATGGCGTACAGGACATCGTCCGGACCATGGGCGTTGTCCGCGCACGAAGTGAGAGCGGAGCGCAACTCACTCACAGTAAACTTGTCGTTGAAGGGTTCTCCGCCTCTAGAGGTAAAGTCCAGCCAGCGGCCTTCCGCGACATCACGACGTGCATTGAATGCTGGCGGAGCAGCATCCCAGCTAGAGAATGCGGAAAAAGCGGTCGCTAAGGATTCCGCCACGGACGCGGGGTCCGAGATCGCGGACCCATTCTCTTGGAGAACGGGAAGGGGGTCCTGCGAGAACTTGCTCCGAATCCTTTTGACTTGCTTGCACACCTCTGCTAAAGTGAAGACACATATGCCCGCCAAGAAGAGCGGCGGGCGTGCTTCAAAATATATGGGAGCCTAGTCCTAGCCCGACGAAATTCAGCGACAGTGAAATCGTTCGGGCGGTGCTTATAGCACATGTAGGCATAACGCTTCTGTTTGAGGGCCACCTCACACTCGGCCGACCACCATGGGAGTGGTCGGCGTGCAAAACGGCCAGACGTCCTAGGAATAGTAGTCAGGCCCAATGCGATGAGGTTGCCGGAGAAGAACTCAACCGCCTCATCTACCGACCTAAACTCCTCGACTGAGATAGAGAATTCAGTCATTTCCTGAAATGCAGGCCACCGCGCCCGCGCACAGCACCACCGAGGTGGGCTCTCAGGCGGCAGTTGCCCTGAAAATGATATTTGAATGGGAAAGTGATCACTAGCATGGAGGTCATCGACCACCCCCCAATCAAAATCAGGCTGTGCATCCGAAGAGCAGAAAGATAGATCAAGGCAAGAAAATGAAGCGGTTTTCGGACAGTGATGCGTAAACTCATCCACGTTTAGGACACCTATCTCAAGCTCTTCGATCAGGTCAGCAAGGACCTGTCCCTTGGGATTTATTGAGTAATCTCCCGATTCGGGATGCCTGCCATTCAGATCTCCAAGCAAGAGAAAGAGCCTCGGCAACCGTGCCACGACTCGGCGGAAGTCCCCCGCGTCGAAGTCAGCTGACGGTGGAATGTACCCTTATACCTCGGAAGGGAGGGCAGGGGGCACGCGCCTAGCATGGTCTCCTGCAAAAAGATAGCTAGCGGGGAATGGGACCAGACGAGCCTCCGCAGCTCCTCCCAGTTGGCCCGGAGTCCACGGCAATTCAATTGAAGGAATATGCCCTCCAGGCCTAGCTCGGAGGAGACGCGGGGACCCTCTCGAAAAAAAGACCCTCATGGGAATGGCCGTACGCTTCCCGGAGGCAGAAACCTGGGCGCTGGTGGCCGGACAAAGCGCTGTCGCCTTCGAGGACTTATTAGGGGAGGTTGGGCTCGCCATGCGAGTCTAGTCCTCCCTCCGCCTAGAAACCTTAGGCAGGCGTTGCGGCTTCGGAGGCGGGGGGCCCTCTTTTCGAGGAACCACCGTCTCCGAGCCACTCGCTCCACCAGTAGGCGTGGGCAAAGGAGCCGAAGCTCCTTTCTTGCTGTCCTCCTTTCGGGGGAAAGCTTTAGGAACCCAGGAAGATGGCCTAGCGACCAACTTCAGGGGTGTTGCCTCCTGTGAGTCTAACGACTCGGTGGAGGCGCGTGGCCGTTTCGCCTTACGGGAAACGGTCACGCTGGGAGAATGGAGGAGGGGGAGAACCCTGGTTTTAGCTGGGGCTGGTTATGAACCCTTTTTGCCGCCAGCTTTACCAGGGGGGCGCCCGGGTTGAGTAGAGCCCGCACAAGGGCTCCAAATGGGTGCGCAAACAACCGTGATCGTTGGCCTGGATGGGCCAGGAGCAGAGGGTGCCTTTCTAACTACTGAGGCATATGACGTCCCAGGCAGAGCCGGGCGCGCCAGGACCAAGTCTTTTTCCTCGCGGAATGAGAGTCGATCCTGGGCCTGAATGGCCAGGATTTCTTTCTCAAGGAGGTATGCACCACATTGCTTCGAAGAAGCGGGGTGCGGCTCTCCGCAATTGACACCCTTGGCCACACACGATTTAGACTTATCGTGTGCGGCCTTGGAGCAATTTACACAGACTACGGGTGACCCCGACTTTGCACGTCTACAAGAACGATTCGTATGGACGAAGCGGTGACAGTAATAGCACCGCCACGGCAGTGGCACGAATGCCTTCACGCGGTAGCGGTACCAACCAGCACGCACCGACTCAGGGAGCTTGTCACAGTCGAACGTGACGAAGAGTGTAGGGGTGGGTCTCGAGGCCCCTCCCTGTTTTCTCATCATATGTTTGACCTTGACCGCCCCATGGTCGGCCAGCTCTAGGGTGATGTCCTCAATGGAGTAGTCAACGAGTTCCCTCGCATAAACTACTCCTTTCACAAAGTTCATGGTGGAGTGCGGCGTCACATTCACCGGGGTGCCATGAAGTGTCCATAAAGCACTTATCTTGGCCGCCTCGGCGGGATTCGCCGCATTCGCCAGAACGCTCCCATCCGAGAAACGGGTCACCTTCGGCTCTCTGCCAATTGCACTAGTTAATCCTCTCCTCTGATGGATCATGTTGCCCTTGGCCAGCATGGTGCCATCAGTGGAACGAATGACGAGGAAGCGTTTGAAGCCAGCAGGCTCGAAAACGCCAGGTAACCTCTGAATCAGGGGGCCCAGATGTTATCGAGACTCCGCCCTGTGCACTTTTGGTCTTTGTCATAGTCAGGGGCTCTGCACCCAGGGGAGGCAGAGGGGCCGGATGTGCCAATCTTGGCTTGGGCGCTTACCAAATTGGCAGCAGACCCATCCATCCCTGCAACCCCCCATGGATGGAGAGGAGCCCCCAGTCTTCTTTATCTTTTTAGTCTTTTTGGAGAGGAGGGCGGGAAATGAACCCGCTTCTCTCCTCCGCCGGCAAGAGCCCCAGGCCAGATGGACCGGCCTCAGCCAGGTCCTTCTCCGAAATGGAAAAGGTCCTGGTGGTCGCAGGGGCACCAGGTGTAGGAGATCCCTCCCCTCCTTCTACTGTCTCGGAGACCCCAGCCATTTGAGGAGGACCTTGCATAGGGGTGGATTCGGGTTCCGTGCTTGGCGCCGAGCCCGGATTCCCTCCCATGGAAGGCCCTTCCATCTGAGGCTGGGTTGCCTCAAGGACCATGTCTATCTCAGGGGGGGCCTCCAGTTGGCCATCCCCTCCCAGGACATCGCAGGTCCCATTGGCCGAGTTAATAGTCATGTGTGGGGAGTCACGGGCCTTAACCCCGGCAAGGTTTAGTATTCTTGCCAGGAGGTCTTTTGAGGGAAGCGACTGAAGGAGCCTGGCTTCCATCTCCCCCCTAAGGGGGTTTGCCCTACCGAGCCGCTTCAACGAGGGGCGGTCGGCAATGGGCTGCCTGCTGGCTTTGTTGGCAGTCCCCTTGGAAAGAAAAGAGGGGACTGCCGCTGGAAAAAGGGAGGTGCTCAAAAGCACCTCCAGAGAAGGGGGTGAGGGGGAGTCCCCTACACCGTAGGCATAAGCCTCCTCTCCGGTTAAAAAAGTATGGAGGCTCCCTTGCGCAAACACTGTGGGGGAGACCTCCATTTTTTCGGTGGAGCTGCCCGAGGGCTGCTCCGTTGATGAGCCAGGGGGAACTAGGGGGAGATTTTGTTTTTTTGCATCATTGGGCATGGTGACCCTAAATTTTCTGCGCGACACAATAGCTCATCACCTCTCACAGTTGCCCGCACTGCAAGAGGTGCTTACAGGCCTGGCAGAGCCAGGCGCCGCCATTTGGGACCACCCCTCCCGCCTGGTGGCCTGGCAGTCCATCGGCATGGCGGCTCCACCTTGAACACGGCGTAAAAAGATAGATTGTGAATAGGAGAGGAAAAGGGATGTGAGGAAGGTATGGGTGGGGATGAAGTAGGTTGTTAAAAAAACCCATCCCAAACCAGAGCTCAGGGGTTAGGGAACGTTGTCCCCTCCCCCCTCAGCCCCAATCTGGGGTGGTTGGCTTGAGAAGGAGGTCAGCATCTACCCTGTGAAATTAGAGGCTGACCAGAGAAAGTTGTGGGAGAGGTTGTATGAAAAGCAAGGAAACAAGTGTTTTGAAGGAAGGAGAAGAGGCTTAGCTGGGGTCGGACGGGGTGCTGAGTCCCGTCAGCACGGCGATCAGGATGGCAAATCGCAGCGCCCCTTACAGGAAATTTCTTCATCAACTTGCAAACGCAGAAGGTTAGAGAGATTGTACAGAAACCGGCAGGGGTAGTTATCTCTTCCTGGTTTGTGAATCAGGACCAGGGGCGGTGTACGCGCACGAAGGGAGAGCGGAACGTAACTAACTGAGAGTAAACCTGTCATTGAAGGGTTCCCGCCGATTGAGGTAAAGTCCAGTCAGTGGCATTCCTCGACATCACGACGCGCATTTAATGCTGTCGGAGACAATCTCGGCTAGAGAATGCAGTAGTGAAGGATTCCGCCATGGAAGCGGAGTCCGAGATTGCGGCCCCATTTTCCTGGAGAATGGGAGGGGGGGTACAAAAACTTGCCCAGAATCCCTTTGTTTCACTTCCACACCTTTGCTGGAGGGGAATGAATGAATAGTGCGGAAAATAAATGCTGCAAAGCCCAAATGGACTAGCAGGCAGCCAAATTCAAGGATGGCTAATTTGCATGAAAATTCTCAATAAAAATATAGACATCTGGAGAATATACAAAAATATAGCTATGAAATTAAAATCAATTGAATGGAAGTACAGGAATTTAAAACCATCAAGGGGTGTAAAAGGATATAAAAAATAAACTATTAAGAACTCGACAAAGGATAAAAACATAGACTATATAGATGGATCAACAATAGATACAAGAACAGAGAATATAAGATCATGAAACAATATATTAAATTTTGGCTAAAAGATTAGATTCTTCTAAAAATTTCAAAATTCGATTCACACTAAAAGAGACATGAGTCTCAGACAAGATACCACACAGTGGATGCACAAAGGTGGGGGCTGCCCATTCATCAAGTGCATATGAGTGAGGAGGCAATGGACTATCCTCAATCTGCACAAAATAACCTCCAGTCTATTTGGTCTCATGGTACGTGGCCATGGGAGGACTGAAGGTTTTATGGAATGGAGCTTGGTGGCAGGAAGCTCATCCCACATCTTCTGCCATAAGCAGACTACATATTCGGCGATGAGGGGATAGACATCACGAAGTGGGACTGGGGGTGATGGGGGTGTTCCCAATGATGCCGCCTCCTTGGCCGCAGCATCTGCTCTTTCATTACCTGGGATGCCCACGTGACTTGGCACCCAGCAAAAAGAAATCTTATGAATAGGAGAAAGATAAAAAAGCCACCGCTGGATCTTGGAAACCAGCAGATGGCTAGAACCAAAAGCACTCAGTGCCTCCAGAGAACTAAGGGAGTTAGAGAAAATCGTAAGACAACCAGATGGCATAGGAGTGATAACAAAGAGTGCAGCAAGAATAGCAACAAGTTCTGCTGTGAAAACAGAAGCTGCACTTGGTAGGCGAACCAATGCTACCTGAGATGGAGAAAAACAGCAGCAGCTCCAACTCCGTCCGATGACTTGGACCCGTTGGTGAACACAAAGGTGCTAGACCGATTGTAGGGAGTGTTGATCATACATGGTTCTCAAGGCTGCAGGCAGGAACTGATCCTTGGGCCTACCAGTAAGCCCCTTGCATACCACTACAGGTGGTATGAGTCATGGTGGAATTGTGGTAATGAAAACGGAATAACAGAAAAACTCCTTTAGACATCCTGTGTGCTCGGCCATGCGCAGAGCAAAGGGGCGAGCCAGAGATGGAAATCTATCATATGAGGCGACTGTTCGCAAATTGAACGTGCATGGTAAGTGCTAAAGTCAAAAATTTATTTGAGGTCAAAGAAAGAGCAAGAGTCCCATTCACTGCATAGAGACTCCACACAGGGGAGGACTTCAGGCTCCAGAAGTGAGGTGCCCACCCGAGTTACGCACAGTATTTAATTTTTAAAGAATGGACGGCGAGGCAGAGGAGTACATCTGACCCATAGTGTGTGACAGTAATTTCATTATGTCCATTTTCTTCAGACAAGACCTTTTCAAGTCATCCAAATGAGGCCTACAAGAAAGCCTTGAATCAAAGATCACCCCTAGAAATCTGAAATGGGGCTCAAAGGTGACAGGGGCACCATAGAGAGACAAATGGGGAGGGCCTCATGTCACCGATCTGATGGTAAAAATGGACAGCCTTGGTCTTTACTGCGGAAAAGTGGAAGCCATTGGAAGAAGCATTATCAGCTACGGTATTTATAACCCGCTATAGTTTACGGAGGACAAATGGAAGGCTAGGCGATGAACAGATAAGCGCTAAGTCATCCACATATATAGTTAAGGATATCACAGCTAGGAGATTGCGATAATGCTATTGATGGCCACAGAGAAGCAGGTGACACTGAGGACACTTTCCTGTGGCACACTCTCAACTTGCTCTATGGGCTCTGATAGGGCATTTCCAACTTTTACACGTAGTGTGCACCACATGGAATTACTTGACAAATGTGGGGAGAAAGCCCTGCATGCCCCAATCATGGAGTTGCTTAAGGATACAATGCCTCCAAGTGGCATCATATGCTTTCTCAATATCAAAGAAAACAGCAACAGAATGCTGCCTCTTTGAAAAAGCATCTCTTATATAAGACCCCATTCTAACAAGCAGGTCGATGGTACTCTGTTTTTTTTTCTGAACCTTGATTGTGAGGGAGATATAAGATGGTTTGTCTCCCAAAACCAGACGAGTCTTGTATTTATCATTCTCTCAAACAATTTACATGGACAACTAGTAAGGGCAATGGGGCGATAATGGGTGGGTTCCATCCCATCCTTTCCTGGTTTTCGGAAAGGTAAAACCACAGCCTCCCACCACATAGAAGAGAAGCAGCCCCTAATCCAGATGAAGTTATAGATGTCCACCAAATGTGAGAGGAGGGATGGATGCATATTCCTAATCATATCATAGGAAATGCCATCCGATCCGGTTGCAGTGAATCCACAGTGCTTCAGTGCATTATGGGGCTCATAGATAGAAAAGAGCGGGTTATAAGGCTCATTATCCATGTTAGGCTTCATAAAGTTGATAGGATGCTGCTCCTGTTAAAGCCTAAAGCGCTGGAATTGGATGGAATAGTTGTCTGGGCTTGAAATATTAGCAAACGATCCGGCCAAGACATCGGAAATATGGGACAAGTCACCCAACAGTTCTCCGGCCTGAACAATGTTGGGAGCTGTAAAGCAATTGGATTTTCCCAATAACTTTTCGACCCTCTTCCAGATTTTGTCTACAGGGGTCTGCCAACATATCGACGCAATGTAACCATCCAATGAGGTATTTCAAGCTCGTCGAAGGGTGCGTCGCCGTACTGCCCTAAGTTTCTTTACCATCGTTGGGCACCGATGGTAACGCGGCAAGCCTGTTTACATTCAGTGACAACTCTTGAGCACTCAGCAGACCACCAGGGCAATTGTGGTCCACGAGCATTTGAGCCAGAGAGTGGGATGGAGGAATTAGGTGCATGATTGATGTGGGCTAGATCTTCAATAGCCACTTCAATATCTTCATGAGTGAAGGACCCATCATGGCTCGAGAGGTGCCTGAACTTAGGCCAGTTTGCTTTTTTTGTATTCCATCTTTTGCTAGGTGGTGGAGGAGGACTACCTGTACATGGTGTTATTACAATGGGGAAGTGATCACTGCCTCGCAAGTCAGGATCAACTGCCCCGTCAAAATTAGCTATACAGCTTGGTGAACAGAGAGACAAGTCCACACATGTAAAGCTGTTCATCTGGATGTGAAATGATGTATGGCTGCCATCATTAAGAAAGCAGATATCATTAGTACCCAGAAATCTCTCATTCATATTTCCTCCACGGTTGTTATCATGGACCCCCAAAGGGCAGGTGGAGCATTAAAGTCGCCAATCAATAAAAAGGGAGGAGGGAGTTGAGAAATTAAATTAGCTAACTTTGTAGCTAAAACAGCTGTATCTCTTTCCTTGCCAGGATGAACATACAGCGAACAGAACGAATAATGACAACTGGAAAACAGACGGACAGCAACCGCCTGCAGGTTTGTGTTAAGAGAAAGTTGGTTGTGGGAAACCCTGTTGTTAACAAAAACAGCAGAACCATGAATTGCTTCTCCGGGATTCTTATAATATCCCACAAAACCCGAAATGTTGGGTACTCTGCGAGTACCCAAGCAAGTCTCCTGTAAAGCAATACAATCGGGATTGTAATCATTAAGCAGGAGCTTGAACTCTTCCCATTTAGGGAAGAGAGCTTGGAGATTCCAATGAATAATTGGAAACATTGTTACCGTTTAAGCATAACGGTAGATTTCTTCCTACCCCTAGGGATAGGAGATTTTAGATTTGAGCTACCAGTGGAAGTAGTTCGTGTCATACTAGCCTTAGGCTTGGAGTATGACAAAGGAGGCATCGGAAGCTTGAGTTTTGCCTTTGTTTTTTCTTTAAGAGGTGGCGCATCAGATTTTGATAGGCGGCTATAAGAGAGAACTGTCTTCACTGGAGAAGCAGAGATGGAAGCAACTCCAGGGGGCAGTTCCATAACCTCCATAACAGCTTGCTCTTGAGAAGGAGCAAAGGTTGGTTCCTTCTCATTCAGGGATCGAAGGAATTCCAAAGCAGTATCAACAAGGGGGGTGGAGTGATAACTGGCTTTGGAGCTGAAGAAGAGCTTGGTCCTTTAGGGGCAGGGTGAATGTCCAGAGATGGAATGGATACCACCTGAGGACCAACATGATCCACATGTTCTGGAGCAGTAGCAAGGTGCTAAACCACCCTTGGGGAACCAGGAGAGGATAGAAGGTTCCTCTTCTTGTTGGTAACCTCAGAAGCACTGTTAGGTGCTGACCAAGAGTGTTCATCACGAGGAGATGTACCTTTAGGATGGGGAGGACTTTTTACCTGGTCAGGCATGGGAGAACCAGTAGGTCTCTGGCTTCTCCCTTTCTTTGGCCTGGTAGAACGCAGAGCATCAGAAAAGCTCACACCAGGTTCAACATACATCTCCTTTACTCTTCTTCTCGCCTCTTTAAAACTGACCCTGTTCTTGTTTCTAATGGCAATGACTTCTCTCTCATAGAGAAAGAAAGTGCATTGCTGTGATGTTGCAGGGTGTTCTCCACCACAGCTAGGGCAGCACGGCTGTTGAGAACAGGGCTTCTTGTGATAATCCGATCCACAATTCACACACAACCTTGCCTGTTTACAAAACTTGCTTACATGGCCAAAGCGTTGACAATGGAAGCATCGCCGTGGGTTTTCAACGTAAGGCTTGACTGGGATGTTAAGACAACCAGCCTTAACATACTGTTGAAGGTCAGGATTATGGTGGCGGTAGGTAACCTAGCGCCATTCACAAACCTGGAAATGCAGTGGGCTTACAACCTTATGATTGGTAAGTTTTGATACCAGCCTGTCAACATCATAACCTATTAACTCTCCCGATCGGATAACACCTTTACAGGTGTTAAATGTCGGGTGCGAAGCAGAGGACATGTCTACAGAAGCTAAAGACTGTAGGGACTTAATCCGCTGATGCTGCTCGCTTGATTTCGCCTTGACTATCAATGCACCATCATTATGTAGCCACATTTGGGCAGGTTTGCCACATTTCTCAACAAAATCCTCGTAGACGTCGAAGATGTCAGCCTTAATAAGAGGAATATCGTTCGCTTTCAAGACTAAAAATCGGTCATAATCCAACTCAAGATCGACTTCTGACCCAAAAGGATCAAAGCGTCTACCGTCAGGGTCCAAGGCATGATGACCAGAGACCAGCGTCTCTGGGAGTTATTTTTGCTAAATTTACCCACATAAGTAAATATTTTATTTTGGACTGCCCATGGAGCCGAGGGCATGCACCAAATCGCTATCGTGAGTCCAAAGAGCGCCCATACAACCCAGACGGGGTAACCCGCCCCTCCGACTCCCACTGTCGTTTTAAAAACAGCGGAGCCGCATAATGGAGATCTCTGGACTGCGATGCAAAGACCTCCCAGAAGCAAAATGACGACTCAGGCAACCAAACCTCCTCTAAGGCACGGTCCTGCAGACGATGCCCACAGTGGGCATATCCGTCGACCCATACAGAGGCAGAAGTGAGAAAGGATCAGTCCAAAAGTGTAGCCTGGTCGAGTACCAAGTGACTATGGGGCCCACAATGCCATAGTCACAACTTCTGTCGAAATAGAAAAAGAAAAGAAGGGATAAGTGAAAAAAAAAAGAAAAAAAGGACAAAAATGTAGTATTAAATAACTAAACTAACCTGTTAAAAATAAAAACCTAAATCTACCTAAGCAGAAGGGAAACAATAGCAAGAGGAGTTGGATAAAAGGATAGAAATAATTGAAAGGAAAACTGAAGGAAGGAGAAGAGGCTAAGCTGGGGTTGAACAGACACTGAGTCACATCAGCACGGAAGCCAGGATGACAAATTGCCGCGCCCCTTACGAGGGATACTTGGTTTGATTGTGCTCTGGCATCCATCCTGAGCACTGCTTGGTTTGATTGTGCTGTGGCATCCATCATGACCACTGCTTGGTTTGAAGGAAGGGAACCTGGAGGTGATAAAGTAAGGGGCTCTCTTGAGTTAGCCCATATTTCATCTGGATGCCTATTCACCTTCCCTGTAAGGGGGTGCTATGTGGACTGTTACACCTGGTATCCGGAGTAGCAACACACCCTTCTAGCTCAGCCTGAGCTCTATTCCTTGTAGACATTTCCATTTTAATCTTTTAACGCCAATTTCCTTACAAACCTCTTTTCTTAGCTAGAGCAAATTTTGTTATCTATTTGATGACCACCTCTCATCTATTCATACCTGGTTTCCAGGAAGGGGGTGAGGGGCTGATTCACCACCTCTTGATTCTGATTAGGATGATGACTGAATGACATTAGAGAATGTCAGGAATAGCATGGGCAACAATTTTTTTTTTTTTTATTAGAGCTCATCTGGTGACTGCCTACATGGACATTAGTCGCCGTATTAAAACTGGCCTAGTTCTAGGCTACTTTAAAATAAAATTAAACGAAGAAAAAAAAACAACCTAAATGGGGAAAAAGGAAAAAAACAAAAACAAATGCAAAAAACAAAACAAAACAAAAAACAAACCCTGCTTAAATAATAGGGAGAACGCAAGCCTCCCCCCAAAATTCAATAAGTCCACCAGTCGATGTGCACGCACTCATCCCGAGTACAAGGGACAGGCGGTAGCGACCCCGCCCATCCCGGTACCGGGACAGGTGACGTGCGCGAAGATCACCCAGAGTGGGACATTCGACAAGAATGTGCTGAACAGTCTGGGGGACGTCGCAGTCGTTGCAATAGGGCGCAGGCGAGCGCTCATCAAATAGCGATGCGAAACACGAGTGTGCCCGATTCGGAGACGACAGAAAGCAACCTGAAGCCGCCGCGGCATTGGGGGATAGGTCCATGGGAACAGTCACGGCGCAATGGCACGCAACTTTAAGTTCCCTTCGACCGTCTCTCATCTCCTTTGCCAAGCAGTACGAAGAGCTGCCCGTATTCCTGCCATGTAGTCAGTGTGAGGAAGATCGAAACGCTGGTCCGGTCGCAAAGTCCTCGCGGACTCTTTGGCGCCCTCATCGGCACGCTTATTCCCCGCAATTCCTACATGTCCAGGAACCCAGCAAAAGATAATCTCGACATCTGCCCGGCTCGCCAAAACCGTGGCGTCACGGATTTCGCGATCCAAGAGATGCAGAGATTCCAATGCCCCGAGAGCACTCAGGGCGCTTTGTGAGTCGCTATAGATCACAATCCGGTCTCCGAACCGGGCACGTCGCGTAATCTCCCGTACCGAGTGGTGTATTGCCACCAGCTCGGCCGTGAAGACAGTCGCAGCACCTGGTAGAGCCCCACTGACTTCAAACAGAGGGGATACGGCGTGGAAACCGACTCCCTCTTGGGACTTGGAGCCATCCGTATACACTGGCACGGTACCAGCGTGACACGATGTGTGCTCCAAAAAGGTCGAACGCAATACTCCCAGCGCAGTACAAGCTTTGGGAGTAGAGGCGTGGCGACAAATAGCCAAATGTGGTACCCTCCAGGGTGGCGTCCTGGGCAGAACCAGGGGCGCCACCGGCCCGAGAGCTATATCTACCTCTCGAAGGAGTTTCCTGGCCCTAAACCCAAAGGGATTAGGGTATGACTGGCGTCTCTCGGCGACATAGGCACCATCGAGATCAGCTGCGGATGCAGTGAGAGCTGTTGGCGACTGAGGGAGGCGCCGGGCTCGCGCATACAGGCGAGTGATGCACTGCACGCGGCGCAGAGCGAGTGGCATCTCCCCAGCATTGACCAACAGGCTCTCAATGGGGGAAGTGCGGACGGCACCGGTCGCAAGGCGAAGGCCGGTGTGGTGGATCGAATCCACCTTCCGCAATAAACGCTCGGTCCTGGATGCATAAAACTCGCATCCGTAGTCGAGCTTCGAGCGAACAAAGGATCGATAAAAAAGTAAGGCGGTAGCCCTATCAGCGCCCCAAGCACTGCGCGTCACGAAACGGAGAATGTCCATGGCGCGGGTACAAGAGACCCTAAGGTTGCGAATATGAGCCTCCCAGGTGAGGCGTCGGTCGAATACAAGACCTAGGAAACGGTGCAACTCAACCACATCCAGGCGCACCCCATTAAGAAACAAATCTAGATCGGGGTGAAGCCGTGGATGGCGGCAGAAGTGCACCACCTTAGTCTTGGCCAAAGAAAACCGAAACCTGTGCGCTTCAGCATAGCAAGAGACGCGGTTCAATGCCAGTTGGAGTCGACGCTCCAGAGTTGGCATCTGGGCTGCGCCAAAAGAGATCGAGAGGTCGTCCAAGGAGAGAGTAGCGAGAACATCTTTCGGCAGCACCGAGGTGATGCCGTTGATGCTCAGGGCAAATAGTGTGACACTGAGGACACTTCCCTGCGGGACACCCTCTTCCTGTTCCTTTGGGCCGGCGAGGGCGCCCCCCCACCCCCGTACGCGGAATCGACGATCTCGCAAAAATTCAGATATAAACATTGGGAGGCGTCCCCTCGCCCCCATCGTGTGGAGAGACTCCATGATACCGTATCGCCATGCGGTATCATAGGCCTTCTCCAGATCAAAAAACACCGTGGCGTAGTGCTGTCTACGAAGGAAAGCCTCGCAGACGGCATTTTCCAGTCGAAGCAGAGCATCCGACGTGGAGTGGAACTTACGGAAGCCGCACTGTGCAGAAGACAGATGGCGTCCGCTGTCCAGGAAAAAGGCTAATCTAACATTTACCAATTTCTCCATCAACTTGCACACGCAAGAGGTTAGAGAGATTAGGCGGAAACCGGTCGGAGTAGAGTGATCTCTCCCCGGCTTGCGAAAGGCAAGCACAGTAGAGCGATTCGTCAGGAGTCTGGGAGAAGACCTTCCCCCCAGATCCTGTTGAACAAATCTAACAGAAAGGCCATGCCTCGCTCACCCAGGTGTCGAAGCATTGCGTACGGGACATCGTCCGGACCATGGGCGGTGTCCGCGCACGAAGCGAGAGCGGAACGCAACTCACTCACAGTAAACTAGTCGTTGAAGGGTTCTCCGCCTCTGGAGGTAAAGTCCAGCCGGCGGCCTTCCGCGACATCACGACGTGCATTGAATGCTGGCGGAGCAGCATCACGGCTAGAGAATGCGGAAAAAGCGGTCGCTAAGGATTCTGCCACGGACGCGGGGTCCGAGATTATGGTTCCATTCTCCTGGAGAACAGGAGGGGGGTCCTGCGAGAACTTGCCCCGAATCCTTTTGACTCGCTTCCACACCTCAGCTAAAGGGGTCTTCCCGTTAAGTGAAGACACGTATGCCCGCCAAGAAGAGCGGCGGGCGTTCTTCGAAATATACCGGAACCTAGCCCTAGCCCGACGAAATTCAGCGACAGTGAAATCGTTCGGGCAGCGCTTATAGCGCATGTAGGCATAACGCTTCTGTTTGAGGGCCGTCTCACACTCGGCCGACCACCATGGGAGTGGTCGGCGTGCAAAACGGCCAGACGTCCTAGGAATAGTAGTCAGGCCCACGGCGATGAGGTTGCCAGAGAAGAACTCAACAGCCTCATCTACCGACCTAAACTCCTCGACTGAGATAGAGAATTCAGTCATTTCCTGAAATGCAGGCCACCGCGCCCGCGCACAGCACCACCGAGGTGGTCTCTCAGGCGGCAGTTGCCCTAAAAATGATATTTGAATGGAAAAGTGATCACTACCATGAAGGTCATCGACCACCCCCCAATGAAAATCAGGCTGTGCATCCGAAGAGCACAAAGATAGGTCAAGGCAAGAAAATGAAGCGGTTCTCATACAGTGATGCGTAAACTCATCCACGTTAAGGACACCTATCTCAAGCTCTTCGATCAGATCGGCAAGGACATGTCCCCTGGGATTTATGGAGTAATCTCCCCAGAGAGGATGCCTGCCGTTCAGATCTCCAAGCAAGAGATAGGGCCTCGGCAACCGTGCCACGACGCGGCGGAAGTCCCCCGCGTCGAAGTCAGCTGACGTGGAATGTACGCAGAAATGATAGTATACCTCCTATCCAGGTGGAGCTGCACAGCCACTGCCTGAAAGGAGGTATCTAAAGAGAAAGAAAGGAAGAACAGAGACATCATGCCGGGTGTAAACCGCGCATCCCACAGCCCGGCCATCCCGCGGTGGTGGGGTCGCAAGACCCTTATACCCCGGGAGGGCAGGCAGGGGGCACGCGCCTAGCATGGTCTCCTGCAAAAATATAGCTAACGGGGAACGGGACGAGACGAGCCTCCGCAGCTCCTCCCAGTTGGCCCAGAGTCCACGGCAATTTCATTGAAGGAATATGCCCTCCAGACCTAGGTCGGAGGAGATGCGGGGGCCCTCCTCAAATTGAAGACCCTCACGGGAATGGCCGTACGCTTCCCGGGGGCAGAACCCCGGGCGCTGTTGGCCGGACAAAGCACTGGAGGCGCTGTCGCCTTCCAGGACTTATTGGGGGAGGTTGGGCTCGCCATGCGAGTCTTTTCCTCCCTCCGCCTCGAAACCTAAGGCGGGCATTGCGGCTTCGGAGGCGGGGGGCCCTCTTTTCGAGGAACCACCGTCTCCGAGCCACTCGCTCCCCCTCAGGGCGTGGGCGAAGGAGTCGAAGCTACTTTGTTGATGTCCTCCTTTCGGGGAATAGCTTTAGGAACCCCCGAAGATAGCCTAGCGACCATCTTCAGGGGTGTTGCCTCCTGTGAGTCTAACGACTCGGTGAAGGCACGTGGCCGTTTCGCCTTGCGGGAAACGGTCACGCTGGTGGAAGATGGGGGGAGCCCTGGTTTTAGCCGGGGCTGGGTATGAACCCTTTTTGCCGCCAGCTTTACCAGGGGAGCGCCGGTGTTGGGTAGAGCCTGCACAAGGGCTCCGAATGGGCGCGGAAAAAACCGTGATCGTTGGCCTGGATGGGCCAGGAGCAGAGGGTGCCTTTCTAACTACTGAGGCATATGACGTCCCAGGCAGAGACGGGCGCGCCAGGACCAAGTACTTACCATCGCGGAATGAGAGTCTATCCTGGGCCTGAACGGCCAGGATTTCTTTCTCAAGGAGATAGGCACCACATTGCTTCGAAGAAGCAGGGTGCGGCTCTCCGCAATTGACACACTTGGCCACACACGATTTGGACTTATCGTGTGCGACCTTGGAGCAATTCACACAGACTTCGGGTGACCCCGACTTTGCACATCTACATGAGTGATTCGTATGGCGGAAGCGGTGACAGTAATAGCACGGCAGTGGCACGAATGCCTTCACGCGGTAGCGGTACCAACCAGCACGCACCGACTCAGGGAGCTTGTCACAGTCGAACGTGACGAAGAGTGTATGGGTGGGTCTCGAGGCCCCTCCCTGTTTTCTCATCACACGTTCGCCCTCGACCGCCCCATGGTCGGCCAGCTCTAGGGTGATGTCCTCAATGGAGTAGTCAACGAGTTCCCTCGCATAAACTACTCCTTTCACAAAGTTCATGGTAGAGTGCGGCGTCACACTCACCGGGGTGCCATCAAGTGTCCGAAGAGCACTTATCTTGGCCGCCTCGGCGGGATTCACCGCATTCACCAGAAGGCTCCCGTCCGAGAAACGGGTCACCAGTGGAGCGAATAACGAGGAAGCGTTTGATGCCAGCGGGCTCGAAAACGCCAGGTAACATCTAAATGAGGAGCCGCGATGTCATCGAGGCTCCGCCCTGTGCACTCTTGGTATTAGTCTTAGTCAGGGGCTCCGAAACCGGGGGGGCAGAGAGGGCGGATGTGCCGATCTTGGCTTGGTCGCTTGCCAGAGTGGCCTCAGACCCATCCGTCCCCACGGCCCCCGCGGATGGAGAGGAGCCCCGAGTCTTCTTAGTCTTTCTTGTCTTTTTCTTCTTTTTAGGAGAGGAGGGCGGGGAATGAACCCGCTTCTCTCCTCCGCCGACAGAAGCCCATAGGCCAGATGGACAGGCCTCAGCCAGGTCCTTCTCCGGAATGGAAAAGGTCCTGGTGGTCGCAGGGGCACCGGTCAGAGGAGATCCCTCCCCTCCTCGTGCTGCCTCGGAGGCCCCAGCCATTTGAGGAGGAACTTGCATAGGGGCGGATTCAGGTTCGGTGCTTGGCGCCGAGCCCGGATTTCCCCCCATGGAAGGCCCTACCGTCTGAGGCTGGGTCTCCTCAAGGACCACGTCTATTACAGGAGGGGCCTCCAGTTGGCCATCCCCTCCCAGGACATCGCAGGTCCCGTTGGCAGCGTCAAGAGTCCTTTGTAGGGAGGCACAAGCCTTAACCCCGGCAAGGTTTAATATCCTTGCCAGCAGGTCTTTTGAGGGAAGCGACCGAAGGGGCCTGGCTTCCCTCTCCCCCCTAAGGGGGTTTGCCCTACCGAGCGGCTTCGATGTGGATCGGCTGGCTAAGGGCTGCCTGCTGGCTTTGGTGGCAGTCTTTTTGGAAAGAAAAGAGGGGACTGCCGCTGGAAAAAGGGGTGTTCGAAAGCACCTCCAGAGAAGGGGGTGAGGGGGAGTCCCCTACACCCGTAGGTGAAGGAGATGAGTAAGCCTCCTCTCCAGTTAGAGAAATATGGAGGGTCCCCTGCGCAAACACAGGGGGACCTCCATTTTTTTGCTGGAGCTGCCCAAGGGCGGCTCCGTCGATGTTACAGGGGAAGTTGGGTTTTGTTTTTTTTATACTCATCATTGGGCATGGTGACCCTATTTGTGCCACGGGATGCAATAGCTCATCACCTCTTGCAGTTGCCCGCACTACAAGAGGTGCTTACAGGCCTGGCAGAGCCAGGCGCCGCCATTTGGGACCACCCCTCCCGCCTGGTGGCCTGGCAGTCCATCGGCATGGCGGCTCCACCTTGAACGCGGCGTAAAAGGATAGATTGTGAAGAGGAGAGGAAAAGGGATGTGAGGAAGGCATGGGTGGGGATGAAGCAGGTTGTTAAAAAAACCCATCCCAAACAGAAGCTCAGGGGTTAGGGAACATTGTCCCCCACCCCCTCAGCCCCGATGCAGGACGGTTGGCTGAAAGGAAGGTCAGCATCTACCCTGTGAAATTAGAGGCTGACCAGAGAAAGTTGTGGGAGAGGTTGTGTGAAAAGAGAGGAAACAAGTGTTTTGAAGGCAGGAAGAGAGGCTAAGCTGGGGCCGGACGGGGTGATGAGTCCCGTCAGCACGGCGGCCAGGATGGCAAATCGCCGCGCCCTTTACGGGGAGCATGGGCAACAGTGCTACAATCCACCTAGAGGATTGTAAGCCTTCCTGACCTCCAACACCCGCATTTTTCCCTCCTGGTCTTAATGCTTTCCCCACTTTCTTTACAGATCTCTCTTAACAAACTTTCTACATGATAGAAAAACAAAAGAAACTATACCCGCCAAATGATAATCAATTTCATCCACCACTCATTCCAAGGTATTCAAGAAAAGCTTTAACTTTACTTCTATTGTTACAGGGGCAATAAACTACAGCCATGCACAGTTTCCTCTTGCAAATCCCAAATTTAAGCTACTAATTGTTGCACATATATTCCCAGGCATTGCATCATGCCACTTCTCATTCAGAACTTCTTTACTACAACTACCATGATTCACACTCCATTCATTTTATCTCACACAAACCCTTCATTGTCTTTCATGTCTGTCAAACAGTCTGCATTTTTAATATTCCCTATTTAAAACACATTTGCATCTCATATAGCCCTCACATTCCATACACACAGTTCACACATCAACAGTTAATATGTGAACTGTGTATGAAATGTGAGGGCTATATGAGATACAAATGTGTATAAAATAAGGAAAATAGACCAAATGAAAGTACCATGTACTAGAATCAAATGGAGAAATTGAAAATTAATACCTTCCCAAATAGAACTTACACAACACTGAAGACTACACTTTATTATGGGGATAAGTTAAAAATAAGTTAAAATAGGTGGATAAGTTACTTAACATGAAACTTACTGTTTGCTTAACAAAAAGTAGAGCATATAAATAGCCCACTCTTCCATACAAAAGTTCTGCTGGTAGACCACTGTCAACATCCAAGACTTCTGCCTTCAACTTGACTAAACTGAAATATAGAAAACTTGATAAAAAATTTAAGTTAAATGCAACTTTATGCTTTGAAGGAGGAACCTCTAAACACACGATGAAGATATTTCACAGAAATATATAGATTTTGCATTACAGTCGATTAACATTTTGCAATATACTACTGAAAGTCTTGCTTCCTATGGCATCTTGTCACATCTGAGTCACTGGTTATTTTCATCTTGATCTCTCACTTTTGAGGCCATTCCAGTCTTACTTGCACAGGAATGGCTTTTGGCAACCTAAGATGGGTAGAACTGCTACACTCAATTATAATCTCTTTTTTTAACCTTACAGGAGTTGGACAAAATAATGGACACACTATTTTAATTATTTTTTCATTTTAAATATAGAGCTGGCTTTTCTTTAGCATTAATAACCTACAATATGTTGAGGAATACAGATTTTAGTGAGTATCTGTTAATATCATTTTACCTGTCCATGCTATACACACAAATTATAACAATAATAAATAGGGGAAACTATAGTTACCTTTTCTGTAGTTAGTCTGCACAAGCCTTAGGATTCTTCCACAACAAATTCATCACCCAGCAAAAGATAACGAGACTGACCAATACTTACTAAGGCTTAATATGCTTCAGGGATAGGGGGGTTAAATTGTTTCTATACAAATGCTCGTAGTCTTAGAAACAAGAAGGATGAGCTATTTAGTTATATTAGCAATGAGGATATAGATATATTACGTGTTACTGAATCATGGATTAATGAAATAGAATTTAGTGACACTATAAGTGAATTTGATTTACAGGGTTATAATATGTACATTAGTCAAAGGACAGGTAGGATTGGTGGAGGAATAATTATCTATATAAAAAACAACATTGTTTCAAGTTTAAATAATTCAATAAAGCAGGATGGAGTTGAGTCACTTTGGATAGATATTAGGTTCAGTAAAAATAGAATGGTGCATTTGGGAGCTTTTTACAGGCCACCTGGGCAGACTGATGATATGGATGAACTAATGATAAGGGAAATAAGTAAGGGATGTGGAACAGATGCAGTTATTATTGGGGACTTCAACTTAAACTCTGTAGACTGGGAAAATATGATAGGTAGGGATAGAACAAGTGGCAGGTTCATAGAATGCTTTGAGGATAATTTTTTGAATCAATTTGTTAATGAGCCAACGAGGGGGGACAATATATTAGATTTAGTACTTTCTAACAGTGATCATTTAGTTCAAGAATTGACTGTTGGGGAAACATTGGAAAATAGTGACCATCAGATAGTTCGTTTTAACTTGGGAATTGAGAAGGGTAAAATAACTGAGAATGCTGAAAAAGTTCCAAATTTTCATAAGGGAGATTATGTAAAACTTCGAAGCTTGCTAAATTTGGTAGACTGGGATGTAGAATTCAGAGGTAAAAATGCTTATGGGATGTGGGATACTTTCAAGCATATAATAAATGTAGTCCAAGAACAATGTATCCCAATGAAGGCCATTAGGAACAAAAGTAGGAAACCATTATGGTGGAATCAGGAGATAGCTACAAAAATTTCCGAGAAGAAAAGGGGCATACAAAAAATTACAGGTACAAAATAATATTCAAAATTTAAGTGATTATAGAATAGCTAGGAATGAGTTAAATAAGATTATAAAGAAGAACAAAAGGGTGTCAGAAATTAAATTAGCTCAGGATAGCAACAAAGATCCTAGAAAGTACTTTAGTTACTATAAAATTAATAACAAGTCTGGCAGAGTTAAAATAGGACCTATCAAATATGAAGGGGTTGTGAGAGAAACTGATGAGGAAATAGTTGAGGTACTAAATGGTCATTTTGCATCAGTATTTACAAAGGAGAAACTAAATAGTCTTATGTATAGTACTCATGGGTCAGGGAAAGAGGTTTATACTAACATTAGTGTGGATCGGAGGATGATAAAAGGACTAATAGGTGACTTAGATACTACCAAGGCCTCCGGCCCTGATAATATTCATTCTAGGATACTTAAAGAAGGGGTAGAATGTATCTCAATAGCTCTGGAGAAGTTATATACTAGGTCACTGGAATATGGAGAAATACCTGATGATTGGAAGAGAGCGAATGTAGTCCCCATTTTCAAGAAGGGTAGTAAAGAGGATCCAAATAACTTTAGACCGGTTAGCCTAACTCCTGTAGTCTGTAAAATTCTTGAGAAAATAGTTAAAAAAGGGATTTGCCAACATCTAGAGAGGGAGTGGTTAATCAGCGATGCTCAGCATGGGTTTAGATCAGGTAGATCATGTTTGACTAATTTACTAGACTTTCTGGAGTTTGTAACAGATCAAGTAGATAAGGGAGAGAATGTAGATATAATTTACTTAGATTTTAGTAAAGCATTTGATAAGGTACCACATAGGAGACTAGTTCATAAATTAAAAATGATTGGGATATGTGGGGGTGTTTCAAATTGGATAGCTGAGTGGCTGAAAGACAGGAAGCAAAGGGTTGTGCTAAATGGTGTAAAGTCTAAGTGGAGGGATGTTATCAGTGGGGTTCCTCAGGGATCAGTTCTCGGTCCATTATTATTTGTCATCTATATAAACGATCTTGGGGAGGCAGTTAATAATAAAGTGTCAATTTTTGCGGATGATACCAAATTAGCAGCTGTAGTTAAAGATATTGAGGATAATTTTAAAGTGCAGGGAGATTTAAATAAATTGTTATCCTGGGCACATAAGTGGCCAATGACTTTCAACCTTGATAAGTGCAAAGTTATTAACATGGGAAAAGATAATAGAGAATTTAACTATAAAATGGATGGGCATTGGCTGAGCTCAGTAGAGGATGAGAAAGATCTAGGAGTAGTAATAGATAAGTCATTAAGGTTTTCTACGCAGTGTATTGAAGCAAGAAATAGGGCAAATAGAGTGCTGGGTTTTATTAAGAGAAATGTCAGTTACAAAAGTAAGATTATTCTTAAACTCTATAACTCTTATGTTAGGCCACATCTAGAGTACTGTATACAGGCATGGTCCCCACATTTTAGACACGATATTAACCTTCTTGAGTCAGTGCAACGGAGGGCAACAAAGATTATTCCTTCCCTGAGGCACCTTGAATATATAGATAGACTGAGGGTATTAAATATGTTCTCGTTCGAAGGAGGTGTGTGAGAGGGGATATGATTGAGCTCTTTAAAATTTTTTCCAGGATAGATAAATTGGATGTTAGCAAATTTTTTGAGTTAGATGATGGAAATCGGACTAGAGGTCACCACTTGAAAATTAAAAAGCAAGGGTGTAGGTTGGATTTAAGAAAATATTTTTTCACCAATAGAGTGGTAGACTTCTGGAACAAATTGCCGCAGAGGGTAGTAGGTAGTCCAAGTCTAAATGTATTTAAGAGTAGGTTGGATGAGTTTATGGGGAGGGAAGGTTGTGATGGTTCCTAAGTTTTGTATATATTAATATTGTTTGTATATATCTATAGCTGCATGATTTAGTTCTTGACAAGCCTTGATTGGTGATACCCTTGTTTCTGGATGCAATCCTCTGGATGTAGTTTTCCTGGGAGTTTGGGTGCCTAAAAAAGAGGCTGTTTGACTCGGATGACCTATGATGAGCCCTTGTGGCTTTTGTCATCTGTTATATTATATTGTGGGGGACTTTGATTTTGTCCTAACCTGGTGATGGTGCTTTTTGTGGGTGGGTTTTGACGGATGCGGATGACCTTTGATAGGCCACATACGAAGTACAAAGAAATGACCCTATCTCAATATATATATATATGAAGAATTAAACCACATTCTCCGAAGACAATTTAATTCAGAACAGTTTCGGTGTATCTCACACCCTTTTTTAACTGACACTGGATAGAAAATATTAGAAAAGTGCTTACAAACATAACACAGGGTCAGGTCGTGAAAGATCCCCTCTTTTTTCCCCCAATCCCCTACTTGTGGCTAATCAGGGATGGGGCCTAAACATATTGAAGGGCTGACATTTTACTATTTTGTTTATTTGCTTTCATATTACAGGATTAAAAGAAAATTGACCCTCAGATAGATTTAAATTAGGAACTGAAGATATCAAGCTCGATTCTACGATTCTTCTCTTAACATAGTTAGCCGATTTAAATACCATTTTACTTCCATTGAAATCGATCGAATGATTCAAGTCCCTAACATGGCAAAATATTCCACTGCTTTGGCTGCCCACTCTAATATCTCTTTTGTGTTCATACAATCTCTTGATAGGCCCTTGTGGTTTTTGTCATCCATGAAATTATGTTAAACTTTATGGCAATCGTTGCATGGTATTGCATATACTCCTATGTTATGATGTTCTTTGGGTTTCCTGGCAATCATCAATTGGTTTAAGGAATTATTATATTTAAAGGCTAGATTAATACCCGCTTTTCCAAATATGTCCTTTAAACTATTTAATTTATTATTAAATGGCAATGTTATACATTTGTTGAAGTCATTAGTGCGGGAAGGCTTATTACCATAGAATGTTTTCCTAGCTGCAAAATGGGCAGACGATATGAACCAATCGGGGTAATACAAATTAGAAAAAATGGTCCTGATAATTACAATTTCCTCATCTAAATAGGAAGGATGACATATTTTGTATGCTCTAAGGAAAAGGTTAGAAATTACCGATTTTTTAACAGTATTATTGTGAAACGAAAAATAATGTATATAGGCATTTGAGTGGGTTGGTTTCCTATAAACGTCAAGTTTTAATTCATGGTGATCTTTATTAATGAGGAAATCTAAAAAGGGTAATCTATTATCATATTCCCATTCATATTTAAATTTGATAGAGACATGCAAATTATTTAAATTATTAAAAAATTTATCAAAATCATGGCCATTAGGCCATACAGAAAATACATCGTCAATGTACCTTAACGATATAAAGTTAGGGGGAGAAATTGTGGGAAGGAGTTCAGTCTCAAAATATTCCATAAAGAGACATACCAATATCGGAGATAAACTATTTCCCATGCTAAGGCAAAATATTTGTCTATAAAACTCATTATTTACTCGAAACACATTGTCCGAGAGACATAATTCAACTAAATCGATAAATTTACTCGTAGAAATGGGAAGATCCAAATTAAGTCTAGGCATGATTTCCCGCAGAAGGCCCATGGTTTGGTCAACCGGAACTTTGGTAAATAAAGAATTTACATCAAAGCTCACAAGTTTTCCATCCGGTAATTGCAGCTGGTTGAGGCGGTCAACGAAATCTTGAGTGTTCATAATGTGTGCAGATGAGATTCTTCCAAATGCTGGAGATAAATGCTTGGCGAGCCATTTGGAGAGCTTATAAGTGGGAGAATTAATATTGGAAATGATTGGGCGTAAGGGACATCTCTCTTTGTGGGTCTTTGGGAGCCCATACATATAGGGAAGTGAAGGGTTCATACTCCTGAATTGTTTGATTAAATCTGCGCTTTTCAATATTCTCTTCAATTTGTTGTTGAAATTGCTTGTTTTGTTATTGAGCAGGTCACTTTGTAGCTTTTCATATGTGTTCACATCGTTAAGAAGTTCATTTAGTTTATCATTATAACTATGTTTATCCAAAATGACTAACTGATTCATTTTATCGGATTTGGTTATAACAATGTTGTTATTAAATTTAAGTTTATTTAACACAATCTGAAATCTTTTGGGAAAACCAATTTGGTCAGATTTTTCAGAATTTAGGGCACTAAGCATACAACCATTAAGAAATTCACCACTTATTTGCTCATGTGAGGATTTGGCTATGGATACTAAATGGTCTAGTGAGAACTCATCGCATGACTTAATTGAAAAGCTTAAACCGTATCTTAACGCAAATTTTTCATCATCAGTCAGTACATGGGATGATAAATTCAGAATATTTTTATTGGGGTTTGAACCTTTAATCCAAAAAAGACTGTTCATAAAAATTTGGTTAAGTTTCCACTTCAAATAATTGCTATGATGAAGGATTTTTTCTTGAACACTTGATTCAATCACAGAAACTGCATGATGCCCTAAAAGTTCATCGCACTTATCAAACAGATTTCTTCTTGACTGTCTCACTTTGAATAGGAAAGTGTTCACTTCTCGCTTGGCGTTTTCTACACGTTCTTTTAATATACAGCTGTGTATAATGTTAAACGGAACATCACTGGACTTTCTTAAAGATGTTGTAAGTAGGGTTGTTGGAAATTTTTTTTCTTGCAAGCAGTTATTTAAAAAGTCTCATTGAAGTTTGGTCTTCTTAGTACGCAGTAAGTTTCTCTCATATTCTGCCTAGTACATTCAGCTCTATCCAGATCATCAGTTATCCACTCCAAATATCTGACCAGACAACCTATTTCCGTGAACTTCCAAAACCTACTAACACCGCAACCTACATGTAGCGAACTACCAGTTTCTTGCCAAAACTGGTGTCATCGCCCGATGAGATCATCATCCTTAACATCACAACATTCTCTCTGTTGTATTTACAGGATAGACTATGCTACACATTATTTGCAATCTTTGTCATACAATATATACACACACACACATATTCAATACACAATGTATTTTTATCAAGAACCCCACAGCATTTTTTTTTTTTTTTTTAGCCCATCTGGCGACTGCCCACTTGGGCATAAGTTGCCGGAAATATGACAGCCTAGAACTAGGCTACTTTAAAATAAAATTACAATAAAACAACAATGATAAATATTGGAAATACTTAACAATTAGGAAGCAATCTCCGGCAGCGGGGGGAGGTCCCCCTCACCCCGGTGCAGGAGCGTGCAACCTACAAAGAGAACAAACAAAAAAAATAAAAACTACTTAAATAAAGGGGAGATGCCCGGCTTCCCCCCAAAAGTCAACAAGTTTACAAGTCAAAGTGCACGAACTCATTCCGAGTACAAGGGACAGGCGGTAGCGACCCCGCCCATCCTGGAACCAGGACAGGTAACGTGTGCGAAGATCACCCAGACTGGGACATTCGACAAGAATGTGCCGAACAGTCTGGGGGACAACGCAGTGGTCACAATAGGGCGCAGGCGAGCGCTCCATCAAATAGCCATGCGTCACACGAGTGTGTCCGATTCGGAGATGACAGAAACCGAACTGAAGCCGTCGCGGAAATGGGAATAGGTCCATGGGAACAATCGTGGCGCAATGGCACGCAGCTTTAAGTTCCCTTCAACCGTCTCCCATCTTCTTTGCCAAGCAGTCCGAAGAGCTGCCCGTATTCCTGCCAAGTATAACCCCACAGCAAGTAGTAGTTACCACCATGAGATAAGTAGGATGGGTGGGATAATACTGGAAAACCGGTAGCCTGCCCACCAATTACCTTTATATAGTTGCCAAATTCTAATAATATTCCCCTTTTTTTAACACCGATGCCCACTATTTAAAGTTAAGTAGCAATCCACATAGTGACTGCTTCAGTGAGCATTTGAGATGATGCCCCCTTTTTGGTAAAGGAATTTGCAAGTTGACTTTTCGTATTGACCCATTCCACAGTGGTTATATCTTTTATTTCAATTAGATCATTCAGACAGGCAATATTTATCCTAAGGTACTTATCATCCACCTTCTTCACTGACCTAAGTGCCTCTACTAGGGACTTATTATCTACATAGCATCTTATAGGCAGGTCTTCCATAACACCAATATCCTCCAGCATTTTCCCAATGCAATATGCACTCTCAGCTGCTTCCAACAGATGTCCCATCATGCTGCCAGCATGATGGGACACCTCTTATCCATCTTATCGGAGACAAAAACTATGAAACACGCTTGTGAACCACAATCGGTCAAATTGGCAAATGAAGCATCACGATAGCACTCTAAAACCAGTCCTTCAATTGGCTGACAGTGGGATGTACACGGAAATAACAGTATACCTCCTATCCAGGTGCATCTGCACAGCTACTGCCTGAAAGGATGTATCTCAAGCATAGAGAAGAACGGAGACATCATGCCGGGTGTAAATCGTGCATCCTGCTGCCGGATCCCCATCCTGTGGCGGTGGGGTCGCAACACACATACCTAGGGTGGGTGGGCAGGGGGCATGTGCTCAAAAATAGCCAATGGGAAACAGGAGGAGACAAGCCTCCCCAACTCCTCCCAGTTGGACCGGTGTCGGGGGAAATTCCATTGAAGGAATATGCCCTCCAGGCTCGGACGAGATACGGGGAGGGGGTGGGGGGTCTTCGAAGAGAAGGCCCTCACGGTAATGGCCGTACGCTTCCCAGAAGCAGAACTCCGGGCGTCTTTGAGGACTTATCGGGTGAGATTGGGCTAACCATGCAAGTCTTTTATTCCCACCGCCTCGATACCGTAGGTAGGCGGAACGGCTTTGGGAGGTGGGGGATGGGATCCCCTCTTTTAGAGGATCCACCTTTTCCGACCCACCCAGCCTACCCCTGAGTGTGGGCGAAGCACATTAGTGGTGTCCTCCTGTCAGGGAAAAGCTTTATGAACTCTAGGAGATGGCCTCACGACCAACTTCAGGGGTGTTGCCTCATGTGAATCTAACGACTCGGTGGAGGCGCGTGGCCGTTTCGCCTTACGGGAAACGGTCACGCTGGGGGAAGAGGGGGGAGCCCTGGTTTTAGCCGGGGCTGGGTGTGAACCCGCAGAAGTGTTCCGAATGAGCGCGGAAACAACTGTGCTCGTTGGCCTGGTGGGCCAGGAGCAGAGGGTGTTTTTCTTAACATTGAGACATAAGACGTCCCAAGCAAAGCCGGGCGCGCAAGGACCATTTCCTTAGCATCACGAATTGAGAGACAATCCTAGGCCTAAACGGCCAGGATTTCCTTCTAAAGGAGATACGTACCACATTGCTTCGAAGAAGCGGGGTGTGGCTCTCCGGATTGACACACTTGGTCACTCACAATTTGCACTTATTGTGTGCTGCATTGGAGCAACTTACAGACTTCGGGTAACCCTGAATTTGCGCATCTACAGAAGCGGTTAGTACGGCCAAAGAGGTGACAGTAATAGCACCGCCGCGGCCGTGGCACGAATGCCTTCACACGGTAGCAGTACCAACCAGCACGCACCGACTCAGGAAGCTTGTCACAGTCGAACATGATGAATAGTGTAGGGGTGGGTCTCGAGGCCCCTCCCTGTTTTCTCATCACACATTCGACCTTGACCGCCCCATGGTCGGCCAGCTCTAAGGTGATGTCCTCAATGGATTAGTCAACGAGTTCCCTCACATAAACTACTCCTTTCACAAAGTTCATGGTAGAGTGCGGCGTCACACTCACCGGGGTGCCATCAAGTGCCCGAAGAGCACTTATCTTGGCCGCCTCAGAGCAATCCACCGCATTCGCCAGAAGGCTCCCGTTTGAGAAACGGGCCACCTTCACTCTCTACCAATTGCACTAGCTAATCCTCTCCTCTGATGGATCATGTTGCCCATGGCAAACATGGTGCCGGAATGAGCCCCCAGGCCAGATGGACTGGCCTCAGCCAGGTCCTCCGAAATGGAGGTCCTGGTGGTCGCAGGGGCACCGGTCAGAGGAGATCCCTCCCCTCCTTGTACTGCCTCGGAGGCCCCAACTGTTTGCGGAGGACCTTGCATAGGGGCGGATTCGGGTTCGGTGCTTGGCACCGAGCCCGGATTCCCCCCCATGGAAGGCCCTACCGTCTGAGGCTGGGTTTCCTCAAAGACCATGTCTATCACAGGAGGGGCCTCCAGTTGGCCATCCCCTCCCAGGACATCGCAGGTCCCCTTGGCACCGTCACCAGTCTTGTTTGGGGAGGCACAGGCCTTGACCCCGGCAAGGTTTAAAATTCTTGCCAGCAGGTCTTTTGAGGGAAGCGACCGAAGGTGCCTGGCTTCCCTCTCCCCCTTAAGGGGGTTTACCCTACCGAGCCGCTTCAATGTGGAGCGGCTGGCTAAGGGCTGCCTGCTGGCTTTCTTGGTAGTCCCCTTGGAAAGAACAGAGGGGACTGCCGCTGGAAAGAGGGAGGTGCCCGAAAGCACCTCCAGAGAAGGGGGGGGGGAGTCCCCTACACCCGTAGGCGAAGGAGAGGAGTGAGTCTCCTCTCTGGTTAGAGAGTAATGGAGGGTCCCGTGCGCAAACACAGGGGGACCTCCATTTTTTTTGCTGGAGCTGCCCAAGGGCGGCTCCGTCGATGTTACAGGGGAAGTTGGGTTTGTTTTTTTTATACTCATCATTGGGCATGGTGACCCTATTTGTGCCACGGGACACAATCGCGCATCACCTCTCGCAGTAGCCCGCACTGCAAGAGGTGCTTACAGGCCCGGTAGAGCCAGGCGCCGCCATTTCGGACCACCCCTCCCGCCTGGTGGCCTGGCAGTCCATCGGCATGGCGGCTCCACCTTGGACACGGTGTAAAAAAGATAGATTGTGAAGAGGAGAGGAAAAGGGTTGTTAAAAACCAACCACCCCAGACCGGAGCTCAGAGGTTAGGAAACATTGTCCCCTTCCCCCTCAGCTTCGATCCAGGATGGTTGGCTGAGAAGAAGGTCAGCAACTACACTGTGAAATTAGATGCTGACCAGAGAAAGTTGTGGGAGAGGTTGTATGAAAAGCAAGGAAACAAGTGTTTTGAAGGAAGGAGAAGAGGCTAAGCTGGGGTTGGACAGGGTGCTGAGTCCCGTCAGCACAGCGGCCAGGATGGCAAATTGCCGCGCCCCTTGTGGGGGCACCATACAATATAAAATGTGTTAATCACTTGTATTGTATGTATCATCCGATATTGCCAGATTGACGCCTCACATTCTAGTTAGCATGTTGTAAATGTTAGTGGCAAGAGCTTCCTCATTTAAATTTTATTAATTACAAGGATTTACAACCTTCATGATAAGCAAAAATACGAAAGATAAAAGCAGTGATGAAATTGACTTAAGTTGAACTCCGTGCCCCCCAAAATAATTAAACAATATAATCTTAAATAATCAAACAAACTTATATTTGATGATCGATTTTCGTCATGGTTAGAACCAATAAAACAAATATTGAAAGAGTATACTGCAAATTTTGGCATTGCAAAATTCAAGGCAGTGTAACTCATCTGGAGAGGCACGGAAAAATGGATAAACCTATTAAAAATTTTAAATCCTAAAATAAAAGTAGAAAACTGACTGAATTTTTGCAGCCTACATATTCTGTTCATATTACAAAAGCAGCAGCTGCAGAGCTTTCTTCATTTATTGCCGAACATAACGTACCAGCAAGACTTATGGATCATTTGCCAGGACTTATTCAGAATGCATGTCCTGATTCCAAAATAGCAAATGATATTAAATGTGCAAGAACCAAAGCTACTCAAATATTTACAAATATTTCAGGTCATTATTTTCAGAACCTCACTAAACAGCTAAAGGAGTGCAAGTTTATATTAATTATAAATAAAATTACTGATGTAAGTACAAAAGAATAGCTTGTTCTATTGGCTAGATTTTATGATTATAGGACTCAAAAATTTATTGATAATTATTTCATTATTTTGGAAGCCCAAGATTGCTCTGCTAGTTGAATTTTTCCCTCTATTGAAAGATTCTTTACCCTACATGATAGTCCTTTTGAAAATTTGATAGGATTTACCAATCACAATGCTAGTGTAATGATGGGACAGAAGGGAAGTGTGCAGGCTTCATTGAAGAACAAAGTTCCCTGGCTATTTATTCAGGGTTGTGGTGGTCCCTCTATGCATCTCTGTGCATCAAAGGCTTGTTCAGAATTACCTTCATATTTAGAAGAACGAGCTAGAAGCCTACATTCATTCCACTCCAATAGCCCTAAAAGATTGCAGGAATATGAAGAATTTTAGGCATTTACTCAAACAAATCCTCATAACTTATTACACATGTAAGCTGTACAAGGTGGCATCTTTAGAGCAAGTTGCCAAAAGAATACTAGAACAGTGTCCAGCTCTAGCATTATTGTTTACTTCTGCAGCTCTTAAAAATAACAACAGTGTAGCTTCAAATGTGCTGAACTCATTAACAAATCCAATCACAGAGATGTATTATGCATTTTTAGCATATATTTTGCCAGATATTATTAAGTTGAACTTAGATTCCCAATCAGAAAGATATAGAATGCACAAACTGCCCAAATCTATTACATGTATTGTTAAGGAAATACTTGGCAATTTTGTTAAAAAAGAAATTATAAAAAATAAAGAGCTACATGAAATTAACAAGTGAATTGAAACAATTACATGTGAAAACATTAAATATTTATGTGCGCCTTGGAAAGGAATTTTTTAGTGCTTCTTTACACATGCTTTCTTAGGTAATCTGAAGCTTCTAGAGGCACTAGACCCAGTTAGTATACGTGATTGCAATGGTCTAAGTTCAATTGTTCCTGTCATGCAAATTTCCAAATCTTGTTCATGAGAATCATATTGAAGCTCTAAATTAAGAATGGAGAGAACATAATCTTCAAGATAACAATAACATAACTGAAGCTACCAAACCAGAAGATTATTGTTGTGGTATAGGAAGCACCCCACACCTTGACACCAAAATATTTAAGTCGTTTGTATAGGAAGCACCGAGTGATGGAAGGATGTTCGTACGTATGGGTTGTTTACGTACTACTCCGTGATTAACGTTATACCTCTCTAAGAGTGATATATATGATTTTTATTATTATTATCTAGGGTCTTGAGACTTCTTTAAACTTTAAAGGTTCCCTGTGCCAATGTAGCGATTCGAGGAAGATTAAACAAAATTGTTAAAACAAACTAAAACTTTAATTAAAACACAAAAACAAAATAAACATGAACCACAGAAATACTACGAATTTAAATACACAATAAGGACTTCAATAAGTTTTTAAGTAAGGCTTTTTAACTTGACCTACTTGACATTATAGTGGTGGTTAACCCACCACTCACCTCAATATAAAAATATACTAAATATTTCTACTGGAGTTTAAATACCTTGGTTGCTCTGGCGGCGGTTTTGCGTCTGACTTTGAACTCAATGAGCCCCGACACCTCAGGAATCCGGTGAGTTCTTTGACGCGTGCCTCAACCAGATGATTGGCGGCGGACGGGATAACTTGACAGTCACAAGGGACTTTGGTGAGTGCGGCAGATGGGGGTCCACATGGTACTCGGGAGGGCAGGGGAGGGTCTTCTTCAAGGGCGAGGACTATCCCTGTGCTTTAGGATACACCAGGATAGGAGGGGTCTCTCTGACGAGAGTAAAAAAACTTGGTTCTTAAACCAAGTTAACTTAAGAGTTAACTTAACAAGTTAACTTAAGAGCTTCTTCGTTTCAGAATTCCTCAAGGGCGAGGACTATCACGGTGCTTAGTGCTACACCAGGATAGGGCGGGGGGAAAGGTCTCTGACGAGAATCAGTTGAACTTGGTTCTTAAACCAAGTTAACTTAGAGTTTGGTGTGACCACCGGGTAACGGGGTCGAGGGGGAGATTTTTCTTCTTCGTTTCGGAATTCATCAAGGGCGAAGAGTGTACTCGGGGAGGGGGGGCTTCTTCAAGGATGAGGATAGTGGGGGTGGGTTTCTCTGATGAGAATAAGTTGAACTTGAACAAGTTAACTTAAAGTTCGGTTTGATAGCCAGGGACTAGCTCGAGGATGAGCTGCTTCTTAGTCCCCTTGGTAGCCCAGACTCTCTTGCAGGGGACTTCGTAGCCTGGTTGACTCACGGATTCTACCTCCTTTTTCCCCAAGTGTTTGGTATTTATACCTCGTCACCCCAATGTGGTAGGGGTAGGAGTAGGGGTGGCGTGTGGACGGGCTGCAGGAGGGTTCTTACTCCAACGGTTTTTCTCAGCAAGTCTTACCTCTGGTCCAACTGGCCTTCGAGCTTGAGAGAAACGCGTCTCCAATTTCGTACTTGAGGTGAAATTGAATATACACTCGTAGAGGACATCTTGCAGTTTAAACCATTCTGCTTTTCATAGGGACGAGTGGCGAGGGGCTGTGGTTACGAGATTGACCCAAGGTGCCTGGCCCGGATGTTTTGCAGCCAACGTCCTGTGTCTCAACTGGGAGAAAACGAAGAGGGTTGATTCCCCTACAATTATGTCTAAGGAAAAATGTGGAGATGAAACTCATTATCCAGTCCTATCATTACCACATTATTTAGCTGCAGCCGAGAGAATATTTTCAGTCCTAAATAACATTGTCAATAAGTCAAAGCTGGATACCCCAACAATCAATGCTCTGCTACATTCAAAAGTCTTCTTCATGATGTAAACTGCACAACTTATACACCTAATCCAGAATTTTGTACTAGATTAAAGCAAGAACATTGGTATAAAGAGGAACCTGTTGAGGATACAACCTTCTAATTATAAAGTACATTAAATATGTGTAAGCCACTTTAAAATAGAGCCAAGTATATTATAAATAATAAATATTATACATTTCAGTTGATTTATGGGCAAAATATAATAAATTAGAAATTTGGTACTTTTTTAGTAAAATTTGGTACTTTTATATTGCTAAATCCGGTACTTTCATTAAAATACGTTGAGCAAGCCCGGTTCAATTGATTAACAGCCACCGTAGATCTAAGTTATTCTGTGAGCACTTCCTACTCCCAGCCTATGTTAAATGTTGAGTAACAATATCATAATAGCTGAATATTAATAGTATTTAATACATTAGTCGTTATTAGTTGACATTGTCGAATTAATCTGATTTGAATTACAATTTCCACATAAACTGTGCATTAATCGCTATCAAAGATCTAAATTCACTTGGTTGTGATGACTGACGATACCAAACTTCCAGCATAAGGCACTATATCAGAAGATTAGTTGTTAGCAGATACTATGTAAACTTAGGCACAATGTTCATCTTACATTTATTTGTTTACTATATTCTATTTAGTTTATGTAACAACTAACTTTATTAATTATTATTGAAGTATAAAGTATTATTATTATTACACAGAAGAATTATGAATCAATATTCCATTTTGTGAAAGAATCGGAATCAGAATCGTAACTTATAACTGGAATCGGACTTGGAATCAGAATCACAAAGTTTTTTTAGAATCGCCCCATCTCTACTAGGCTATATTAAAAAACAAATTCAATATATAAATAACAATGATCAAAAAATGACAGCCCTCACCCCAAGCAAAAAGCCACCACATGGAAGCAGGCTGTGGTGTGGGGGATAGGCCTGCCTTCCCCCAGCGCAGGAACATGCAACCTACAAAAAAATTAGTCAAATAAAAAAGTGTGTGCACGAATCAGTCCAGAGTACAAGGAATAAGCAGTAGCGACCACGCTCGGCCAGGAACCGGTAACATGCGTGAAGTCACCAGACTGGGACATTCAACAAGAATGTGCTAAATGCCAAACAGTCTAGGGGATAAGGCAGTCGTCGCAATAAGGCGCAGGTGAGCGCTTCATCAAATGGTGGTGGGCCCAGGCAGTATGTCCAATTCGGAAATGACAGAAAGCAACATGAAGCAATTGTGGCATTGGGGTAGGTTTATGGAAAAAGTCGCAGCGCAATGGCATGCAACTTTAAGTTCCCCTCAGCCATCTCCCATCTTCTTTGCCAAGCAGCCTGGATTCCTGCCATGTAATCAGTTTGAAGAAGAGTGAAATGCTGGTGTGGTCGCCCAGTCCTTGCATGCTCAATCTCGACATCCGATCGGCTCGCGGAATCTGGCATCACGGATACTGCGAACCAGGGTATGGGGAGGTCCCAAAGCCCAGAGAGCCCTCAGGATGCTTTATGACTTGCTATTTATCACAATCCTGGCTTCGAACTGGGCACGACGCATTATCTCCGGTACCGAGCGGGATAATGGAACCAACTCTGCCATGAAGATAGACACAGCGACTAGCAGAGCCCAGCTGACTTCAAACAAAGGGGCCCCCCCGACCATTTTGCGACATTAAGAAATCCATATACACTGACATAATTCAGCGTGACAGGATGTGTGCTCCAAAAAAAGGCTGAAAGGAATAATACCAGAGCTGTACAAGCTGCATCGGTGAGGCTGCAAATAGACAAAGGTGGTGGCCTCCTGGGTTGCATCCTGAGCAGCAGAACCAGGTACGTCACCGGCTCGATAACTACCCCGATCTCTCGGCGTCATAGGTACCGTCGAGATTGCTTTTAGCAGCTGGGAGGCGCTGGGATCACGCGTACAGGCCCATAATGCACTGTACACTGCGCAGAGCGAGTGATATCTCCCCAGAATCGACAACTAGGCTTCATATGAGGGACATGCAAAAGGCACCGGTGGCCAGGCAGAGACCAGTATGGTGGATCGAGTCAACCTTCCGCAATACACACTCAACTGACGATGCATAAAAGGCAGATTCGTATTCAACGTTCGAACGAACAAAGGATCGCTATTTATTAAAAAAAATAAGAGCCCTATGTATCAGCACCAGAGTTACTGAACGTCATGGAACGAAGAATGTCCATAGCGCGGGTACAAGAGACCCTAAGGCTGCGAATACGAGCCGTCGATCAAAAAACTGGACCAAGGAAACGGTGCGAATCCACCACTTCCAGGTATACCAATTAAGAAAAAAGTTCGAGTCGGGGTGGAGCCGTGAAAGGTGGCAGAAGTGCACCACCATAGTCTTGGTCCAGGAAAACCGAAATCTGGGTGCTTCGACATAGCGAGAGACGCGGTTCAATGTCTGTTAGAGTCGACGCTCCAGAGTTGGCATCTGAGGCGCGCCAAGAGATCGAAAGGTCGTCCACTCTTGCTGCTACTCTGGGACGGAGAGGGCTCCACCACTAGTATGCGGAATCGACGATCTTGCAAACATTCATATATATATATATATTTGGGGAGGCGTCCCCTTGCCACCATGGTGTGGAGATTCTCCATGATATTTTATCGATAAGTGGTATCATAGGCCTTCTCCACATCGAAAAAAACAGATGGGTACTGCTCTCTATAAAGGAATGGATCACAGACAGCATTTCCCATTCTGAGCAGAGAATCTGACGTAGAATGGCATCCGAGGTACAGAAAAAAAAGGCTATCCTAAAATTTACCAATTTCCCCATCAAGTTGCACCATGCAGGAGGTTAGAGAGATTGGCCGAAAACCGGGCCGGATAGAGTGATATCTCCTCGGTTTGCGAAAAGCGAGCACAGTAGCGATTCACCAGGAGTCTGGGAGGATACCCTGTACCTGCTAAAAAAATCTAACAAACAGGCCAACCTTGCTCACCCAGGTGTCGAAGCATGGCATACGGAACATCCTCCAGACCAGGAGCAGTTTCCACGCATGAAACGAGAGCGAAACGCAACTCAGTCAATGTAAATCTATCGGTGAAGGGTTCTCCGCCTCGATAGGTAGAGTCTAGTTTGAGGTCTTTCGCGACATCACAACGCGGATTGAATGCAGCAGCGTAGTATCCAGGCAGAACGGGAGGGGGGGGGGGTCCTGCGAGAATTCGCTTCCACACCGCTGTTACAGGGGTCTTCCCATTAAGGAAAGACACGTATGCCCGCCAGGAAGAGCGGCGGGTGTGCTTCGAAACATACAGGCACCTAGGGCTTTAACGCCTGTAGGCATAACGCTTCTTTTACGGGGCGTCTCACACTCGCTGACGGGAGCGGTTGGCATGCAAAACAGCCAGACGTTGTATGAATAGTACTCAGCCCATGGCGATGAGGTTGCCGGAAAAAAACTCAACGGCTTCATTCACCGACCATCACTCCTCGACTGGGAAATGAGTTAATGAATTTAGTTTATTTACTGAAATGCGGATCACCGTGCCAGCGCCAAGCGGTCCAGAAAATATTTGAATGGGAAAGTGATTAATACCATGGAGGTCATCGACTACACCGTAACTAAAATAAGGCTGTGTATCCGGAAAGCACAAAGATAGATCGAGGCAGGAAAATGAAGCGGTTCTAGGGCAGTGATGCGTAAACTCATCCACATTTAGGACACCTATTTCCAGCTCATCGATGAGATCGACAAGGACCTGATCCATGGGGAATGATCGAGTAGTCTCCGCAGGTGGGGTGTCTACCGTTCAAATTCACGAGCAAACGAAAGGGGGTCACATCCTTGCCACGACGCGGCTCAAGTCCCACGCGTCGAAGTCGATGTACGTAGAATAACACTATATACTTCCTATCCCGGTGGAGATGCACTGCTACTGCCTGAAAGGAGGTGTTTAAAGCAGAGAAGAATGGAGATATCATGCCGAGTGTGAATGGCGCATCCTCCTCTCCGGCCCCCATCCCGTGGTGGTGGTGTTGCGAAACTCTTATATGCACCCAGCATGGTCTCATGTAAACAAGATAGGTAAGGAAAAACGGGAGGAGACGAGCCTCCGCAGCTCCTCCCAGTTGGCTCGGAGTCTGCGGCATTTCCATTGAAGGAATATGCCTTCCAGGCCTAACTCGGAGGAGATGCAGGGGACCATTTTCGAAGTGAAGATCCTCACCAAAATGGCCGTATGCTTCCAGGAAGGAGAACTCCGCTGTTGGCCGAACAATGCGCTGGCTCCTTCGAGGACTTTTTGGGGGATGTTGGGCTCGCCATGCGACCCTCCCTCCGCCTCGAA
Organism: Ceratothoa steindachneri; assembly: GCA_963969495.1. Lineage (NCBI taxonomy): Eukaryota > Metazoa > Arthropoda > Malacostraca > Isopoda > Cymothoidae > Ceratothoa > Ceratothoa steindachneri. The sequence goes on from OZ018321.1 coordinate 116,122,122, forward strand.
ACTTTAGGCAGGCGGGGGTCCTTTCTCTGGAGGATCCACCGTCTTCGAGCCACCCTGCCTAGCACTCTATATGGGCGTAGAAGCCGAAGCTCGTTTGCTGCTATCCTATTTTTTTTTGGGGGGGGCAGCTTTAGGAACTCCGGAAGTAGGCCTCATGACCACCTCCTTCATAGATGTGCCTCCTGTGAGGCTAACGACTCGGTGGAGGTCAAGGTAACACTTGGAGATGGGGGAGCCTTGGTTTAAGTCGAGGACGCATGTGAATCTTTTGTGCCACCAGCTCAACCAGGGGACCGCCCATGAGGGTAGAACCAGCAGAAGGTTTCCGAATGGGCGCGGAAACGACCGTGTTCGTAGGCCGAGGGCCAGGAGCAGAGGGTGAATTTCTCAACATTGAGGCATAAGACGTCTTAGTCAGAGGCGGGCGCGCCAGGACAAAGTCGTTAGCCTCGTGAAATGAAAGACGATCCTGAACCTGAACGGCCAGGATTTCCTTCTCAAGGAGATACGCACCGCATTGCTACGAAGAAGCTGGAGGGTTAGGGCTCTCTGCAACTTACACACTTGGCCATACACGATTTGGACTTATCGTGTGCAGCCTTGGAGCAACTTACACAGACTTCGGGTAACCCTGACTTTGCGCGTCTACAGGAGCGATTCGTATGGTCGAATCGGTGGCAGTAGTTCACCTTCTCAGCAGTGGCATGAATGCCTTCACGCTGTAGCGATACTAAACGGCACGTAGCGACTCAGGGAGCCTATCACAGTAGAACGTGATGAAGAGTGTAGAGGTGGGTCTCGAGGCCATTCCCCGTTTTTCTCATCACATGTTCAATCTTGACTGCTCCTTGGTCGGCCAGTTCTAAAGTGATGTCATATATGGAGTAATCCACGAGTTCCCTCGCGTAAACTACTTTCAAAAGGTTACTGGTAGAGTGCAGCGTCACACTCACCGGCGTGCCAACAAGTGTCCGAAGAGCACTAATCATGACCATCTCGGAGGAATCCGAAACATTTGACAGAAGGCTCCCGTCCAAGAAATGTGTCACCTTCGGCTCTCTACCAATCAGGCTAGCTAGTGCTCTGCTCTGATGGAACACTTTGCCAGCCACCCTTGGGCTTCAAACCCAAAGCGTTTAAAGCCAGCGGACTCGAAAACGCCAGGTAGTCTCTCAATGAGGGCCCCGGATGTAATCGAGTCTCAGTTCGGTGCACTTGCGACTTTGGTCTGTCTAGGCCTCCCCACCCGGGGAAGCATCTGGAGAGGACCCCTTATTCTTAGTCTTTTTCTATCTTTTTCTAATTTCTTTTATTTTTAGGAGAGGAGAGAGGACGGGGGAATGAACCCGCTTCTCTCCACCATAGGAAGGAGCCCCGAGGCCAGATAGACAAGTCTCAGCAAGTTCTTTCTCTGAAATGGAGGTCTTGGATGTCAAAGGAGCACCAGCCGGGAGAGGAGGTCCCTCCTCTCATTTTGAATCCTCGGGGGCCTGAGCCCTTTGAGAAGCTTGCATGGGGAGGGGGGTGGGGGACTCAGATTCTGTGCTTGGCTTTGAGCCCAGGTTCGACCCAATGGAAGATCCTGACATCTGGGGCTGGATAATCTCAGGGATCAGGGACCATCTCAAGTTCTCCCTGTGGCTATCCTCCCACAGGACATCACAGATCCCATTCCAGGTATCTTTTGTCTTGTCTATAACCGGCAAACCATCATCTGTGGGGTAAGACAGCCTGGGGGGCAGGTATGCTGGCCTCCAGTAGATTGACAATGCATGATTGCAGGAAATTATGGGGTACGGACTGATGGACCCTGCTATCCATTGTCCCCCTAAGGGGGTTGGCCCTATCAAGCAACTTCCCCTGGGAGCAGTCAATTTTGCGGCACCTGCCTGCTCTCTTGGCAGTCCCTTGTGAAAGTAAAGGAGGGACTGCTGCTGGAAAGGAGACTGTCACCCAAGGGCACCTCCAGAGAAGGGGGTAACAGGGAATCACCACTCTGGTAGAAGAGGGTTGGAGGGGCTCTTGAGAAAACACAGGGAGGGGGGGGGCTACTTTTCTGATGTGGATCTGCCCGAGATGGGCTCCAACAATGGTAACGTTTTTTGCCATTAAGCAACAATTCGCCACCTCTACCTGTGATAGCCAACACTAAGACCAAAATAGGAAGGAAACTACTGGGCCCCTTTGATTGAACCTGGCTGCTATCATTGGGTGGGGTGGTATACATCTTTGATGCCACCCTTGGGAAAACCTGGACCAAATCCTACCTGTTGCATGGTAGACAGGTTGTGATGAAAGATCCTGCTTGGTAACCGACTTATGAGCTGTTTGGGTCATCATGCCTAACATCTTGTCATAAGTGTGTTCAGTTCTGTGATCCAATTGAGTGGCAGGTCATGATCGGGGAGATACATGAGCAGGATAAGAATGGGCCAACGGAAGGGCAGGGGCAAGATGAAGGAAAGTTGGTACAGGAGACAGAGATTATGGGTTAGCAAAGGAAGAAGAGAGGCTAAGCTGAGGGCTGGCGGGGCGATGAGTCCAGTCAGCATGACATCACCACCAGCATTGAATGCATGTCATGATGTTGCTGAAGACCACCCACTGGACTTTACTTCTGGAGGCGGAGAACCACTCAATGACAGGTTTACATTGAGTGAGTTGCATTCCATTCTTGCTTCATGTGTGGACACTGCCCCTATTCAAGACGTAGTTGTGCATAGCATACTTCAAACCCTAGCTGAGCGCATTTCTGTTAGAATTTTTCAATGGGATCTGGGAGAGTATCTTCCCAGTCTCCTGGTTAATGGCTACTATGCTCATTTTTCACAAACTGGAGAGAGGTCCCTCTCCCCCCAGCCAGTTTTCACCCAATCTCTCTAACCTCTTGAGTGCTTAGCCACCTTATATGTGCACTGGAACCAGGTAAGAAGAAGAAAACAGTCCTTCTGAAACAAAGTGTGGATAGGCAGATACTAAATTATAATAATAAAAATGATAATAATAACCCTAATAATAAATAGCGAGAAAGTAGCAGTGTAAGGGAGCGAGGGGAAAGTGCACTAACAACTTCCCCAGGCCCCATCAGTGCGTTCAAATTAACCCAGTGACATCAGGGTTTCCCTAATTTTCACTCTCGCTGGAAAGATGTGCAGTTCATCCAGGTACCCCGAGGTACCTCCTCTGTGGGATGGAGAGAAAGAGGATGAACAGACAAGTGGATGAAATTGAGTATGATAGGTGTGCAATTTGAGAGGGGACACATTTGGGGCCCTTTGGTGGAGAAGTTGTTTAAAAAAATTATAAAACAGTAATGTACTTACTTAGAGATGCAAAAGTGAACATCTGAAGTCAACTTAAGCTTATTATATATAAGGGCCCCAAGGGCAAGGGGCCCAGCATCTCCACAGAGGAATGAAAGACGTCTTCCTTTGAGGCATTTTAAGGATTTCTCTGCGAGGGAGAGTGATTTCTGAAAGGGAATGAATGAATTGCACAGAATGTCTGCAGTTTGGGGTTTTGTCTAATTTAAAGACCATAAGGAACTGGCTGGGAGGGAATATTTTACACTTTCAAAATCAATCAAAAGTGTGTTGTGTTTGGGCATGGGGTTTATCACTAAATTGCCCTCTTTTGATGCCCGAATTTCTTAATGGAGACTGGCATTTTAACATGGGATCTGAACCACAGGTCACAACAGTATGTGCCCACCACCATGGATTTGACTCAAATTGCATGTATATCCATGAGTAAACAACTGAGTGGCTTAACTAAGATTTAGTCAGAAATGTTTCAACTCACCTATATTATATGAAAAGAAATGGATGGAAGTTACATAGAAAGAGTTGAAACAGGTATTTTTTTAAAAGTGAATATTAATTTTTAAGAACCCATCTGGTGACTGCCTACTAGGGCAAAGGTTGGCATACTCTCGCAACAGCCTAATACTAGGTGAGATTTAAAAAAAAAACAAGTAACAACATATAAATAACTAAGATAAAAAGGGAACAAAGGCTAAGAGACAAGCTAAAAACAAAAAATAAAACAAAAAAGGCAACAAGAAGGAAGATTGCTCCAGCGTCAGGGGTAGGACCGCTTACCCCCGGAGCAGGAACATGCAACCGACAACAAAGAATCAAAAAGTGGAGGAAGCCAGCCTACTATGTGCACAAACTCATCCTGAGTACAGTGGTACCTTGTGGTTTGAACGCCTTCCAATTCAAACACATTAAGCGAATCAATTTTGTCCCCCAATTTAAATACAAACAAACGGCGGCAGAAGAAGCCACTAGGTCAGTTATGCCTGCGCTTCCCTGCTGTGAACACCGCTCTTTGTTGTTCTTGATATTTTTCGCATATTTTCTTGAAATTAGCCCTCATTATGGCTCCCAAGAAAGTGAAAAGTGACAGTGCAAGTGGTGATAGGAAGCTTATGCATTATAGTGTGGAACTGAAGAAGGAAATAATACAAAAACATGTGAGTGGAGTGTGTGTTTCTGATCTAGCCTTAAAGTACGGAATCGCCAAGTCTACGATCTGAACATTTCTAAAGCATAAAGAGACAATAAAGGCTGCTGATGTGGCTAAAGGAGTGTTGGGTAAATCAAATAAAAGGCCTCAAATTTTAGAAAAAGTTGAACAATTACTGTTAGTTTAGATAAATGAAATGCAACTAAAAGGAGACAGTGTTAGTGAGGCCATAATATACGGAAAGGTTAAGTAGTTGCACAGTGATTTAATAGCTAAAACACCCAGTTCAAGTAATGCTGCACTGAAGAATTCAAAGCAAGCAGAAGTTGGTTTGAGAAGTTCCACAAATGAAGTGGTATTCATAGGTAATAAGGCATGGTGAGGCTGCCAGTTTCAACAAAGAAGGTGCTGATAAGTTTGTGGGTGAATTTGCTGCTTATGTGAAAAATTAAGGTTTCATCTCACAGCAAGTTTTTAACTGTGATGAGACCGGATTGTTCTGGAAGAAAATGCCAAAAAGAACTTACATCACTCAAGAGAAGGCACTCCCTGGACACAAGCCAATGAAGGACAGGTTTACTTTTTTATTGTGTGCTAATGCGAGTGGTGACTGTAGAATTAAACCGCTTCTTGTCTACCATTCAGAAAATGCAAGAGTTTTCAAGAGGAATAATGTGCATAAGGCTAAACTACCAGTAATGTGGAGGTGCAATACCAAGGCTTGGGTGACTAGAATTCTTTTTGTTGAATGGTTGACAGAAGTGTTTGCACCAGCAACAAAAAAAATATCTTGAGAAGAACAATTTGCCTCTTAGGTGTCTTCTTGTTATGGATAATGCACCTGCACATCCTCCAGGTTTGGAAGATTACCTAGACATTAATTATGAGTTCATCAAAGACAAATTTTTGCCACCCAACACCACAACTCTACTGCAGCCAATGCACCAGCAAGTGATTTCCAACTTCAAGAAGTTATACACCAAGGTTCTCTTTGCAAGGTGCTTCCAAGTTACCAATAACACCGATTTAACCTTGAGAGTTTTGGAAGGACCACTTCAATATTGTCCACTGCATAAAACTCATTGACAAGGCATGGAATGAGATATCTTCCTGCACACTGCAACAGCTTGGAAGAAACTTAGGCCAAGTTGTGTATCTGAAAGAGATTTTGATGACTTTGAGAGGCACCAGCAGAGGCAGTGACCCTTGGCAAAAGTTTGGGATTGGAGATTGATGCTGATGATGTGGAGGACCAGAAAGAAGAACTAACCACACAAGACCTTGTTCAGCTGAAGAATGAACAAATGAAGGATATAGAGCCGGCAATGAAGAGTTCATCAGAGAATGAGGAAGAAAGAGAAGAGGTTTCAAGTAATGAGGTCCAAGAAATGTGTCGGATGTGGGGTACACTGCACATGTTTATTGAAAACCATCCTCCTGACCAAACTGTGAGCAATAGAGTGGTGAACCTTATGAATGACAATGTTATGTCTCACTTCTAGAAACTTTTCCAGAACAGAAGGAGACAAATCACACTGGATAAGTTTCTTGTGCAAAAAGAAACAACCAGTGAGAAACGTTGCAAGAGACAAAGACGAGAAGAAACACCAGAGAGACAAGAACAACACAGGATAGAGAAAACACCAGAAATTGAGTTGCCCTCTTCTCTTATGGAGGGGTCCTCGTTACCTAAGCCGTAGTCATCCTTCTTCCCTCTGCCGCCCTCCACTTGTGCGAGCAACTACTATCATTTACGTAAGTTAAAATGCATTTACATGTGTTGACAATATTTGAGTGATCTGGCCGCAGGGCACAACATAAACCCATAAAAATGTGAACAAAATATGAGGATTTGGGGGCCTGTAACGGATTAATTTTTTCTACATTAATTTCAATGGGATAAATTGCTTCCTAATTCGAACAGCGCCAACGAAGTAATTAAGTTCGAATCACGAGATACCACTGTACAAAGGAAAAGCGGTAGTGATCCCGGTCATCCTGGTACTGGGCGAGGTAACGTGCGTAAAGTTAACCCAGACGGAAATATTCAACAAGAATACGCCGACCCATGTTGAGGATAACACAGTCATCACAACAAGGTTCCGTTGAGCGTTCCATCAAAGGAGGGGTTGCGTCACACAAATATATCCAATTCGGAGATGAGACTTCTTTTTTTTTAAAGAGCTCATCTGGCGACTGCCTACTTGGATATTAGTCGCCGTATTAAAAACTGGCCTAGTACTAGGCTACTTTAAAATAAAATTCAAAAAGATAAAAAAAACCCTCCCCCCCCAAAAAAATGGGAAAATGAAGCGAGCAGTAAGCAAGCTCCTGCGTCGGGGGGAGGTCCCCCCGGCGCAGGAGCGTGCAACCTATAAGGGAAGTATATATATATATATATATATATATATATATATATATATATATATATATATATATATATATATATATATATATATATATATATATATATAGAAAAAACCCTGCTTAAATAATAGCAAGAAGGCCGGCCTCCCACAAAAAGTCAACAAGTCCACCAGTCAATGCGCCCGCACTCGTCCCGAGTACAAGGGACAGGCGGTAGCGACACCGCCCATCCCAGTACCGGGAGAGGTAACGTGCGCAAAGATCACCCAGACTGCGACATTCAACAAGAATGTGCCGAACAGTCTGGGGGACGACACAGTTGTCACAATAGGGCACAGGCGAGCCCTCCATCAGATAGCGATGCGTCACACGACTGTGTCCGATTCGGAAACGACAGAAAGCGACCTGAAGCCGTCGCGGCATTGGAGGATAGGTCTATAGGAACAGTGGCGGCGCAATGGCACGCAAATTTAAGTTCCCTTCGACCGTCTCCCATCTTCTTTGCCAAGCAGTCCGAAGAGCTGCCCATATTCCTGCCATGTAGTAGGTGTGAGGAAGAGCGAAACGCTGGTCCGGTCGCAGAGTCCTCGCGGACTCTTTGGCGCCCTCATTCCCCGCAATTCCTACATGTCCAGGAACCCAGCAGAAGATAATCTCAACATCCGCCCGGCTCGCCAAAACCGTGGCGTCACGGATATCGCGAACCAGGAGATGCGGAGATTCCAATGCCCCGAGAGCACTCAGAGCACTTTGAGTCGCTATAGATCACAATCCGATCTCCGAACGGGGCACGTCGCGTGATCTCCCGTACCGAGTGGTGTATTGCCACGAGCTCGGCCGTGAAGACAGACGCAGCGCCTGGAAGAGCCCCGCTGACTTCAAACAGAGGGGATACAGCGTGGAAGCCGACCCCCTCTTGGGACTTGGAGCCATCCGTATACACCGGCACGGTTCCAGCGTGACACGAGGTGTGCTCCAAAAAGGTCGAACGCAATACTCCCGGCACTGTACAAGCTTTGGGAGCAGAAGCGTGGCGACAAATAGCCAAATGTGGTACCCTCCAGGGTGGCGTCCTGGGTAGAACCAGGGGCGCCACCGGCCCGAGAGATATACCTAGCTCTCGAAGGAGTTTCCTGGCCCTAAACACAAAGAGCTTAGGGTATGACTGGCGTCTCTCGGCGGCATAGGCACCGTTGAGATCAGCTGCGGATGCAGTGAGAGCTGTTGGCGACTGAGGGAGGCGCCGGGCGCGCGCATACAGGCGAGTGATGCACTGCACGCGGCGTAGAACGAGTGGCATCGCCCCAGCATCGACCAACAGGCTCTCAATGGGGGAAGTGCGGAAGGCACCGGTCGCAAGGCGAAGGCCGGTGTGATGGATCGAGTCCACCTTCGGCAATACGCGCTCGGTTGCGGATGCATTAAACCCTCATCGTAGTCGAGCTTCGAACGAACAAAGGATCCATAAAAACATAAGGCAGTAGCCATATCAGCGGCCCCTGCGCTGAACGTCAAGGAGCAATGAATATCCATGGCGCAGGTACAAGTGACCCTAAGGCTGCGAATATGAGCCTCCCAAGTGAGGCGTCGGTCAAATATAAGACCAAGGAAACGGTGCAGGTGAACCACTTCCAGGCGCACCCCATTGAGAAACAAGTCTTGGTTAGGGTGGTGCCGTGGATGGCAGCAGAAGTGCACCACCTTAGTTTTGGCAAAGGAAAACCGAAGCCTGTGCGCTTCGGAATAGCGAGACGCGGTTCATTCTCCTGGGGAACGGGAGGGGGGTCCTGCGAGAACTTGCCTGGAATCTTTTTTTCACTCTTCCACACCTCTCCTAGCGGTGTCTTCCAGTTAAATGAAGACACGTATGAACGTCATGAAGAGTGGCGGGCGGGCTTCGGAATACACAGGAACCTAGACCTAGCTCGAAGAAATTCACTGACAGTGAATTCGTTCAGGCAACGCTTATAGCGCATGTAGGCATAACGCTTCTGTTTGAGGGGCGTCTCACACTCGGCTGACCCCCACAGGAGCTGTCTGCGTGAAAAACGGCCAGATGTTCTACGAATAATAGTTAGGCCAGGGCGATGATGTTGCCGGAGAACTTATGGCCTCATTTACCGACCTAAACTCCTCGACTGAAACAAAAATCAGTCATTTCCTGAAATGCAGGAGAGGAGGGTGGGGAATGAACTGAAATCGAGAAAGTCTTGGCTGTAACAGGGGCACTAGCTGGGAAAGGATATCACTCCTCTCCCTGTGAGGCCTTGTGGACCCAAGCCATCTGTGGAGAAGTTTGCATAGAGGCGGATCTTGTGCAAAAGGGAGGCATGTATGCTGACCTCCTGTAAACTGTAAATGTATGACAGCAGGACATTAGGGGGCACGGGCCAATGGGTCTTGTTATACCTTGCCCATATAAGCGGGGTGGCCCTATCGAGCCTTTCCGAGTAGTTTATGTGAGGTAACTCGTTGACTACTCCATAGAAGATATCACTCTAGATCTGGCTGACCACGGGGCTGTCAACGTCGAGCGTGTGATGAGAAAACAGGGAGGGGCCTCGAGACCCACTCCTACACTCTTCGTCACGTTCGACTGTGACAAGCTCCCTGAGTCGGTGAGTGCCGGTTTGTACCGCTACCGCATGAAGGCATTCCTGCCACTGCCGCGGCGGTGCTATTACTGTCACTGCTTCGGCCATACGAACCGCTCATGTAGACTGGCAAAGACGAGTCACCCAAAGTTTGTATAAATTGTCCAAGGCCGCACACGATAAGTCTAAATCATGTGTGGCCAAGTGTGTCAATTGTGGAGAGCCGAATCCCGCTTATTCGAAGCAATGTGGTGCATATCTCCTTGAGAAAGAAATCCTGGCCGTTCAAGCCCAGGATCGTCTCTCATTCCGCGAGGCTAAGGACTTGGTCCTGTCACGCCCGGCTCTGCCTGAGACGTCGTACGCCTCAATGCTTAGAAAAACACCCTCTGCTCCTGACCCATCCAGGCCAACAAGCACGGTTGTTTCCGCGTCCATTCGGAGCCCTTCTGCGGGTTCTACTCAACCCGGGCGCTCCCCTGGTAAAGCTGGCGGCAAAAAGGGTTCACTCCCAGCCCCGGCTAAAACCAGGGCTCCCCCTCCCTTACCCCAGCGTGACCGTTTCCCGTAAGGCAAAACGGCCACGCGACTCCACCGAGTCGTTAGACTCAAAGAAGGCAACACCACTGAACTTGGTGGCCAGGCCATATTCCAGGGGTCCTAAAGCTGCCCCCTGAAAGGAGGACAACAACAAATGAGCTTCGGCTCCTAGGCCCACGCCTAGTGGTGGGCTGGGTGGCTCAGAGACGATGGATCCTGGAAAAGAGGGACCCCACCTCCGGAGCCGTAATGCCCGCCTAAGGTTTTGAGGTAGAGGAAGGAAAGGACGAATGGCGAGCCGAACCTCCCCCAATATGTCCTCGAAGGCGACAGCGCCTTCAGCGCTTTGTCCGGCAAACAGCGCCCCGGGTTCTGCCTCAGGTAAACGTACGGCCGTTCTCGTAAGGGTCTTCTGTTCGAAGAGGGCCCCCGCGTCTCCTCCGAGCTAGGCCTGGAGGGCATATTCCTTCAATGGAATGGCCGTGGACTCCGGGCCAACTGGGAGGAGCTGCGGAGGCTCGTCTCGTCCCGTTCCCCGTTAGCTATTTTTCTGCGGGAGACCATGCTAGGTGCGTGCCCCATGCCCGCCTTCCCAGGGTATAAGAGTTTTGCGACCCCATCACCACGAGATGGAGGTCGGGCTGTGGGATGCGCGATTTACACCCGGCATGATGTCTCCGTTCATTTTTTCGCTTTAGATACTTCCTTTCAGGCAGTGGCTGTGCAGCTTCACCTGGATAGGAGGTATACTCTTATTTCTACATACATTATACCGTCAGTTGACTTCGACGTGGGGGACTTCCGCCGTGTCACGGCACGGTTGCCGATGCCCTTTCCCTTGCTTGGAGATCTGAACGGCAGGCATCCTCTCTGGAGAGACTACTCAATAAATACCAGGGGGACAAGTCCTTGCCGACCTGATCGAAGAGCTTGAGATAGGTGTCCTAAATATGGATGGGTTTACGCATCACTGCCCGAGAACCGCTTTATTTTCTTGCCTTGATCAATCTTTGTGCTCTCCGGATGAACAGCCTGATTTTGATTGGGGGATGGTCGATGACCTCCATGGAGGTGATCACTTTCCCATTCAAATATCATTTTTAGGGCAGCTGCCGCCAGAGAGCCCACCTCAGTGGTGCTTGGCGTGGGTGCCGTGGCTAAAATTTTAGGAAATGACTGAATTCTCTATCTCAGTTGACGAGTTTAGGTCAGGAGATGAGGGCGTTGAGTTCTTCTCCGCCAACCTAATCGCCGTGGGCTAGACTACTATTCCCGAACGTCTGGCCGTTTTGCACGCCGACCACTCCCATGGTGGTCGGGCGAGTGAGAAACGGCCCTCAAACAAAAGCGTTATGCCTACATGTGCTATAAGCGTCGCCCGAACGATTTAATTGTCAATGAATTTCGTCGAGCTAGGGCTAGGTTCCGGTATATTTCGAAGCACGCCCGCTACTCTTCTTAGAGGGCATACGTGCCTTTACTTAACGGGAAAGACCCCTCTAGCAGAAGTGTGGAAGCAAGTCAAAAGGATTCGGGGCAAGTTCTCAGAGGATCTCCCCCTCCCATTCTCCAGGAGAATGCGACTGCAATCTCGGACCCTGCATCCTTGGCGGAATCCTTCACGACCACTTTCTCCACATTCTCTAGCTGGGGTGCTGCTCCGCCAGCATTCAATGCACGTCGTGATACCGCAGAAGGCCGCCAACTGGACTTTACCTATAGAAGGGAAAACCCTTCAATGACAGGTTTACTGTGAGTGAGTTGCATTCCGCTCTTGCTTCATGCGTGGACACCGCCCATGGTCCGGACGATGTCCCATTCGCCATGCTTCGACACCTGGGTGAGCGAGGCATGGCATTTCTCTTAGATTTGTTCAACAGGGTATGAGTGGAGTGTCTCCTCCCGGATTCCTGGCAAATCGCTACTGTGCTGGCATTTCGCAAAATGGGGAGAGATCACTCTACTCAGGCCAGTTTCCGCCCAATCTCTCTAACTTCTTAATGGAGAAATTGGTAAATGGTAGATTGCATTTTCCCTGGACAGCAGAGGCCATCAGTCTTCTATACAGTGCGGCTTCTGCAAGTTCCACTTCATGTCGGATGCTCTGCTCTGACTGGAAAATGCTGTCTGTGAGGCCTTCCTTCATAGACAGCACTAAGCCACAGTGTTTTTTGATCTGTAGAAGGCCTATGATATGGCATGGAGATACAGTATCATGGAGACTCACCAAACGATGTGGCGAGGGGACGCCTCCCAATGTTTATATCTTTTGATCTCTTTTGGTGTGACCCTGATGCCAACTCTAGAGCGTCAACTCCAATAGGCATTAAACCATGTCTCTCGCTATGCTGACTCACACAGGTTTCGGTTTTCCTTGGCTAAGACTAAGGTAGTGCACTTTTGCCGCCATCCACGGTTCCACCCTGACCCAGACTTGTTACTTAATGTGGTACACCTGGAAGTGGTTCAATCGCACCGTTTCCTTGGTCCTGTATTTGACTGACACCTCACAGGGGAGGCTCATATTCGCAGCCTTAGGGTCTCTTGTAGCCACGCCATGGATATTCTGCGTTCCGTGATGTTCAGCGCTTGGGGCGCTGATAGGGCTATTGCCTAACTGTTTTATCGATCTTTTGTCCATTCAAAGCTCGAATATGGATGGGAGTTTTATGCATCCACAGCCAAACGTCTATTATGAAAGGTGGACTCGATCCACCACACCAGCCTTCGCCTGGTGACCGGTGGCTTCTGCACTTGCCCCATTGAGAGCCTACTAGTCGATGCTGGGAAGATGCCACTCGCTCTATGCTGTGTACATGGAATTATTTGCCTGTACGTGCAAGCCCGGCGCCTCCCTCAGTCGCCAACAGCTCTCACTGCATCCGCAGCTGATTTTGACGGTGCCTATGCCGCCAAGAGACGCCAATCATATCCTAAGCCCTTTGGATTTAGGGCAAGGAAACTCCTTCGAGAACTAGGTATAGCTCTCAGGCCACCTTTGGCTATTTGTCGCCAGGCCTCTGCTCCCAAAGCTTTTACAGTGCCGGGAGTATTGCGTTCAACCTTTTTGGAGCACACCTCGTGTCAAGCTGGAACCGTGCCAGTGTATACGGATGGTTCCAAGTCCCAAGAGGGGGTCGGCTTCCACATCGTATCCCCTCTGTTTGAAGTCAGTGGGGCTCTGCCAGGCGCTGTATCTGACTTCACGGCCAAGCTTGTGGCAATACACCACTCGGTATGTGAGATTACATGATGTGTCCGGTTCAGAGACTGGATTGTGATCTATAGGGACTAACAAGGAGCCCTGAATGCTCTCAGGGCTTTGGAATCTCTGTCTACCCTGGTTCCCGATATCCGTGATACCACAGTTTTGGCAAGCCGGGCGGATGTTGAGATTATCTTCTGCTGGGTTCCTGGACATGTAGGAATTGCCAGAAATGAGCGCGCTGATAAGGGCGCAAAGATTCCGCGAGGACTCTGTGACTTTTCCAGCATTTCGCTCTTCCTCACAGTGACTACATGGCAGGAATACGGGCAGCTCTTCGGGCTGCTTGACAAAGAAGATGGGAGATGATCGAAGGGAACATAAAGTTGCATGCTATTGCATCACAACTGTTCCCATGGACCTACCCCCGAATGCTGCGAAGGCTTCAGGTTGCTTTCTGTCATCTCCGAATTGAGCACACTTGTGGAACGCACCGCCATCTGATGGAGCGTGTGCCTGCCCCTTAATGCAATGACTGCATTGTCCTGCAGACTGTTCGCCACATTCTTGTTGAATATCCCAGTACAGGGATGAGCTGGGTCGCTATCGCCTGTCCCTTGTACTTGGGACACGTTTGTGCACATTGACTGGTGGACTTATAGACTTTTGGGGGTAGGCCGGCCTTCTCTCCTTTATCTAACAAGTTTTTGTTTTTTTGTTATTGTTGTTTTCTTTATAGGTTGCATGCTCCTGCGCTGGGGTGAGGGTGACCTGCCCCAACACTGGAGTTTGCTTCCTAAGTGTTGCCATTTTTCCTTTTTATTGTTGTTGTGTTTTCATATTCTTATTTTAAAGTAGCCTAGTGCTAGGCTGTCATGATTGCGGTGACTTATGCCCAAGTGGGCAGTCGCCAGATAGGCTCCTAAATTTATTTTTTTTAAATAATCGAGCCATTCCCGCTACCACTGGGAGCGGTATAATTTGGGCCCCTGTGAAAGCAAAGGAGGGACTGCCACTGGAGTAGAGATGGAGTCAATCAAGGGTGCCTCCAGAGAAGGGAGTGAGGGGGAGTCCACTGCACCTGTAGGCCTAGGAGAGGAGCAAGCCTACTCTCTGATAAAAGAAGTTTGTAGGGGCCCCTGAGAAAGCACAAGATGGGGGAGGGCTACTTTTCTGCTGTGGGGCTGCCCAAGAGCATCTCCGATGATGATAAAGTGAGTAAAGGGGGAGTCTAAAGAATCTTCATCAATGGGCTTGAGGACCCTATTATTACCACAGGATGAAAACACTAATTACAGGGTGGGCAAATAAAAAAACCCAGCCCTAAAAAACACGAGTTTTATTCCCAGGTTTTTGGAGGCTTTTTTTTTCAAGTAGAATTTGAAAAAACCCGGGTTTGGGTTTTTTTTTCAAAATTACTTTTTTTTTCAAGAAATAAATGCTACTTATCATTATTTTATTCAAAATTCAAATTTATGTTAATAATTTCAACAAATATGTATCAAATTAAGGTTATTTCTCTGATATTGACTCATAATAATTCATCTCTCCTCCTACAGGTTATGGCTACCATGGGTACCCACAATTCTGGATCAGTGATCTGTTCTTACTATAATATAATTGTTAAACTAAGTAATTATTTAATATTATATAAAAATATAGATAGCTATTCTTTTTCTATGTTATTCTACTGCTTGTAGCATTTGTTTTTTGAAAAAAAAAACAGAATAAAACCCGGGTTTTATGGGCTTTTCCAAAATTTGGAGGGGGTTTTGCCAACCCTGACTCTGCATGGTGTGAATATGGAGCCAGCTAAGCCTCTTGCCACTATTAGAGACCACTTCTTCAGTCCAGTGGCCAGGCAGCCATCCCATCAAAATGGCAGCTCCACCTTAGGCTGGGCATAAAATTAATAGTGAGTGAAAAGAGAAATGGGGTATGCAAGGAAGGTGAGCGTGGGGGTGAGGCAGGTTTTTAAAACCCACCAGCCCCGATCTGGGATGGCTGGGTGAGAGGAAGCTGGTCGGTGTCTACCCAAAGAGAGTTGTAGTGAAAGTGAGGAAGCAGGATAAGAAGACAGTGTCAGAATATAGAAGAGGCTAAGCTTGGGCTGAATAGGGCGCTGAACCCCCTCAGCATTGCAGCACAGGGATTTGCATTGTGATGCACATTTCAGGGAGATAAACATTTTAATGGGGTATCGTAACCATGTAGCATTCCATATATGGCCGTCTCTGCAAAGTTAATAACCTAAATAAAATTAGTCCTCATTAAAAAGCTAACAAAAATAAATGTCACTCCATTTCACTGATGGTAAGAAGCAGGTCAAAGCCTATTCAAGAACTTCCTGTATGAGCATTTTAATATATATAATGGGAATTAATATGTATCAAAAGTACAGACACTAAAAATACAGCATGGGTAAAATTATGGGGCAGGTATGAAAAAATGAAGAATATGATTAAAACTCTTATTTCATACTTGACATAATACAAATAAATATTTTTTGCATATAATCCTGCAATAATTATTATTTGATGTGTCCTCCTTTTGCTTTTATAACCACTTTTCTGTGTTTTTGCATACTTGAGACTAAGTTGGAAGAGGTGGTTGGCTCAATTTTCTGCCATTCCTCATGAATTTTGGCTGTTAATTCATTTTTGAGGAACATTTGTGCACCCTCTTGTGAACAAGTGTGACTAAAATGTTCAATGGGGTTGAGGTATGGAGATTGGGGGCCATTTCATCAACATCACCCCTTTCTTTTCAAATCAACCCTTTGAGACTCTTGATGTGTGGCATGAAAGATTACACCATTTGGTATGTGATCATTGAAAATTTTACCTAAGCAAGGTTGATAAACCTGGTTTAAGATGATGGTGTAGGTGTTGGAATTCATTCTGCCCTCACAAGTGAACAATCCTGGAACTGAAGAGAACATGCAGCCCCAAACAGTCTGGGAGACAATGCAGTCTTCACAGTATGGCATAGGCGAGCACTCCATCAAATGGCATTGAATCATGCGAGTGTGTCCAATTCTGAGATGACAGAAAGCAACCTGAAGCCGTTGCGACATTAGGGGGTAGGTCCATGGGAACAGTTGTGGTGCAATGGCATGGAACAAGTTCCCATCAACCAACTCTCATCTTCGTTGTCAAGCTGCCAGTATTCCTGCCATACATTGGATGGCAGAAGGTTGCCCCAACCACTTAAGCACAATAAGAAAAAATGCATTGAAGTGGTTATAAAAGCAAAAGTTAAAAAAAAATAAATTAATAGTGAAGATTTTCTCAAATCAAACTCAGACTGTATGAAAAAAAAGAAGAGAACAAGATGGAAAAAAAAACCAGAGAGGAGTTAATACACTGGTCTTCTGAGGTGATGGCAAACCTTCCTCTTCAAGAGAGGCAAGTTATAAGATTCAGGCAAAACAGCAGGGGACGTTTTAGCTCCCATCTGGCAACTCCCACCAAGGGCATAAGTCACCATAATTAATTTAGCTAATTGTTAGGTTACATTAGGAACAAAGCAAAAAAACAACACACACTAGATAAACAAAAGGAAATACAACAAAGTAGACATGCTCTGCATTGGGATGAGGCGGGGCTCATTCCAAGAGTCAAATAAAATGGAGGAAACCAGCCTCCTCCAGAAAGTCCATAAGTCTGTATGTATCAACAGCCCTGAGTACAAGGGATAAGTGGTAGTTACCACACCTGCCTAGAATTTAGACAGGTAATGTGCAGGAAGATCCCAAGACTGGGACATTCAATAAGAATGTGTCAAACCCTCAGGGGACAATGCAGTAGTCACAATAGGATACAGGAGAGCGCTCCATCAAATGGCAGTGGATCCTAGAAGTGCGCTTAATTCAAGGATGACAGAAAGTGACCTGAAGCTGCCATGGCATCGGCAGGGTAGCCCATTGGAACAGTCCTGATGTGATGGCATGTAACTTTAGGTGCCCATCAGACATCTTTTTTGCCAGGCAACTCAGACGGATGACCTAATTCAGGCCATGTTGTCAGTGAGAGAAAGAGCGAAATGCTGGTGTAGACATACAGTCCTTGCAGACTCTTTGGTGCCTACATGTCCAGGATCTTTAGCATAAGATAATCTCAACATTTGCTGGCTCACAGTGACTGTGGCATTGCAGATTCCCATGAACCAGGGGTGGTGGTGATTCTAATTGATTGGGGGAAAGCATTTCAAATCAGACCCATTCAATCTAAATTATTATAATTTTAACTACAAACCTAAAAATTAAACAAATAAATAAAGGGAATAATATAGTAAAGTAAGGAAATGGTAATGCTATGACTAATATGTAGTTTAAGAAGATTATTGCTAGTATATCAGCGCTTTCTGTCAGGGGATGAGCCTTTCTCAACAAGAATACCCCAACCAATTTCTTCCAGCCCATCAAAGGGAGCCAAAATTAATTATCCCTGAGTTAATTGTACCTCTCTATCCTTCAGCCAAAGAAAAGTGTGAAACATACAGATTTAACTCAAATTATATAAGCTTTAAATTCATTTCCACATAGCTAATTTTTTTACCTTAAAGTTTAGGATAAAGATCTTGAATGAGGATGTCCTCAGCTTCCCTTTAAGTTAAAAGCAAAGGCAATTTACATAATGAACCAATTACTAATTTGTGGGTCAGATTTGGAGGAATGCCAATTTAATTTGAACAATATTTTAGTTAATTACAATATGATATAAATAACTTGGATACAAGAAAATAAAATTTGAGCTAAAGAGGCTTTATTTTAAATATACTCTGTCCTAATAATGATGAGCTGAGGCACTCAAAAATAGTTTAACAGAAAACAAAAATTGAGAACTAATCATCACAATTTGAATTTTGGGACATACTATTTTCTTTTAGTCATCTGGAATGGGTTTCTTTTCTTGAGTCGCAGGAGGGAAGAGACTTAGTTTTTCTCACATATCAGGAAGATTAAAAAAAAATGTGAAGAGAGAGAAATCCTCCCTTTATGTAGTTGTTTATATTTTCCTTTCAAACTGCCTGTACCCAAATTGGTGGCCTTTTTTTCCTGGTAAGACAAGGAAAAATAGGGGGGAACAGTTTGCATCATATTTAATTAATACCTTTTCATTAGTCCCCTTTTTGGACTTGCACTGTGAGCGTTTATACTAGAATCCATTAAATTAGACAATTTTTTTTGTTCCCCCTCTTTTACATACCCAATAGACAACACTAAAAAAATATAAGATAGTATTTTTTTAATATATTAATTGGTAACTTCTGACTAAGAATAGTAGGTCAGTAATAACCGACTATTTCCTAGGCCTAATAATATATCTTTTTCCTTCACTAAAATTTTAATTGGATGTTTTTCTCTTCCAGCCTATCACACCCATAAAATACCATATGGCTGAGTGGACATCCATCTGGTAGTTTTTTCTACAATGCTAAATTTATTTCATATTACTTTGCACATCTACACGAGAAATTAACATGGACGAAGCAGTGACTGTAGTAGTATGCCTTCACGCAGTAGCAATATTAATCGGCACACACCAACTTAGGGAGCTTGTCACAGTCAAACATGACGAAGAATGTAGGGGTGGGTCTCAGGCCCCTTCCTGTTTTCTCTAGTGTTGTCATGGTAGAGTGCGGCGTCACACTCACCAGCATGCCATAAAGTGTCCGAATTGCACTAATCGTGGCAGCCTCAGAGGGATTTGACGCATTCTGCAAAATGTTCCTGTCCCAGAAACGGGTCACTTTCAGCTCTCCACCAATAACACTAGTTAGAGCTCTCCTCTAATCGATCATGTTGCACTTAGTCAACATGCTGCCATCAGTGAGGTGATAAACAAGGAAGCATTTGAAGCCAGCGGGTTTGAAAACACCAGATAGCCTCTAAATGAGGCTTCGCTTTGTGCAGTTCTGGTCTTTGTCTGAAACTCTTCAGCTGGGGAAGCAATGGGGCTGGACCTGCCAATCTTGGCTTGGTCGCTTAGAGAAATGGTAGCAGACCCGTCCGTCCATACGGCGGGAGAGGAGGATAAAGAGTAAACCCGCCTCTCTAGGCCAGATGGGCCTGCCTCGGCAAGATCCTTCTCTGAAATGGAGAAGGTCTTGTCTGTCACAGGAGCACCAGCTGGGGAAGGAGATCCCTCCTCTCTTTGTGAGGCCTCAGGGACCCGAGCTGGCTTAGGAGGAGCTTGCATAGGGGTGGATGGATTCGGGTTCTGTGCTTGGCACTGAGCCCAGGTTCGACCCTATGGGAGATCCTATCTTCTGGGGCAGGGTCACCTCAGTGGCCATGTCCCCTCCATCCCCCAAGACATCACAGATCCCATTTGAGGTTCCTTTTCACCTAATGCCAGCCAACTGGCATCTATCGAGGAAGAGAGGGGGCAAGTATAGTCACCTCCTGTAGGCTCTTGACGCATGATGGCATGATGTTAGGGGGCATGGGCCGATGGGCCCTGCCAACCCTTACTCGCTTAAGGTGGTTGGCCCTATTGAACCACTACCACCGAGAGCAGTAAATTATGGGTCACCTGCCTACTTTCTTGGCAGTCCCCTCAGAAAGTAAAGGGGAGGGGCTGCTCCTGCAGCAGTCTCCAACTGCAGTTTTCAGTTTGTTATCATTTGCAACCTTTTTGCCATTCAAGAAGTTCTGTAGTTCCCAGAATAGATGCTAGGCTGTTGGTGCAAGGTTTGGCGAGTAAAATGGGTGAGGGAAAACTTACCACCCCAGCTCCAGGAATTTTTCACAGGTATGATTTGCAATGCGGGGTTGGGCATTAGAATGAAGAAACCTGACATCAGTCAATTCTGATCATTTCTGCGCAATTGCATCTGCGACCTGTTGCAGTTGTTGACTATAATTAAGTGTTGAATGACTGATTGCATTCCAACATTTCCCAATAAATCACTCCCTTCACATCCCACCAGAAACAAACCTTAAGCTTCTTTGATGTCAGTCAACGTTTGCCTGAATTTGTACAGCTGCACCTTTCTCTGTCTAGCTTCTTTTGCGTGCTATGTTCGAGGGTAGACACCATTTGCCATCTGTTCACTCAATCAAATTGAGGACATCTAGTGACTGCTGACAAGTGCAAAACTCACTGTAATCATGTTACAGGTTACTAGTAGGCTAGACTAAAAACAAAAAAAAACAAACAAAGGAAGCAAGAAGAAGAACGAGGAAACACACTTGGTGTAGGAAATGCAACCTACAACAAAGACTAAAATAAAATGGAGGCCAGCCTCTCCTAAAATGTCAGACAGTCCACAAGTCTGTGTACACAAACTTGTTCTGAGTACAAGGAAAACACGCTAATGACACTGCTCATCCAAATACGAGGACAGGTGTCAATGAAGATCACCCAGGCTGGGACATGAAAAAAGAATGTGCTGAACAGTCTGGTGGAAAACATAGTTGCCATAATAAGGTGTAGGTGGGTACTCCATAAAATAGCAGTGCATCCCACAAGTTGCTCGTGGCAACTGTGACATTATGGATACTGCAAACCAGGGAGTGTGGAGATTCCAATGGCTGGAGAGCACTCAGGGCACTTAGTGAGTCACTGATTTTTTTTTTTTACAAGCCCATCTGGTGACTGCCTACCAAGAAAAAAAGTCACCATAATTCATGTTACAGTCTAATACTAGGTTAGATACAAAACAAGTGAAAATGTGTACAAAAATAACAAAAATCAAGGAAAAAAGTCACCATAATTCTTGTTACAGTCTAATACTAGGTTAGATACAATTAAAGCCAGAAGAAGAAGGATACTCACTTTGGCACAGGAAAATTTGACCTACCAATAAAGTCAAATAAAATAGAGGAGGCTAGCCTCCTACAAAAAGTGAAATAGTCCAAAAGTCTGTGCACATGAACCTATCCCAAGTATAAAGGACAAACAGTAGCTCCATCAAAAGGTGATGTGTCCTGCGAGTGGGCCATACTCAAAGATGACAGAGGGTAACCAGAAGCCAACATGGCATTAGGGAAGGTAGTCCATAGGAACAGTCATGGCACAATGGCAGACAACTAAGTTCCTTTCGCCATTCCTCTTGTTCTTTGCCAAGCAGCCTGGATTAGAGTTATGCCGATTCCAAAATTTTTGTCAATGCCAATTCTTATTTATACTTGCTTGCCGATGCTGATACCGATGCCGATTCTGCGTAATATTTGTTTTTAGGGTATTATGCTCTATTTATTAGATACTTTATAATTAGTTTCCATAACAATATTACTCAACTGTTAGGCTGTTGGAAGCTTGGAACTTGGAAACCAATAGACAAAGCAGTGGAGTATTTTTTAGTTTTTTAATTTTACTTTTCAATAGCCAGTGAGTTTATGGAATTTTATAGCTTTTGATGGAAGGTTTTAGGATACAAAATAAATATGGATGGATCTTTCCAGAAATAAATTCATTTCCTTTCATATTAGGAATAGCCTATATACCTGTAGAAGTCTAAATACCTCCATGCATTAGTACATACATAAATACACCAACACAGCTGCATGCCCCCCCCCCTCCCACCTTATTCCAAATTCACCTTTTCACATCTAATCCCCTTCACCCCTTTTTGCGCCTTTGAGATAACCAAATTCGCGGCCAGCCACACAGGAAAATGTCTGCCTAAAAAAAACAACTCCCAGTCGATGAAGGCCCGAGTTTCTTCAGTTTCTTTGCACCATCATAAACCTGCGGCTTGAGATGAGGAAAGCTCGGATGGCACCGAGGTATGAATGTTTGGCATATCCTGGCAGCAGACAAAAGATCTTTTCACGCGACGATAAGAATTTTATGAGAATCCAGTGCTCTCTCTCGATTTTAGCTCTTGAGGGAAATAAAAGGAAATTTTCCCTGGAGTTGGGCAGAAGATCTTGGACCTACGTTGTGTGTGGAGCTAGTCCCACAAAGGAAACAGTTCGCTCATTGCAAGGAAGAAATTTCAGCGAATTTGTTGTTGCCATCAGGGTACTTGTAGGTGCTAAACATTAGAAGAAGAGTTTCTTCTAATGTTATTTGCAATTCTGAATACAAACTGCTTGCTGTTGATGTCCTGCAATCACCTTTGGTCTTTTTCTTTGTAGTGATGTAATCACTCATTGTGCGTTTTTGTGCAGTTTGAGCTTGCCCCTGTGCCTGTAACTCCTGCTCTTGCTCCAGCTGCTCCTGATGTTAAGTCCTCATGTTTTTGTATATTGGTGGTAGTAAAAGAACTTTTTTTCATTCTTATTACCTCGTGACAATATTTTGTTACATATTGTACAAGTGACTTTTGTTTGGTCATCTTCATTTACAGCACATAATCGCCACACAACACTCTTGGTTTGTCCGTTGTGAGCCAATACAGATACAATTAACTGTTCAATTATTAATGTTCAAATATATTAGACTGCATCTATGTCTGAGAACAGTGTGTGTGTTTGAGTGTGTGTGAGACTAACACATGCACACAAACGCAATGAATTCATATATATATATATATATATATATATATATATATATATATATATATATATATATATACATACAGTAAACCCTCGATATAATGAACTATATGGGGCAGGAGGGGGAAGCGTTCATTAAAGTCGAAAGTTCGTTAAACCCGATGGAAATAACGATGGTTTATTTGTTAATCTATATATGTAAATATGTATATAAAGACTGTATTGCATGGATATGTAATATGTATGTAATTACTAATAAATTTAAGTGGACTACATCGGATTTAACAAACTTTGGTTCGTTAAACTTGATGGAGTTTGTCCAGGAAATTTGGTTTGTATATCGAGGTTCATTATATCGAAGGTTTACTGTATGTATATATATATATATATATATATATATATATATATATATATATATATATATATATATATATTATAATAAAGTTGTAGCTCCTGTCTGTTCTTAACGAACTCCTCCTATGATTTTGGAGATAACCCCCATGACCATATATATTGTGAAAGTACACAACCCAGAATACTGCGATATGTGTATTTAATTTCTGGAGGGCGTCTCCCTCCTGAAGGTGCAGGGAAAAGAAAGCAACCGCTCCTGGGTTACTGGTACTCTCTTCATAGATCACAATATTTCCAAATAGACCTAGGCTAGCCTATGACCAAAGACCTTTAGCCAAACCACCTTTAGGGCAGGTCACTAAGATAAGTGATCAAGGTAATTTTTCAACCTTTTGGTGATCTGGCTCGTTAAAGAAACTTCACTGGTCACAGCTATATGGATACTGTCTACTAATCTACAGCCACTAGCCTAGCCCTAACCACACCCAACCTAACCTTCACAGGTGAACCGGTCAGAAGCTCACCAAATATCTGACACAGTGCTGCGGCTGTGTAAACCACCCCATCCTGAATAAGGAGTGCCCTCCCCCTTCGCTGCTATATTGGTCGCTAACCGATGGCTAGGCCTACTGGTTAGAATTTCAAAGCTAAGGCCACTAGCCTAACCTAGCCCAGTCAAAATTAATCTTTATGGAAAAACCGTCACTAACTCGCCATAATTCTTAGACAGGGAGTGCTGTCCCCAACCGTAACCCCCTTCCCCATTATATTGTTCATATTTAATATATCAGGCCATTGGCGTATATGAAAAGGAAAGGCCAATAAATAAAATAAAATAAAAAATCAATAAATAGCTTCTAAACTAAGCAGAAGGTGGGTAAATTTTCTTATCAAGGAAATGATAAAAAACACAATTTTTCAGGAAGGTAGATTTCATAAAACACCGCACAATGGCATCATACACAGCGAAATAAGGCTAAAGTCCTGACAGTGAACCACCATCCATTGTGCAAAAGGAAGAGAACACAAAAGTATTCACAAAAGTAAAATTGAAAAAGGGGACCAATCAAACTATGGAAAAAATGGGAAAGTCAAGTATACAAGCCAATTTTCGAAATCCCTATAAAATCTATATACTTTTTTCATTGTTTTAAATGGGCGATGACAAAAATACACCGTTTTTATCGACAGCGTGCATTACAGATAGTAGTTTGGAGTAGTGTTTTATTTATTTTTCCCCGTTACCTCAAAGTCATTGAAACATTGAAGAAATGTAGGATTATAGCCCTTTCCAAAATTAGCTCAGAAACAGGTATTGGGCACGCTGTTTGTTCTTGACTTGCTCGAAAGATAAGGGCCTGTTACGAGGAGTGGTCAATAAATTTTGCAATTTGGATATAAGGAAACGAGATATGAGGAAAAGTGTTTATTATTTTTCAATATATAACTACCCTTGACTTCAATGCACTTGCGTCACTTGTCCCTGGGGCTTCGAATTCCCGACAACCAAAAATCTCCCGCCTGCTGTCCAATCCACTCCTGGACGGCGAGCTGAACATCTTCATCGTCCCCAAACCGGCGTCCACGCAGTGCAGCCTGTGCAACTCTGGCCTTGTGGAGAGGGGCATTGTCGTGGAGGAGCAGGACACCGTGTGTCAACTTGCCACCCTGCTTCCGACGGATGCACTTCTTCAAGCCAGCCAATTCCTCGGCGTAATATTGGCCTGTGATGGTCCTTCCACGAGGCGCATAGTCGACTATCAACACTCCCTCAGAATCCCAGAAGATGGTGGCCATGATCTTCCCGGCTGAGGGTTGGGTACGGAACTGGATGGGGGTCGGAGAGCACCTGTGCTTCCAGGCCATGCTTTCGAGCTTGGCCTCAGGATCCCAGTAATGAACCCACGTTTCATCACCTGTCACTATGCTTGACTCGAATCCAGCCGGGTCTTAGTTGTACAGGAGCAGCAGCTCCTCCGAACTTTGACGACGTTGAAGTCGATCATGGGGCGTGAGGTTTCGTGAGGTTTCTAGGGACCTAACGGGCAGAGACCTTGGTCATGCCTAATAGTCGTGGATCATGTTGATAACACTTCCATGTTATATTCCAACTTCTGGCTAGATTTCTTCGACCTTCACCCGTCGATTTTCGAGGATCATCCTCTCCACACGGGCTACATTGTCCTCGTTGGTCACGTCTGACGGGCGTCCTGGACGGGGCTCATCTTCAAAGGATTCACGACCATGGCGGAACTCCCTATTCCAGAGAGCAATGGGTGCATAGGAAGGAGCGGCGTCAGTGTACACTGCAACCATGCGTTCATGGATCTCTGCATTCTTGCCTTCCTTTCCTTGGTCAAAAATTTAATCACTGCACGGTGCTCAACCTTCTCCATTGTTGAAAAATTTGTGACTGACGATCTGCGATCAGCTACTGCTTCTTAAATAGACGAGGCAGGAGCATGCGGCTGCATGTCCTGACTTGTCATAACTCGTCAAAACACCCCCCAAAACAGCCATCCCCTTTCTTCTGTTTTGCCCTACCGATTTGCAAACCTTATTGACGGCCCCTTGTATTAAGAGCGCATAGGCCGAGCATTGCAAAAATTTTATTCCTATCGACAATCGATAATGGCGTCACTAACGTTTTGACATGGCATCGTTCGTCTCTCTCATAGACAAGGAAATCTTTTTAATAATTACAATCAATATTTTGGGGCATTAGATCAGGTAAGAGTGCTTCAAGGAATGACCATTTACCGCTCCAGACTCGAATTTTACTCTTCCAGGTGATATATCTATTAGGCAATTCACCAGGCACTATGGTGGAGTTGAGGGGAATGCATAAGGCGCTGATGAAATGGATGTTTCCTATTAATTGTTTCAATTAATTGATAAGGGGCCTACTTAAGCGAATGGAACTTATACCACCACTAAACACTTATCGCTCTGCCTAACCTAACTAACCTCTCTCTTTAAATTAACTAGGTTAGAAATCGGCACCAAAACCAAACTTCCTTTTCACCCCCTGATGGGTTGAATACATTCAAATAGCCACACACAAAAATTCTAACCCGAATTTATCTTGCTATTGTGTTTATCTATCCTTAGAGGATTTAGCAATAATTTGTTCTTATTCAACAAGGGGGCAAAATGACTAACTAATTTTTTTTTGGGAGGGGGGGAGGAGGAGGTCATTTATAAACCTCTAAAACCTGACACCAATTTATTATGTAGTTTTATATATATTTTTGACCAATGCTGAGGTTAAAAGCTGGTGCCTTGCACCTCATATGTAGTCGATTAAC
The DNA here is from genome assembly GCA_963969495.1 of Ceratothoa steindachneri. Taxonomy (NCBI): domain Eukaryota; kingdom Metazoa; phylum Arthropoda; class Malacostraca; order Isopoda; family Cymothoidae; genus Ceratothoa; species Ceratothoa steindachneri. The sequence goes on from OZ018321.1 coordinate 116,148,411, forward strand.
ACAGTTATTAGGGCTTCAAGGGATTAATATTACAAACTAAGGTAGAATCTCAAATTATGACTACTAATATTGCCAAAACTTTCATTCAAGCGATAGATGGAAACATTAACCAAAAATAGTAGTTTATTTTACATCAAACTAATCAATCAAAACAAAAAAAATAGTTTTAAAAAATTAACTCGCTAATTAATATAAGGCTTGACTCATAAAATAATTAATTTACACTCCCTTAAACACGCAAATGTTAATCTTCAAAAAGAAATTTAAATTCACTGGCTTACTAAAGGAATATTACAACGGGCTACCCAGATAAATTTGGGGCACTGTTCATTTTAACGAATTCAGTAATTGGTCAACAATGCGAACTGTGGATAGATTCCACAAAATACTAAAAAAATGTTTGAGTTACCACTATTTTTTTCAAGGGTTGGCTGGCTGTGCGTAATGTCACTGTCTCAGTGCAGTTTTGGGCCTATAGTAAGCAGATCCCAGCTGACTGGCGTAGATTCTCTCCAGCCAAAAAGGTAGGCTTTGGTTAGTTGCGCGTTCGTAGGTGGAAATTCTGGGGTATCCGGTCGATTCACTTATCTACGGTTCCTGATAGGTATTCCTTTAGATTAAGGAATCTTTCTTTTAGTTGAGAACAAGAAATTGTCTTCCTTGCTCGGTAGAACTTTGTAGAATTTATCGTTTTACTAGCCTCTTCTGGGTACTCTTGGAGACGATCGGCTTCAAAAATGGCTATCTTTTCGGGTTCGTAACTGGGTTATAACGAATGTGGGAACACAGAACGTTTCTCTGGGACTCACTCTGTCTGAATTCCTACTTTTCGCTTAGCCTTTCTATATATATAACCATTAACGTGGAAGGAGGTTGAGGGATCGCTGCTGCGGGATGTGCGTGTGGAGGTCAACATTATTTGAAGACAAATGACTTGCTTGGCTTTTTGTTTTTACTTCGGCGTTAGCTCGAGGGGGAACTTTTCACTGACTTGGTTTTTCGTACTAACAACTTTAGAGGTGAAATTTAGGCCTCTTCAAATCCCTAATGTAAACTAAACTATGTAAATTAAAAATAGCATCTATACCCATTTTAATTAGCGAATTGTGCGTCTCGGGTTGTCAATACTGCTTATTCAGCAGGATCACCTTTGTTCTTGGTTAAAACAGGCATCTCTTCACCGAGGTATTTAGGGCTATGGCCACTTTCTGGAAGTTACAATTTCAGCTTCTCCCCTCTCTGTGGGAGTTAGTGTTTTGATTCTTCGCTGCTAGCTTTGAAAACATAGTGCTCGACCCAATTACGGTAAATTGAGGGTTGCTTGTTAATTACCTGCATATGCGCTTTCATTCTCGCGGCAATGTTAGGATAGAGCCTGGGGGGGGGAAGGGAGGAAGGATTTGTGGCCGCCGTCTGGTAAGCCAGTCGTAAACACACAAAACAAGTTGCTAGTGTAGCGTTCATTATATATATATATATATATATATATATATATATATATATATATATATATATATATATATATATATATATATATATATATATATATATATATATATATATATATGAGGAATTAAACCACATTCTCCGAAGACAATTTAATTCAGAACAGTTTTGGTGTATCTCACACCCTTTTTCAACTGACACTGGGCAGAAAATATATAAGAGAAAAGCATAACACAAGATCCCCTCTTTTTCACCCTAATCCCCTACTTGTGGCTAATCTGGGGGGGGGGGGGGGTAGGCCTAAACATATTGAAGGGCTGATATTTTACTATTATATTTATTTGCGATCTTATTACAGGATTAAAAGAAAATTGACCCTCAGATAGATTTAAATTAGGAACTGACAATATCAAGCTCGATTCTACGATTCTTCTCTTAACATAGTTGGCCGATTTAAATAACATTTTACTTCCATTGAAATCGATTGTATGATTCTTGTCTCTAACATGGCAAAATATTCCACTGCTTTCGCTGCCCACTCTAATATCTCTTTTGTGTTCGTACAATCTCTTGTCTAGATTTCTCCCTGTTTCCCCTATATAAACTTTATGGCAATCGTTGCATGGTACTGCATATACTCCTATGTTATGATGTTCTTTGGGTTTCCTGGCAATCATCAATTGGTTTAAGGAATTATTATATTTAAAGGCTAGATTAATACCCACTTTTCCAAATATGTCCTTTAAAATATTTAATTTATTATTAAATGGCAATGTTATACATTTGTTGAAGTCATTAGTGCGGGAAGGCTTATTACCATAGAATGTTTTCCTAGCTGCAAATGGGCAGACGATATGAACAAATCAGGGTAATACAAATTAGAAAAAATGGTCCTGATAATGACAATTTCCTCATCTAAATAGGAAGGATGACATATTTTGTATGCTCTAAGGAAAAGGTTAGAAATTACCGATTTTTTAACAGTATTATTGTGAAACGAAAAATAATGTATATAGGCATTTGAGTAGGTTGGTTTCCTATAAACGTCAAGTTTTATTAATTCATGGTGATCTTTATTAATGAGGACATCTAAAAAGGGTAATCTATTATCATATTCCCATTCATATTTAAATTTGATGGAGACAGGCAAATTATTCAAATGACAGCAACAATGTTTTTGATAAATAAAGACACACATACCCTTTAAACTTTTTAAGACACGCTGTTCAAGGTCACTAGACTTTTCTGCACCTATATTGCTTTTTACATCCTTATTTTGTTACTAAACCTAAGGTTTTTATATTCACTGACAAGAATTCTGATTGTACATCACTCTGAAGAGACGTTTGTGTCAGCATGTTAGGTGTGTTAGTTTACTTTTTATAGTTTAATTTAGTGTTGAAGTATAACCTTTCCAACGGCACCTCCCGAACGCCATTTGTTTCAATTTCAATTTTTGAGCCCTATTATTATTATTTCTTTTTTTTTCACATTTCTTATATACAAGATATTTGATATGGCTATTGACCAAAGTTCTTTTATTTTAGTGGGTTTTTTTTACTTTCTTTAGCATTTTTGTTTTTATTTTTTCTAAACTCACTGCTTTCCTTTTACTTTTTATTCATTTTTTTAAATATTTTGATAGTATATTTACACTTTTCTTTTTATTAGTTAGTACTTTATCTCGTTTCTGATTGAAGCCATTTGGATCCACTGTTTTCATCTCTTTTAGATTCTTTATACATTTTGACACAGGGGCAGTATATCATGATAAATGGACAATGGCCATGGATAAGGAACACCATAAAACGTCCCTGAGTAGGTAAACCACTATATATGACTTAAAATTCCAAAGACAAAATACTAATCATTGAAACCACATTTATTAGAAAAATCATATGGTTGAGTATTTTTTTTAACCTTTTAGTAATTATATCACTGTAGCTTGCTACTTTCGTTCAAGCATCCCTGAAAGCATATACTATAATCTGACCAGAATTAAACAATTAAGGTGTTACTTAATAAAGCTGTAGTAACTAGTAATACAAAGTATGTTGTCTGGCCCAATTCAGCCACCAAAACTGTATAAAAAGCTAAAATTTTGACGAAGAATTGGCAAAATTTTGCCAATGCCAATTCTAGCCGATGCCGAGTACTCGGCACATCTCTAGCCTGGATTCTTGCAATGTAATCAGTGTTCCAAAAGCACTCAAGGCACTTTGTGAGTCATTATAGATCACAACAATCCAGTCTCCAAACTGGGCATGAGGCATTATCTCCCATATCGAGCTGTGTATTGAAACCAGCTCAGCTGTGAAGATGTGGTTGGTTCAACCTATCCAGACTCCCACTGCAGAGAGGACAAAGTTTTGGGACTTTTTGTTAGTTGACCTCAGAGGCGATGGGTTGTGTATACGTCATTGTCCTTCTTGTCAGATAGATGGTTACTTTTGTTTGCTGATTGTGTTGGTTCAGTTTGAGGTTGGTTCCATCGAAAGTTTAAACTCATTGGAAAATTATTCAGACTGTGAAGCATCTGGCAGAACCCCATTGACTTAAAACAGAGGGGATACAGCACAGAAACTGACACCCTCCTGGGACTTGGAGCCATCCATATATACTGGCACAGTTCCAGTGTGACACAAAGTGCTCCAAAAAGGATGAACACAATACTCCCGGTGCTGTAGAAGCTTTGTGAGCAGAGGTATAGTGACAAATAGTCAAAGTGGCAGCCTCCAGGGTGGTGTCCTGGGCAGAACCAGGGACGCCACTGGCCCAAGAGCCACACCAAAATCTCAAAGGAGTTTCCAAGCACTAAACCCAAACGGTTTAAGATATGAATGACATCTCTCAGAGGCATGGGCACTGTCAAGATCTACAGCCAATGGAGAGAGCCATTGATGACTGAGGGAAGTGCCGGACTCACGTATACAAACACATAATGCACTGCACAATGTGCATTAAAGTGACTTCTCTTTGCCAGCTCCTTAAGGTCCCGAATGCTTTGCTTATCCAGTGTACCAGTTATGGTATCATGCCCTAGCAGGTGGGAAGTGCAACTCATACAGCACAGCCAGACTCTGTAGCCATTTCCCAAAAGATTGCTATTGGGAACTGGCTGTTACCAGGAAGTGAGTGGGGCTCCTTCCAAAATGCTATTAGAATTGTGTATAGCCCTTACAGTTATTGTACAAAGCATGTGGCCACATTTAGATGACTATACCATTTTTGTCCTAATTTATATAGTTATAATATTAGTGGAGATTGTATTTTGATTTGGTTGATTTTTTGTCATTGATAGCAATTTTATAAGGGTTTTTTTTAGTGTCCTTTTACCATTTGTATATAAAGTTTGTTTTTTGTGTAGAAATAAAGTTGGAAAATGGTCTCCTTTCGGCCAACTAGATGGGCCGACCATGATGCTACTGAAAGTATAACTGCAGGTAATCTGGAGCCTGCTATCACAACAGGGCTTTCCTAATTTGCACTTGGGATGGGAGAATATTTAGCTCCTCTAAGAATTAAGTGTAACACTCTTCACAGTGGGAAAATGCTGAATACTATATTTACTCATAGTGGTTCCAACTGACCTGTAAATATTTTTCATCATCAAGTAATTCTGCCAAGTACAAGTAAAGAAGAGTGTACCCAGAAGTGCCAGTATATACAGATGTATCTTTCCAGTCAATTTCTTGGGGCAGTTTCTTTTCTAAATACTTGATTAATTTCAATGTTGAATCAAAGATGTCGGCTTTCAACTCAGAGTTCAGCTATCAAAAGAAAAGCTAAATTAAATTGGGCAACAACATATTATCTACTCTACATGTCTTATCTAATTGCAGGGTGATGAGGATACCCAAATGAGTGCTTTTAAATACTATATATTTCTCTTTAATAATGACTAAATTAGACCAACCATATAACACCATAATGATTTCAACTTTTTTGCAACTAATTTATCTATATTTTCAACATTTGTCACTATATATAGTCTAACCATATAAATGGTCACCAGATACTCACTTAATCTAATCTTCTATATCCTAGCTTTCAACAACTAAGAAACTGTAGGCCCTGTCAATGTTACCATTAAGTTGGTATGCACATTCTGAGACTTCTGAGGAGGGAGCAGGTTAGAATAGAGAGAGGCAGTTGCATGATAGGGGAAATTTTATAGCATACTCCCGCCCCTCTGCTAGTGGTCCATGCAACAGTTAGGAAGTGGCAGTTGAATTGCAGCTAACCACATGCAGATTACATCCAAGTGGGCGGGGGGAGGGGGGGTTCCAGACTAGAATTGCATCCAAGTAGTTTTGTTATGTTATACACAGTTGGAAATGAAGTGATTACTGTACAACTCCTTTTCTCCTGTCTTACAGGGTAGCTACAGTATAAAAAAATAACATTGCCTGTTGGACTGTATAATGACAAGAGATAAAAAACAAAGCTTTCAACAGAGTATCTAGACACCCCTAAAATTAGATTAATTTTCAAGTATGAATTCAAGGTGCTGATAACATCAACAAAGCATTTGGGGTGAAACCAGTACAGTGTAAACTCTTGATGGTTGGTTCAATAAGTTTAGATCTAGAAACATAGGCACAAATAATAAGCCTTGAGGGTCAGTTTTTTTTCTTATTTTAACACATTCATCTGGTAACTACCAATGTGGACATGGGCATCCGCAGAAAAAAATGCAAGGGTGGGGGGGGGGGGCAAAATATGGAGATGTGTCATGAGCATTGGCTGTGTTCATGGCCATCTGCAGGGGGGCAAGTATGGGCATTTGCCTCCCTAGAATTTATGGATAATAAAAAAAATTGCATGGAAAATACAAAATTAATAAAATACCATTGGACAACTGTTTATTTAGTTCTCCACTATTCAAGTATTATTATTACTACTACGTGAACAGGAAATGGAGTCATCAGGGATCTCTTCCAAACTTGTCAATGACCATGTTCATTATCTCTATGTTCTGGCTGTTCACTTTTTCATGGTGGACACTGAGCACACAGAGGCCAGACAAACGTTGATTGGTCATTGTTAACTCTGTGCTAAAAGACCTCTCCACTGTACATGTTGTTGCAGGCAGTCAGTGCAATGAGGATAGCCTTGCGCACAGCAGGGAACAGAGTGGTCTCCTTCAACAGCTCAATCATACCCAGAGAGAGAGAGTCATCATCCAGTGGGCCCTTATGTTTCTGCACATCATACAATGCTAGTGCTTCTTCAACAAGATTCCCAATTTATTATATTTCTTTGATAGATGAAACATTCTTAAATTCACTTCTTTCTACTTTCTTCATTTCAAGGAATCTATGTGGGGGATATATATGGTGCGGCGATAGTACTCCTTAATGGAGCCTCCTACATTCGGCCGGTTGATCTGGCGTGCTCATCATTGAGGCATAGTTAATTCTATACCAAGTTATCCTGATAATATTTCCACCTCAGGGATGACATCTTCTGAAAACACACGATCCACTTCATCCTAGTGATCTCAGAAAGCCTTCATTAACAAGTCAATGTGATCTCGGACTCCCATCATGTTCATCTCGACTGCCTGTAGCTGTTGGTCACTGGCTCCAACATCGCTGAGTATTTCGCTATAATCTTAAGACAGATGGGGAACACTGTGGTACCTGCTGCACTCCTCAGCTGATGTGCCATCTGATGGGTACACTGTGACTCATGCTAGCTTACCTCCAGTTGCTCCAGTTTTGCATAGATATCACAAAAGTTCTCTGAAAAGACGCGGATGCTTTTGAACTTTGTGCTCCATCTAGTGGCACACAACAAAGGTAGATTTGGAACCAGTCTTCTGCGATTGGGAGTGTCACAGAAAAAAAATTATGATAGATTTCACAGTTCCAATTGTATTCCAAATATCTGCGACAGAATTCAGATCATGAATCACCAAATTAAGTTGATCTGAAGAGCAGTGCACAAAAACAGCTTTGGGATAAGTGTTCCTGATATGGGCCTGTACACCATTGTCTTTTCATGTCATGGTTGAGCATCCATCGTAGCCTTGACCCTGAAGCTTGAGGAGGTCAAGACCAATTCTTTTTGCTTGGTTGATGATAGTATCTGCAATTGTTGGAGTGTCCATCATCTCTAGTGGAACAAATCCAAGGAATTCTTTGCGTATGATAGCTGAATCATTCCGTTTCTCCTGCAGCTCAACACATCGTACACCAATGGACAGTTGTTCGGTGTCTGATATGTCAGCAATGATTGAGAATCCAATTGATTTATTTGTAGTCTTCACAATATCTTCTCTTATCACTTCTTCAGAGAGAAGTATCAGCTCATTATGTACATGAACTGATGTGTACCTCACATTTTTACTTGTGCTCTCCATGTGATCCTTCAAGACTGTGTCCCCTGCTTCTATCCTGAATCGCAGTAGGTCACAGAGGTTTCCTGATGTACTTTCTTTTTCCCCCAAAGCAATGTCATGACTGCAGCAAAACAGAATACTAGATAGGATAGGGAACAGTTTCTCACGGTTTTGAGTGACTGCTTGGTTGACTGCTTGGTGATCTGGCTTACAATGGTCAACTCTGGATTTTTCACAGTGGTGAGGAAATTGTTGGCATCTTGTAGTGTGCCTTTGTGCCAGGATGAAAGCCTATGACTCCTTGCATGCTCATTGAAGTCTTTGTATTTGACAAAAGGAGTCATGATGAAAGCACCCATTAGACCTCGGTGCACTGGGTAAGGAAACAGCACACAGTATTTGCACAGAGCACCTGTCAAGTGACTTGAGTAAGACAACCATGGAGAATATGGTTTATCCACGGGTGACAGAAACAACGGAAGGCCTGTCAATCTTTCTGATAGTTGTAATCGGTTGGTGAGGGGATATATGTGTTCATCAGATCATATCTTCTATCATTGGTCAAATGTTCTTCAGTGTTGACATATAATACGATATCCAGAGGATGAGGCAAGTCATTGGCCACTGAAGCAAGTGGTGTTTGGGGTGCCATCTGATTGGTTGCTGTGAGTAACTGCCCATCATATCCTCCTCTACACTGGTATGCTGGTTCAGCATGCTTCTCTGATGTGCCTGGGGTATCTTGATTGTCGTCAGAATAATCAGATTTACATTTTTTCAAGAACTTCCTGATATCCATTTCACAATCCTAAAAAAAAAATATATATATATATAATATATATTATATTATCCATATAAAAATTATTTTTAAGTATCTCAGATGTCTTATCATTAGGATATCCAAACATACAGTAACTATTATATGTAAAAACAAAACTACAATACTATTAATTGAATAGTATTAAATTTAAAAACAAAAAACTGGAAAGAACGACTGCTATCAAATGTAAAAAAAATGATGGTATCAAATGCTAGCTGCCTATATTTCCCACATATTCCTATATTTCACTTATTCATGAATTTCAGGGGGGAGGGGGAAAATGCCCCCTCCTTGCCCCCTGCCTGCGGATGCCCATGAATGTAGATAAAATAGCTGAAAAAAAAACAATAAATAACTTGATAAGAGTAGAAAACCAACAATTCAAATGACCACTTTGGTAGCCTGGGGAAGCTTGCTTCTCTCAGGAAATCAAGCAAGCACCACACACACACAAAAAATCAAATAGTATGGAGAAGGTGCCCCCACTTCCTCCAAACACACTGGTGCACAGGAGCAAAACCTCAGGAGAAGCCCAGACATGTTTTTAGGATTTGCAGCACCCTATCACGATTCAAGAAGGGGGAAAAAACAAAACAAAAACTGGGTTCCAAATGAAATTAAAATTAAAAATTGAGATGTGTCAAAGTCTGTTGATAGCAAGTTGTGAATCCAATTTTAAGTAGTAGTGTGATTTTTTTAAATATTTTTTTAATATCTCATTGGCGACTGCCGTCTAGGGCATAAGTCGCCATACTCATCCTAGCCTAAATCTAGGCTATATTAAAAGCCAAATAAAAGAAAGAAAAAAAATACATGCAGAAAAAAACAAATTGAAAAAAAATATAAAGTGAGCTCCGTGAACGGGGGAAGGCCCGCCCTGCCCCGGCGAGGAAGCACGCGATCCATAGTCAAACATTAAATAAGGGGGAGAAGGTCAGCCTCCTCCCAAAAGGAAGTCTAAAAGTCCCCAGGTTGGTGCGCACGAACTCGTCTCGAGTACAAAGGACAGGCGGTAGCGACCCCGCCCATGCCAGTACCGGGACAGGCAACGTGCGCAAAAATCACTCAGACTGGGACATTCAACAAGAATGTGCCGAACAGTCTGGGGGACGATGCAGTCGTCACAATAGGGCGTAGGCGAGTGCTCCAACAAATGGCGACGAGTCACACGAGTGTGATCGATTCGGAGACGACAGAAAGCGACCTGAAGCCGTCGCGGCATTGAGGGATAGGTCCATGCGAACAGTCGAGGCACAATGGACGCAACTGTAAGTTACCCAAGACCGTCTCCCATATTCTTTACCAAGCAGTCGGAAGAGCTGCCCGTATTCCAGCCATGTAGTCTGTGTGTGGAAGGGCAGAACACTGGTCCGGTCGCCCGGTCCTCGCGGACTCTTTGGGCCCTCGTCGGTGCGCTCATTCCCCGCACTTCCTACATGTCCAGGAACCCGGCAGAAGATAATCTCGACATCCAATGCCCCGAGAGCACTTAGGGTGCTTTGTGAGTCGCTATGAATCACTATCCGGTCTCCGAAACAGGCACGTCGCGTAATCTCCCGTACCGAGTGGTGTATTGCCACCAACTCAGACGTGAAGAGAGATGCAACGCCCGGTAGAGCCCCGCTGACTTCAAACAGAGGGGATACGGCGTGGAAACCTACCCCCTCTTCGGACTTGGAACCATCCATATACACTCGCACGGATCCAGCGTGACACGAGATGTGCTCCAAAAAGGCCGAACGCAATACTCCCGGCGTTATACAAGCTTTTGGGAGCAGAGGCGTGGCGACAAATAGCTAAATATGGTACCCTCCAGGGTGGCGTTCTGGGCAGAACCAGGGGCGCCACCGGCTCGAGAGCTATATCTAGCTCTCGAAGGAATTTCTTAGCAGGCTCTCAATAGGCAAAGTACGGAAGGCACCGGTCGCCAAGCGAAGGGCGTTGTGGTGGATCGAGTCCACCTTCCGCAATAAACGCTCGGATGCGGATGCATTTTTTTTTTTTTTTTTTTTTTTATGAGCTCATCTGGCGACTGCCTACTTGGGCATTAGTCGCCGTATTAAAACTGGCCTAGTTCTAGGCTACTTTAAAATAAATTAAAGAGAAAAAAAACCAAACAAAAAAAACAAAACAAACAATACCCCAAAAGGGGGAAAGGAAGCAAGCTGGTGCGTCGGGGAGGTCCCCCCGGCGCAGGAGCGTGCAACTAAAGGAAAAAAACAAACAAAAAACAAAAAAAAACAACAAACAAACCTTGCTTAAATAATAGGGAGAAGGCCGGCCTCTCCCAAGAAGTCAATAAGTCCACAAGTCAATGTGCACGAATCTGTCCCGAGCACAAGGGACAGGCGGTAGCGACCCCGCCCATCCCGGTACTGGGACAGGTATCGTGCGCGAAGATCACCCAGACTGGGACATTCGACAAGAATGTGCCGAACAGTCTGGGGGACGACGCAGTCGTTGCAATAGGGCGCAGGCGAGCGCTCCATCAGATAGCGATGCGTCACACGAGTGTGTCCGATTCGGAGACGACAGAAAGCAACCTGAAGCCGCCGCGGCATTGGGGGATAGGTCCATGGGAACAGTCGCAGCGCAATGGCACGCAACTTTAGGTTCCCTTCGACCGTCTCCCATCTTCTTTACCAAGCAGTCCGAAGAGCTGCCCGTATTCCTGCCATGTAGTCGGTGTGAGGAAGAGCGAAACGCTGGTCCGGTCGCAGAGTCCTCGCGGACTCTTTGGCGCCCTCATCGGCGCGCTCATTCCCCGCAATTCCTACATGTCCAGGAACCCAGCAGAAGACAATTTCGACATCTGCCCGGCTCGCCAAAACCGTGGCGTCACGGATATCGCGAACCAGGGGATGCGGAGATTCCAATGCCCCGAGAGCACTCAGGGCGCTTTGTGAGTCGCTATAGATCACAATCCGGTCTCCGAACCGGGCACGTCGCGTAATCTCCCGTACCGAGTGGTGTATTGCCACCAGCTCGGCCGTGAAGACAGACGCAGCGCCTGGTAGAGCCCCGCTGACTTCAAACAGAGGGGATACGGCGTGGAAGCCGACCCCCTCTTGGGACTTGGAGCCATCCGTATACACTGGCACGGTACCAGCGTGACACGATGTGTGCTCCAAAAAGGTCGAACGCAATACTCCCGGCGCAGTACAAGCTTTGGGAGCAGAGGCGTGGCGACAAATAGCCAAATGTGGTACCCTCCAGGGTGGCGTCCTGGGCAGAACCAGGGGCGCCACCGGCCCGAGAGCTATATCTACCTCTCGAAGGAGTTTCCTGGCCCTAAACCCAAAGGGCTTAGGGTATGACTGGCGTCTCTCGGCGGCATAGGCACCATCGAGATTAGCTGCGGATGTAGTGAGAGCTGTTGGCGACTGAGGGAGGCGCCGGGCTCGCGCGTACAGGCGAGTGATGCACTGCACGCGGCGCAGAGCGAGTGGCATCTCCCCAGCATCGACCAACAGGCTCTCAATGGGGGAAGTGCGGAAGGCACCGGTCGCAAGGCGAAGGCCGGTGTGGTGGATCGAATCCACCTTCCGCAATAAAAGCTCGGCTGCGGATGCATAAAACTCGCATCCGTAGTCGAGCTTGGAACGAACAAAGGATCGATAAAAAAGTAAGGCGGTAGCCCTATCAGCGCCCCAAGCGCTGAACGTCACGGAACGGAGAATGTCCATGGCACGGGTACAAGAGACCCTAAGGCTGCGAATATGAGCCTCCCAGGTGAGGCGTCGGTCGAATACAAGACCAAGGAAACGGTGCGACTCAACCACATCCAGGCGCACCCCATTAAGAAACAAATCTGGGTCGGGGTGAAGCCGTGGATGGCGGCAGAAGTGCACCACCTTAGTCTTGGCCAAAGAAAACCGAAACCTGTGCGCTTCGGCATAGCGAGAGACGCGGTTCAATGCCTGTTGGAGTCGACGCTCCAGAGTTGGCATCTGGGCCGCGCCAAAACAGATCGAAAGGTCGTCCACGTAGAGCGTGGCGAGAACATCTTCCGGCAGCACCGAGGTGATGCCGTTGATGCTCAGGGCAAAGAGTGTGACACTGAGGACACTTCCCTGCGGGACACCCTCTTCCTGCTCCTTTGGGCCGGAGAGAGCTCCCCCCACCCGTACGCGGAATCGACGATCTCGCAAAAATTCAGATATAAACATTGGGAGGCGTCCCCTCGCCCCCATCGTGTGGAGAGTCTCCATGATACCGTATCGCCATGCGATATCATAGGCCTTCTCCAAATCGAAAAAGACCGTGGCGTAGTGCTGTCTACGAAGGAAAGCCTCGCAGACTGCATTTTCCAGTCGGAGCAGAGCATCCGACGTGGAGTGGAACTTGCGGAAGCCGCACTGTGCGGAAGACAGATGGCCTCCGCTGTCCAGGAAAAAGGCTAATCTAACATTTACCAATTTCTCCATCAACTTGCACACGCAAGAGGTTAGAGAGATTGGGCGGAAACCGGTCGGAGTAGAGTGATCTCTCCCCGGTTTGCGAAAGGCGAGCACAGTAGCGATTCGCCAGGAGTCTGGGAGAAGACCTTCCACCCAGATCCTGTTGAACAAATCTAACAGAAAGGCCATGCCTCGCTCACCCAGGTGTCGAAGCATGGCGTACGGGACATCGTCCGGACCATGGGCGGTGTCCGCGCACGAAGCGAGAGCGGAACGCAACTCACTCACAGTAAACTTGTCGTTGAAGGGTTCTCCGCCTCTGGAGGTAAAGTCTAGCCGGCGGCCTTCCGCGACATCACGACGTGCATTGAATGCTGGCGGAGCAGCATCACGGCTAGAGAATGCGGAAAAAGCGGTCGCTAAGGATTCCGCCACGGACGCGGGGTCCGAGATTGCGGTCCCATTCTCCTGGAGAACGGGAGGGGGGTCCTGCGAGAACTTGCCCCGAATCCTTTTGACTCGCTTCCACACCTCAGCTAAAGGGGTCTTCCCGTTAAGTGAAGACACGTATGCCCGCCAAGAAGAGCGGCGGGCGTGCTTCGAAATATACCGGAACCTAGCCCTAGCCCGACGAAATTCAGCGACAGTGAAATCGTTCGGGCGGCGCTTATAGCGCATGTAGGCATAACGCTTCTGTTTGAGGGCCGTCTCACACTCGGCCGACCACCATGGGAGTGGTCGGCGTGCAAAACGGCCAGACGTCCTAGGAATAGTAGTCAGGCCCACGGCGATGAGGTTGCCGGAGAAGAACTCAACGGCCTCATCTACCGACCTAAACTCCTCGACTGAGATAGAGAATTCAGTCATTTCCTGAAATGCAGGCCACCGCGCCCGCGCCAAGCACCATCGAGGTGGTCTCTCAGGCGGCAGTTGCCCTGAAAATGATATTTGAATGGGAAAGTGATCACTACCATGGAGGTCATCGACCACCCCCCAATCAAAATCAGGCTGTGCATCCGAAGAGCACAAAGATAGGTCAAGGCAAGAAAATGAAGCGGTTCTCGGACAGTGATGCGTAAACTCATCCACGTTTAGGACACCCATCTCAAGCTCTTCGATCAGATCGGCAAGGACTTGTCCCCTGGGATTTATGGAGTAATCTCCCCAGAGAGGATGCCTGCCGTTCAGATCTCCAAGCAAGAGATAGGGCCTCGGCAACCGTGCAACGACGCGGCGGAAGTCCCCCGCGTCGAAGTCAGCTGACGGTGGAATGTACGCAGAAATGATAGTATACCTCCTATCCAGGTGCAGCTGCACAGCCACTGCCTGAAAGGAGGTATCTAAAGAGAAAGGAAGAACGGAGACATCATGCCGGGTGTAAACTGCGCATCCCCCAGCCCGGCCATCCCGCGGTGGTGGGGGCGCAAGACCCTTATACCCCGGGAGGGCAGGGAGGGGACACGCACCTAGCATGGTCTCCTGCAAAAAAATAGCTAACGGGGAACGGGACGAGACGAGCCTCCGCAGCTCCTCCCAGTTGGCCCGGAGTCCACGGCAATTCCATTGAAGGAATATGCCCTCCAGGCCTAGCTCGGAGGAGACGCGGGGGCCCTCCTCGAATTGAAGACCCTCACGGGAATGGCCGTACGCTTCCCGGGGGCAGAACCCCGGGCGCTGTTGGCCGGACAAAGCGCTGAAGGCGCTGTCGCCTTCGAGGACTTATTGGGGGAGGTTGGGCTCGCCATGCGAGTCTTTTCCTCCCTCCACCTCGAAACCTTAGGCGGGCGTTGCGGCTTCGGAGGCGGGGGGCCCTCTTTTCGAGGAACCACCGTCTCCAAGCCACTCGCTCCACCTCGGGGCGTGGGCGAAGGAGCCGAAGCTCCTTTGTTGCTGTCCTCCTTTCGGGGGACAGCTTTAGGAACCCCGGAAGATGGCCTAGCGACCATCTTCAGGGGTGTTGCCTCCTGTGAGTCTAACGACTCGGTGGAGGCACGTGGCCGTTTCGCCTTACGGCAAACGGTCACGCTGGGGGAAGAGGGGGGAGCCCTGGTTTTAGCCGGGGCAGGGTATGAACCCTTTTTGCCGCCAGCTTTACCAGGGGAGCGCCCGGGTTGGGTAGAGCCCGCAGAAGGGCTCCGAATGGGCGCGCAAACAACCGTGCTCGTTGGCCTGGATGGGCCAGGAGCAGAGGGTGCTTTTCTAACTATTGAGGCATATGACGTCCCAGGCAGAGCCGGGCGCGCCAGGACCAAGTCCTTAGCCTCGCGGAATGAGAGTCGATCCTGGGCCTGAACGGCCAGGATTTTTTTCTCAAGGAGATATGCACCACATTGCTTCGAAGAAGCAGGGTGCGGCTCTCCGCAATTGACACACTTGGCCACACACGATTTGGACTTATCGTGTGCGACCTTGGAGCAATTTACACAGACTTCGGGTGACCCCGATTTTGCACGTCTACATGATCGATTCGTATGGCCGAAGCGGTGACAGTAATAGCACCGCCGCGGCAGTGGCACGAATGCCTTCACGCGGTAGCGGTACCAACCGGCACGCACCGACTCAGGGAGCTTGTCACAGTCGAACGTGACGAAGAGTGTAGGGGTGGGTCTCGAGGCCCCTCCCTGTTTTCTCATCACACGCTCGACCTTGACCGCCCCATGGTCGGCCAGCTCTAAGGTGATGTCCTCAATGGAGTAGTCAACGAGTTCCCTCGCATAAACTACTCCTTTCACAAAGTTCATGGTAGAGTGCGGCGTCACACTGACCGGGGTGCCATCAAGTGTCCGAAGAGCACTTATCTTGGCCGCCTCGGCGGGATTCGCCAGAAGGCTCCCGTCCGAGAAACGGGTTACCTTCGGCTCTCTACCAATTGCACTAGCTAATCCTCTCCTCTGATGGATCATGTTGCCCTTGGACAACATGGTGCCATCAGTGGAGCGAATAACGAGGAAGCGTTTGAAGCCAGCGGGCTCGAAAACGCCAGGTAACCTCTGAATCAGGGGCCCCGATGTCATCGAGGCTCCGCCCTGTGCACTCTTGGTATTAGTCTTCTTTGTCAGGGGCTCCGCAACCGGGGGGGCAGAGGGGGCGGATGTGCCGATCTTGGCTTGGTCGCTTGCCAGAGTGGCAGCAGACCCATCCGTCCCCGCACCCCCCGCGGATGGAGAGGAGCCCCGAGTCTTTTTTGTCTTTTTAGTCTTTTTCTTTTTCTTTTTTGGAGAGGAGGGCGGGGAATGAACTCGCTTTTCACCTCCGCCGGCAGAAGTCCCCAGGCCAGATGGACCAGCCTCAGCCAGGTCCCTCTCCGAAATGGAGAAGGTCCTGGTTGTCGTAGGGGCACCTGTCGGAGGAGATCCCTCCCCTCCTTTTACTGCCTCGGAGCCCTCAGCCATTTGAGGAGGACCTTGCATAGGGGCGGATTCGGGTTCGGTGCTTGGCGCCGAGCCCGAATTCCCCCCCATGGAAGGCCCTACCGTCTGAGGCTGGGTCTCCTCAAGGACCATGTCTATCACAGGAGGGGCCTCCAGTTGGCCATCCCCTCCCAGGACATCGCAGGTCCCCTTGGCAGTATTGTCACTAGTCAGGTGGTGTGGGGAGGCACAGGCCTTGACCCCAGCAAGGTTTAAAATTCTTGCCAGCAGGTCTTTTGAGGGAAGCGACCGAAGGGGCCTGGCTTCCCTGCTGGCTTTCTTGGCAGTCCCCTTAGAAAGCAAAGGAGGGACTGCCGCTGGAGATAGGGAGGTGCCTGAAAGCACCTCCAGAGAAGGGGGTGAGGGGGAGTCCCCTACACCCGTAGGCGTAGGAGAGGAGTAAGCCTCCTCTCCGGTTAAAGAGTTATGGAGGGTCCCTTGCGCAAGCACAAGGGGGGGGACCTCCATTTTCTCGGTGGAGCTGCCCGAGGGCGGCTCCGTCGATTTTCTTGGGGAAGTTGGGGGTTGGGTTTTTGGGGGTTTTTTTTCATTCATGGGCATGGTGACCCTCTTTTTATTACGGGACGCAATAGCTCATCACCTCTCGCAGTTGCCCGCACTGCGAGAGGTGCTTACAAGCCCGGCAGAGCCAGGCGCCGCCATTCGGGACCACCCCTCCCGCCTGGTGGCCTGGCAGTCCTTCGGCATGGCGGCTCCACCTTGAACACGGCGTAAAAAATATAGGTTGTGAAGAGGAGAGGAAAAGGGATGTAAGGAAGGTATGGGTGGGGATGAAGCAGGTTGTTAAAAAAAACCCATCCCGAACCGGAGCTGAGGGGTTAGGGAACAATGTCCCCTCCCCCCTCAGCCCCGATCCGGGGTGGTTGGCTTGAGAAGAAGGTCAGCATCTACCCTGTGAAATTAGAGGCTGACCAGAGAAAGTTGTGGGAGAGGTTGTATGAAAAGCGACGAGGTAGGGGAGAAATCGGGCTATCTGAAGGAAGGAAGAGAGGCTGAGCTGGGGCCGGACGGAGCGCTGGATCCCGTCAGCACGGCGGCCAGGATGGCAAATCGCCGCGCCCCTTACGGGGGGATGCGGATGCATCAAATTCACATCCGTAGTCGAGCTTCGAACGGACAAAGGATAGATAAAACAGTAAGGCAGTAGCCCTATCAGCGCCCCAAGCGCTGAACGTCACGGAACGAAGAATGTCCATGGCGCGGGTACAAGAGATTATAGGCTGCGAATATGAGACTCCCAGGTGAGGCGTCGTTCGAATACAAGACCAAAGAAACGGTGCGATTCAACCACTTCCAGATGTACCGCATTAAGGAACAAATCTGGGTCGGGGTGAAGCCGTGGATGGCGGCAGAAGTGCACCACCATAGTCTTGGCCTAAGAAAACCGAAACCTGTGCGCTTCGGCATAGCGAGAGACGCGGTTCAATGCCTGTTGGAGTCGACGCTCCAGAGTTCGGCTGCGCCAAAAGAGATCGAAAGGTCGTCCACGTAGAGCCTCTTCTGGCATCACCGAGGTAATGCCGTTGATGCTCAAGGCAAAAAGTGTAACGCTGAGGACTCTTTCCTGCGGGCCACCTTCTTCCTGCTCCATTAGGTCGGAGAGGGCTTCCCTCACCTGTACGCGGAATCGGCGATCTCGTAAAAATTCAGATATAAAGTCCGGGAGGCGTCCCTTCGCCCACATCGTATGGAGGGTCTCCATGATACCGTATCGCGAAGTTCTGTCTACGAAAGAAGGCCTCGCAGACAGCATTTACCGGTCGAAGCAGAGCATCTGACGTGGAATGGAACTTGCGGTAGCCACACTGCGCAAAAGACAAATGGCCTCCGCTGTCCAGAAAAAAAGGCTAATCTAATATTTACCAATCTCCATCAACTCGCACACGCAGGAGATTAGAGAAATTGGGAGGAAACCGGCCGGGGCAGAATGATCTCTACCCGGTTTGCGAAAATCTGTCGAAGCATGGCGTACGGGACATCGTCCGGACCACAGGCGGTGTCCGTGCACGAAGAGAGAGCGGAATGCAACTCGACTCACAGTGAACCTGTCGTTAAAGGGTTCTCCGCCTCTGGAGGTAAAATTCAATCGGCGGCTTTCCGCGACATCACAACGTGCATTGAATGCTGGCGGAGCAGCATCCCGGCTAGAGAGTGCAGAGAAAGCGGTCGCGAAGGATTCCGCCATGGAAGCGGGGTCTGAGATTGCGGTCCCATTTCCTGGAGAACGGGAGGGGCGTCCTGCGAGAACTTGCCCCGAATCCTTTTGAATCGCTTCTACACCTCTGCTAGAGGGGTCTTTCCATTAAGTGAAGACACGTATGCCCGCCGCCAAGAAGAGCGGCGGGCGTGCTTCGAAATATACCGGAACCTAGCACTAGCCGTCGGAATTCACCGACAGTGAAATCGTTCGGGCGGCGCTTATAGCACATGTAGGCATAACGCTTCTGTTTGAGGGCCGTCTCACACTTGGCCGATCAACACGGGAATGGTCGGCGTGCAAAACGGCCAGACGTTCTGGGAATGGTAGTCAGGCCCACGGCGATTAGGTTGCCGGAGAAGAACTCAGCGTCCTCATCTACCGACCTAAACTCCTCGACTGAGATAGAGAATTCAGTCATTTACTGAAATGCAGACTACCGCGCCTGCACCAAGCACCACTGAGGGGGGTTCTCAGGCGGCAGCTGCCCAGAAAAAAATATTTGAATGGGAAAGTGATCACTACCATGGAGGTCATCGACCACCCCCAATCAAAATCAAGCTGTGCATCCGGAGAACACAGAGATAGATCAAGGCAAGAAAATGAAGCGGTTATCGGGCAGTGATGCATAAACTCATCCACATTTAGGACACCCATCTCAAGATCTTCAATCAGATCGGCAAGGACTTGTTCCCTGGGATTTATTGAGTAGTGATCCCAGAGACGATATCTGCCATTCAGATCTCCAAGCAAGAAAAAGGGCCTTGGCAACCATGCCACGACACGGCGGAAGTCCCCGCGTTGAAGTTAGCTGAAGGTGGAATGTACACAGAAATAAGAGTATACCTCCTATCCAGGTGAAGCTGAAAGGCCCCTGCCTAAAATGAGTTATCTAGGGAAAAGAACCGGGTGTAAAATGCATATCCTCCCTGCCCCCATCCCGTGGTGGTGGGGTCGCAAAACACTTATACCCCGGGAGGGAGGGCAGGGGGTACGCGCCTAGCATGGTCTCCTGCAGAAAAATATCTAATGGGGAACGGGACGAGACCAGCCTCCGCAGCTCCTCCCAGTTGGCCCAGAGTCCGAAATCAATTCCATTGAAGGAATATGCCCTCCAGGCCTAACTGGGAGGAGACGCAGGGGCCCTCTTCGAACACAAGACCCTCAGAGGAATCGCTGTACGCTTCCCAGAGCCAGAAAAACGGGCGCTGTTGGCCGGACGATGCGCCGAAATTGCGGGCGCTTTCGAGGGCTAATCGGGAGAGGTTGGGCTGGACAGGCGAGTCTTTTCCTCCCTCGGCCTCGAAACCATAGGCGAGCATCGGGGCATCGGGGGCGGTGGTCCATCTTTTGAAGGATTCAACGTCCTAGAGCCACCCCGCTCGCCACTGGCTGTGATCGAAGGAGGCGAAGCTCCTTTATTGCTGTCCTCCTTTTGGAGGGCAGCTTTAGGAACCCGGGAAGATGGGCTAGCGACAAGTTCTTGGGTGTTGCCTCCTGTGAGCATAACAACTCATTGGAGGCGCGTGGCCGTTTTGACTTACGGGAAACGGTCACGCTGTAGCGGGCCGAAAATCTAGACTAACCCCAATCGATCCAACCCGCTTCCTACGCTAATCCGGACGTGAGAAATCGAAGGAGAATGAAACGGATTGTATGTACAGTCCTTTACTAACAAAAAAAATACAATAATATTTACAAAAATATACACACAATGAGCCTATTTATATAAAAATAGGACAATCCTATCTTGGAACCCTATCAATTGAAAATATATATATTAATACTAAAGAGACAGCAAATACAAAAAGAATGGACAACAAAAAGACAAGAGACAACAAAAAGAGGAGCTATATTACGTGGTACCACAGTTTACGGTTTGCCGGGCCCCCGGGGGAAAATCTTGCCGGCAGTCACTCTTGTGACAAAAATTGGTTGTGCGCGTCTTATGGGGCCTGGCACCTCCGAGCTCAATTTTCGTCAAAATCCAGTCACTTCTTTAGGCTATTAAAGCCCTCCGCAATCAACTACTATTAGAAGACTTCTTAAATTTTATTTAAATTTCTTCAAAATGTTTTTATTCCAGTCGCTCTTACAAAACGCAGGCAATGTTTATTTATTCCTTTACTTGAGTGCTGTCTCAGAAAAATCTTAAACATTTAGTAGCTAATTTAAAGAAAAAACATTGGATGTTAAATAACCTTTTTCATACAAGATGAAATCAAATATATATGTACGAAAGAAAAGATTATAAAAAACCCATTCCCACTCACACACACATTCTTACAGGGGGAGGGAAAGGTATTGGGAAAAGAGGTGGGAGAAAGGCCCTTCATACACACTCACATTCGCTCCACCACACCCCTCCTTCCTTAAGCCATTCAACCACAGTCACTCACAATACACTCAATCCTTATTCACGGTACCTTTTATACTCAATCGCACCCTTCTGCACCCATTCACACTCGTCTACTGGTACCTGGCTACGCGTAGCAATCAGTCAGGTTTGTTCATCAGTCGTCCTGTCAGTCTCATCGTCACTATTGATCATATCATCCACCATACTTTTAGCCCTCATTACCAGTTCTCCCATCTCATGACAGAACTCTTTTATACTCTTCCGTTCAGAACCTTCACTCTTCATACCCCCATTCATCAGCTCCTCACTCACAGCCCTCATCAAACTCAAAGCACACTCTTGTGAAACAGACAGGTCACTCTCATTTTCTGTATTCTCAGCAGGCATACTAGAAACCCCTTCGACTGGTTCCTACCAGAAACCTGAAAAATCAGCCACTTCATCATTCACTACATCAAACTCATCCCTACTATTACCATTCATACTGTTCCCAAAACCAGAAAAATCAGGTACAGACAGCTCACTCACTCATCTACTTATACCAGCCAAATCACTCACCTGTTTTTGAAAACACTCAATCTCTCTCTCAAGCTCCCCCATACCAGAAAGACTGCTCAGACTTAGTTTCATTCATACTTGCATTCTTCCTTTCACTCTTCTTTGTACACTTTCTACTCCTCGAGACTAAGACTAGCTCTTTCCAGACAGATCCATGCTATCACATACACTGGATGACTGACCAGGTAGTCAGGAGGTTCTCTCCATCTCCTTAACTGACTCCGATGAGCCCGCACTCTCTCAGTCATACCGTCGTTCAAACTATCCAAAACATATGTCACTCCATTTTCCCAAACTCTCACAAATCTATAAGGTCCATCAAACTTCTCACTCATCTTTGAGGCATTCAACCTACCCTTCACTTCTTTCACCTTCAATACTTTCGCACCTAATTCAAATGAACAGAACTTTTCATGTGCCTCACACCAAACACTCTAAACACTTTCACTCAAACGAAACCTATCTTTCACTCGTCCTTCAAAATTCATCACAAACTGACACGAGGACATTCCAGTTGCACTATGCACAGTCAAATTATACACCCACAAAACTCTTCCCAGACATACATCCCAGTCATTCACTGTCGTACTCATCATTCTCAACATCTCACACAGGGTTCTTATTGTACATTTAGCCAATCCATTTGAAGATGGTACATACGGAGTTGTTCTCACATACTCCACACCATTCTCTCTCAACATTTGCTCAAACACTTCTACAAATTCAGGCCCATTATCACTCAGACATGTTCTAGGCTTCCATATACACATAGGAAAAAACAACTGCTCAACCACACGCGCAACAGTCACACTCCTTTTATCTCTCACAGGCGCTGCTTACACAAACTTACTTTTATGATCAACCGTAACAACCATACCAACATTCCCAGCACTCGTATGTGGCAAAGACACACAATTAATCACTACCAATTCAAACGGTTCTTTCGCATCAACTTTCAACATCGGTGGTTTCACTTGCACCTTTCGATTCTGACATCTTTCACACGTAGTTGCAACATCATTCACAACAGTTTTCAGAAACGGATGGAACACACCCTCCTTCATACACTCCCACAGCTTAAACTTACCCATATGCCCATAATTATCACGCACAACCTTCATCAGACCAATCATACCAACCAAGGACATCACAGGTACATACATATCATCACCACCCTTCACATGCCTCACAAAATATACAACATCCATACAAACAACAAAATCCTTAGCATACCTTTTAAAATCACTTAAACACTCAGGCCATTCATTCAAATCAGCACGCGTCATTACACACCTCTTCAACTCACTAACAAAAGGACACATCTCTTGCATCACTAGAATATCATCATCACTTAAAATCTCATTCTCATCATCCATGAGCAATTCAATCATACTGCAAATTTTGACAACATTCTTTGCACACTCATTCAACCTCATCACCTCACATTCGCCTTTCATAAGACGATCCTTATCAGCATCCAAAGACAAATCATTCAATCTCATAGTCTACACCAAGCAAGAAACAACACAGCATTTGCTTATCTTTCAGAATCACAAAGTCATGCTTCACATTCACACCACTGCCCAAACTCACTTTCAAACTAACCTGTTTCCATGTCACTATCATGCCATTCCCAATCTACTTATCTGTAACTTCACAGGTTTATGCTCGCAACATCTAAACTCATTATACTTACTCAGAATCCTCTCATTCACTAAAGACACTTGCGCTCCAGTATCAATCAAACCACAGAACAACCTTTCACCAACTTTCACTCTTGCTTCCATCATATCAAGTCCACCATGTTCGCAATACACAGAAGGAACAAGCACACCAACATCAGCACTGACATCAACACCATCATCAACTCCCACATCATCACTCACCACACATTCATCTTCATCCAGACAATCATTCTTCTCTCTCATATATGAACACTTTTCCATCACCCAATTGTAGTGCACACCGCTCAAACATGCAGATGCACCACACTAGCATTCAAACCCTTCATATTCTCATCTTTGTACACAATCGGCCTCTCACCACCAAAGTGCACATAAACAATCACTCCATACAAACGACTCACTACAATCAACACTTCCTGAAATCATACACATCGCTCTCAATTCTTTCATGAAGTTCCGCACCCTTGCCATACCAATGCTTTCAGTCTTCCTACATACTTCACCCATTACCTCCTTCCTTAAGTCATCCACACTATTGGGCACTCTCACATCTACTCCATCACTCTTCAAATCTTGCAAACCATTCCATACACTCTCAAACAAGGAATCACCACCACCCTTATTCTCCTTTCATTCATAATCTCTTTCGGAAAATACTCAGGATCACTCACTCCACACACATTTTCATCATTCGTACCAGGATAGCTTGATATCAAATCAGCCACTCCATTCCATGTAACAGGCACATACTTAATCACATAGTCAAAGTCACTCAAATCTTCCAAAGTCCTTGCAATCCTACTATCAGCCCACTTCATACGCTGCAGATCCACAAGAGATTGATGATCTGTTTTGATCACAAACCTCACACCATACAAAAAAAGGGCGCAACACTTTCAAACAATACCTTATCGCAGCCAAATCTCGCTCCACAGTCGAATACTTTCGTTCTGCAACATTCATAGCCTTGGATACATACCCAATTATTCGCCTGACATTCTCTCCATTCAAACGTTGCTCTTGCATCAGAAAAGCTCCCATACAATACCCACTCGCATCTGTATACAATTCAAGCATTTTAGCATTCATATTATAATCTGGATAAGCCAATTCAACATCTTCAGCCGCTGCCTCTTTCAGTTTCTCATACGCCTCATTAATCTTATCATTCCACCTGACAACCGTACTACCTTTCTTGCCCATCCACTCAGTCAGAGGCTTACTCACACCAGAACAATCATGTATAAACTTTTGCTGGAACTCAATCAAACCCCAAAACGACTTCAGTTGCTTCATAGCCACCCGTTTCGGAAACATTCGCACCTTCTCAACATACTTCGGCGACTTTCGTAACCCATTCTCACTCACCATATACCCAAGGAATTCCACTTCTTTCGCAAACCATTCACACTTCGCCACTTTCACTTTCACACCAACCCTCCCCAACGTTAACACATAATAAACCAATTTCATATGCTCCTCAAAAGTCTCTGTGATAATCAAAATATCATCTATAAACAAAATCACATTCTTACTTGCAAACTTACTCAACACAAAAATCATTGCCCGCTTGAAGGCTCCGAGAGCATTAGCCAACCCAAAGCTGAGGTTCCAGAACTGGTAATGCCTCTTTTTGGAAGAGAAGGCAGTTACCAGCCGGCTCTCCTGAGTAATGGGAATCTGGTAATACCCCCGTAACAGATCCAGCTTCGTAAACCACTCCATCCCATGCATACTATACACACACTCAGATACCACACACATCGGAAACCTTTCTTTCACAGTCCTTTCATTCACCTTTTGATAATCCACACACAGGCGCAATCTTCCATCCGGCTTATGTACAGGCACAATTGAACTATTCGATGCACTCTCGCTCTCTTCAATCACCCCCAATTGCTCTAATTCCAAACACTGCTCCTCAATCTCATAAGCAACCGGACGTGGAAAATGCCTCAGCCGCTGATAGATTGGGGTCGTCTTTCAGGACAATCTTGAATTCCGGGAGCTTTGCAACCCCGAAATCCAGCTCACCCTTACTGAGGGCTCCCTTTCGTTCAAATATCATTTGATACACATCCTCCCTTTCATACTCAGTCAAACATCCATCCAATTCCACCATGCTCTTCATTTCACTATACGTCCATTCACACGTCTTTTCACCTGCAACATTTACCCTGACATCCATGCTATCATCCATACCTACCTTATTGACAGTGGAGAGGTGACCCAGTACATCTCTGACTTGGATACCCCTCACTTGTCCTTTCACCCTGGGGTCCGCCTGCACACATACAAAAGGATCATTCATTCTCATCAAGCCATCAAACACACAAGCAACACGCCTTACCTTATAATACGCATCCTTTCCATCCAATATCAGTGTTCTACCCACATTCAAACTAACATCCTTACTCCAACTCACTCTAAAAGACACCCTTTCACCCTTCACAAGCCTTACATTCTCCATAGCAGTCACCTGAATACCAGTAAACACACTCCTAAAAACGCTACCATCTTTCCCTGCATACAATTTATACACCCCATTTTTACCAATCTTTCTCTCAATCTGATCACTCGCAGGATGTGCAACCATACGATTCATTTTCATAAAATCATACCCCCAAATCACATTATACTCACTACTCACCTTATCAATCACAGAGAATTCACATTCATTCATCAACATACCATGCATTCGAACAGGTGACCTTATCATTCCAATCACAGGCACTCTCCTATTACCAATACCTACCAAACTACCCTCACACTCAGACAGGAGGGCTTTATCGCTCACCTTGTCATACACATCTTTATACACCAAGCTTGCCTTGCATCCAGAATCTATTAAAGCCATACACTCAATTCCATTCAATTCCACCTTCACAATCAGACATTCATACTTCCTACCAGACAGCACTTTCACACTAGACAGACTTACCAATACATTACTCACGCTCATGCACCCAGAGGATACTTCGCCAGGTATCCTCTTACAAATCAGTTTCCCAGTTCAGACTTTCCATTCACACCTTGCGCTCTCAGTCTAATCCAACATTTTTCACTTGAATGTCCTTCCATCGCACAATAGCTACATACATTCCTCTGGTCACGACACATCCTCGCATAATGACCAGCCTTTCCACAATTACCACAAGCATACTTCATACTTCCTCCAGCAGTTGCTCCACCAGTCAACCTCGCACAATCTTTCTTCAAATGGCCAATTTCTTTACACTTGAGGCACTCTATCACACTTTCCTGGCAATCCTTTATCATATGCCCTTTCTTACCACACCCAAAACATGCACCAGATGTCTACCTACATTCTGCCAACATATGACCTTTCCTTCCACACCGACGACATTCCAAAATCTTTCTCACACCATTCGGTCTCTCATTTGCTGAGATATACCTCAGTTTCTCTCTCATATATCCATTTCCACGCTTGACATTCATCTGTCCCCTTCCATTCGACCACCCTCCATTTACCCATCCATTCTGCCGGCCCAGGAAGTTCGACATAACTCCAGCTTGTGCAGCCTTCAGGGCATCCCTGTAGCTGACAAACTGCTGGGGTAGAGGAAAGCTCCTGGGCTTCTTACCCCCAACATTCACACTGTACCATCCATCCTCTTCTAGATTGCTTTCATCATCAAATCGTCCATCTTCCAAAAGCTCCAACACATCCTCCCACATCAACCGTTCACCTGTCAGTCTCATTCTCTCCTTTTTCTTTCCACTCAGCCATTCACTCACCTTTCATGGGATCGTGTCCACAAACTTTCTCATCAGTGGTTTACATTAATTTACATCATCACCACCATACCTCCTTCTCGCCATACTCGCAAGCCTATGTGCATACATGTTTACACTTTCACTCTTCCCCATTTGAGCCTTCTCAAATTCATTCCCCCTTTTATACTTCACACACTTTCATTCGTTTCACCTGCCCAATCAATTTCTCCTTCACCACATCATACCTGGGTTCCCCCACACTTGTAATCACGCGGAAAAACTCCAATACTTTTCCCTCCAAATGTTCCCCCAAAACATTCATCCAATATCCCTTATTCTCCGGGTACTTGATCTTACAATATCTCTCAAATTCCCCAAAGAATTCTTCCACACTTTTCCCACCATGTAACCTAAACCTATCTACCTTTGGCCCTTCCCTTATCAAAATACCCTTCCCCACATTCACTTCACTCAAACTTGAGCTGCCTTCACTCTCACTCCTACCAATCATACCATCCATCTCTCCTTCATCCGAGTACAATGAGTCCCCACTCTTGCCTCTTACCTTCCATCCCTCCCTTTTGAACCAGTCTTCCTTCTTCTCTTCCATTCTCCATCCTTCCTATCACTCATAATCACCCTATCCTCTCTAGACTCGCACACACTCCCATTGCTCCCATTAGTCTTATCCCCTTCAGTCAGAGCAGGGGTTAAGGTCGAGGGTCCTGGGGCCGATCCTGACGGCTTCATCATGTCATATAAGTCCTTCATCCGTTGGTCGACCTGCTTCTGTCTCTCGTCCATTTCTTTCCTCATACTGTCTGTCTTCTCACCCATACTTATCACATCAATCTTCAATCCATCGATCACGTTCCTCAACATCATATATTCCTCCTCCTTCTGCCTCAATTCCAGCCTCAGTCTCACGATCTCATCATGGAGGGCCTGTTCCACAGAAGCCGTCCTTCCAGGTGAGTAACAGTGATAGACGAAAGTGAAAAACAACCAAACTACCTCTCACGCTAATTGCGTATGGACTTCAATCCAATCCCGTCATGCTCCCAGTTTCGAGATCTGATGTCCCTATTCGGGTGCCAAATGTAGAGGGCCAAAAATCTAGACTAACCCCAATCAATCCAACCTGACTCCTACACTAATCCGGACATGAGAAATCGAAGGAGAATGAAACGGATTGTATGTACAGTCCTTTACTAACACGAAAAATACAATAATATTTACAAAAATATGCACACAATGAGCCTATTTATATATAAATAGGACAATCCTATCTTGGAACCCTATCAATTGAAAATATATATATATTAATACTAAAGAAACAGCAAATACAAAAAGAATGGACAACAAAAAGACAAGAGACATAAAAAAGAGGAGTTATCTTACGTGGTACCACAGTTTAAGATTTGCCGGGCCTCCGGGAGAAAATCTTGCCGGCAGTCACTCTTGTGACAAAAATTAGGTGTGCGTGTTTTATGGGGCCTGGCACCTCCGAGCTCAATTTTCGTCAAAATCCAGTCACTTCTTTAGGCTATTAAAGCCCTCCGCAATCAACTACTATTAGAAGACTTCTTAAATTTTATTTAAATTTCTTCAAAATGTTTTTATTCCAGTCGCTCTTACAAAATGCAGGCAATGTTTATTTATTCCTTTACTTGAGTGCTGTCTCAGAAAAATCATTAACATTTAGTAGCTAATTTAAAGAAAAAACATAAGATGTTAAATAACCTTTTTTCATACAACATGAAATCAAATATATATGTACAAAAGAAAATATAATAAAAAACCCATTCCCACTCACACACACATTCTTACAGAGGGAGGCAAAGGTATTGGGAAAAGGGGTGGGAGAATGGCCCTTCATACACACTCACATTTGCTCCACCACAACGCTGAGGGGGAGGGAGGGAGGGAGGGCTGCCCTGGTTTTAGCCGGGGCTGGGTGTGAACTCTTTGTGCCTACAGCTTTACCAGAGGAGCGCCCAGGTTGAGTAGAACCCACAGGGCTCTGAATGGGCGGGGAAACAACTGTGCTCATTGGCTTGAATGGGCCAGGAGCAGAGGGTTGTCTTTCTTAGCATTGAGGCATAAAACATCCCAGGCAGAGCCGGGCGTGCAAGGACCAACTCCTTAGCCTCGCAGAATGAGAGACGATCCTGGGCCTGAACGGCCAGGATTTCTTTCTCAGGAGATATACACCACTATGCTTCGAAGAAGCGGGGTGCGGCTCTCCGCAATTGACACACTTGGCCACACACGATTTGGACTTATCGTGTGCGGCCTTGGAGCAATTTACACAGAGTTCAGGTGACCCCGACTTTGCACGTCTACATGAGCGATTCATATGGCCAAAGCGGTGATAGTAATAGCACCTCCGCGACAGTGGTACGAATGCCTTCCAGCAGTAGCGGTACCAACCAGCACGCACCGACTAAGGGAGCTTGTCACAGTCGAACGTGACGAAGAGTGTAGGGGTGGGTCTCGAGGCCCCTCCCTGTTTTCTCATCACACGTTCGACCTTGACCGCCCCATGGTCGGCCAGCTCTAGGGTGATGTCCTCAATGGAGTAGTCAACGAGTTCCCTCGCATAAACTACTCCTTTCACAAAGTTCATGGTAGAGTGCGGCGTCACACTCACCGGGGTGCTATGAAGTGTCCGAAGAGCACTTATCTTGGCCGCCTCGGCGGGATTCGCCGCATTCGCCAGAACGCTCCCGTCCGAGAAACGGGTCACCTTCGGCTCTCTACCAATTGCACTAGCTAATCCTCTCCTCTGATGGACCATGTTGCCCTTGGCCAACATGCTGCCATCAGTGGAGTGAAAAGTGTTTGAAGCTAGCGGGTTCAAAAATGCCAGGTAAATCTCTGAATGAGAGGCCCCGACATAATCGAGGCTCCGCTCTGTGCACTCAAGGATGGTAGGTGCCTCATCCGTCTCTGCAGTCCCTGTGGAGGGAGAAGAGCCCCAAGTCTTTTTTTATTAGTCTCTTTCTTTTTGGGAGCGGAGGGTGGGGAATGAACCCGCTTCTCACCTTCCCCAGGCCAGGTGGGCCAGCCTCTGCAAGGTCCTTCCCCAAGATGGTGAAGGCCCCAGCAGTCATGAAGGCACCGGCTGGAGGAGGAGATCCCTCCCATCCTTGTGCTGTCTTAGCAGCCTGAACCTTCTGGCGAGGGCCCCGCACAGAAGTAAACTCGGCCTCTGTGTTTGATGCCGAGCCTGAATCTGCCCCCATGGAAGGCTCCACCTTCTGAGGCTGGGCTGCATCAGGGAGCATGTTTATCTCAGCAGGGGCCTCCATTTGGCCATCCCCCCAGGACATCACAGGTCGTCAGTCTCATCCATGTTCTTTGGAGGGGCATAGGCCTTCACCCCTGCTAGATTTAATATTTGGGCCAGCAGGTACTTAGATGTGTGGTGAAGAGAATGTGAGTGTGTGTATGAAGGGCCATTCTCCCATCCCTTAGCCAATACCCTCTCCCTCCCTCTGTAAGAATGTGTGTATGAATGGAAATATTTTTTTGTTTTTTTCTTTTTATATATATAAATTGATTTCATGTTTTGTTTAAATGTTTTTGTCTCTTTGCAGAGTTTTTCTTGATAAAATTCTTTTTGCGAAAGTCCACTTTATAATTTTGCCAATTCAACAGGAAAATCCTGCAGAGATTGTAGGATTTGAAGTAACTTAACTAAAATTATTGTACATCCCATTTGAAGGAGGAGGGCTTCTATATAGCCTCAATACTGAGACAAAATCACTATATATTATATTGAGCTTGGAGGCACCAGTTAATTTTTGATAAGTCCTAGGCATTGTGCCAACTCGAGTGGCAGCTGGCAGGACTTTCCCCCCTTTGGTACCATGTGAGACCTTTTCTTTTGGTTGTTGTAGTCGCGAATACTTTTTTTTTTTTCAATTTTACATAGAATTGTTTTTTTTCAGATTGGTAGTTGTTTTTTTCTTTAAATATAATAGTCTGAGTGTTTATATATATATTGATTGATAGTATTCATAAGATAGGATTAATTGTATATAAATAAGTAACGAGATCTCTTGTAAATATTTACCCCATATTTTTTGTAAGTAAAGGACTGTACATACAATCCATTTCATTTCTCCCTCGATTTCTCATGTCCAAATTAGTGTAGGAAGCGGGTTGGATTGACTGGGGTTAGAGTCTAGATTTTTGGCCCGCTACAGAGGGAAGTGGCCGATGGGGCCTTTCTTCCCTCTCTCCCACTAAGGGGGTTTGCCATACCAAGCTGCTTCAACAGGGGGCGGCCGGTTTTGGACTGCCTGCTGGCTTTCGTGGTAGTCTCCTGTGAAAGCAAAGGCGGAACTGCCAGATTTGAGCTGGAGTCATGTGGTGAGTCCAGGGAAGGGGGTGAGGGGGAGCCCCCTGCACCTGTAGGCACTGGAGAGGAGTAAGCCTTCTCTCCTGTTTAAGAGTTATGGAGGGTCCCCTGGGAAACCACAGGGGGGACCTCCATTTTCTCTGTGGAGCTGCCTGAGGGCGTCTCCATCCTTCTTAAAGGGGAAATGGGAAGAGATTTTCTTTTTTTTTAAGCTTTAATCATTGGGAATGGCAACCCTTTTTTTTACAGGATGCAAACGCTAATCACAGTGGCTTGCTCTGTAAAGGGTGAGTACAGGCCTGGCAGAGCCAGGTGCCGCCATTTTGGACCACCCCTCCCCCCTGGTGTCCTGGCAGTCCCTCAGCATGGTGGCTCCACCTTGGACAAGGCATTAAAATGGATAGTGTTTGAAAATAGAAAGGAAGAGGAGGTGAGGAAGATGTGGGTGAGGATAAAGCAAGTTATTAAAAACCCACCATCCTAAAATGGAGCTCAGGGGTGAGGGATCATTGTCCCCTACCCCTCAACCCTGATCCGGAATAGTTGGCTGAGAAGAAGGTCAGCATCTACCCTGTGAAATTAGAGGATGACCAGAGAAAGTTGTGGAAGGTTGTATGAAAAGTGAGGAAACAGGGAAGAAAAACAAGTGTCTGAATGAACGAGAAGAGGCTAAGCTGGGATCGGACAGGGTGCTGAGTCCCGTCAGCATGGCGGCCAGGTTAGCAAATCGCTGTGCGCCTTACGGGGTAAGTAGTAGTGTGAAATAGGAGACATAAATGGATCTTAACATGACTTAGTGAGGAGTTTTCTTCTATGCCATCTATTTGGTAACTGTCTAAAGGGGGATGGTAACTTGAAAAAAGAACTTTAGCCATCAAATAGATTATATTAAAACAAAAATAAAACACTCAAACACAAGAAATAATAAAAAATGAACAAGTCAAAGAAAAGGAAGAAATGGGAACACCACCAACATAAAAAGAAACGCACACTGAGGTGCAAGGAAGCAGATCCGCTCACTCAGGGGCCCGAACATGCCCCAACCCCAAAACTATGAAATACCATGGAGGAGGTGCCCCGCCTTCTCACAGTATGGTGCAGGAGAGTGCTTGATCTGATGGATCTGAATATGTCTGATTAAGAAATGATAGATTTAATGTTTATATTAGTAAATAGTGCCCATCTGAAGACTGCCTACAAAGGCATAAATTGCTGTACTTAATTACAAGTATAATACTAGGCTACATTAAAATAATAATAAGTCAAAAACCAAACCAAAATGCAAGAAAAACAAGAGCAAAAAAGGAACAAAACAAAAGCGTGAAGGAAGCACATTCCGGTTACTGAGGAAGGACCTTCCAGTGCAGGATCCTTCAACCAATAAATACCAGAGTCAAATAAAATGGGCCAAGCAGTAGTGACCCAGCTCATCCTGGTACATGGACAGGTAAGCGTGCAAAGATCACCCAGATTGGGATATTCAACAAGAATGTGCCGAAGTATGTTCTGTTTTTTGGGTTTTTTTAGGAGCCTATTGGCGACTACTCACTTGGGTACAAGTCGCCGCACTAGACTACTTTAAAATATGAATATGAAAAACAACAACAATAAAAAGGGAAAATTGCAACAAGGAGCAAGCAAGCTCCGGCATCGGGGGCGAGGATCCCCCGGCGCAGGAAAGTGCGACCTACAAAGAAAACAAAAAAAATAGTTAATTAAGGGGAGAAGGCCAGTCTCCCCCCAAAAGTCTATAAGTACACGCCATCAAACGGCGGTAGGCCCGCGAGTGTGTAAAATTCAGGAGACAACAGAAAGCAGCCTGAAGCCTTCGCGACATTCGGCATTTTTTCTTCTTTTTTTTAATATCTCATCTGCAGACTGCATTCTAGAGCATAAGAACAAGATCCATAGTCAAATATTAAATAACTGGGAGAAAGGCCGGCATCCTCCCAAAAGTCTAAAAGTCCACAGGTCGTTGTGCACGAATCCGTCCCGAGTACAAGGGACAGGCGGTAGCGAACCCGCTCGTTTCGGTACCGGGACAGGTAACCTGCGCGAGGATCACCCAAACTGGGACATTCGACAAAAATGTGCCGAACAGTCTGGGGGACAACGCAGTCGTCACAATAGGGCGCAGTTGAGCGCTCCGTCAAATGGCGATGCGTCACACGAGTGAGCCCGATTCGGAAACTACAGAAAGCAAAGTAAAGCCTTCGCAGCATTGGGGGGTAGGTTCATGGGAACAGTCGCGGCGCCATGGCACGCAACTTTAAGTTCCCTTCGACTGTCTCCCATCTTCTTTCCCAAGGAGCCTGTATTCCTGCAATGTAGTCAGTGTGAGGAAGAGCGAAACGCTGGTCCGGTCGCAGAGTCCAGGTGGACTCATAGGCGCCTTCATCGGCACGCTCATTCCCAGCAATTCCTACATGTCCAGGAACCCAGCAGAAGATAATCTCGACATCTGCTCGGCTTGCCAAGACCATGACGTCACGGATATCGCGAACCAGGGGATGCGGAGATTCCAATGCCCCGAGAGAACTCAGGGCGCTTTGTGAGTCGCTATAGATCACAATCCGGTCTCCGAACCGGGCACGTCGCGTAATCTCCCGTACCGAGTGGTGTATTGCCACCAGCTCGGCTGTGAAGACAGACGCAGCGCCTGGCAGAGCACCGCTGACTTCAAACAGAGTGGATACGGTGTGGAAGCCAACCCCCTCTTGGGACTTGGAGCCATCCGTATACACTGGCACGGTTCCAGCGTGAGACCAGGTGTACTCCAGAAAGGTACAACGCAATACTCCCGGCACCGTCCAAGCTTTGGTAGCAGAGGTGTGGCGACAAATAGCCAAATGTGGTACCCTCCAGGGTGGCGTCCTGAAGCAAACCTGGGGCGCCAGAAGCCCGAGAGCTATATCTAGCTCTCGAAGGAGTTTTTTGGCCCTAAACCGAAAGGTCTTAGGGTATGACTGGCGTCTCTCGGAGGCATAGGCACCATCGAGATCAGCTGCGGATGCCATGAGCGCTGTTGGCGACTGAGGGAGGCGCCGGACTCGCGCGTACAGGCGAGTGATGCACTGCACGCGGCGCAGAGCGAGTGGCATCTCCCCAGCATCGACCAAAAGGCTCTCAATGGAGGAAGTGCGGAAGGCACCGGTCGCAAGGCGAAGGCCGGTGTGGTGGATAAAATCCACCTTCCGCAATAAACGCTCGGCTGCGGATGCATAAAACTCGCATCCGTAGTCGAGCTTCGAACGAACAAAGGATCGAAAAAAAAGTAGGGCAGTAGACCTATCAGCGCCCCAAGCGCTGAACGTCACGGAACGGAGAATGTCCATGGCACGGGTACAAGAGACCCTAAGGCTGCGAATATGAGCTTCCGAAGTGAGGCGTCGGTCGAATACAAGACCGAGGAAACAGTGCGATTCCACCACATCCAAGCGCACCCCATTAAGAAACAGATCTGGGTCGGGGTGAAGCCGTGGATGGCGGCAGATATGCACCACCTTAGTCTTGGCCAAAGAAAACCGAAACCTGTGTGCTTCGGCATAGCGAGAGACGCGGTTCAATGCCTGTTGGAGTCGACGCTCCAGAGTTGGCATCTGGGCCGCGCCAAAACAGATCGAAAGGTCGTCAGAGTAGAGCGTAGCGAAAACATCTTTCGGCAGCACCGAGGTGATGCCGTTGAGGCTCAGGGCAAAGAGTGTCACACTGAGGACACTTTCCTGCGGAACACCCTCTTCCTGCTCCTTTGGGCCGAAGAGGGCTCCCTCCCCCCGTACACGGAATCGACGATCTCGCAAAAATTCAGATATAAACATTGGGAGGCGTCCCCTCGCCCCCATCGTGTGGAGAGTCTCCATGATACCGTATCGCCATGCGATATCATGGGCTTTCTCCAGATCGAAAAACACCGTGGCGTAGTGCTGTCTACGAAGGAAAGCCTTGCAGACAGCATTTTCCAGTCGGAGCAGAGCATTCGACGTGGAGTGGAACTTGCAAAGCCGCACTGTGCAGAAGACAAATGGCCTCCGCTGTCCAGGGAAAAGGCTAGTCTAACATTTACCAATTTCTCCATCAACTTGCACACGCAAGAGGATAGAGAGATTGGGCGGAAACCGGTCGGAGTAGAGTGATCTCTCCCCGGTTTGCGAAAGGCGAGCACAGTAGCAATTCGCCTAGAGTCTGGGAGAAGACCCTCCACCCAGCTCCTGTTGAACAAATCTAACAGAAAAACCATGCCTCGCTCACTCAGGTTTCGAAGCATGGCGTACGGGACATCGTCCGGACCATGAGGGGTGTCCACGCACGAAGCGAGAGCGGAGCGCAACTCGCTCACAGTAAACTTGTCGTTGAAGGGTTCTCCACCTCTGGAGGTAAAGTCCAGCCGGCGGCCTTCCGCGAAACACGACGTGCATTGAATGCTGGCGGAGTAGCATCCAGGCTAGAGAATGCGGAAAAAGCGGTCGCTAAGGATTCCGCCACGGACGCGGGGTCCGAGATTGCGGTCCCATTCTCCTGGAGAACGGGAGGGGGGTCCTGCGAGAACTTGCCCCGAATCCTTTTGACTCACTTCCACACCACACCTAAAGGGGTCTTCCCATTAAGTGAAGACACGTATGCCCGCCAAAAAGAGCGGCGGGCGTGCTTCGAAATATACCGGAACTTAGCCGTAGCGCGACGAAATTCAGCGAAAGTGAAATCGTTCGGGCGGCGCTTATAGCGTATGTAGGCAAAACGCTTCTGTTTGAGGGCCGTCTCACACTCGGCCGACCACCATGGGAGTGGTCGGCGTGCAAAACGGCCAGACGTCCTAGGAATAGTAGTCATGCCCACATCGATGAGGTTGCCGGAGAAAACTCAACGGCCTCATCTACCGACCTAAACTCCTCAACTGAGATAGAGAATCCAGTCATTTCCTGAAATGCAGGCCACCGCGCCCGCGCTAAGCACCACCGAGGTGGGCTCTCAGGCGGCAGTTGCCCTGAAAATGATATTTGAATGGGAAAGTGATCACTACCATGGAGGTCATCGACCACCCCCCAATTAAAATCAGGCTGTGCATCCGCAGAGCACAAAGATAGGTTAAGGCAAGAAAATGAAGCGGTTCTCGGACAGTGATGCGTAAACTCATCCACGTTTAGGACACCCATCTCAAGCTCTTCGATCAGATCGGAAAGGACTTGTCCCCTGGGATTTATGGAGTAATCTCCCCAGAGAGGATGCCTGACATTCAGATCTCCAAGCAAGAGATAGGGCCTCGGCAACCGTGCCACGACGCAGCGGAAGTCTCCCGCGTGGAAGTCAGCTGACGCTGGAATGTACGCAGAAATGATAGTATACCTCCTATCCAGGTGCAGCTGCACAGCTACTGCCTGAAAGGAGTTATCTAAGGAGAAAGGAAGAACGGAGACATCATGCCTGGTGTAAACAGCGCATCCCCCAGCCGGGCCATCCCGCGGTGGTGGGGTCGCAAGACCCTTATACCCTAGGAGGGCAGGCAGGGGTCATGCCCCTAGCATGGTTTCCTGCAAAAAGATAGCTAAGGGGAACGGGACGAGACGAGCCTCCGTAGCCCCTCCCAGTTGGCCCGGAGTCCACGGCAATTCCATTGAAGAAGTATACCCTCACGGCCTAGCTCGGAGGAGACGCGGGGGCCATCCTCGAACTGAAGACCCTCACGGGAATGGCCGTACGCTTCCCGGGGGCAGAACCCCGGGCGCTGTTGGCCGGAAAAAGCGCTGTCGCCTTCGAGGACTTATTGGGGGAGGTTGGGCTCGCCATGCGAGTCTTTTCCTCCCTTCACCTCGAAACCTTAGGCGGGCGTTGCGGCCTCGGAGGCGGGGGGCCCTCTTTTCGAGGAACAACCGTCTCCGAGCCACTCGCTCCACCTCAGGGCGTGGGTGAAGGAGCCGAAGCTCAGGGGTTAGGGAACACTGTCCCTTCCCCCCTCAGCCCCAATCCAGGATAGTTGGCTGAGAAGAAGGTCAGCATCTACCCTGTGAAAATAGAGGCCAACCAGAGAAAGTTGTGCAAGAGGTTGTAGGGGAAGTGAGGAAGAGGAGAATTACAGGCTCTCTGAAAGAAGGAGAAGAGGCTAAGCTGGGGCCAGACGGGGTGCCAAGTCCCATCAGCACGGCGGCCAAGAAGGCAAATCACTGCGGCCCTTACGGGGCTCTGCAGTGGCCACTTCCTTTCAGTTCTTTTTTCTATGGAGGTAGATTAAGCTTGTGGAGAGTGTGATGTTGTCGATGTTCTGACTGGTTTCCTTGCCCATGGCTCCTACCACTGCCATTGCAGCCAGATCTAAGACCTTGAAGCAGTCCAGTTTGGTGGTCACTTCCTTTGACAGGATCATGGCCGACTTCTTTCCAGCTCTTCTCTTAGGAGGATTTTGGCACTTGAACTCAGCATCGCTTCCATCCATTTTCCCGTAAGAGGACAAAGACGATGAGGCCACCTGGCTTGAAGGTACAACACTTAAGGTGATCCTTTTCTCCATCTCTGCAGCCTGCATCCACTTTTTCCCGGTTCCGCTTTTTCTCTTGGAGTCTTGCTGACAGTGTCCAGTCTGGTCATGGAGGAAGTCAATCGATCCTCTCTCTGGCAGATGAGGAAGGCCCCCTCCTCCTCGTTTGTGGTCTTCTCAAGGTCATCTCTCTGCGCCACATCAAACAAGTCATCAAGGTACCCTTGAAAGATCTCCTTATTCATCCTTGCCATTTCTGAAGCTCTTTTCTTGTGCTTTTGAAGACCCTCGTAGGTCTACACTAATTTGAGCAGCTTTGCCTTGCTGTAACGCAGTGTGGAGGTTGGGAGACCCGCCGTCTCCCAAATTCCCCGGACTCCCTCCATGGTCTTCTTTGCAGCATCCATCTTTCTTTTCTTTTCCAGACTATGGTGGAATTAGAATTTTTGGAGCACTCTCCGCTTTGAGGGGAGACAGCTCCTGGTGACCGATCAACCACCACTGTTTGCAAATAGAAACCATCACACCTGTGAAAGGAAAAATGGGAATATTGAAGTTCTCTGCTCTGTTAGTGATCATGACTGAAAATGATAACTTTCAGTTCCCCAAACAAGTAATGTTTGTATCAATTTACCACCAAAAGAATGAAGTTGGTGACCTCTAGACACCAAACAAACACTTCCAAAGGCCAATCCACTTGACTGACTGCCAACATTACCTCAATAATGAACTAGGTGGCAGCTGCATTGAGTATGTGTCACTCTGGGGAACCTTTAAATCTTATCTGATCGAGTTCAAATTTTATGTGCACCTATACA
The DNA here is from genome assembly GCA_963969495.1 of Ceratothoa steindachneri. Classification (NCBI taxonomy): domain Eukaryota; kingdom Metazoa; phylum Arthropoda; class Malacostraca; order Isopoda; family Cymothoidae; genus Ceratothoa; species Ceratothoa steindachneri. Next base: position 116,187,044 of record OZ018321.1, read on the forward strand.
ACCCCAAGTAGAACAAGAACAACATGTGGCCTGGTCTCCCCAAACTTTAATAATTTCACAATATGAACTTAAAAAAGCCCTATTACAAACACAAAGGTGCTTCTTCTTTAGATGAGGAGTCTTCCTTGCACAGCACCTGCGTAGTCCTTCCCTTCGCAGTGTATTCGCCACTGTCTGCTGCATGACATTGACCCCAATGGACGCTATTTCTTGTACTAACTCTTTCCTAGATATTCTGGGACCTTTTTTCAGTTCTTTTCATATGAGTGATCAGTTGAGGAGTTATTTTTCTCAGAGCACCCATCGTTGGTTTTTTGGTGACTGCACCTTGTTCCTTCCACTTCTTGATTAATGACCACCAAACTTAAAGGGATACTTAACTCCTTTGAAATCTTTTTGTATCCTTTACCTGCCTCATACTCCTTCACAATCTTGTTTCGGGGTTGAAGAGAGTGTTCTTTTATCTTCGCCATACTGATGGTCTGGAGAGATGCCTACACGTCGCTTGCTTGTGGCGGAATGAACACTTGCAGCGAGGGAGCAGATCATAAGTTTTCTTACTTGTTCTCGAATAATCTAGAAGCATTTTGAATCACAGAATTTGTGAGAAGTTTCTTATGAAACATAAATAGATCGATATTCCTTACATGTTCTGAGTATTTATTTACACAACTTTTACAAACTTATTGCTCCTAATTGAAAGTTTAGCATTAGCTCATTAAGATTATGGTATTTTTCGTGGAAAATAATGCAGACAATATTTTTTCAAGGTTTTGCTGCATTCTAATCATCCTAAATGTAAAATAATTCTAAAAACTATAGTTTCTCTGGAGCATGTTGAATACTTATTTGTCTCACAGTATTTTTTTTTTTAAGGGGCTATCTGGCGACTGCCAACTTAGGCATAAGTCGCCGTAAACAAACAGCCTAGTTCTAGGCTACTTTAAAAAATTTGAACAGAAAACAACAATAAAAAGAAATAACAATAATAACAAAACAATAAGGAAAAACAACTAAACCGAGTAAAATGAAAGGGAGAAGGCCGGCCTCCCCGAAATAGTCAACAAGTCCACCAGTCAATGTGCACAAATCCGTCCCGAGTACAAAGGACAGGCAGTAGCGACCCCGCCCATCCCAGTACCGGGACAGGTAACATGTGCGAAGATCCCCCAGACTGGGACATTCGACAAGAATGTGCCAAACAGTCTGGGGGACGACGCAGTCGTTGCAATAGGGCGCAGGCGAGGGCTCCATCAAATAGCGATGCGTCACACGAGTGTATCCAAGTCGGAGACGACAGAAAGCAACCTGAAGCCGCCGCGGCATTGGGAGATAGGTCCATGGGAAAAGTCGCGGCGCCATGGCACGCAACTTTAAGTTCCCTTCGACCGTCTCCCATCTTCTTTGCCAAGCAGTCCAAAGAGCTGCCCGTATTCCTGCCATGTAGTCGGTGTGAGGAAGAGCGAAACGCTGGTCCGGTTGCAAGGTCCTCGCGGACTCTTTGGCGCCCTCATCGGCACGCTCATTCCCCGCAATTCCTACATGTCCAGGAACCCAGCAGAAGATAATCTCGACATCTGCCCGGCTCGCAGAAACCGTGGCGTCACGGATATCGCGAACCAGGGGATGCGGAGATTCCAATGCCCCGAGAGCACTCAGGGCCCTTTGTGAGTCGCTATAGATCACAATCCGGTCTCCGAACTGGGCACGTCGCATAATCTCCCGTACCGAGTGGTGTATTGCCACCAGCTCGGCAGAGAAGACAGACGCAGCGACTGGCAGAGCCCTGCGGACTTCAAACAGAGGGAATACGGCGTGGAAGCCGACCCTCTCTTGGGACTTGGAGCCATCCGTATACACTGGCACGGTTCCAGCGTGAAAGAGGTGTGCTCCAAAAAGGTCGAACGCAATACTCCCGGCGCCGTACAAGCTTTGGGAGCAGAGGCGTGGCGACAAATAGCCAAATTTGGTAACCTACAGGGTGGCGACCTGGGCAGAATCAGGGGCGCCACCGGCCCGAGAGCAATATCTAGCTCTCAAGGCGTTTCCTGGCCCTAAACCCAAAGGGCTTAGGGTATGACTGGCGTCTCTCGGCGGCATAGGCACCGTTGAGATCAGCTGCGGATGCAGTGAAAGCTGTTGGCGACTGAGGGAGGCGCCGGACTCGCGTGTACAGGCGAGTGATGCACTTCACGGGGCGCAGAGCGAGTTCCATCTCCCCAGCATCGACTAACAGGCTCTCAATGGGGAAAGTGCGGAAGGCACCGGTCGCAAGGCAGAGGCCGGTGTGGTGGATCGAATCCACCTTCCGCAATAAACGCTCGGCTGTGGATGCATAAAACTCGCATCCGTAGTCGAGCTTCGAACGAACAAAGGATCGATAAAAAAGTAGCGCAGTAGCCCTATCAGCGCCCCAAGCGCTGAACGTCACGGAACGGAGAATATCCATGGCGCGGGTACAAGAGACCCTAAGGCTGCGAATACAAGACCAAGGAAACGGTGCGACTCAACCACATCCAGCCGCACCCCATTAAGAAACAAATCTGGGTCGGGGTGGTGGCAGAAATGCACCACCTTAGTCTTGGCCAAAGAAAACCGAAACCTGTGGGCTTCGGCATAGCGAGAGACGCGGTTCAATGCCTGTTGGAGTCGACGCTCCAGAGTTGGCATCTGGGCCGCGCCAAAAGAGATCGAAAGGTAGTCCACGTAGAGTGTAGTGAGAACATCTTCCAGCAGCACCGAGATGATGCCGTTGATGCTCAGGGCAAAGAGTGTGACACTGAGGACACTTCCCTGCGGGACACGCTCTTCCTGCTCCTTTGGGCCGGAGAGCGCTCCCCCCACCCGTACGCGGAATTGACGATCTCACAAAAATTCAGATATAAACATTTGGAGGCGTCCCCTCGCCCCCATCGTGTGGAGAGACTCCATGATACCGTATCGCCATGCGGTATCATAGGCCTTCTCCAGATCAAAAAACACCGTGGCGTAGTGCTGTCTACGAAGGAAAGCCTTGCAGACAGCATTTTCCAGTCGGAGCAGAGCATTCGACGTGGAGTGGAACTTGCAAAGCCGCACTGTGCAGAAGACAAATGGCCTCCGCTGTCCAGGGAAAAGGCTAGTCTAACATTTACCAATTTCTCCATCAACTTGCACACGCAAGAGGTTAGAGAGATTAGGCGGAAACCGATCGGAGTAGGGTGATCTCTCCCCGGTTTGCGAAAGGCGAGCACAGTACTGATTCGCCAGGAATCTGGGAGAAGAACCTCCACCCGGATCCTGTTGAACAAATCTAACAGAAAGGCCATGCCTCGCTCACCCAGGGGGCGAAGCATGGCGTACGGGACATTGTCCGGACCATGGGCGGTGTCCGCGCACGAAGCGAGAGCGGAGCGCAACTCGCTCCCAGTAAACCTATCGTTGAAGGGTTCTCTGCCTCTGGAGGTAAAGTCCAGCCGGCGGCCTTCCGCGACATCACGACGTGCATTGAATGCTGGCGAAGCAGCATCCCGGCTAGAGAATGCGGAAAAAGCGGTCGCGAAGGATTACGCCACGGGCGAGGGGTCCGAGATTGCGATCCCATTCTCCTGGAGAACGGGAGAGGGGTCGTGCAAGAACTTGCCCCGAATCCTTTTGACTCGCCTCCACACCTCTGCTAAAGGGGTCTTCCCGTTAAGTGAAGACACGTATGCTCGCCAAGAAGAGCGGCGGGCGTGCTTCGAAATATACCGGAACCTAGCCCTAGCCCGACGAAATTCAGCGACAGTGAAATCGTTCGGGCGGCGCTTATAGCGCATGTAGGCATAACGCTTCTGTTTGAGGGCCGTCTCACACTCGGCCGACCACCATGGGAGTGATCGGCGTGCAAAACGGCCAGACGTCCTAGGAATAGTAGTCAGGCCGGCGGCGATGAGGTTGCCGGAGAAGAACTCAACGGCCTCATCTACCGACCTAAACTCCTCAACTAGGATAGAAAATTCAGTCATTTCCTGAAATGCAGGCCACCGTGCCCGCGCCAAGCACCACCGAGATGGGCTCTCAGGCGGCAGTTGCCCTGAAAATGATATTAGAATGGGAAAGTGATCACTACTATGGACGTCATGGACCACTCCCCAATCAAAATCAGGGTGTGCATCCAAAGAGCACAAAGATAGGTCAAGGTAAGAAAATGAAGCGGTTCTCGGACAGTGATGCGTAAACTCATCCACGTTTAGGACACCCATCTCAAGCTCTTCGATCAGATCGGCAAGGACTTGTTCCCTGAAATTTATGGAGTAATCTCCCCAGAGATGATGCCTGCCGTTCAGATCTCCAAGCAAGAGATAGGGCCTCAGCAACCGTGCCAGGACGCGGCGGAAGTTCCCCGCGTCAAAGTAAGCTGATGGTGGAATGTACGCAGAAATGATAGTATACATTATACCCTTATACTCCAGGAGGGTGGGCAGGGGGCACGCGCCTAGCATGGTCTCCTGCAAAAAGATAGCTAACGGGGAACGGGACCAGACGAGCCTCCCCAGCTCCTCCCAGTTGGCCCGGAGTCCACGGCAATTCCATTGAAGGAATATGCCCTCCAGGCCTAGCTCGGAGGAGACGCGGGGGCCCTCCTCGAACTGAAGACCCTCACGGGAATGGCCGTACGCTTCCCGGGGGCAGAACCCCGGGCGCTGTTGGCCGGAAAAAGTACTGTCGCCTTCGAGGACTTATTGCGGGAGGTTGGGCTCGCCATGCAAGTCTTTTCCTCCCTCCACCTCGAAACCTTAGGCGGGCGTTGCGGCCTCGGAGGCGGGGGGCCCTCTTTTCGAGGAACAACCGTCTCCGAGCCACTCGCTCCACCTCGGGGCGTGGGCGAAGGAGCCGAAGCTCCTTTGTTGCTGTCCTCCTTTCGGGGGACAGCTTTAGGAACCCCCGAAGATGGCCTAGCGACCCTCTTCAGGGGTGTTGCCTCCTGTGAGTCTAACGACTCGGTGGAGGCGCGTGGCCGTTTCGCCTTACGGGAAACGGTCACGCTGGGGGAAGAGGTGGGAGCCCTGGTGTTAGCCGGGGCTGGGTATGAACCCTTTTTGCCGCCAGCTTTACCAGGGGAGCGCCCAGGTTGAGTAGAGCCCGCAGAAGGGCTCCGAATGGGCGCGCAAACAACCGTGCTCGTTGGCCTGGATGGGCCAGGAGCAGAGGGTGCCTTTCTAACTATTGAGGCATATGACGTCCCAGGCAGAGCCGGGCGGGCCAGGACCAAGTCCTTAGGCTCGCGGAATGAGAGTCGATCCTGGGCCTGAATGGCCAGGATTTCTTTCTCAAGGAGATATGCACCACATTGCTTCGAAGAAGCGGGGTGCGGCTCTCCGCAATTGACACACTTGGCCAAACACGATTTGGACTTATCGTGTGCGGCCTTGGAGTAATTTACACAAACTTCGGGTGACCTCGACATTGCACATCTACAAGAATGATTTGTATGGCCGAAGCGGTGACAGTAATAGCACCGCCGCGGCCGTGGCACGAATGCCTTCACGCGGTAGTGGTACCAACCGGCACGCAGCGACTCAGGGAGCTTGTCACATTCGAACGTGATGAAGAGTGTAGGGGTGGGTCTTGAGGCCCCTCCCTGTTTTCTCATTACACGTTCGACCTTGACTGCCCCATGGTCAGTTAGCTCTAGGGTGATGTCCTCAATGGAGTAGTCAACGAGTTCCCTCGCATAAACTACTCCTTTCACAAAGTTCATGGTAGAGTGCGGCGTCACACTCACCGGGGTGCCATGAAGTGTCCGAAGAGCACTTATCTTGGCCGCCTCGGCGGGATTCACCGCATTCGCAAGAAGGCTACCATCCGAGAAACGGGTCACCTTCGGCTCTCTACCAATTGCACTAGCTAATCCTCTCCTCTGATGGATCATGTTGCCCTTGGCCAACATGATGCCATGGAGAGGAGCCCCGAGTCTTTTTAGTCTTTCTTGTCTTTTTCTTCTTTTTACGATAGGAGGTGGGGAATGAACCCGCTTCTCACCTCCGCCGACAGAAGCCCCTAGGCCAGATTGTCCTGGCCTCAGCCAGGTCCTTCTCCGAAATGGAAAAGGTCCTGGTGGTCGCGGGGCACTGGTCAGAGAAGATCTCTCCCCTCCTTGTACTGCCTTGGACCCCTCAGCCGTTTGAGGAGGACCTTGTATAGGGGCAGATTTGGTTTCGGTGCTTAGCGCCGAGCCCGGATTCCCCACCATGGAAGGCCCTACCGTCTGAGGCTGGGTTTCCTCAAGGACCATGTCTAACACAAAAGGGGCCTCCAGTTGGCCATCCCCTCCCAAGACATCGCAGGTCCCCTTGGCAGCGTCACCAGTCTTTTGTGGGGAGGCACAGGCCTTGACCCCGGCAAGGTTTAATATTCTTGCCAGCAGGTCTTTTGAGGGAAGCGACCAAAGGGGCCTGGCTTCCCTCTCCCCAGTAAATGGGTTTGCCCTACCGAGCCGCTTACACGAGGGGCGGTCGGCAATGGGCTGCCTGCTGGCTTTCTTGCCACTCCCCTTAGAAAGAAAAGGATGGACTGCTGCTGGAAATAGGGAGGTGCCCGAAAGCACCTCCAGAGAAGGGGGTGAGGGGAAGTCCCCTTCACCCTTAGGCGTAGGAGAGGAGTAAGCCTCCTCTCCGGTTAAAGAAATATTGAGGGTCCCCTGCGCAAGCACAGGGGAGGACACCTCCATTTTTTCGGTGGAGCTGTCTGAGGGCGACTCCGTCGATCATCAAGGGGGAATTAGGGAAAGATTTTTTTTTAACATCATTGGGCATGGTGACCCTAAATTTTCTGCGGGACGCAATAGCTCACCACCTCTCACAGTTGCCCGCACTGCAAGAGGTGCTTACATTTGGGACCACCGCTCCCGCTTGGTAGCCTGGCAGTCCATCGGCATGGCGGCTCCACCTTGAACACGGCGTAAAAGGATAGATTGTGAAGAGGAGAGGAAAAGGGATGTGAGGAAGGTATGGGTGGGGATGAAGCAGGTTGTTAAAAAAAACCTATCCCAAACTGGAGGTCAGGGGTTAGGGAACAGCGTCCCCTCCCCCCCAGCCCCGATCCGGGACAGTTGGCTTGAGAAGAAGGTCAGCATCTACCCTGTAAAATTAGAGGCTGACCAGAGAAAGTTGTGGGAGAGGTTGTATGAAAAGCGAGGAAACAAGTGTTTTGAAGGAAGGAAGAGAGGCTGAGCTGGGGCCGGATGGGGTGCTGAGTCCTGTCAGCACGGCAGCCAGGATGGCAAATCGCCGTGCCCCTTAAGTCTATATAGAGTACTGCAGGGTGAAGATGAGCATGTCAGCCACAAAGTTCTTGGAAGAGTTTGTTAAGAAAGATCTGAAGATAAAGGAAATTAAATATTTTGGAAGGTATATGTTCAAATGGAACTACTTTGGGTGCATTCAGAACTGTGAGGCAATGTAACTCTTGAAGCTGTTCAACATTCCCAATGGTGGATCCATCCTGCAGGGGTTAGATTAATTCATGGAATATAGCTATTATAGATAGAATAAAAACAACCAACAAAATATTTTAGACTACCTTTTTGGAGATAATTTTATAAGATATTGGTCAAAAGTCTCTTACATTTACAATGAGTAAAACTGGGTATATTCCTGAATTTCCATTTGCTTATTATTATCAACACCAGTGTGAAGCCACTCTAGATGACATCTCTACAGGAGAAACTCTTGCCATCTTGCTTATATCATCAACTTGTTTTGATCTCCTGAAAATAATCACTGATTCCCTTCAGTTAATGATAAAGTTTTACACGAGTGTCTTATCATCAATGCATTAACATTTATTTTTGTTCAATTTAAGCTAACTATTCATTCCTAACCCACTATTAATGATTTGATCAAATTTATTATGTACCTAAAAATTTAGCAAGTTGTGTCAGTAGCAACCTTAACTTTTGTATATATATATTAGGTTGTTCGGAAAATAATGGCTGATTTTTCAACTCAGCTTTTAAAAAGTTGCTTTGGGTTGCTATTTTTGCAGTGTTTTATACAAAACTTTACATACTAAAATTGATGTGTACTCTAATAAATTTCCAATTATTTCCAATTGCTTGATCATGATGAAACACTCAAACATTTCCCGAAACTGAAGTTACATCGGTAGAAAATTATGGCGACAGTCTGTTGGTCTGCTATTGATATTGTTCATAACAGCTTTCTCAAGGTTAATCAGAGCATCACACAGCAGAAGTTTACTGCAAGCAACTCATAGAAATGCATATTAACTTAGCAAAAATGAGATCTGCACTAGTGAATCAATGTGGCCCAAATCTGCTTCACAACAATGCATAGACACATGATGCCAGGATGCTGCTGCAGAAACTCACTGACTTGGAATAATACACTTTACCACGTCCTCAATATTCTCCTGATCTTTCTTCACTCACTGACTACCACCAATTTTTCAAGGATCTATATTGTTTAAGCAACAAAACTCTCAAATCCAAAACCAAGATGGAAGTTGGATTCAAGGATTTATTATCATCAAAGCCAGTGGATTTTGTTCATCGATGGCAGAGATGCATAGATGTTCAGGGATCAAACTTTGACTAATTTTAACATAAATGTTTATTTTTTAAATTAGTCATTTTCAAACAACCTAATATATATAGATAATTTTAAACTATTAATGGCACTTTATTTATTATGTTTCCTTATAACAAGCAGAGAGATTTAGTCATCTGCAGCAATGTTAACTTTTGTATGTATGATTAATTTGAAACTACAGTGGCTGCAAAAGGTTTCCAGACCTCCCCATTGAAAATTCATGGCTGCATAGTCCTGAAATAAATTGCACTTCCGACATTAAATAGAGAGACGAGAAAAATTGCCATTCAGGAACGAAATAAGTTGTATGTAACTAAGTGAGCCAAGTTGACTGTAATGGCATTACTCATCACTTCTCATCAATGACGGTACTTCTTACCAAATTACAATGGAATGCAATGGAAGACCACATTTTTTTTTTTTTTAAGAGCTCATCTAGCGACTGCCTACTTGGGCATTAGTCGCCATATTAAAAACTGCCTAGTACTAGGCTACTTTAAAATCTAATGCAATAATACAAAAAAAAAAAAAAACAGAAATTTTTAAAAAGGGAAAAGGAAACCAGTAGTAAGCAAGCTCCTGCATCGGGGGGGGGGAGGTCCCCCCGATGCAGGAGCGTGCAACCTATAAGGGAAAAAACAACAAAACAAAACAAAAAAAAATCTGGTTAAATAATAGGGAGAAGGCCGGCCTCCCCCAAAAGTCAACAAGTCCACCAGTTAATGTGTACGCACTTGTTCCGAGTATAAGGGACAGGCAGTAGCGACCCCGCCCACCCCGGTACTGGGACATTCAGCAAGAATGTGCCAAACAGTCTGGGGGACCTAGCAGTCGTCACAATAGGGTGCAGGTGAGCACTCCATCAAATAGCGATGCGTCACACGAGTGTGTCTGATTTGGAGACGACAGAAAGCAACCTGAATCCGTCACGGCATTGGGGGATAGACCATGGGAACAGTCGTGGCGCAATGGCACAGGAAGACCACAAAAGCTTTAAAAAAAAAGCTACAGAAAACCTTCTACTATGAGGTGATAAATAACCCATGTTTAATTCCATTGGAACTAAAATATAATCATACCTTGCTTCTTAAAGTCATCTCCACTTTCAAGTTCTTTGAGTTGGAAGGTAGTAATAGGATTAGGGACCACCATTTGAGAATTAAAAACAGAGGTGTGAGAAAGTATTTTTTTCTCCAAAAGAGTGGTAGATTACTGGAATGGTTGCCACACAAGACAATAAGCAGTTAAAATTTAAATGTTTTTAAGCACAGGTTAGATGAGTATATGGGAAAGGTAGGTTATCATGGTTTTTGAGTTGCATGGAAGCAAATTAATATTGTAATATTGATATTGGTGTGTAGGTGATGTTCTGAATGCATTCATGTGTGTGAAAATTTTAGAGAGAGAAGTTTTGGGTTTTTTTTAAATGAATTGGATGTATTATTGATATTGTGCATTGTAGCCTGAGGTAGGCAGTATTTAAATACTTTGTATTTCAATACTGTATTTAAATACATTTATGTATTTAAAATTATATTTGTAAATACATTTGAAATTATGTATTTAAATACTTTTGAAAGTATTTAGGTTTATATAGCTGTTAAGAAAATGTAATGTATGTTTTAGCTTATCATAACTTGTATGACACAAACGGTTGACTGCAGGAGCCGGTGAGGGAAGATTGCTTGCATCAGTTCAAATTAAGTTAACAGATGGTCACAGTTGTGTTCGGTTGTATAGTGAGAGCGCTCAGCGTTATTTCAACTGCTGCTTAGCAACTTCAGCTTCTTCAAAAGTGTAAAATGGAGAGATTAGACAATAAGGAAGATAAAGAATAATGTAATTATAGTCATCCTTTACTAGATGGTAAATCTTTTAGAGTGAAATCTTAGGATGGAAAAAAAAGTGAAATGTGTATGTAAATCACACAATGGCGAAATCTCTGCAGCAAGCAATGCTACTTCCAATCTAAACATTCATTTGAAGGTAAGAATTTATTAAAGCTAATTATATGATACTTAATATAATTGACATGTTTCACTATTTCTTATTTTTTTAAAATTGGCAAAATTGCTGATAGCTAACAATAATATTAAGTAGCGTAGGTTTACAATGCACAAACCTACCTGATTGAATTTAACGTGAATTATGGCAATGTGAAACAAATGTCCTCAAATTATCTGATCATGTACATTTATCAATAGAGAAAGCATCCTGCTTTGATACAAAAAGCAGATAACTACATGACAGCTCAAAGAAAAGATTCAAAAAGAAAATGTTCAGTATTAGATGATGGTCCTTCATAAAGCTGTGTTAAAGTAAAAACATTACTGGAGTGTTTTGCGGTGAATACTAAGAAGGTCAAACAATCTGTTGTTGATAAGCTAATTGCAGATTTTATCATACAAGGTGTGCATCCCCTATCAACCATGGAGCAACCACCTTTTGTGAGATTAATTAAAGCTCTGTTCTGAGTTACAAATGCTATTTACAATTATAGTATTAGTAGTACAGGTTTAAGCTCTATAAGCAACCAAATACTAAGGCATTCGGATCATTGGTCACTACCTAGGCTATATAACAAAGTTAAATAAAGGAAGCCATATACAAACAACAAAGGTTAATATATTGCAATAATTTCATGAGAATCAACATACATATATTCTTAAAGCACACTATCATTTACTTCAAGATATTATTGAATAAAAAAATTTCAGGAATAATTAGTACAATTATTGATTGATTATATGTATTTTGTTATAATAGAGATTAATGAATTATCATTATGTCAAAACTAGCATGCGCGCCCATCAAAAATGTAGGAAATAAAGCTTGATAATGTATATATTCCTAGCAATACTGAAAGTCAATATTTTACTATGTAATTCTGAACATGAAGGACTAATAATATATTTATGAATTAATGTACCAGTCCTATATAGCTATAGGATATTCATATAGCTACATTTTATATGCATACCATATATTCTCATTTCACTGTGAAAATCAATTTCACTCACAATAATCACACATTCCACTACCACAGGTCAAAATTCTTCAGCTGACATCATTTCAAGGTGGACGCTTGGCAAAAATCTTATAGAAGAGAAAGTGACAAGCGCTCTACTGAAGAATAAACTAGACAGCACTTATTACTTATGTCTTACTGCAGATATGGTCAACTCATCACCATAGTTTTGGCGGCATTGCAGTTCATTGGGTATGTTAAGATTTTACTCTTTATGAAATAGGAAATTGAAAATGTCTTTACAGTTAAGGAGTTATCAGCTCTTGGCTAAAAGCAGACCTATTTGTTGGTGGAATTTATCTTAATTATATTAATATGTAAAATTTATGGAAACATTTATGAGACAAACATTGGACTGTTATTTCTTCTTTTTTTCAGCTTGAGGAAGCTGCTCTTGTCCATCACAGTGGAGTAGTGGCATGCTGTCACTTCAAAGGAGAACATAACTACATCAAGATTGCTGAACATATGGAGAATATCATCAATGAATATGATAATTCCCTGCAGAAAATCACAAGCACTGTCACTGATAACAGTTCTAATTTTGTTAAAGCATTCAAGGAATTTGCAGTCACTGCTGCTAATGTGTCCACAGATTCAGAAGATGGAATCCAGGTAGGTGAAGAAGATCATAGTGAGCATGAGCTGGAGGATAGTTTCTTAATGAGAAGTGCCTTAGATGAAGAAGACCTTTCGTCTGACCCATGCAGTTTCAGTCTACATAAGCATATGTGCTGTGCTGTGTCTCATTGCCACAACTGATGCAAAACAGTCACTGAAAATATCTTCTTTTGCAAATATCAATTATGCTGCAATGGGCAGATGATCAGCATTATTGAACAAAATCGGGCATCCAAAATCAGCAGAGATTATCAAAGCTGTTATCAATTGCTTATTAAAGGTGCCTTGCATTACAAGGTGGAACTCTTAGTTTGATGCATTGTCAGCTCCCTGTGGAACGGCTCTTCTCTTTAGGAGGATTGACCTTATCTCCAAAACATTTCTGACAAAACATTTCAGCAACTGATATTACTAAAATGTATTGCTGATATAAATAGCTAACTGAAATTTCATTCTATTGAACTTTCTAATTTTTTTTTGTAATACCCAAGTCCAATTATCATCTAATCCTATATTAGTAATTATAATATACAATTTCATTTTAATCAATATTTTTTTGTTGGGATACCAATGTTCCTTATTGATTGTCATTATATATCATTACATCATGCATTTGAAATGTATCTAAATACATTTAATATATTTATTATTTAAATAATAAATACTTTTTCTAATGTATTTAATATTTAAATACTTTAAATGTATTTAGTGCCCACCTCTGATTGTAGCTGCACAATTTATTTTTCAGGGGAAAATGATTGGTGATGCCTTTTTAAGCAGTGTTTTGGATACAATCCAAAACATTCTGAATCTGTGGTATGGGGATGCTTTAAGGTATTGATGGGGAGGGGAGGGCTGTACTTCTTACCTAAGAATGTTAAGATGAATGCTGACTGCTACATCACTACATTTTTTTTTATCATTATTTAGGAGCCGATCTGGTGACTGCCTACTTGGGGCATAAGTTGCTGTACTCACCAGAGCTAAAAATGACAATAAAGGAAAACAAAGCAAACAGGTTCTGTCATCGAAGGTAGGCCCACCTACCCCCGGCGCAGGAGCATACAACCTACAACAGTCAAATAAAGTGGATGAGGCCAGCCTCCTCCAAAAAGTTGTATAGTCCACAAGTCTGTGTGCATGAATCCATCCTGAGTACGAGACAAGCAGTAGTGACCCAGCTCATCCCAGAACTGGGACAGGTAACAAGCGCAAAGATCACCTAGACTGGGACATTCAATAAGAATATGCTGAACAGTCTGTGGGACAATACAGTTGTCACAATATGGCGTAGGCAAGCGCGCTATCAAATGACAGTGCATCCCAGGCAAGCGCGCTATCAAATGGCGGTGCATCCCAGGCAAGAGCACCATCAAATGGAGGTGCATCCCAGGCAAGAGCACCATCAAATGGAGGTGCATCCCATGAGTGTGTCCAATTCAGAAATGGCAGAAAGCAACTTGAAGCCATCGCAACATTGGGGGGTAGATCCATAGGAACAGTCACAGCGCAATGGCATGTAACTTTAAGTTCCCTTTAACCATGTCCTATCTTCTTTGCCAAGCCATCCGGAGGGCAGCACGTATTCACACCATGTAATCAGTATGAAGAGCAAAACACTGGTCTGGACGCCCAGTCCTCACTGACTCTTTAGCACCTTCATCAAGTGCTCATTCCCCCTGCAATTCTTACATCTCCAGGTACCCAGTAGAAGATAATCTCGACATCCACCCAGCCCACCATAACCATGGCATCACAGATATCACGAATCAGGGGATGCAGAGATTCCAATGACCCAAGAGCAATCAGGGCGCTTTGTGAGTCACTATAAATCACAATCTCTCCGTACCGGGCATGGTGTGTTATCTCCCATACCAAGCAGTGTATTGCAAACAACTTAGCCGTAAAGACAGATGCAGCACCTGGCAGAGCCCCCTGACTTCAGACAGAGGGAATACAAGGGAAACCGACCCCTTCTTGAGACGGAAGTCATCCATATACACTAGCACGGTTCCAGCATGACATGGTGTCCTCACTGTACAAAAAGATCATTTGCTGCATTCTTATGAAATTACAGGAGTTCCAGGAACTTTTTGCATCCACTGTATTAGTGCCATTTTATGTCTTATCCGAGGATGTACAATTCCAATATTTTAACTTTGTTATTCCTTTTATTGTATCAAATTAATCAAATTCCTTTAGCAAAACTTTCAGTGATACTTCAACCTCAGTACCTTTACAAGCAGTACCTACCATTTGCTGTTTGATTAAACATTAGTTATTTAATATCATCTAATTATTCAGCCAAATATGAATCTATATATTTAATTCACTAACCTCTTTGATATCAGGGTTTATTATTTCAGGAGAATTGGATGAAATATAATCAGGAAATGGATTGGTAAAATATCTTTTTTCAGTCATATTGATCTAACCTGTAGGAAAGAGTAAATAAATAGAAATAGAAGAGTAATCATTGAAAATTAACTTTCTACTATTTTAATATCCTATTTTTGTATTATTGTATACTCAATGGCCATCCATTGCTTAGTTTTAGCTTAATATATGTGGATGCAATAGAAAAGTGAATTTTTACCAAGTAACAATACCTAAAACTTTGTTATCTGGTGAGGATAACTAGGCAAAATGCTTTGTTCTTAGTTTTCCCCAACTTGAAGTCATGTATTTAACCTTAGTTACCAACTATGCTAAAAACTGAAATGCTTAAAAAATAAGGCAATGTGAGACAACTAAGATGATTCCTATATTAGGTTTATTACATTAAAGTGAATTGGGTATGGTTTGACAAAAGAAATCCAAGTACAGATGAATCTCTTATCTATAGAACCTGAATTAACGGATATTCGAATCTACTGACAAAATCAAAATCTGTAGTTCAGTCATTGACCGCTGCGTGGCTTGAATGCACTGTAGCAGGCCAAAAATCTATTCTTTATCTCCAATCTATAAGACACGCTTCCTACACTAAGTCAGATGTGAGAAATTGAGGGAGAAATGAAACTGATTGTATATACAGTCCTTTATTTACACAAGTATGGATAATTAAATTTACTGTTACAATAAGAACATAAGAAACGTGACTCCACAACAGACCACTAGGGTCCAACAAGGTGGAGTAGACCCACATACAAAAATTTGTAAATAAAATGATCTTTTAAAAAAAAATAAATAAATAAAACGGCATATGTTTACAATATAAAAATATAATATGAGCTAATATCTTGGCCCACTAAAGAGCAATGAAATTTATCTCATACCAAACTCCCACTGTAAAATTCAGATCCTTATCATCGTCTGCATCAACACAAATACATTTATTTAAACTATTGTACATTGAAAAATATGTTGTTACGACTGTTAAAGTATTTCATGCTTGCATGCCTGAAAGTGTAAATCGTGAAATTTTCCCATCTTTACCAATGTAGTAATGTTGCATGATTATCCTACTCTCTGGTAAAGGTTTTCTTGACTTATACAAGATTTAAACTATTATCTCTGCCTCAAGGAGCATTGTCTTAAGTTTCAAATATATATACATATACAAAAACATATATATATATAGACATATATATACACATATACATACCATAAAATCTAAGTCTTATTATACTATATTTAAATTATCCATATGGATGTCCAACTTATTTTTAAAGCCATTAGTACTATTACTATTTATGATATCATATGGCAAACTATTCCAAAAATTGACTATTCCATTACTGAAGAAATTCTTATGAAGGTTCAAATGGCACTGTCTTTTCTTTATTTTCTTATTATGACCTCTTGTTCTAGAGTTATTATCCAATTCAAAAAACTCTTCCCATCCACTTTCTTTTAAATCATATAATAATTTGAAAACATGAATCATGTCCCCTCTAAGAAACCTACGCCTAACTGAAAACATGTTAAGTTTCTTTAATCTATTTTCATAACTCTTATTAGTTAGACTAGGAATTAATCTGGTCGCCCTTCGTTGAACACCTTCAAGTAAATCCATATCCCCTATATAATACTGGGTCCAAGCATGAGCACAATACTCTTTGTGTGGTTGAACATAAGAATATAGTCTTGAAATTACCTCTTTACCCTTATATGAAACATTCCTATTTATTATTCCCAACATTTTACGGTTAACATGAAGATCGGCGGCGCACCTGAAAAAGTGGGGGGTTTTTGCATGTATGTTTCGTTCACCACTCAAGATCATTGTAGGGAAGTCCCCGCACAGTGATAAACCCCCCATGAGCAGTCCCCTTGAATTTACTCCAAAAAGGTGAAACATATTGGAACAGGGATGAAATATTTTGCATCCCATCGTTCGCGCCGCTGATCTTCATGTTTACCCATTTTATTTCCTCTATTTCTCGCATCAAGACATTGTTTGTGAAATTTCATATCATTTTTAATAGTCACTCCCAAATCTTTTTCTTCCTCAGTCACATTGAGCCAGGTACCATTCATTAAATAACCAAAATTTTCATTATTAGACCTTAAATGCATAACTTTACATTTATTAGTATTAAAATTCATTTTCCATCTCTCTGCCCAACCAAGTAGTATATCCAAATCATTTTGAAGTGAAGTAAAATCAGAAATACTGGAAATTGATGCTGCTAACTTAGTATCATCAGCAAACTTCCAGATTTTATTTCTTAAACCCCTTTCCAAATACCTTACATAAATAATGAACAAAAGTGGGCCAAGAACTGAACCCTGGGGGACCCCGCTTACAA
Organism: Ceratothoa steindachneri; assembly: GCA_963969495.1. Classification (NCBI taxonomy): domain Eukaryota; kingdom Metazoa; phylum Arthropoda; class Malacostraca; order Isopoda; family Cymothoidae; genus Ceratothoa; species Ceratothoa steindachneri. Next base: position 116,204,020 of record OZ018321.1, read on the forward strand.
CATTTCTCCATGAAGATTTCTTACCATTGAGCATAACTCTCTGCTTTCTGGAACTGAGCCAATTTGAGATTCAATTACTGATATAATTACTGACTCCAAAACTTTTGAGTTTAATTAATCTTTTATGTGGAACTTTATCAAATGCCTTGCTAAAATCTAGATAAACTATCAGTAACAAATTCAAAAAAACTCACCAAATTTGTTAAACATGACTTTCCCCTCCTGAATCCATGTTGAGATTTATTCAGCAGCTTAAATTGAGCAGCATGATTCTCAATTTGGCCCTTAATCCATTTTTCTAATATTTTACAAATCAAACTTGTTAAACTTACAGGACGATAATTATAGACATCTTCCCTACAACCATTTTTAAATAATGGGACAACATTAGCCAATTTCCAATCCAGAGGAATTTTGATGTACATAAGAGATCTATTAAAAATTATAATCAATGGCGCTGATATTAAATCAATTATCTCATGTAACAATCTTAATGGAATTTCATTAGGGCATGCGGCTTTATTCAATTTAAACCGCCTAATAATTTTTTTAACTTCTTCAGGAGTAATGTTTATACTTTCATTCATTTATACTGGGATGGATATCTCCTGGAACAAAAACTGAACTAAAATATGAATTTAATTCTCCCACAATCTCTTCATCATTATCTATGGATACTCCATTAGACTTGAGTGGCTCTACTCTATCTTGCATTTTATTGAATTTATAAAATGAAAAAAAATTGGGGGGGTCCTTATTACATGTTCTTGCCAGATTAATCTCAGCCTGTTGTTTCTTACTTCTAATTAGTTTTTGGTAAATATGTAGATGAGCCGCCCGGCCGATAAGATGTACTATTTCGTCTGTGTTCCAAAATGTTTCACGTTTTTGGAGTACATTTATAGGGGACAGCTTGTGTGGGGGGGGGGTAAACACGATGCGTGGACCGCACTACGATGATCCTGAGTTTCATTAAATTAGGGGGGGGGGGTCTGGGGGGCACAGCCCCCCAGTATATAATCCTATTTTTTATAATGTTCTGACGTTTACAGAGGTGAATGCTTTAACTACATCATGTCAGTGCCTTAAATCGTTTTGTGAATTATAATAGGGGTTGGGGGTGGGGTATGATGTCAGAAATGATTGATTCGGGTGAACGATAATATTTACGCAAAATAATTTTTCCCGGCCGGGCCGCTCGTCTACATATTTACCTAGTTTTTTAAGATTACTTCTCATATTTTTATAATGATTAACATTTTCCTCATTACATAATACTTTGCTTTTGTGATGTGCATTTTTCTTTTCTTAGATCATACTACTGACTTCTCTGTTATACCAAGGTGGTTTCATACCCTTAAAATTTCTAATAGCTTTTGAAGGAATACATTCTTTTTGAATAGACTTAGTGATTATTGTGAAAATAGTCCACATTTCTAAAGCTGTCTTATCTTTAAAAAGGGTAATCCAATTTATCCTTTTCAACTTTTCTCTAATTAAATTATAATTAGCTTTATTATAGTTAAACATTTTGACTTCATTTTCTACTAATTGTTCTTCACAAATTAAAGAGAATTGAATAATGCTGTGGTCATTCTCTCCCAAGGATTCATCAACATTTACAGACAAGGTGTATCAAGACAAAACTAAATCTAATATGTTGTTTTCACAAGTTGGTACAAAAACATTCTGACAAAGAAAATTACAAGTATCTAGAAAGCAATCTACAAATAAGGAACTAATTCTATCCTGTGCCACTATGTTGTCCCAATTAATATTTGGAAAATTAAAATCCCCTAATATATTTCCTGGCAAATATCAAGATCACACATAGATTTCAGCTTAGGAAAAATAGCCCAAAATAAGCTAGGACTCGGATCCGGCCATACTATACACAATTACCATGGATACAAACACGGTACAGGACCTCCTGAAGAAAATCAATGGGAATAAAGCCAAGGGACCTGATGGAATACACCCAAGACTGCTGAGTGAATGCCACAGCAAACTAGCACTGCCAGTGTTGCTAATCATCAGGAAATCACTTGATTCAGGTCTCGTTCCAGCTCTCTGGACTCTTGGATCCCTGAGTCCAATCTACAAGAAAGGTGATATTCTCAACCCTCTGAATTATCAACCAGTTTCGTTGAACTGTGTAGTAGGCAAAATATGTGAGAAATTTATGTCTTACCTTGGTATTAAAATTCAAGAGGCAGGTAGCCTTTGGCTAATAAAGATTGCCTGTTCTTCTGTTAAAATTTGCAATGGTGAACCACCTAGAGGTCAACAAAAATAATACCTTCCCTGAAGCACCTTGAAAATGAAGATAGACTGAGGGCACTAAATATGTTCTCATTTGAGAGAAGATATATGAGGGGAGATATGATTGAACTTTTTAAAATCTGTTCTGGGATAGATAAGTTGGATTTTAGCAAGTTATTTGAGTTGGAAGGTAGTAATAAGACTAGGGGTCACCACTTAAAAATTAAAAAACAGAGGTGCAGGTTGGATGTTAGAAAATATTTTTTCACCAATAGAGTGGTAGATTACTGGAATAGTTTGCCATCTGAGACGGTAGACAGTCCAAACTTCAATGTTTTCAAACACAGATTATATGGGGAGTATTCTAGACTCATTCCTGTGGATACAGTTTTTTATTATTGTATAGTATGATTGATTTGGATTTTGATGAGTCTTGATGATGATTTGATGCTTTTTGTTTTTGACACATTCCTGTATATGGCTCTAATTGTATATTGTGGATGCATGATCTAACACAATCCTCTGGAATGTTTAAATTGTATATTGTAGACGCATGATCTGACACAATCCTATGGATGCATTTTGTGAGTGGGTTTTGACATATGCGGATGACCTTTGATAGGCCCTTGTGGACTTGGCATCCATGAAATTATGTTATGTTATCACTTTCAACGCTATTATTTGGAGGCCTATAAAAAATACCAATTAGTTTATTTTTGCCTTTTGCATCAATAGTCTTAACCCAGATTGACTCAACCTTATTGCTATTTTTAATATCAGTCTGGAGACTACTGCAGAGTGAATTTTTACATATACCAATAAACCTCCTCCCAATTTATTCTCTCTTTCATTTGAGTATAACTTGTAACCATCTAGTAAATATTCTGAGATATCATCATTAAAAATACATTTACTTATCCATGGCTCAGTAATACAAACTATGTCTAAACTTTACTCCAAAATATAACTATGAAGTTCATCTTTCTTATTTCTAAGACTTCTGGCATTAGTATAGAAAAATTTCATTTGAAGTTGACCCTTTCTGTTTTGAACCTTATTCTTAATAAATTTAATGTGATTACCCGCACTACATTCATCATTTACAGCAATATTCAAAAAAACAATCCTATCACCAAACAAAATTTTACATACAAAAAAAGAGATGAACAAGCAAAAAAATACAAACAAGAAACAAAAAGAGGCCTTTAGCTTACGTGGTACCACGCTTTACGATTTAGGGTCCCCCGGGGCAAAATCTTGCCAGCAGTCACTCTTGTGACCAAAATTGGGTACGCCTTTAAAAGCCTAGCGCGCCTTCAAGCCCAGCTTAGTTATTATGCAATATATCAGTCTAGAGGCTATAAAAAGCCTTCCATCCACAAGAATTTCAATTATGGGATAATTACGTTATTACGCCAAATCCTACACTCAAAGCCACTCTTTACAAATTGCAGGATTAAATTTTGGAGTGCTTATCAAAATAATAGAGTGGCTTCTGAAAAGAGATAAAAACATTTTAAACAAAACATGAAATTTTGTATATATATAAAAACATCACATTCACACACATTCTTACAGAGGGAGGGAGACATCCGCTAGAAAAGGGGTGGGAGAATGGCCTTAAAAACACTCTCACATTCACTCCACCACACCCCTCCTTCCTTAGGCCATTCAACCACAATCACTCACAATACACTCTCAATCTTTACTCATGGTACTTTTTATACTCAATCATGCCTCTCTGCACCCATTCACACTCGTCTACTGGTCCCTGACTACGTATAGCAATCTGTCGTGGTCATCCTGTCAGTCTGTCTCCACATCACTATCGATCATATCATCCACCATACTCTTACCGTTCATTACTAGCTCTCCCATCTCTTGACAGAACTCTTTCATACTCTTCCATTCAGAACCTTCACTCTTCATACCCACATTCATCAGCTCCTCACTCACCAGCTCTCATCCAACTCAAGGTACACTCTTGCGAAACAGACAAGTCACTCACATCCCCTCTACTCTCAGTGGCTACACCAGAAACCCCTTGAACTGGTTCCCACCAGAAGCCAGAAAAGTTAGTCACCTCCTTATTCTCCACATCGAACTCACCTATACCCTTACCATTCGTAAAACCAGAAAAATCAGCCACATTAGGTTCATTCTGCCCAAACACACTATCATTCATACTGTTCCTGAAACCAGAAAAATCAGCCACAGGCAGCTCATTCACTTGTCTACTTACATCAGCCAAATCACTCGCCTGCTTATACAAACACTCAATCTCTCTCTCAAGCTTCCCCATACCAGAAAGACTCTGCTCAGACTTACTTTCATTCTTCCTTTCACTCTTCTTTGCATGCTTTCTACTCCTCGAGACAAAGACAAGCTCTTTTCCAGACAGATCCATACTATCACACTCCATCTCATCATCATGCACCTTATCTCTCACTCTGCACAGTTCATACACAGGATGGTTCACCAGGTAGTCAGGAGGTTCTCTCCACCTCAACTGACTCTGATGAGCTCGTAATCTCTCTCAGTCACACCTTCATTCAAACTCTCAAAAACATATGTCACACAATTCTCCCAGACTCTCTCAACTCTATATGGTCCTTCAAACTTTTCCCTCACCTTCAACCTACCTTTTACTTCTTTTACCTTCAATACTTTTGTACCAATTTCAAACGAACAAAACCTTTCATGCGCCTCACACCATACAGTCTGTTCACTTTCACTCAAACAAAACCATCTTTCACTAGCCTTTCAAAATTAATAATAAACTGAGACAGGGACATCCCAGTTGCACTATGCACCATGGAATTATACACCCATAACACTCTACCCGACCATACATCCCAGTCATTCAAAGTTGTACTCAACATCTCACACAAGGTCCTAATTGTCCGCTCAGACAACCCATTCGAAGTCGGAACATAGGGAGTCATTCTTACATGCTCCACACCATTCTCTCTCAACATTCACTCACAAACTCACAGGCCCATTATCACTCAGACATCTCATAGGCTTCCATACAGACATATGAAAAAACAACTGCTCAACCACGCGGGCAACAGTCACACTCCTTTTATGATCAACCATCACAACCATACCAATATTCCCAGCATTCGTACGAGCTAAAGACACAGACTCAATTACTACCAATTCAAATGTTTTTTTCGCATCAACTTTCAACATTAGCGGCTTGACTTGCACATCTTGCACCTTTCCCTTCTGACACCTTTCACACATAGTCACAACATCATTCACAACAGTCCTCAGAAATGGATGGAACACACGCTCCTTCATATAATCCCACAGATTAAACTTACCCATATACCCATAATTATCATGCAGAACTTTTACCAGACTAATCATACCAACCAAGGACATCCCAGATATATACATATCATCCCCATCCTTCACATGCCTCATAAAATATACAAAATTCAAACGGTTCTTTCGCATCAACTTTCAACATCGGTGGTTTCACTTGCACACTTTGCACCTTTCGCTTCTGACACCTTTCACATGTAGTTGCAACATCATTGACAACAGTTCTCAGAAACGGATGGAACAAACGCTCCTTCATACACTCCCACAACTCAAACTTACCCATATGCCCATAATTACCATGCACAACCTTCACCAGACCAATCATACCAACCAAGGACATCACAGGTACATACATATTATCACCACACTTCATATGCCTCACAAAATATACAATATCCATACAAACAACAAAATCCTTAGCATACCTTTTAAAATCACTTAAACACTCAGGCCATTCATTCAAATCAACACGCATCATTACACACCTCTTCAACTCACTGACAAAAGGGCACATCTCTTGCCTCTCTAGAATATCATCATCACTTAAAATCTCATTCTCATCATCCATGACCAACTCAATCATACGCTGCTCTTGCATCAGAAAACCTCCCATACAATACCCACTCACATCTGTATACAATTCAAGCATACATTCACACTATAATCTGGATATGCTAAGGGCCAATTCAAGTATACATTCACACTATAATCCGGATATGCCAATTCAACATCTTCAGCCGCTGCCTCTTTCAGTTTCTCATATGCCTCATTCATCTTATCGTTCCCTGTAACAATCGTACTACCTTTCTTGCCCATCCACTCAGTCAAAGGCTTACTCACACCCAAACAATCATGTATAAACCTTTGATGAAGCTTAATCAAACCCAGAAACGACTTCAGTTGCTTTACAGTCACCGTTTTCGGAAACATTCGCACCTTCTCAACATACTTTGGGGACTTTCGCAACCCATTCTCACTCACCATATGTCCAAGGAATTCCACTTCTTTTGCAAACCATTCACATTTCACTACTTTCACCTTCACACTAACACTCTCCAACATTCTCAACAAATCATTCACCAGTCTCATATGCTCCTCAAAAGTCTCAGTCATAATCAAAATATCATCTATAAACGCAATCAAATTCTTACTCACAAACTTACTCAACACAGCATTCATTGCCCGCTGGAAGGCTCCGGGAGTATTAGCATTACCCGTACCAGATCCAGCTTCGTAAACCACTCCATCCCATGCATACAATACACACACTCAGTTACCACACACATCGGAAACATTTTTTTTCACAGTCCCTTCATTCACCTTTCGATAATCCACACACAGACACAATCTTCCATCCGGCTTATGTACAGGCACAATTGGATTATTCCATGCACTCTCGCTTTCTTCAATCAACCCCAATTGCTCTAATTCCAAACAATGCTTCTCAATCTCATAAGCAACTGGACATGGGAAATGCCTCAGCCACTGATAGATTGGGGAGTCCTGGACGTGGGAAATGCCTCAGCCGCTGATAGATTGGGGAGTTTTGCAACTCCGAAATCCAGATCACCCTTACTGAGGGCTCCCTTTTCACACGTCTTTTCACCTGCAACATTTACCCTGACATCCTTACTATCATCCATACCTACCTCATTGATAGCGGAGAGGTGACCCAGTACATCTCCGACTTGGATCCCCCTCATGTCCTTTCACACTTGGGTCCGCCTGCACACATACAAATGGATCATTCATTCTCATCAAGCCATCAAACACACAAGCAACACGCCTTACCTTATAACATGCATCCTTTCCATCCAATATCACAGTGTTCTCACTCATATCCTTACTCCAACTCACTCTAACAGACACCCTTTCACCCTTCACAAGCCTTACACTCTCCATAGCAGTCACCTCAATACCAGTAAACACATTCCTCAAAATACTACCATCTTTTCCTACATACAACTTATACACCCCATTTTTACTAATCTTTCTCTCAATCTGATCACTCGCAGTGGCGTGTTGTTGGGGTGAGGAAAATCACTTCGATGAATTTATACCCCTTACCCAATTCTTCTTCCATGCCTGGAGGGTGTGCAGGGGCATTGTCCATCAACAGGAGGGCCTTGAGTGGCAGATTCTTCTCTATTAGGTGTCTTCACTGCAGGTGCAAACACATCCACAAACCACTCTGTGAAGAACTGCCTGGTTGTTCAGGCTTTCTTGTTTCTCTCCACATCACACTGAGTTTGCTCTTTTGCAAACCATTCTTCTTGAATGGCCTGGGGTTTTCCAAATGGTACACCAACAGCGGTTTAATTTTGCAGTCGCCACTAGCATTGGCACACAGAAGCAGGGTTAGCCTGTCTTTCATGGGCTTGTGTCCTGGCAAACACTTCTCTTCTTTTGTTATATAGGTCCTGTTTGGTAGTTTTTTCCAAAACAGGTCTGTCTCATCACAATTAAAGACCTGTTGTGGGCTTAAGCACTCCTTATCCACAAATTTCTTAAATTCAGGCACAAACTTCTCGGCATCAACTTTGTCAGCACTTGCAGCCTCGCCGTGCCTCACAATAGAATGAATTCCAGTTCTGTTCTTGAAATTCCCAAACCACCCCTTACTAGCTTTAAACTATTCATTGGAGTCAGAGGTAGTATCACAAATAAGATCACCATGGAGCCGCCTAGCCTTCGCACAAATTATGCCCTCTGACATAGAATCACCAGCCATCTGCCTTTCGTTTATCCACACCATCAACAATTTTTCCATTTCTTCCACTGCCGCAGGTTGCTTAAGATGCTTTTTCACACCCATCACCACATAAGCTCCCTTAATGGCCTCCTTATTCTTTAGTATGGTGGCTACTGAAGATTTCACCATACAAGATCGATGATTCTTGCTCCTTTCTCGTGTTTATCAATAATCTGCTTTTTCCATTAAATGGTCATCACTACATTCTTCCTTAAAGGCTTATTTTCACCACTAACAAGACTCTTTGGTGCCATTGTAAGTTTCTAAATGAAAACCCACACACAGAACGCAGGAGAGTTATTGTTGTTGTACGACCACATGTGCGGACATTCAGAGTAACATATTTTTTCGAGTACGAGGTCGAACTTTTGCGTTCGAGTATCGAAAAGTTCGACTTCCAAGACGTTCGAGTATTGAGTCTTCACTGTATTTAAATAAAGGGGATAAGGCCGACCTCCTCCAAAAAGTTTAAAAGTCCACAGGTCAGTGTGCACAAATCCGTCCTGAGTACAAAGGACAGGCGGTAGTGACCCCGCCCATCCCGATACTGGACGGGTAAGGTGCGCGGAGATCGCCCAGTCTGGAACATTCAACAAGAATGTGCCGAACAGTCTGGGGGACAACGCAGTCTTCACAGTAGGGCGCAGGCGAGCGCTCCATCAAATGGCGGTACGTCCCGCGAGTGTGTCCAGATCGGAGACGACAGAAAACAACCTGAAGCTTCGCGGCATTGGGGGTAGGTCCATGGGAACAGTCACAGCGCAATGGTACACAAATTTATGTCCCCCTCTACTGTCTCCCATCTTCTTTGTCAAGCAGCCCGTAAACCTGCCATGCAGTCGGTGTGAGGAAGAGCGAAATGCTGGTCCAGTCGCAGCAATTCTTACATGTCCAGGAACCCAGAAGATAATCTCAACATCCGCCTGGCCTGCCAAAACCGTGGCGTCAGGGATATCGCGAACCAGGGGATGCGGAGATTCCAATGCCCTGAGAGCACTCAGGGCGCTTTGTGAGAGGCTATAGATCACAATCCAGTCTCCGAACCGGGCACGTCACGTAATCTCACATACCGAGTGGTGTATTGCCACCAGCTCGGCCGTGAAGACAGAGTCAGCGCCCCGCTGACTTCAAAAAGAGGGGATGCGGCGTAGAAGCAGGGCCCCCTCTTGGGCCTTGCCGCCATCCGTATACACTGGCACAGTTCAAGCGTGAGTGACAAGAGGTGTGCTCCAAAAAGGTTCAACGCAATACTCTCGGCGCTATAGAAGCTTTGGGAGCAGACGCGCTTCAATGGCTGTGGGAGTCGACACTACAGAGTTGGCATCTGGGCCGCGCCAAAAGAGATCAAAGGTCATCCATGTAGAGCGTAGCAAGAACATCTTCCGGCAGCACCAAGGTGATGCCGTTGATGCTTAGGGCAAAGAGTGTGACACTGAGGACACTTCCCTGAGGGACATCCTCTGCCTGCTCCATTGGGCAAGAGAGGGCTCCCCCCCCCACCCGTATTCAGAATCAATGAACTCGCAAAAATTCAGACATAAAGATGGGAGGCATCCCTTCACCCCCATTGCATGGAGAGACTCCATGATACCGCAATGTCATGCAGTATCATAGGCCTTCTCCAGATCGAGAAACACTGTGGTGTAGTGCTGTCTACGAAGGCAGGCCTCACAGTCGGCATTTTCCAGTAGGAGCAGAGCATCTGACATGAGGTGAAACTTGCGGAAGCAGCACTGTGCAGAAGACAGATGGCCTCTGCTGTTCAGAAACAAGGGTAATCTAACATTTACCAATTTCTCCATCAACTTGCACATGCAAGAGATTAGAAAGATTGGGCGGAAACCAGCCGGAGTAGTGATCTCTCCCCGGTTTCGAAAGGCGAGCACAGTAGCGATTTTCCAGGAATCTGGGAGGAGACCCTCCACCCTGATTCTGTTGAGCAAATCTAACAGAAAGGTGATGCCTCGCTCACCCATATGTCGAAGCATGGTGTACGGGACATCGTCCCGACCATAGGCGGTGTCTGCGCATGAAGTAAGAGCGGAATGCAACTCACTCAGAGTAAACCTGTCTTTGAAAGGTTCTCCGCCTCTGGAGGTAAAGTCCAGTCAGCGGCCTTCTGCGACATCACAACATGCATTGAATGCTGGAGGAGCAGATTCCCGGCTAGAGAATGCGGAGAACGCAGTCACAAAGGATCCTGCCATGGATGATGGGTCCGAGATTGCAGTCCCATTCTCCTGGCGAATGGGAGGGGGGATCTGCAAAAACTTGCCCTGAATCCTTTTGACTCGCTTCCACACCTCTGCTAGAGGGGTCTTCCCGTTAAGTGAAGAGACATATGCCCGCCAAGAGCGGCAGGCATGCTTCGAAATATACCGGAACCTAGCCCGATGAAATTCACCGACAGTGAAATCGTTCTGCGATGATTATAGCGCATGTGGACATAATGCTTCTGTTTGAGGGCTGTCTCACACTTAGCCGACCACCACAGGAGTGGTCAGTGTGCAAAATGGCCATACATTCTGGGAATATTAGTCAGGCCAACGCGCCTGCATCAAGCACACCTGAGGTGGGCTCTCATGCGGCAGCCCCCCAGAAAAAGATGTTTGAATGGGAAAGTAATCACTACCATGGAGGTCATTGACCCCCTCCCAATCAAAATCAGGCTGTGCATCCGAGGAGCACAGAGATAGATCAAGGCAAGAAAATGAAGCGGTTCTCAGGCAGTGATGCGTAAACTCATCCACATTTAGGACATCTATCTCAAGCTCTTCAATCAGATCAGCAAGGACTTGTTCCCTTGGATTTATTGAGTAGTCTACTCAGAGAGGATATCTGCCATTAAGATCTCCTAGCAAGACAAAGGGCATCGGCAAACGTGCAACGACGTGGGGCAAGTTCCTCGTGTCGAAGTGAGTTGACAGTGGAATGTATGCAGAAATAAAAGTATACCTCATATCCAGTTGAAGCTGCATAGCCACTGCCTGAAAGGAGGTATCTAAAGTGAAAAGGAGATATCATGATGGGTGTAAACTGTGCAAACTGTGTAAACTGGCCCTCATCTCATGTGGTGGGGTCGCAAAACCCTTATACCCCAGGAGGGGTGCAGGGGACACACACCTAGCATTGTCTCCTGCAGAAAAATAGCTAACGGGAAACGGGTCGAGACGAGCCTCCGCAGCTCCTCCCAGTTGGCCCGGAGTCCATGAAAATTCTATTAAAGGAATATGCCCTCCAGGCCTAGCTCAGGGGAGACCCTCACAGGAATGGCCGTACAACCCCCCGGAGGCCGAACCCCAGGCGCTGTCGCCTTCAAGGACTTATTGGGGGGTTTGGGCTTGCCATGCAAGTCTTTTCCTCCCTCCGCCGTAAAACCTTAAGCGGGCATTGAGGCTTCAGGGGCGGGGAGGCCCTCTTTTGAAGGAACCACCATATCTCCGAGACATTCAGCCCACCACTAGGCCTGGGCAAAGGAGCCGTAGCTCTTTTGTTGTTGTCTTCCTTTCATGTGACAGCTTTAGGAACCCCAGATGATAGCCTCGCGACCAACTTCGGCTGTGCTGCACCCTGCGAGTCTAACAACTCGGTGGAGGCGCATGGCCATTTCACTTTACAGGAAACGGTCTAGATAGGGGAAGCCCTGGTTTTAGCCGGGGTTGGGTGTGAACTCTTAGTGCCACCAGCTCTACCAGGTGAGCGCCCCAGTTGAGTAGAACCCGCAGAAGGGCTCTGAATGGGCGTGGAAAGAACTGTACTCATTGGCCTGAAATGGGCCAGGAGCAGAGGGTGCCTTTCTAACCATTGAGGCATAAGATCTCACAGGCAGAGCCAGGCGCGCCAGAATCAAGTCCTTAGCCTTGCGGAATGAGAGAAGATCGTGGGCCTGAATGACAAGGATTTCTTTCTCAAGGAGATATGCACCACATTGCTTCAAAGAAGCGGGGTGCGGCTCTATGAAAATTGACACACTTGAGGCCCCTCCCTTTTTTCTCATCACACATTCAACCTTGACTGCCCCATGGTCGGCCAGCTCTAAGGTGATGTTTGCTATGGAGTAGTCAATGAGTTCCCTCTCATAAACTATTCCTTTCACAAAGTTCATGGTAGAGTGCAGCATCACACTCACCGGGGTGCAATCAAGTGTCCGAAGAGCACTTATCTTGGCCACCTCGGAGAGATCCGCTGCATCTGCCAGAAGGCTCCGGTCCGAGAAACGGGTCACCTTCGGCTCTCTACCAATTACACTAGCTAATGCTCTTCTCTGATGGATCATGTTGCCCTTGGCCAACATGCTGCCGTCAGTGGAGCGAATAACGAGGAAGCGTTTGAAGCCAGCGGGCTTGAAAATACCAGGTAACCTCTGAATGAGGGGCCCCAATATTATCAAGGCTCCGCCCTGCACTCTTTTCGTCTTAGTAATAGTCGGGGGCTCTGCACCCGGGGGAGCAGAGGGGCCGGATGTGCCAATCTTGGCTTGGTCGCTTACCAAAGTGGCAGCAGACCCATCCATCCCTGCAGCTCCCTGTGGATGGAGAGGAGCCACGAGTCTTCTTTGTCTTTTTAGTCTTTTTCTTTTTAGGAGAGGAGGGTGGGGAATGAACCCGCTTCTCCCCTCCACCAGCAGAAGCCCCTAGGCCAGATGGACCGGCCTCAGCCAAGTCCTTCTCCGAGAAGGAGAAGGTCCTGGTAGTCACAGAAGCACCGGTTAGAGGAGATCCCTCCCCTCCTTGCACTGCCTTGGAAACCGGGGCTGTTTGAGGAGGACCTTGCATAGGGGTGGATTCGGGTTCAGGGCTTGGCGCCGAGCCCAGATTCCCTCCCATGGAAGGGCCTACCATCTGAGGCTGGGTTGCCTCAAGGACCATGTCTATCTCAGGAGGGGCCTCCAGTTGGCCATCCCCTCCCAGGACATCACAGGTCCCATTGGCAGCATCACTAGTCATGTGTGGGAAGGCACAGGCCAGGTTCAATATTCTTGCCAGCAGGTCTTTTGAGGGAAGTGACCGAAGGGGCCTGGCTTCCCTCTCCCCATAAGGGGGTTTGCCCTACCAAGCCACTTCACTGGGAAGCTGCCTGCTGGCTTTCTTGGCAGTCCCCTTGGGAAGAAAAGGGGGAACTGCTGCTGGAAAAAGGGAGGTGTCTGAAAGCACCTCCAGAGAAAGGGGTGAGGGGGAGTCCCCTAAACCCATAGGCGAAGGAGAGGAGTAAGCCTCCTATCCGGTTAGAGAAATATGGAGGGTCCCTTGCGCAAGCACAGGGATGAGGGAGACCTCCATTTTTTTCTCTGGAGCTGCCTGAGTGCGGCTCCATCGATGGAACATGGGGAATTAAAGGGTGTTTTGTTTTTTTTACTCATCAGTGGGCATGGTGTCCCTCTTTTAATTACAGGATGCAATACCTCATCACCCCTCGCAGTAGCCCACTCTGCAAGGGGTTCGTACAGGCCTGGCAGAGCCAGGTGCCGCCATTTATAGCCACCCCTCGGATGACCTATGATGGGCCCTTATGGTTTTTGTCATCTGTTATATTATATTGTGGTGGACTTTGATTTTGTCTTCCCCTGGTGATGGTGCTTTTTGTGGGTGGGTTTTTACAGATGCGGATGACCTTTGATAGGCCCTTGTGGCTTTTGTCATCCGTGAAATTATGTTATGTTATGAGTATGTTTGGCTTGTCCTGTGGTCTTCTAATATATAGAGGCTAGATTGTGAGTCAGTAAGTATAACAGCAGATGTGGCAGAGTAGTTTTTGCAATGACTAAGTGCTTTTTTAATGGCAAATAGTTCAGTGAAAAGTACGGTATGATCTCCATCCAATTTCCAAGAGTAACACTGACCAGAGTCTTGAATAAAGATAGCAGCTGAACATGAGTATTTATCGTTTAGGAGTACTTTAGATCCATCGGTAAATATTTTTTGGATTCCGGTAAAATTGTTGAGGAACTCCACTGCTAACACACCCCCACTCAGATTTAACTCCATCTATACTAACTCTTTGCTGTCTGTCACCAAGCCATGACTGAATCCACCTAAATATACTGCCATCGATCCCGTGTGCTTTAACTTTGCTCAGAAGTCGTAAGTGTGGCACTCGATCAAAAGCCTTACTAAAGTCCAAGTATAAAATATCATAGTTTTCATCATTATCTGCTGCTTCATACACCTTACTATAAAAAGACAGCAAATTAGTGAGACAGGATTTACCCTTACTAAAGCCATGCTGTGATTCTTTTATCAACTTATGCTTATCCAAGTGATCTCTAATATTCCTTGCTATAATAGATTCCATCATTTTCCCTACCACTGATGTCAAACTTACTGGTCTGTAATTAGACATATTTGTTTTATCCCCTTTCTTAAATATAGGTATCACATTGGCTTTCTTCCATGCCACTGGCACAATGCCACTCTCCAATGATTTTCTAAAGATGCATGCTAGGGGCTCACTTAACACATCCTTACATTCTTTCAAAATTCTAGGAAAGACCTCATCAGGACCGGGTGCTTTACTACTTTTGATTTTATCAATTTCCTTTGTCACTATCTCCTTTGTGATCAAGATATCCTTTAATTTCTCTTCATCATTACCCCGAAAGATCATTGACACCTCAGGTATATTTAGAGTATCCTCCTGTGTAAATACTGAGAGAAAAAAGTCATTTAGCATTCCAGCCATTGAGTCCCTATCACTCACTAATTGTCCATTGGAATCTATAAGTGGGCCTATTTTATCTCTAACCTTAGTTTTGTATAATTGATAAAAACTTTTAGGATCTTCCTTTGCCCTATTTGCCACTTTAATTTCATAATTTCTCCTTGCTACTCTAACTAACTTTTTAACATCTCTTGCTAGTTCATTATATCTCTGCCTTAAGTGATCCTCTCCATTTTTTATTTTCCTATAAATGCCCTTTTTAATGCCAATATAATGCTTAATTTTATCTGTCATCCATTTTGGGTCATTATTTTTAGTCCTAATCTCCTTATATGGAATGTTAATCATCTGACCTGTAATTAATTGCTCAATTATTCTTTCATACTCCTCTTCAATTGTAATCTCTTCCTCCTGGTGATTATTGTCTCCACTAACTGATATCATTGAATCTATTCCTGAATTGATTTCATTGCCTGGTTTCTGTACAACTGCCTCCAGGTAAGTCCTGAGCCCATTATAATTTGCTCTTCTAAAGTCAGGAATTTTAACATTGTTCATGCTACTATCAATACCATTCCATTTCATCTTGAATCTAATTTCACAATGGTCACTATTACCCAAATTTCCTCCAATCTCAGTATCCTTAATAACTTCTTCCCTATTTGTCAGAACTAAATCCAGTATATTATTACCTCTAGTGGGTTCGTTAATAATCTGCCTCAGAAAATTATCTTGGACAACATGAAAAAATTCCTCAGCCTCCTGATCACCCACAAGAGCTTCCCAGTCTATATTTCTGTAATTAAAATCGCCCATTATACACACATGCTTACTTCTACATGCCCGTTCAATCTCCTGCCAAAGAAGATTTGAAGCTTCCTTACTAAGATTTGGTGGTCTGTATAATAATCCTAAGACAAGCTTGTTTTTACCTTCCTTTACATTTAGCCATAATGACTCTGTGTTATCATCTAATTTAATTGTACTGTTTACACAACACTGGAGATTATCTTTAATATAAATAATAACCCCTCCTCCTCTCTTCCTATTCCTATCTGTATGGAACATGTTAAAGCCCTCAATCTCAACCTCAGGTTTAAAGTGATTACCTGCCAAATCAAGCCATGACTCTGTTATCGCAATTATATCAAAATTCTCTTCACTTGCTAACGCTCTTAAGAGATCTATCTTATTCCTTATACTCCGACTATTTGTGTAGTATATTTTTAAGGTTTTTTTATTATTCCCATCTTCATTGCATCGTGCTTTTCTATTCCTAGTTATCTGCTCATTCACTTGTGCATTAGTCCCCCTATAACGCATCAGTATGCCCTCTCCCTTAGCTATTCCTCTATCTCTGCATCCCTTCCATTTCCTACACCTGCCCTCTATTACTGTTATTCCCTTACCTCTAACAGCTTCTAGTTTCCCACCGGTAAGGACCTAATCACACTATCCAGCTCCCCCCATAGAACCTCAACACATGCCCGACTAAGATGGAGCCCATCCATCGCATACAACCTCCTATTCCCGTAAAACCCTCCCCAGACATCTACAAACACCAATCCTAACTCCTCACACAGTCCTTTCACAAATTCATTCAAACCAATTGCACGCGACAACCATTCTACCCCCACATCCAATCTCGGAAGCACACCAGAAACAACACCTTTTACCCTGCTTTTACTCATCCTTTCAACTAACCTTTTATACTGCTCACGTAACTCACATGTACCCACCTTCTTTACATCATTCACTCCCACATGTGTAATCACAACTGCATCCCTCTCACACCCACGCAGTGGCCCCGCTTCATGGTCTCAGCTGGATTTATGAAGCAAAAACCTTTCAAGAGAAGAGAAGAGAGGTATCATACCTCTCACAAACATCACTTACACCAGCACCCGGCAGACAAACTCTCATTCCCTTCCACTTGCTATCACTCAACTTCCTATCTAAATACCTAATCTGAGAGTCACCCATCACTAGCACCTCAGTCATTCTCCTATTCTGTCTTGGCCTAACATTACCCTCCCTCCTGTTCTCAGTCACGCTACCACCCATCCTGCTTTCATCCACAATCACACCAGGCAAATCACTTTCACACTCTTCCTCTCTCAGGACATTGAATCTGTTAGTCAACCTAACAGGTTCTATGTCCCTCTCATTCACACACCTAACCTGTCCTAACTTATCTATCCTATCCATTTTCACCCACCATTCATCATCACTCACAACTTCCACACTGTTCCCAGTCCTAGCCCTCTCTTCCACCCTCTTAGCACTAATCTCACCCTTCAATCGCACACTTGCATCTCTTCTCACCTCAAACACCAAATCATTCAACCTCTTACATTCCCCACTCAACCTCCTAACCTCCCCTTCCAGAAAACACACACGGCATTCAGTTACATTCACTCTCCTTTCAACTCCACATGCATCACACACCACATACACACTACTTTCAAACGGCATGCTCTCACCATCTATACAAAAAGCCATACTCTCAGAAATTTACTAATGAAAAAGTTAACACTCACCCAAAAAAAAATTCTTGCTCAGGATTGCTGCCAGTTATCTTCCCCAAAAGTATTAATCACTAATGTATTTATTATACAGTGATTGATGTATTAAATAAATACAAGAAAAATTACACACCCAAATCAGTATTATATCCCAATCTTACAATGAGGATCAGGAGCTCCTGTAAGACAACCTTCCAGAACAAAGCCAGATAGCCAACTGAACAAAGCCAGACAGCCAACTGAACAAAGCCAGACAGCCAACTGAACAAAGCCAGACAGCCAACTGATAAAAGCCAGACAGCCAACTAACAAAGCCAGACAGCCAACTCAACAAAGCCAGACAGCCAACTGAACAAAGCCAGACAGCCAACTGAACAAAGCCAGACAGCCAACTCAACAAAGCCAGACAGCCAACTGAACAAAGCCAGACAGCCAACTGAACAAAGCCAGACAGCCAACTGAACAAAGCCAGACAGCCAACTCCGTTATATTATATTGTGGGGGACTTTGATTTTGTCTTCCCCTGGTGATGGTGCTTTTTGTGGGTGGGTTTTGATGGAGGCGGATGACCTTTGATAGGCCCTTGTGGCTTTTGTCATCCGTGTAATTATGTTATGTTATGTTTGTTAACTGACAAAGCCAGACAGCCAACAGTCCCTTTACTTACAAAAAAAGTACAATGCTAGTTACAGTTATATTTACAGCAATGTTATATTTACAAGGGAAGTGTGCACACTTCAAAATGAGGCCAAATTTCCCAATCCAAATAAGATACCAAAAGAGAATTTTATAACAGGCAAATACAACAAATTTACTTATATATCTACACAAAAAAAACAACAACAACCGAACGAAAAGGGGCACGCGCTATCACTTGTGTGCTGGAGGTAGGTGGTAGTAAGCTAACATAAAAGGAGGCAGGATTGTCAACCAAGGCGGGTATGGTGGTCCAGGTGTTTACCGAGGTATGAAAGCCCTCCGTCTCAGGGCTGGGCGGAGCACTCGTCTAGAGAACCCTTCTTGCCGTCAGTCCACGCTTCCACTCTCTGTAGAAGAGATATATCCTCCGTTTATGACCCATTTACTTATACATGGAAGGGAAACTAATAAGTGGGCATTACCCGAGTAAATTTATCGACTAGCTTACCTCTTTCCAGAATATGGCGCTTTGCTAAAAGAATATTATAAAGAAAGTACAATCTTGTTTTAATTATAGTGATATCTCAAAACTAGCTACTATCTTTCCAGAATATGGCGCTGGAAAGAAAGAAAAACATGGTAATCATTTTATACATAAAATAAACAAAAACAAAACAAACCCATTCTCATTCACACACATTCTTACAGAGGGAGGGAGAGGGTACTGAGAAAAGGGGTGGGAGAATGGCCCTTTTACACACACTCACATTCGCTCCACCACACCGCATACAGGTGGGAGAGCCCTCTCCAACCCAATGGAGCAGGAAGAGGGTTGTCCGATCAGAGAAGTGTCCTCAGTGTCACACTCTTTGCCCTGAGCATCAACGACATCACCTCAGTGTTGCCAGAAGATGTTGTTGCTACGCTCTACGGGGACGACCCTTCGATCTCTTTTGGCACGGCCCAGATGCCAACTCTAGAGCATCGACTCCAACAGGGATTGAACTGCGTCTCTCGCTATGGGAAAGCACACAGGTTTCTGTTTTCCTTAGCCAAGACTAAGGTGGTGCACTTCTGCCACTATCCACAGCTCCACTCTGACCCAAACTTGTTTCTTAATGTGATACGACTGGAAGTGGTTGAATCGCATCATTTCCTTGGTCTTGTATTTGACCGAGGCCTCACCTGGGAGGCTCATATTTGCAGCCTAACGGTCTCTTGTACCCACACCATAGATATACTCCGTTCCGTGCTTGGGGCGCTGATTGGGCTACTACCTTACTTTTTTATGGATCCTTTCTTCGTTGGAAGCTCAAAACGGATGCGAATTTTATGCATCCGCAACCCAGCGTGAATTGCGGGGGGTGGACTCGATCCACAACACAGACCTTCACCTGACGAGCGGTGCATTGCGCATTTGACGAATTGAGAGCCTAGTAGTCAATGCTGAGGAGATGCCAGTCGCTCTGCGCCGTGCACAGAGCATTATTCGGCAAAGGCAATTTTTTTTTTATGGGGCTATCTGGTAAATGCCCACTTGGGCATAAGTCGCTGTAAACAAACAGTCTAGTTCTAGGTTATTTTAAAATAAAAAATTGAAAACAAAAAAACGATAAAAAGGGAAGATGACAATTATGAAAAAAGCTCCGGCTTCGGGATGAGGTCCCCCTCCCCTTGGTGTAGGAGCGTAAGAGCTTGGAAGAAAACAACAATAACAAAAAACAACAAAACCTAGTTAAGTAAAAAGGAGAAGGCCCGGCTTTCCCCAAAAGTCTATTAGTCCACCAGTCAAGGTGCACGCACTCATCCCGTGTACAAAAGACAATAGGTAGCGGCCACACCCATCACGGTACCGAGACAGGTAACGTGTGCGAAGATCACCCAGACTGGGAGATTCGACAAGAATATGCCGAAAAGTTTGGGGGGCGAAGCAGTTGCCGCAATAGGGCGCAGGCGAGCGCTCCATCAAATAGCCATGCGTCACACGAGTGTGCCCGAAAAGGAGATTACAGAAAGCGACCTGAAGCCGTCAGGGCATTGGGGGATAGGTCCATGGGAACAGTCGTGGCACAATGGCTCGCAAGTTTAAGTTCCCTCCGACCGTCTCCCATCTTCTGTGCCAAGCAGTCCGAAGAGCTGCCCGTATTCCTGCCATGTAGTCAGTGTGAGGAAGAGCGAAACGCTGGTCAGGTCGCAGAGTCCTTGCGGACTCTTTGGCTCCCTCATCGGCGCGCTCATTCCCCGCAATTCCTACATGTCCAGAAACCCAGCAAAAGATAATCTCGACATCCGCCCGGCTCGCCAAAACCGTGCCGTCACTCAGATCGGAAACCAGGGGATCGGAGATTCCAATGTCCCAAGAGCACTCAGGGCGCTTTGTGAGTCACTATAGATCAAGATCCGGTCTCCGAACCGGGCACGTCGCGTGATCTCCCGTACCGCGTGGTGTATTGCCACCAGCTCTGCCGTGAAAACGGACGCAACACCTGCAGAGCCCAGCTGACTTGAAACAGAGGGGATACGGCGTGGAAGCAGACCACTTCTTCGGACTTGCAGCCATCCGTATATTCTGGCACGGTTCCAGCGTGACACGAGGTGTGCTCCAAAAAGGTCGAACGCAATACTCCCGGCGCTTTACAAGCTTTGGGAGCAGAGGCATGGCGACAAATAGCCAAATGTGGTACCCTCCAGGGTGGCGTCCTGGGTAGACCCAGGGGAACGACGGGCCGAGATCTATACCAAGCTCTCGAAGGTGTTTCCTGGCTCTAAACCCAAAAGGCTTACGGTATGATTGGTGTCTCTCGGCGGCATAGGCACAGTCAAGATGAGTTGCGGATGCAGTCAGAGATTTGGGGGACTAAGGGAGGAGCGAGGCTTGCGCGTACAGGCGAGTGATGCACTGCTCGCGGCGTAGAGCGAGTGGCATCTCCCCAGCATCGACCAACAGGTTCTCGGCCGTGAAGACAGAGTCAGCGCCCCGCTGACTTCAAAAAGAGGGGATGCGGCGTAGAAGCAGGGCCCCCTCTTGGGCCTTGCCGCCATCCGTATACACTGGCACAGTTCAAGCGTGAGTGACAAGAGGTGTGCTCCAAAAAGGTTCAACGCAATACTCTCGGCGCTATAGAAGCTTTGGGAGCAGACGCGCTTCAATGGCTGTGGGAGTCGACACTACAGAGTTGGCATCTGGGCCGCGCCAAAAGAGATCAAAGGTCATCCATGTAGAGCGTAGCAAGAACATCTTCCGGCAGCACCAAGGTGATGCCGTTGATGCTTAGGGCAAAGAGTGTGACACTGAGGACACTTCCCTGAGGGACATCCTCTGCCTGCTCCATTGGGCAAGAGAGGGCTCCCCCCCCCACCCGTATTCAGAATCAATGAACTCGCAAAAATTCAGACATAAAGATGGGAGGCATCCCTTCACCCCCATTGCATGGAGAGACTCCATGATACCGCAATGTCATGCAGTATCATAGGCCTTCTCCAGATCGAGAAACACTGTGGTGTAGTGCTGTCTACGAAGGCAGGCCTCACAGTCGGCATTTTCCAGTAGGAGCAGAGCATCTGACATGAGGTGAAACTTGCGGAAGCAGCACTGTGCAGAAGACAGATGGCCTCTGCTGTTCAGAAACAAGGGTAATCTAACATTTACCAATTTCTCCATCAACTTGCACATGCAAGAGATTAGAAAGATTGGGCGGAAACCAGCCGGAGTAGTGATCTCTCCCCGGTTTCGAAAGGCGAGCACAGTAGCGATTTTCCAGGAATCTGGGAGGAGACCCTCCACCCTGATTCTGTTGAGCAAATCTAACAGAAAGGTGATGCCTCGCTCACCCATATGTCGAAGCATGGTGTACGGGACATCGTCCCGACCATAGGCGGTGTCTGCGCATGAAGTAAGAGCGGAATGCAACTCACTCAGAGTAAACCTGTCTTTGAAAGGTTCTCCGCCTCTGGAGGTAAAGTCCAGTCAGCGGCCTTCTGCGACATCACAACATGCATTGAATGCTGGAGGAGCAGATTCCCGGCTAGAGAATGCGGAGAACGCAGTCACAAAGGATCCTGCCATGGATGATGGGTCCGAGATTGCAGTCCCATTCTCCTGGCGAATGGGAGGGGGGATCTGCAAAAACTTGCCCTGAATCCTTTTGACTCGCTTCCACACCTCTGCTAGAGGGGTCTTCCCGTTAAGTGAAGAGACATATGCCCGCCAAGAGCGGCAGGCATGCTTCGAAATATACCGGAACCTAGCCCGATGAAATTCACCGACAGTGAAATCGTTCTGCGATGATTATAGCGCATGTGGACATAATGCTTCTGTTTGAGGGCTGTCTCACACTTAGCCGACCACCACAGGAGTGGTCAGTGTGCAAAATGGCCATACATTCTGGGAATATTAGTCAGGCCAACGCGCCTGCATCAAGCACACCTGAGGTGGGCTCTCATGCGGCAGCCCCCCAGAAAAAGATGTTTGAATGGGAAAGTAATCACTACCATGGAGGTCATTGACCCCCTCCCAATCAAAATCAGGCTGTGCATCCGAGGAGCACAGAGATAGATCAAGGCAAGAAAATGAAGCGGTTCTCAGGCAGTGATGCGTAAACTCATCCACATTTAGGACATCTATCTCAAGCTCTTCAATCAGATCAGCAAGGACTTGTTCCCTTGGATTTATTGAGTAGTCTACTCAGAGAGGATATCTGCCATTAAGATCTCCTAGCAAGACAAAGGGCATCGGCAAACGTGCAACGACGTGGGGCAAGTTCCTCGTGTCGAAGTGAGTTGACAGTGGAATGTATGCAGAAATAAAAGTATACCTCATATCCAGTTGAAGCTGCATAGCCACTGCCTGAAAGGAGGTATCTAAAGTGAAAAGGAGATATCATGATGGGTGTAAACTGTGCAAACTGTGTAAACTGGCCCTCATCTCATGTGGTGGGGTCGCAAAACCCTTATACCCCAGGAGGGGTGCAGGGGACACACACCTAGCATTGTCTCCTGCAGAAAAATAGCTAACGGGAAACGGGTCGAGACGAGCCTCCGCAGCTCCTCCCAGTTGGCCCGGAGTCCATGAAAATTCTATTAAAGGAATATGCCCTCCAGGCCTAGCTCAGGGGAGACCCTCACAGGAATGGCCGTACAACCCCCCGGAGGCCGAACCCCAGGCGCTGTCGCCTTCAAGGACTTATTGGGGGGTTTGGGCTTGCCATGCAAGTCTTTTCCTCCCTCCGCCGTAAAACCTTAAGCGGGCATTGAGGCTTCAGGGGCGGGGAGGCCCTCTTTTGAAGGAACCACCATATCTCCGAGACATTCAGCCCACCACTAGGCCTGGGCAAAGGAGCCGTAGCTCTTTTGTTGTTGTCTTCCTTTCATGTGACAGCTTTAGGAACCCCAGATGATAGCCTCGCGACCAACTTCGGCTGTGCTGCACCCTGCGAGTCTAACAACTCGGTGGAGGCGCATGGCCATTTCACTTTACAGGAAACGGTCTAGATAGGGGAAGCCCTGGTTTTAGCCGGGGTTGGGTGTGAACTCTTAGTGCCACCAGCTCTACCAGGTGAGCGCCCCAGTTGAGTAGAACCCGCAGAAGGGCTCTGAATGGGCGTGGAAAGAACTGTACTCATTGGCCTGAAATGGGCCAGGAGCAGAGGGTGCCTTTCTAACCATTGAGGCATAAGATCTCACAGGCAGAGCCAGGCGCGCCAGAATCAAGTCCTTAGCCTTGCGGAATGAGAGAAGATCGTGGGCCTGAATGACAAGGATTTCTTTCTCAAGGAGATATGCACCACATTGCTTCAAAGAAGCGGGGTGCGGCTCTATGAAAATTGACACACTTGAGGCCCCTCCCTTTTTTCTCATCACACATTCAACCTTGACTGCCCCATGGTCGGCCAGCTCTAAGGTGATGTTTGCTATGGAGTAGTCAATGAGTTCCCTCTCATAAACTATTCCTTTCACAAAGTTCATGGTAGAGTGCAGCATCACACTCACCGGGGTGCAATCAAGTGTCCGAAGAGCACTTATCTTGGCCACCTCGGAGAGATCCGCTGCATCTGCCAGAAGGCTCCGGTCCGAGAAACGGGTCACCTTCGGCTCTCTACCAATTACACTAGCTAATGCTCTTCTCTGATGGATCATGTTGCCCTTGGCCAACATGCTGCCGTCAGTGGAGCGAATAACGAGGAAGCGTTTGAAGCCAGCGGGCTTGAAAATACCAGGTAACCTCTGAATGAGGGGCCCCAATATTATCAAGGCTCCGCCCTGCACTCTTTTCGTCTTAGTAATAGTCGGGGGCTCTGCACCCGGGGGAGCAGAGGGGCCGGATGTGCCAATCTTGGCTTGGTCGCTTACCAAAGTGGCAGCAGACCCATCCATCCCTGCAGCTCCCTGTGGATGGAGAGGAGCCACGAGTCTTCTTTGTCTTTTTAGTCTTTTTCTTTTTAGGAGAGGAGGGTGGGGAATGAACCCGCTTCTCCCCTCCACCAGCAGAAGCCCCTAGGCCAGATGGACCGGCCTCAGCCAAGTCCTTCTCCGAGAAGGAGAAGGTCCTGGTAGTCACAGAAGCACCGGTTAGAGGAGATCCCTCCCCTCCTTGCACTGCCTTGGAAACCGGGGCTGTTTGAGGAGGACCTTGCATAGGGGTGGATTCGGGTTCAGGGCTTGGCGCCGAGCCCAGATTCCCTCCCATGGAAGGGCCTACCATCTGAGGCTGGGTTGCCTCAAGGACCATGTCTATCTCAGGAGGGGCCTCCAGTTGGCCATCCCCTCCCAGGACATCACAGGTCCCATTGGCAGCATCACTAGTCATGTGTGGGAAGGCACAGGCCAGGTTCAATATTCTTGCCAGCAGGTCTTTTGAGGGAAGTGACCGAAGGGGCCTGGCTTCCCTCTCCCCATAAGGGGGTTTGCCCTACCAAGCCACTTCACTGGGAAGCTGCCTGCTGGCTTTCTTGGCAGTCCCCTTGGGAAGAAAAGGGGGAACTGCTGCTGGAAAAAGGGAGGTGTCTGAAAGCACCTCCAGAGAAAGGGGTGAGGGGGAGTCCCCTAAACCCATAGGCGAAGGAGAGGAGTAAGCCTCCTATCCGGTTAGAGAAATATGGAGGGTCCCTTGCGCAAGCACAGGGATGAGGGAGACCTCCATTTTTTTCTCTGGAGCTGCCTGAGTGCGGCTCCATCGATGGAACATGGGGAATTAAAGGGTGTTTTGTTTTTTTTACTCATCAGTGGGCATGGTGTCCCTCTTTTAATTACAGGATGCAATACCTCATCACCCCTCGCAGTAGCCCACTCTGCAAGGGGTTCGTACAGGCCTGGCAGAGCCAGGTGCCGCCATTTATAGCCACCCCTCGGATGACCTATGATGGGCCCTTATGGTTTTTGTCATCTGTTATATTATATTGTGGTGGACTTTGATTTTGTCTTCCCCTGGTGATGGTGCTTTTTGTGGGTGGGTTTTTACAGATGCGGATGACCTTTGATAGGCCCTTGTGGCTTTTGTCATCCGTGAAATTATGTTATGTTATGAGTATGTTTGGCTTGTCCTGTGGTCTTCTAATATATAGAGGCTAGATTGTGAGTCAGTAAGTATAACAGCAGATGTGGCAGAGTAGTTTTTGCAATGACTAAGTGCTTTTTTAATGGCAAATAGTTCAGTGAAAAGTACGGTATGATCTCCATCCAATTTCCAAGAGTAACACTGACCAGAGTCTTGAATAAAGATAGCAGCTGAACATGAGTATTTATCGTTTAGGAGTACTTTAGATCCATCGGTAAATATTTTTTGGATTCCGGTAAAATTGTTGAGGAACTCCACTGCTAACACACCCCCACTCAGATTTAACTCCATCTATACTAACTCTTTGCTGTCTGTCACCAAGCCATGACTGAATCCACCTAAATATACTGCCATCGATCCCGTGTGCTTTAACTTTGCTCAGAAGTCGTAAGTGTGGCACTCGATCAAAAGCCTTACTAAAGTCCAAGTATAAAATATCATAGTTTTCATCATTATCTGCTGCTTCATACACCTTACTATAAAAAGACAGCAAATTAGTGAGACAGGATTTACCCTTACTAAAGCCATGCTGTGATTCTTTTATCAACTTATGCTTATCCAAGTGATCTCTAATATTCCTTGCTATAATAGATTCCATCATTTTCCCTACCACTGATGTCAAACTTACTGGTCTGTAATTAGACATATTTGTTTTATCCCCTTTCTTAAATATAGGTATCACATTGGCTTTCTTCCATGCCACTGGCACAATGCCACTCTCCAATGATTTTCTAAAGATGCATGCTAGGGGCTCACTTAACACATCCTTACATTCTTTCAAAATTCTAGGAAAGACCTCATCAGGACCGGGTGCTTTACTACTTTTGATTTTATCAATTTCCTTTGTCACTATCTCCTTTGTGATCAAGATATCCTTTAATTTCTCTTCATCATTACCCCGAAAGATCATTGACACCTCAGGTATATTTAGAGTATCCTCCTGTGTAAATACTGAGAGAAAAAAGTCATTTAGCATTCCAGCCATTGAGTCCCTATCACTCACTAATTGTCCATTGGAATCTATAAGTGGGCCTATTTTATCTCTAACCTTAGTTTTGTATAATTGATAAAAACTTTTAGGATCTTCCTTTGCCCTATTTGCCACTTTAATTTCATAATTTCTCCTTGCTACTCTAACTAACTTTTTAACATCTCTTGCTAGTTCATTATATCTCTGCCTTAAGTGATCCTCTCCATTTTTTATTTTCCTATAAATGCCCTTTTTAATGCCAATATAATGCTTAATTTTATCTGTCATCCATTTTGGGTCATTATTTTTAGTCCTAATCTCCTTATATGGAATGTTAATCATCTGACCTGTAATTAATTGCTCAATTATTCTTTCATACTCCTCTTCAATTGTAATCTCTTCCTCCTGGTGATTATTGTCTCCACTAACTGATATCATTGAATCTATTCCTGAATTGATTTCATTGCCTGGTTTCTGTACAACTGCCTCCAGGTAAGTCCTGAGCCCATTATAATTTGCTCTTCTAAAGTCAGGAATTTTAACATTGTTCATGCTACTATCAATACCATTCCATTTCATCTTGAATCTAATTTCACAATGGTCACTATTACCCAAATTTCCTCCAATCTCAGTATCCTTAATAACTTCTTCCCTATTTGTCAGAACTAAATCCAGTATATTATTACCTCTAGTGGGTTCGTTAATAATCTGCCTCAGAAAATTATCTTGGACAACATGAAAAAATTCCTCAGCCTCCTGATCACCCACAAGAGCTTCCCAGTCTATATTTCTGTAATTAAAATCGCCCATTATACACACATGCTTACTTCTACATGCCCGTTCAATCTCCTGCCAAAGAAGATTTGAAGCTTCCTTACTAAGATTTGGTGGTCTGTATAATAATCCTAAGACAAGCTTGTTTTTACCTTCCTTTACATTTAGCCATAATGACTCTGTGTTATCATCTAATTTAATTGTACTGTTTACACAACACTGGAGATTATCTTTAATATAAATAATAACCCCTCCTCCTCTCTTCCTATTCCTATCTGTATGGAACATGTTAAAGCCCTCAATCTCAACCTCAGGTTTAAAGTGATTACCTGCCAAATCAAGCCATGACTCTGTTATCGCAATTATATCAAAATTCTCTTCACTTGCTAACGCTCTTAAGAGATCTATCTTATTCCTTATACTCCGACTATTTGTGTAGTATATTTTTAAGGTTTTTTTATTATTCCCATCTTCATTGCATCGTGCTTTTCTATTCCTAGTTATCTGCTCATTCACTTGTGCATTAGTCCCCCTATAACGCATCAGTATGCCCTCTCCCTTAGCTATTCCTCTATCTCTGCATCCCTTCCATTTCCTACACCTGCCCTCTATTACTGTTATTCCCTTACCTCTAACAGCTTCTAGTTTCCCACCGGTAAGGACCTAATCACACTATCCAGCTCCCCCCATAGAACCTCAACACATGCCCGACTAAGATGGAGCCCATCCATCGCATACAACCTCCTATTCCCGTAAAACCCTCCCCAGACATCTACAAACACCAATCCTAACTCCTCACACAGTCCTTTCACAAATTCATTCAAACCAATTGCACGCGACAACCATTCTACCCCCACATCCAATCTCGGAAGCACACCAGAAACAACACCTTTTACCCTGCTTTTACTCATCCTTTCAACTAACCTTTTATACTGCTCACGTAACTCACATGTACCCACCTTCTTTACATCATTCACTCCCACATGTGTAATCACAACTGCATCCCTCTCACACCCACGCAGTGGCCCCGCTTCATGGTCTCAGCTGGATTTATGAAGCAAAAACCTTTCAAGAGAAGAGAAGAGAGGTATCATACCTCTCACAAACATCACTTACACCAGCACCCGGCAGACAAACTCTCATTCCCTTCCACTTGCTATCACTCAACTTCCTATCTAAATACCTAATCTGAGAGTCACCCATCACTAGCACCTCAGTCATTCTCCTATTCTGTCTTGGCCTAACATTACCCTCCCTCCTGTTCTCAGTCACGCTACCACCCATCCTGCTTTCATCCACAATCACACCAGGCAAATCACTTTCACACTCTTCCTCTCTCAGGACATTGAATCTGTTAGTCAACCTAACAGGTTCTATGTCCCTCTCATTCACACACCTAACCTGTCCTAACTTATCTATCCTATCCATTTTCACCCACCATTCATCATCACTCACAACTTCCACACTGTTCCCAGTCCTAGCCCTCTCTTCCACCCTCTTAGCACTAATCTCACCCTTCAATCGCACACTTGCATCTCTTCTCACCTCAAACACCAAATCATTCAACCTCTTACATTCCCCACTCAACCTCCTAACCTCCCCTTCCAGAAAACACACACGGCATTCAGTTACATTCACTCTCCTTTCAACTCCACATGCATCACACACCACATACACACTACTTTCAAACGGCATGCTCTCACCATCTATACAAAAAGCCATACTCTCAGAAATTTACTAATGAAAAAGTTAACACTCACCCAAAAAAAAATTCTTGCTCAGGATTGCTGCCAGTTATCTTCCCCAAAAGTATTAATCACTAATGTATTTATTATACAGTGATTGATGTATTAAATAAATACAAGAAAAATTACACACCCAAATCAGTATTATATCCCAATCTTACAATGAGGATCAGGAGCTCCTGTAAGACAACCTTCCAGAACAAAGCCAGATAGCCAACTGAACAAAGCCAGACAGCCAACTGAACAAAGCCAGACAGCCAACTGAACAAAGCCAGACAGCCAACTGATAAAAGCCAGACAGCCAACTAACAAAGCCAGACAGCCAACTCAACAAAGCCAGACAGCCAACTGAACAAAGCCAGACAGCCAACTGAACAAAGCCAGACAGCCAACTCAACAAAGCCAGACAGCCAACTGAACAAAGCCAGACAGCCAACTGAACAAAGCCAGACAGCCAACTGAACAAAGCCAGACAGCCAACTCCGTTATATTATATTGTGGGGGACTTTGATTTTGTCTTCCCCTGGTGATGGTGCTTTTTGTGGGTGGGTTTTGATGGAGGCGGATGACCTTTGATAGGCCCTTGTGGCTTTTGTCATCCGTGTAATTATGTTATGTTATGTTTGTTAACTGACAAAGCCAGACAGCCAACAGTCCCTTTACTTACAAAAAAAGTACAATGCTAGTTACAGTTATATTTACAGCAATGTTATATTTACAAGGGAAGTGTGCACACTTCAAAATGAGGCCAAATTTCCCAATCCAAATAAGATACCAAAAGAGAATTTTATAACAGGCAAATACAACAAATTTACTTATATATCTACACAAAAAAAACAACAACAACCGAACGAAAAGGGGCACGCGCTATCACTTGTGTGCTGGAGGTAGGTGGTAGTAAGCTAACATAAAAGGAGGCAGGATTGTCAACCAAGGCGGGTATGGTGGTCCAGGTGTTTACCGAGGTATGAAAGCCCTCCGTCTCAGGGCTGGGCGGAGCACTCGTCTAGAGAACCCTTCTTGCCGTCAGTCCACGCTTCCACTCTCTGTAGAAGAGATATATCCTCCGTTTATGACCCATTTACTTATACATGGAAGGGAAACTAATAAGTGGGCATTACCCGAGTAAATTTATCGACTAGCTTACCTCTTTCCAGAATATGGCGCTTTGCTAAAAGAATATTATAAAGAAAGTACAATCTTGTTTTAATTATAGTGATATCTCAAAACTAGCTACTATCTTTCCAGAATATGGCGCTGGAAAGAAAGAAAAACATGGTAATCATTTTATACATAAAATAAACAAAAACAAAACAAACCCATTCTCATTCACACACATTCTTACAGAGGGAGGGAGAGGGTACTGAGAAAAGGGGTGGGAGAATGGCCCTTTTACACACACTCACATTCGCTCCACCACACCGCATACAGGTGGGAGAGCCCTCTCCAACCCAATGGAGCAGGAAGAGGGTTGTCCGATCAGAGAAGTGTCCTCAGTGTCACACTCTTTGCCCTGAGCATCAACGACATCACCTCAGTGTTGCCAGAAGATGTTGTTGCTACGCTCTACGGGGACGACCCTTCGATCTCTTTTGGCACGGCCCAGATGCCAACTCTAGAGCATCGACTCCAACAGGGATTGAACTGCGTCTCTCGCTATGGGAAAGCACACAGGTTTCTGTTTTCCTTAGCCAAGACTAAGGTGGTGCACTTCTGCCACTATCCACAGCTCCACTCTGACCCAAACTTGTTTCTTAATGTGATACGACTGGAAGTGGTTGAATCGCATCATTTCCTTGGTCTTGTATTTGACCGAGGCCTCACCTGGGAGGCTCATATTTGCAGCCTAACGGTCTCTTGTACCCACACCATAGATATACTCCGTTCCGTGCTTGGGGCGCTGATTGGGCTACTACCTTACTTTTTTATGGATCCTTTCTTCGTTGGAAGCTCAAAACGGATGCGAATTTTATGCATCCGCAACCCAGCGTGAATTGCGGGGGGTGGACTCGATCCACAACACAGACCTTCACCTGACGAGCGGTGCATTGCGCATTTGACGAATTGAGAGCCTAGTAGTCAATGCTGAGGAGATGCCAGTCGCTCTGCGCCGTGCACAGAGCATTATTCGGCAAAGGCAATTTTTTTTTTATGGGGCTATCTGGTAAATGCCCACTTGGGCATAAGTCGCTGTAAACAAACAGTCTAGTTCTAGGTTATTTTAAAATAAAAAATTGAAAACAAAAAAACGATAAAAAGGGAAGATGACAATTATGAAAAAAGCTCCGGCTTCGGGATGAGGTCCCCCTCCCCTTGGTGTAGGAGCGTAAGAGCTTGGAAGAAAACAACAATAACAAAAAACAACAAAACCTAGTTAAGTAAAAAGGAGAAGGCCCGGCTTTCCCCAAAAGTCTATTAGTCCACCAGTCAAGGTGCACGCACTCATCCCGTGTACAAAAGACAATAGGTAGCGGCCACACCCATCACGGTACCGAGACAGGTAACGTGTGCGAAGATCACCCAGACTGGGAGATTCGACAAGAATATGCCGAAAAGTTTGGGGGGCGAAGCAGTTGCCGCAATAGGGCGCAGGCGAGCGCTCCATCAAATAGCCATGCGTCACACGAGTGTGCCCGAAAAGGAGATTACAGAAAGCGACCTGAAGCCGTCAGGGCATTGGGGGATAGGTCCATGGGAACAGTCGTGGCACAATGGCTCGCAAGTTTAAGTTCCCTCCGACCGTCTCCCATCTTCTGTGCCAAGCAGTCCGAAGAGCTGCCCGTATTCCTGCCATGTAGTCAGTGTGAGGAAGAGCGAAACGCTGGTCAGGTCGCAGAGTCCTTGCGGACTCTTTGGCTCCCTCATCGGCGCGCTCATTCCCCGCAATTCCTACATGTCCAGAAACCCAGCAAAAGATAATCTCGACATCCGCCCGGCTCGCCAAAACCGTGCCGTCACTCAGATCGGAAACCAGGGGATCGGAGATTCCAATGTCCCAAGAGCACTCAGGGCGCTTTGTGAGTCACTATAGATCAAGATCCGGTCTCCGAACCGGGCACGTCGCGTGATCTCCCGTACCGCGTGGTGTATTGCCACCAGCTCTGCCGTGAAAACGGACGCAACACCTGCAGAGCCCAGCTGACTTGAAACAGAGGGGATACGGCGTGGAAGCAGACCACTTCTTCGGACTTGCAGCCATCCGTATATTCTGGCACGGTTCCAGCGTGACACGAGGTGTGCTCCAAAAAGGTCGAACGCAATACTCCCGGCGCTTTACAAGCTTTGGGAGCAGAGGCATGGCGACAAATAGCCAAATGTGGTACCCTCCAGGGTGGCGTCCTGGGTAGACCCAGGGGAACGACGGGCCGAGATCTATACCAAGCTCTCGAAGGTGTTTCCTGGCTCTAAACCCAAAAGGCTTACGGTATGATTGGTGTCTCTCGGCGGCATAGGCACAGTCAAGATGAGTTGCGGATGCAGTCAGAGATTTGGGGGACTAAGGGAGGAGCGAGGCTTGCGCGTACAGGCGAGTGATGCACTGCTCGCGGCGTAGAGCGAGTGGCATCTCCCCAGCATCGACCAACAGGTTCTCAATGGATGAAGTGCAGAAGGTACCGGTCGCAAGGCGAAGGCCGGTGTGGTGAATCGAGTCCACCTTCCGCAATAAACGCTCGGCTTCGGATGCATAAAACTCGCATCCGTTGTCGAGCTTCAACGAACAAAGAATCAATAAAAAAGTAAAGCAGTCGCCCTATAAGCGCCCCAAGCTCTGAACGTCACGGAGCGGAGAATAACGATAGGCGTCGGTCAAATACAAGACTAAGGAAACAGTGCGATTCCACCACTTCCAGCCGCACGCCATTAAGAAACAAATCTGGGTCAGGTTGGAGCTGTAGTTGGCCGCAGAAGTGCACCATCTTAGTATTCGCCAAGGAAAACCGAAACCTGTGCACTATGGCATAGTTAGAGACGCGATCAATGCCTGTTGGAGTCGAGGCTCCAGAGTTGGCATCTGGGCCGTGGCAAAAGAGATCGAAAGGTCGTCCACGTAGAGCGTAGCGAGAACATCTTCCGGCAGCACCGAGTTAATGCCGATGAGGCTCAGAGCAAAGAGTTTGACACGGAGGACACTTACCTGCGAAAGACCCTCTTCCTGCTCTTTTGGGCCGAAATGGGTTTCTCCGACCCATCCGCGGAATCGAAGATCTCGCAAAAATTCAGATATATACATTGGGAGGTGGATCATCGCCCCCATCGGGGGCGATGATCCACCGGGGTGTCTGAGAATGGCGGCTTCGCAAATGGCATTTTCCAGTAGGAGCAGAGCATCCGACGTGGCCTGGAACTTGCGGAAGCCGCACTGTGCAGAAGACAGATGGCCTCTGCTGTCCAGAAAAAAAGGCTAATCTAACATTTACCATTTCTCTATCAACTTGCAAACGCAAGAGGTTAGAGATATTGGGCGGAAACCAGCCAGAGTAGAGTGATCTCTCCAAGGTTCGCGAAAGGCAAGCACAGTAGCGATTCGCCAGGAATCTGGAAGGAGACCCTCCACCCAGATCCTGTTGAACAAATCTAACAGAACGGCCATGCCTCGCTCACCCAGGTGTCGTATCATGGCGTACGGGATATCGTCCGGACCATTGGCGGTGTCCGCCCACGAAGGAATAGCGGAGCGCGTCTCTTACAGTAAACCTGTCGTTGAAGGGTTCTCCGCCTCTGGAGGTAAATTCCAGTCGGCAGCCTTCCGTGACATCACGACGTGCATTGATTGCTGGCTGAGCAGCATCCCGGTAGAGAATAGGGAAAAAGCGGTCGCGAAGGATTCCACCACGGACGTGGGGTTCGAGGCTGCGGTCCCATTCTCCGTGAGAACGGGAAGAGGGTCCTGCGAGAACATGCCCCGAATCTTTTTGACTCGCTTCCTCACCTCTGCTACAGGGCTCTTTCCGTTAAGTAAAGACACGTATGCCCGCCAAGAAGAGCGGCAGGCGTGCTTAGAAATATACCGGAACCTAACCCTAGCCCGACGAAATTCAGCGACAGTGCAATCGATCGGGCAGCGCTCATAACGCATATAGGCCTAACGCTTCTGTTTGAGAGCCGTCTCACACTTGGCCGACCACCATGGGAGTGGTCGGCGTGCAAAACGGCCAGACGTCCTAGGAATAGTAGTCAGGCCCACGGCGATGAGGTTGCCGGAGAAGAACTCAACGGCCTCATCTACCTACCTAAACTCCTCGACTGAAATAGAGAATTCAGTCATTTCCTGAAATGCAGGCTAACGCGCCCGCGCCAAGCACCACCGAGGTGGGCTCTCAGGCGACAGTTGCACTGAAAATGATATTTGAATGGGAAAGTGATCACTACCATGGAGGTCATCGACCACCTCCCAATCAAAATCAGGCTGTGCAACCAAAGAGCGCAGAGATAGATCAAGGCAAGAGAATGAAGCGGTTCTCGGGAAGTGATGCGTAAACTCATCCACGTTTAGGACACCCATCTCAAGCTCTTCGATCAGATCGGCAAGGACTTGTCCCCTGGGAATTATTGAGTAATCTCCCCAGAGAGGATGTCTGCCGTTCAGATCTCCAAGCAAGAGAAAGGACCTCGGCAACCGCGGCACGTTGCGGCGACATCCTCCTCGTCGAAGTCAGCTGACGGCGGAATGTACGCAGAAATGATAGTATACCTCCTATCCAGGTTAAGGTGCACAGCCACTACCTGAAAGGATGTATCTAAAGTAAAAGGAAGAACGGGAAAATCATGCCGGGTGTAAACCGCGCATCTCCCAGCTTGGCCATCTCGCATGGGCGGCTTGCAAGACCATTATACCCCGGGAGGGCAGGAAGGGGGCTCGCGCCTAGCGTGGTATCCTACAGAAAAATAGCTAACATGGAACGGGACGAGACGAGCCTATGCACCTTCTCCCAGTTAGCCCGGAGTCCACGGGAATTCCATTGAAGAAATATGCCCTCCAGGCCTAGCTCAGAGGAGACGCGGGGGCCTTCTTCGATCAGAAGACCCTCACGGCAATGGCCGAAGCTTCTTTCTTGCTGTTCTCGTTTCGGCGGACAGCTTTATGAACCCCACAAGATTGATTGGCGACCAACTTACAGGGTGTTTCCTCCTGTGAGTCTAACGACTCGGTGGAGGCGCGTAGCCGTTTCGCCTTACGGGAAACGGTGACGCTGGGGAAAGGGGGGCGCCCTGGTTTTAGCCCGGGCTGGGTGTTAACCCTTTGTGCCGCCAGCTTTACAAGGAAAGCGCCTGGGTTGAGTAGAACCAGCAGAAGGGCTCTCAATGGGCGCGGAAACAACTGTACTTGTTGGCCTGGATGGGCCAGGGGCAGAGGGTGCCTTTCTAACCAATGAGGCATAAGACGTCCCAGGCAGAGCCGGGCGCGCCAGGACCAAGTCCTTAGCCTCGCGGAATGAGAGTCGATCCTAGGCCTGAATGGCCAGGATTTCTTTCTCAAGGAGATATGCACCACATTGCTTCGAAGAAGCGGAGTGCAGCTCTCCGCAATTGAGACACCTGGCCACACACGATTGAGACTTATCGTGTGCGGCCTTGGACCAATTTACACAGACTTCGGGTGACCCCGACTTTGCACGTCTACTTGAACGATTCGTATGGCCGAAGTCGTGGCAGTAATAGCACCGCCGCGGCAGTGTTACGAATGCCTTTACGCGGTAGCAGTACCAACTTGCACGCACCGACTCAGGGAGCTTGTGCCAGTCCAACTTGATGAAGAGTGTAGTTGTGGTCTTGAGGCCCCTCCCTGTTTTCTCATCACACACTCGACCTTGACCGCCCCATGGTCGGCCAGCTCTAAGGTGATGTCTGCTATGGAGTACTCAACGAGTTCCCTAGCATAAACCAGCATGATAGAGTGTGGCGTCACACTCACCGGGGTGCCATGAACTGTCCGAAGATCACTTATATCGGCCGCCTCGTAGGGACCCACCGCATTCGCCAGAAAGCTCCCGTCCGAGAAACGGGTTACCTTCGGCTCTCTACCAATTATACTACCTAATGCGTCATCTGATGGATTATGTTGCCCTTGGCCAACATGCTTCCATCAGTGGAGCTAATAACGAGGAAACGTTTGAAGCCAGTGGGCTCGAAAACGCTAGGTAACCTCTGAATCAGGGGCCCCGATGTTATCGACGCTCCATCCTGCGCTCTTTTTGTCTTAGTCATAGTCGGTGGCTCCGCACCCAGGGGGGCAGTTGATGCCGGATGTGCTGATCTTGGCTGGGACGCTTACCAGAGTGGCAGGAGATTCATCCGTCCCCCCCATTCCCCGTAGGTGGAGAGGAGCCCCGATTTTTCTTAGTCTTTTTCCTATTTTTTTTCTTTTTAGGAGAGGAGGGTGGGGAATGAACCCGCTTCTCTCCTCCGCCGTCAGGAGCCCCTAGGTCAGATGGACTGGCCTCAGACAGGTCCTTCTCCGAGACGGAGAAGTTCCTGGTAGTCGCAGGGGCCCCAGTTGGAGGAGACCACTCCCCTACTTGTACTGCCTTGGAAACACGAGCCGTTTGAGGAGGACCTTGCCTAGGGGCGGATTCGGGTTCGGGGCTTGGCGCTGAACCCAGATTCCCTTCCATGGAAGGCCCTTCCATCTGAGGCTGGGTTGCCTCAAGGAACATGTCTATCTCAGGAGGGGCCTCCAGTTGGCTATCCCCTCCCAGGACATCGCAGGTCCCGTAGGTAGCGTTGCTACTCATGTTTGGGAAGGCACATGCCTTGACCCCGGCAAGGTTCAATATTTTGGCCAGCAGGTCTTTTGAGAGAAGCGACCGAGGAGGCCTGGCTTTCCTCTCCTCCCTAAGCCGGTTGGCCCTACCAAGCCGCTTTCCTGGAGAGCGGTCGGCTATGAGCTGCCTGCTGGCTTTTTTGGCAGTCCCCTTGGAAAGAAAAGGGGGGACTGCTGCTTGAAATAGGGAGGTGCCCGAAAGCACATACAGAGAAGGGGGTGAGGGGGAGTCCCGTACACCCGTGGGCGAAGGAGAAGAGTAAGCCTCCTCTCCGGTTAGAGAAATATGTAGGGTCCCATGCGGAAGCACAGGGTAAGGGGGGACCTCCATTTTTTTCTGTGGAGCTGCCCGAAGGCGGCTCCGACGATTTGACTGGGGATTAAGGGGATTCTTTGTTTCTTCCTTATTGGGCATGGTGAACCTCTTTAAATAACGGATGAAATAGCTCATCACCCCTCGAAGTACCCCGCCCTGCAAGGAAAGCGTACACGCCTGGCAGAGCCAGGTGCCGCCATTCAGGACCACCCCTCACGCCTGATGGCCTCGGCATCGCGGCTCCACCTTCGTGTAAGGGAACATTGTCCTCTTCCCCCTTAGCCCTGATCCGGGACGGTTGGCTGAGAAGGTCCGCATCTACCGTGTGAAATTAGAGGCTGATCAGAGAAAGTTGTTTGGAGAGGTTGTATGAAAAGCGACGAAGTAGGGAAGAAATACAGGCTGTCTGAAAGAAGGAGAAGATGCTAAGCTGGGGTCGGACCTGGTGCTGAGGCCCGTCAGCACGGCAGCCAGGGTGGCAAATCGCCGCGCCCCTTACGATGGCGGTAAAGTTGAAGACGAGCTGCTCTGGCCGATTCGGACCTTTACCTTGGGCGATTGAAGCTGATTTTCTTTTATGTTTCGTTTCCTTTATAAAATGTTTCATTTTCTTTCGCTATAATGGTTAACTGAACTAGCATTAAAAGGTGGGTTAGGGGCGCAGCGCCCCACCTAAAATAAACAATACACTAGTGGTTGTGGGTGCGAAGCCCCCACTGGGGGTCCCCCCACTCAATTTAACTGTTTGAAAAACAATCGTTATACCAAACAATCTTGTAACTACTTTTTTTTGCGCCGTAATCCGTCAACGAAGAATAATGCCATTAATTCCTAAACTTTTTTTTTAAGATTTTTTTTTATACTTTTCATTTGTTTACTTTTTTTATTGTTCTTTTTCAAATTCTTTATTTTATATTTCGTTTCCTTCCTATTTTAAATTAATAATTAGATTTTTTTCTGTCAACTGTTTTTTGGGCGGGAATCCTATACTTCAAAACAATCGTTAATTTCAAGCAGTTTGAATTATGGAAACCCCGTGTGAAGTTTTTCCGATAATTGTTTCTCCCTTGCCTCATTAACTAGTGAACGTGAAAAAGTTATTTGAATTTTTAGCCGAACATAATTTAATCCCATTAACAATTCCTTGTAAACATTGTGCTAAGCTCATAGAAATACAAAGTGATTTAACATTTAAGTGTAAAAAAATTACACGTGATGAAAACACTAGTGAAAAGAAACATTTTTTTCCCAATCTGCACTCAACGGAACATTTTTTTTCAAAGGCTCGGCTTCCTATAGAAACGATCCTTCTGATCATTTATTGGTTTGTTGGAAACCAAAATACTCTGGAACGCATCTCAGAGGAGGTTGGTGTTTCCGAAAAAACTTTGGTTGACTATTGCGAAAAAAATTAGAAGCAATTAGGCGGTGTAGATAAAGTGGTCGA
This sequence comes from Ceratothoa steindachneri, assembly GCA_963969495.1. Lineage (NCBI taxonomy): Eukaryota > Metazoa > Arthropoda > Malacostraca > Isopoda > Cymothoidae > Ceratothoa > Ceratothoa steindachneri. The sequence goes on from OZ018321.1 coordinate 116,242,754, forward strand.
GATATATTAAGCAAAGTTTGGGAAACGTAAACATATTAAGGGAAGAGTGGTTGATGGTTTGGGGGTTTTTGGTGGGTTTCGAAAGGGAAACAAAAAACGTTTTTATGGTCGCTGTGCCAGATCGCACAAAATAAACTCTTCTGGGGGTAATTAAAAAGTGGATTTTGCCGGGAACCCTTATTATTTCTGATTGCTGGTCTGCCTACTCAGGCTTGGAGTTAGAAGGCTACCAGCACAGAACCGTCAACTGTTCCAAGAATTTGGTGGACCCAGAGACCGAGGCAAGTACACAGAATATCGAACGCTTATGGCAGGATGCGAGAGCATTAATCCCAAAATACGGCCGCCAAAGCAATCATTTTAACGGGTATCTCGCAACCGCCATATTTTGCAAAAGATTCCCGTTATGAAAAAAATCTACAATTCGAGATCGCTACCACGCCTTCCTCGGTGCTATTGCAAATCTATACCCGCCAGAATAATGTAAGTAACATTCATTTATGGAGTTGTGTTTTCTATTTTGCATTTTTGGGAGGTTTTTATTTTTCTCTAAGTCAGAATTTCAAACAAAAATGGCGCCATCTGATTTTAAATGCGACGTAAACAACATAGTATTACGCGCTTTGAACGATTGAACGAAACAGAAACAAACAGGCTTCCGTCCGTTTTGGGTCACGAAGGAACAAACATCGCTCGGAACAGCTCGCCTTAAACTTTACCCATTATTCGCCTGTACGCACCAACCCAGCACTTCCCTCAGTCGCCAACCGCTTGCACTGCATCCGCAGCTGATTTCGACGGTGTCTATGCTGCCGAGAGACGCCAGTCATACCCTAAGCCCTTTGGGTTTAGGGCCAGGAAACTCCTTCGAGAGCTCGGTATAGCTCTCGGGCCGGTGGCGCCTCTGGTTCTGCCCAGGACGCCACCCTGGAGGGTACCACATTTGGCTATTTGTCGCCACGCCTCTGCTCCCAAAGCTTGTACAGCGCCGGGAGTATTGCGTTCGACCTTTTTGGAGCATACCTCGTGTCACGTTGGAACCATGCCAGTGTATACGGGTGGCTCCAAGCCCCAAGAGGGGGTCGGCTTCCACGCCGTATCCCTTCTGTTTGAAGTCAGCGGGGATCTACCAGGCGCGGCGTCTGTCTTCACGGCCAAGCTGGTGGCAATACACCACTCGGTACGGGAAATGACGCGACGTGCCCGGTTTGGAGACTAGATTGTGATCTATAGCGACTCACAAAGCGCTAACATATTATATAAAGATAATGTAAGAAAAGCACTAACCGAATATAAATATTCCATGTTTACTAATAATTATCCCAATGCCCCCATTCATACTTGAAAATAAAGTTAATCGACCATTAGTTGGTCCTCTTCTAGTGAATGGATCTTGGTTCAGTGATGCTGAGGTGATGGCCAATCATTTGGTGACTCACTTTTCTCCGTTCTTTGTGGAAGGTTTTTCGCATGATCCTTTTACTTACCAAATAGCTCATAGCCGTTTTGTCTTCAATAACATATCAGTAAATGATATTTTTTCTACCCTCAACAATTTAAAGCCCTCCTAGTGTTATTATTACTTTCCAACTAAAATAACTTGCGAAAATCCAACTTATCCATCCCAGAACAGATTTTAAATAGCTCAATCATATCTCCCCTGATACATCTTCTTTCAATTGAGAATATATTTAATACCCTTAGTCTATCTTCATATTCAAGATGCTTCAGGAAAGGTATTATTTTTGTTGACCTCATTTGTACCGACTCTAGGAGGTAGATATCATGTATAAATAACGTACCTACTTGGACATAGGTCGCCGTACTCACGACAGCCTAGTACTAGGCTACATTGAAATAACAATATGCAAAAAACAACAATAACAATAAAAAAAGGAAAAGGCCATAACCAGGAAGCACGCTCCGGCGTCGGTTCCCCCGGCGCAGGGACGTGCAACCTACAAAAAAAATAACAAAAAAAACGGTTAACTAAAGTATTTAAGTCCACAAGTGAGTGTGTACGAACTCGACGCGAGTACAAGGGACAAGCAGTAGCTACACGCTCATCCTGGTACCAGTACAGGTAGCGTGCGGGAGGATCACCCTGACTGGGACATTCAACAAGAACGTGACGAATTGTCTAGGGGACAACGCAGTCATTACAATATGGTGCATGCGAGAGCTACATCAAATGGCAGTGCGTCCCGCCAGAGTGTCCAATTCGGAGACGACATAAAGCAACCTAAAGCTGTCGCATCATTGGGGTATAAATCCAATGGCGGCCTAATGGCACGCAAATTTAGGTTTGCCTCTTTGCCAAACAGCCCAGAGACCTGCCCGTATTTCTGTCATGTAATCGGTGTGACGAAGAGCAAAACGAAGGTCTAGTCGCCCAGTTACGCGGACTTTTTGGCGCCCTCATCGGTGCGCTCATTCTACGCAATTCCTACTTGTCCAGGAATCAAGCAGAAGATAATCTCGACATCCGCTCGGCTCACCAAAAACGTTACGTCAGAGTATCGCGAACCAAGGGATGCGGAGATTCCAAGGCCCCAAGAGCTCTCAGGGCGCTTTGTGAGTCGCTATAAATCAAAATCCGGTCTCCAAACCGGGCACGTCTTTTAATCTCCCGTACCGAGTAGTGAATTGCCACCTAGCTCGGCCGTGAAGACAGTCGCAGCGTCTGGAAGAGCCTTGCTGACTTCAAACAGAGGGGATACGGCGTGGAAAACAACCCCCTCTTGGGACTTGGAGCCATCCGTACACACTAGAACGGCTCTAGCGTGACACAAAGTGTGCTCCAAAAGGCTGAACGTAATACTCACGGCGCTGTAGAAGCTTTGGGAGCAGAGGCGTTACAACAAATGGTCAAAGGTGGTACCTTCTAGGGTGGCGTCCTGGGCAGAGCCAGGGGCGCAACTTCCCGAGGGCTATATCCCCTTTAAGGCCCCCGTTCGAGAAATCGGCCACCTTCGGCTCTCTACCAATCACACTAGCTAAAGCTCTCCTCTGACTGATCATGTTACTTTTACCCAACATGCTACCATTAGTGGAGCGAATAACAAGGAAGCGTTTGAAGCCATCGGGCTATAAAATGCCAGGTAGTCTCTGAATGAGGGGCCCCGACGTAATCGAGGCTCCGCTCTACATGCTTGCACTTTTGGTCTTTGCCAGGGACTCTCTCTTCTGGGAAGCAATGTGGCTGCTTCTGCCGCGCTTGGCTTGGTCCCTTACTGAAGTGGCAGCAGACCCATCCGTCCCCGCACTCCACGGATAGAGAGGACTCCCGAGTCTATTTTGTCTTTTGTTTATTTTTTCTTTTTATGAGAGGAGGGCGGGGAATGAGAAAAAGCTAGTCTGCATCTACTTTGTGACCAGATAAAGTTGTGGGAGAGGTTGTAGGGAGAGTAAAAACGCAGGCTGTTAGAAAGAAGGAGAAAAGGCTAAGCTGGGGCCGGACGGGGCGCTGAGTCCCGTCATCACGGCGGCCAGGAAGGCAAATCACCGACCCCTTTATGGCGCAAATTTTAAAAAGCTCAATCATATCTCTCCTCTCACACCTTCTTTCAAATGAGAACATATTTAGCACCCTTATTCTATCTTCATATTCAAACAGCTTGATCAGGAAAGTATGATTTTTGTTGCCCTCTTTTGTACTGACTCCAGTAGGTTGATATCATGTCTAAAATGTGGTGACCATTCTTGTATACAGTACTCTAAATGTGGCCTTACATACGAGTTGTGAGTTTAAGAATATCTCTTTACTTTTATACTATTAACTACATCGACTGGAAATGAATTTATGCAAATGTCGAATACTATCTCGTTGGCCTAGATAGCGTATATGATACAATATTCTTGATGCATAAATTTTGTTTGATTGAAGGGATTTTAAATTATGAACAATGTAGGCCAAAGGAAACAATTCTCACGCGGGATAGAAAATAAATGCAATGAGTTTTTAAAGAAAATAACATATATATTAGAGATTAACAAAACAGATTATAATAAGTTGAATTACGTTAAATTAGGCAAGGTTGAACTTGAGTTGAAAATAACTTCGCGTGACGAGATGAAGTGTGACGTATAAATTTTGTAAATGGATGTTGAATGTGGAAATGATTTTGATGTAGCGAATGTAATCGTTTTGCTGTACCGACTATAATTAGTGAATTGAGGTTTAATATGACGTAGACGAGAATACAAGTGAAAGAGTCATTACGCATTATTTCACAAGTGGTGAAATGCATGTGTTTGTATGTGCGTGAAATTCTAAGATGTTGTTTGTATCTGTGCGTTAATTGCAATGTTTCTTGTCACGGAATGATTGAATTATTAAAGGTTACATAAAATAAATGAATGATTGAATTGCAAAAAGTTATGCATAAAATAATTGAATGATTGAATTGACAAAAGTTAAGTAAAATAAATGAATAAAGTATTAAGTTATACATAAATTACATTAATGATTTAATAGACAAAAGTTAAGTAAAATAAAGGAATGATTTGAATTCTATACACAATTGTAGGGAAATTTCACGTAGAACTTCTTTTACAGCACGGAAGTGACGTCCATGCGCTTGAGAAGGTTCTAGAATTTGGTGAGGCTTAAATTGGTAAGCTCCCCCCCCCCTTCCCCAATCCACAAGCGGTAACCTCGAATCACGTTCACCTCGGAGCACTTTTTCGCGGGTTAGAATCGCCTCGACGTGAAGATTCGAGGCCATTCGGGAGTAGCGCTGTTTCTCCCACCCCTGCGGAGGAGGGGGAGAGCCTCGGATATATATAGGGCTCGTCTTCCATGTCGCAGACACAGAGTTGAGGAGTCTCGCCCGGACACAAGAAGATTCTTCTAGTTCAAAGTCAGGTGCTAACAACAAAGCAAAGTGACAGCTGAACTTTTTGCGTGTTGGAATTAGCCCCAGCCAGTGAGGTAATTCCATTTGACGATCGCTACCAAGCGACTTTTCCGACTCCACTCATCAACTCCTGTCGAAGCCCTCCGCGTTCCCTCTTCGTTTTTGGGTGGTCGAAATACTCTCCCTTGGACCGGACGTTACCGCCCCTTCCACCCTTTGGAAAACCGTCATCTTCCCGCTCAGAAGCTCCGAGCGCCCTCGCCCTCACGTTTATTGCCTGCAGAAGGCATCCGTGAAGCCTTTCCCTGACGTCTCACCCGGAATCCTACCCCTCCCCCCCTTTAGCAACCCATTTGAGTTAATCGTCCCCATTGGAATAGTCTCCTTCTGTAACGCATTAATTTCTAACTTCAAGAGTCTAATGCATAACTCTGCAATTCCCCCTCCCCCCCTCGCTTACTGATGTAATTTTGCCCATTAATTCTCTTATTTTATGTAAAAAATATTATATTTTTTTGTACATGCCTCTTCAAATAACCTTGAGCTTTACCAGTGCCCAAATTTTACCTGACCTCGTTGCACTTTCTCGCTGTTCCGCGCGTCGAAACTCGTGGCGTTCCTTCCCTTGTCGGTTCGCCTTTAAGTTATTGGTCCCTCCCTCATAGAAATATGGTATTGATATAATGTAATGTTATACCAAGACATATATATTTATTAATATACATATTATATAATTTTGGTGTCGTGTGTTTGGGGTTTTTACGAACCCGTTATTTTAATTCCGACATTAGAAGTTCCCTCGTTATTCACGTCTATCCTTTTTATTTTAATTTTTGTATTGTACTGGCAGAAGGCAAGTTCAAGTTAATTGAAGAGCAGTGGAACGTTAATCTATTTAGATTTTGTGTTGGACCCTAGGTAATTAATTTTTTTATGGTTTGAATTTGGGAGACTCTCCTGGTTATTACTCCCAAAGAGTTAAGGTCTTTGGTGTTGTAATTCCGGTAGGACAATTGAAATTTTTTTTTCCGCTTAAAAATAGCAGAGGTAGTATAGCAATGCCTCTGGGCATTCCTATAATAAAAACCTCCTGGTAAACTTAAATATATATATATATATCATCATTAATTATGTATAAAATTCATTCAATTATTTTACTGTAACTTTGTTACTTTAATCATTCAATTATTTTACTTTAACTTTGTCAATTTAATCTTCCAATTATTTCACTTAACTTTTGTAAATTAAATCATTTTATGTAAAACTTAATAATTAATTAATTCATTTAACGTATACTGTTCCAAACAACAACTCTTAAAATTCCACACACAAACAAACAAACACACTTCCAGCTCGACAAAATAGCACACTATTCTTTCCCAATCGACGCGCAACTTTCTTCCTATAAAGGTCGGTAATCATTCCTTCTACAATTAGTCATTTACCTCCGAACAAATCATACTTAGTTAATTCTACTTTCACATTCTTTGCAAATGACCATACGAGAGTAGGTGCTAATTATATTACTTCTCATATTGCAGCCCCTAATTCACAGTTCATTATAGTCACTCTATTCATTACTATATTATTATTTCACCATATTTATTTCACATACTTCAATTCTCTTCGCATCTTCTTACTGTAAATCATATGTTAAAATATCTTACATTGTATACATAATCTACTTATCTCATTGTACATTCCTCGATTCTTGAATATATTTATATTTGTGTAAGTGTCTTTCTTAAAGCCCAAGTCATTATTCCAAAATTTATTTCGCTGTCGCCTTAGGCTTAAAACTAACGGCAGACAACTTCGATCAAAAAAATTTATGGTTATGGTTTTCGAAACGCTATTTAGGCTGATTTATTAACATAGAATAAATCACATAGATAACCCTATACTATAGTAGGTAGCTGTATGATAATTTTTTGGGGGAAACAAGGCCTTCACGAATATTCAAGTATTCGTTTCACGTGGGTAGTGTCCTAGCTCGTTCGCGTGTCAGTGTTCCCTCAGTTAACGGTGTAACAATGTCATCCTTGGAAAAATTCAAGTCAGGGTGAAATGTTGTCTTTCGGGCAAAGACCTGTTAAATTACGTACAGGAAGAAGAGATGAAAGGACGGGCAGGGCGAAGGGAGGAACTAAGAAAAACGGAGATGGAGAACAAACTGAAAATGGAGATGGAGAAGAACAAATGAACTCCCAAATGTTAATCATGAGGATTATTAAATAGGAAGTTTGTCTTGGAAGCATTAAAACGCACGAAGTCCTGTCTGCCGCAGTCAGAAATACGATTTAGATCCACTTTAAAAGAATGGGTGTACAAAAGAGATAGGCTGAGAAGGAAAAACGAATGATCTATGGTGGTAATGGAAGTCATTGATGAAGAGGAAAAGAGCTGGTGAGAGAGGAGAACTCTGAGGAACACTTATCATAAATAGAGAAAGAGGGTAACTTCGTAAGGCAAAAGGATGATAGTTAGATGGGTTATATAGGTAACCCTCTTTGGCGACATGGTGTACAAGAGTATACATCCAAGGGCTTCCTCTTGGATGTATACCAGTGTTTAGGATGAGGTGAAAATGCGGGAAAACACAGGTGCCAATTCACCGGTAAATTCCTTGAGAAACAAGAAGAATGCTACTCAGGGCCGTATGCCTGGCCAACCTTCAAAGACCTAGGTACTCTGTGCTGTAGACCTTGCGTATCGAAGTGATAAGGAGGACGGGGGAGGGTGTCATAAGTTTGAGATAGGCTGAGTGATGGGAGCAGTGGGGTTGAAAATATTTAAGGAGTAAGAGGAAAATCAGGCTAAAAAAAAAGGTTTTATCAGAAGGAGACAACTACAGTACAATCATGTTTGAACAAGGGAGGGAGTCAATACGAATGTTAGCATTTGCATCAATTCCTAGCTGCTTTGAAGGCAGCACGGTTGACAGCAGAGCGAGTGTGACTATCATTCAAACCCCAAACTGTACACACACCTCTTCGTATGTAAACAAATATTTTAAATAGTAAATTACACATTTCACGAGGATAAATGAAACAAAAAATCTTGCGCGAAGCATTCTCAGAAAATCTCTAAATATAAAATTTAAGTCTCGTTTCTGAGGAACTTTTCGATATTTTCGGCGTCCCTCTTCAGCCAGGCAGTTCGAAGTCGCACTTCTTCCAACGATTGCTGAAGTGTTCGCTTCGTTCCTGGGACGTCGTTCTTGATGAAGAACTCTTCAATCTCCATTGCCATCTCCTCAGAGGCAAAGTTTTCGGTTACGCACCTCACCAGGCGAGTTAACAAATAACCCATCTGGGCAGGGTGAAGGAATTTTAAGAGTAAGCGTCTCCGATGTTTTCGCGCAAGACAATTCAAATTCGTACTATTAAGTGATGTCAACTTCATGTCGAAAGATAATATAACTACATCAACACAGGAGAAGCATTTAGATAGTCTATAATAATACCACGAATGAATTCAAAGAACGCTATTTTTTTGCTTTTTTTTTAAAGAATCTATCCTGGTGACAGCCGGCATGGGCATTAAACGATATTAAAATAAAAACAAAACAAAAACCAGGCAAGATCAACATAACGTAACAGAAAAAAATAGAGCAAAAAACAAAAGCCTACAAAATTTGCGATAAAAAGCATGCTCCAGCGAGGGATTTTTTTTTCTTTAAAGCGCGCCGGGAGGGCAACCCGTATTCCAAATATGTAATCGGTGAGAGGAAGAGCGAAACGCTAGTCTGGTCGCCAATTCCTCGCCGACTCTTTGGCGCCCTCATTCCACGCAAATCCTGAATGTCCAGGAACCCAGCAGAAGATAATCTCCGCATGCGCCCGGGTCGCAAAAAGCGTGGCGTCACTGATATCGCAAACCAAGGGATGCGGAGATTCCAATGCCAGAGAACACTCAGGGCACTTTGTGAGTCGCTATAAATCACAATCCGGTATCCGAACGAGGCACGTCGCGTTATCTCCCGTACCGAGCGACCAGCTTGGCAGAGAAGGCAGACACAGCGCCTGGCAGAGCCGCTGACTTCAAAAGGATGGGACAAGGCTGGAAACCGACCTCATCTGGCACGGTTCAAGCATGACACGAAATGTGCTCGAAAAAGGGCAAAGGCAATACTCCCAGCGCTGTATTAGCTTTGGGAACAGAGGCGTGGAGATAAATAGTCAAAGGTGGTATGATCCAGGGTGACGTTTTGGGCAGAACCAGGGGCGCCACCAGCGAGAGAGCAATACCAAAGTCTCGAAGGAGTTTTCTAGCACTAAACCCAAAGGGCTTAGAGTATGACTGGCATCTTTCGGCGGCATAGGCACCGTCAAGATCAGCTGCAGATGCAATAGGAGCTGGTGGAGACTGAAAGAAGTGCCAGGCTCGCGCGTACAGGGGAATAATGTACTGTGCACGTGCAGAGCGAGTGGCATCTCCCCAGCATCGACCAACAGGCTCTTAATTAGGGACGTGAGGTAGGCACCGGTCGCCAGGAGAAGGCCGGTGGGGTGGATCGAGTCCACCTTCCGTAATACACGTTCGGCTGCGGATGCATAAAACTCGTATCCGTAGTCGAGCTTCGAACGAACAAAGGATCGATAAAAAAGTATGTCAGTGGCCCTATCAGTGCCCCAGGGACTGAACGTCACGGAGTGAAGAATATCCACAGCCGGGATACAAGAGACCCTAAGGCTGCAAATATGAGCCTCCCAGGTGAGGCGTCGGTCGAATACAAGAGCAAGGAAACGGTGCGAGTCAACCACATCCAGGCGAAAAACATTTAAAAATAAGTCTGGGTCAGGGGGGGATCAGTGGATGGCGACAGAAGTACACCACCTTAGACTTAGCTAGGGAAAACCGAAGCCTGGTCGCTTCGGCATAGCGAGATGCGGTTCAAAGTCTGTTAGAGCCGACGCTCTAGAGTTGGCATCTGGGCCGCGCCAAAAGAGATCGAAAGGTCGTCCACGTAGAGCGTAGCGAGAACATCTTCCGGCAGCACCGAAGTGATGCCGTTGATGCTCAGGGCAAAGAGTAGACACTGAGGACACTTCCCTGCTCCATTGGTCCGGAGAGGGCTCCCCCCCTCCTTACGCGGAATCGACAATCTCACAAAAATTTAGATATGAAGATTGGGGGCGTCTCCTCGCCCCCATTATGTGGAGAGTCTCCATGATACCGTATCGCCATGCAGTATCATAGGCCATCTCCAGATCGAAAAACACCGTGGCGTAGTGTTGTCTACAAAGGAAGACCTCGCAGACAGCATTTTCCAGTCAGAGCAGAGTATCCGACGTGGAATGGAACTTACGGAAACCGCACTGTGCAAAGACAGATGTCCTCCTCTGTCCAGAAAAAAGGCTAATCTATCATTTACCAATTTTTCTATCAACTGGCACACATAGGAGGTTAGAGAGTTTGGGCGGAAACCGACCAGGGTAGAGTGATCTCTCCCTGGTTTGTGAAAAGAGAGCACAGTAGCGATTCGCTAGGAATCTGGGAGGATACCCTCTACACAGATCCTGTTGAACAAATCTAACAGAAAAGCCATGCCTCCCTCACCCAGGTGTCGAAGCATGGCGTGGGAAATATCGTCTGGACCAGGGGCGGTATCCGCACACGAAGCGAGAGCAGAACGCAACTCACTCAAAGTAAACCTGTCGTTGAAGGGTTCTCCGCCTCTGGAGGTAAAGTCCAGCCGGCGGCCTTCCGCGACATCACGACGTGCATTGAATGCTGGCGGAGCAGCATACCGGCTAGAGAATGCAGAGAAAGCGGTAGCGAAGGATTCTGCCACGGATGCGGTGTCTGAGATTGAGGACCTATTCTCCTGGGTAACGGGAGGAGGGTCCTGCGAGAACTTGCCCCGAATCCTTTTGATTCGCTTCCACACCTCTTCTACAGGGGTCTTCCTTGCTTCGAAATATACCGGAATCTAGCCCTAGCTCGACGAAATTCACCGACGGTGAAATCGTTCTGAAATGTAGACCACGGTGCCCGCGCCAAGCTCTCGGGCGGTAGCGACCCATAAAATGATATTTGAACGGGAAAGTGATCACTACCACGGAGGTCAACGACCACCCCCCACCCAAAATCAGCCTGTGCATTGGGGCATCACAAAATTAGATCGAGGCAGGAAATGAAGCGGTTGTCGGTCAGTGATGCGTAAACTCATCCACATTTACGACACCTATCTCCAGCTCGTCGATCAGGTCGGCAAGGACTTGAACCCTGGGATTAATCGAGGAGTCTTCCTAGAGTGGGTGTGTCCCGTTCAAGTCTCCGAGCAAGAGAAAGGGTCTCGGCAACCGTGCCACGACGTGGCGGAAGCCGAAGCTCCTTTAGTACAGTTCTCCTTTCGGTGGGAAGATTTAGGAACCCCGTAAGATGGCTTCACAACCAACTTCAGGGGTGTTGCCTCCTGTGAGTCTAACGACTAGGCGGAGGCGCGCGGGCGTATCGCCTTACGGGAAACGGTCACCCTGGGTGTAGCCGGGGCTGGGTCTGAACCCTTTATGCCGCAAGCTATACCAGGAAAACGCCCGAGGTCGGTAGAACCCGCAAAAGGGGTTCCGAATAGGTGCGGAAACGACTGTGCTCGTAGGCCTGGAGGGGCCAGGAGCACAGGGTGTTTTCTTAACGTTGAGGCATAAGACGTGCCATCCGCACCAGAACAAAGTCCTTAGGCTCGCGAAATGAGAGACGATCCTAGGCTTGAACGACCAGGATTTCCTTCTCAAGGAGATACGCACCACATTGCTTCGAAGAAGCGAAGTGCGTCTCACCGGAATTGAGACACTTGGTCACACACAATTTGGAATTATCGTGTGGTCTTGGAGCAACTTACAAATACTTCGGTTAACTCCGAATTTGCTCATCTACAGGAGCGATTAGTATGCGGAAGGGGTGACAGTAGTAGCAACTCCACGGAAGAGGCACGAATGCCTTCACGCGGCAGCGGTATCAAACAGCACGCACCGACTCAGGGAGCTTGTCACAATCAACGTGACGTAGTGTCGGGGTGGGTCTCGAGGCCTCTCCCTTTTCTTTCATCACACGTTCGAACTTGACCGCTCCATGGTCGGCCAGCTCTAGGGTGACGTCATCTATGGAGTAGTCCACGAGTTCCCTGGCATAAACTACTATTTTCATGAAGTTCATGTTAGATTGCGGCGTCACACTAACCACCGTGGCATCATGTGTCCGAAGGGTATTGGGTATTAATCATGGCCACCTCAGAGGGATTCGACGCATTCGCCAAAAGGCTACCCTCCGAGAAACGGGTCACCTTCGGCTCTACAAATCACGCTAGCTAGTGCTCTCCTCTGATGGATCATGTTGCCCTTAACCAACGTGCTGCCATCAGTGGAGCGAATGAGGAGGGTTTTTTTTTTTGGTTTTTTTTAAAGGGGCTATCTGGCGACTGCCCACTTGGGCATAAGTCACCGCAAACAAACAGCCTAGTTTTAGGCTACTTCTCCAGATCGAAAAACACCGTGGCGTAGTGCTGTCTACGAAGGAAGGCCTCGCAGACGGCATTTTCCAGTCGGAGCAGAGCATCCGACGTGGAGTGGAACTTGCGGAAGCCGCACTGTGAAGAAGGCCGATGGCCTCCGCTGTCCAGGAAAAAGGCTAACCTAATATTTACCAATTTCTCCATCAACTTGCGGTCCCATTTTCCTGGAGAACGGGAGGGAGGTCCTGCGAGAACTTGCCCCGAATCCTTTTGACTCGCTTCCATACCTCTGCTAAATGGGTCTTCCCGTTAAGTGAAGACACGTATGCCCGCCAAGAAGAGCGGTGGGCGTGCTTCGAAATATACCGGAACCTAGCCCTAGCCCGACGAAATTCAGCGACAGTGAAATCGTTCGGGCGGCGCTCATAGCGCATGTAGGCATTACGCTTCTGTTTAAGGGCCGTCTCACACTCGGCCGAACACCATGGGAGTGGTCAGCGTGCAAAACGGCCAGACGTTCTAGGAATAGTAGTCAGTCCAGCGGCAATGAGGTTGCCGGAGAACTTAACGGCCTCATTACCGACCTAAACTTCTCGACTAATATAGAGAATTCAGTAATTTCCTGAAATGCAGGCCACCGCGCCCGCGCTAAGCACCACCGAGGTTGGCTCTCAGGCGGCAGTTGCCTTAAAAATGATATTTGAATGGGAAATTGACCACTACCATGAATATCATTGACCACCTCCCAATCTAAATCAGGCTGTGCATCCGAAGAGCACAAAGATAGGTCAAGGCAAGAAAATGAAGCGGTTCTCGGACAGTGATGCGTAAACTCATCCACGTTTAGGACACCCATCTCAAGCTCTTCGATCAGATCGGTAAGGACATGTCGCTTGGGATTTATTGAGTAATCCTCCCAGAGAGGATGCCTGCCTTTCAGATCTCCAAGCAAGAGAAAGGGCCTCGGAAACCGTGCCACGACGCGGCGGAAGCCCCCCGCGTCGAATCAGCTGACGGTGGAATGTACGCAGAAATGATAGTATACCTCCTATCCAGGTGCAGCTGCACAGCCACTGCCTGAAAGGAGGGATCTAAAGAGAAAGGAAGAACGGAGACATAATGCCGGGTGTAAACTGCGCATCCCCAAGCCTGGTCATCCCGTGGTGGTGGGATCGAAAGACCCTTAAACCCCGGGAGGGCGGGCAGGGGGCAAGCGCCTAGCATGGTCTCCTGCAAAAAAATAGCTAACGGGGAACAGGACGAGACGAGCCTCCGCAGCTCCTCGAAGTTGGCCTGGAGTCCACGGCAATTCCATTGAAGGAATATGCCCTCCAGGCCTAGCTCGGAGAAGACGCGGCGGCCTTCCTCGAACACAAGACCTTCACGGGAATGGCCGTACGCTTCCCTGAGGCAGAACACCGGGCGCTGATGGCCGGACAAAGCGCTGAAGACGCTATCGCCTTTGAGGACTTATTGGGGGAGGTTGGGCCCCCCATGCGTCTTTTCCTCCCTCCGCCTCGAAACCTTAGGCGGGCGTTGCGGCTTCGGAGGTGGGAAGCCCTCTTTTCGAGGAACCACCGTCTCCGAGCGACTCAGCCAACCACTAGGCGTGGGCGAAGGAGCCGAAGCTCCTTTCTTGCTGTCCTCTTTTCGGCGGACAACTTTAGGAACCCCGGAAGATGGCCTGGCGACAAACTTCAGGGGTGTTGCCTCCTGTGATTCTAACGACTCGGTGGAGGTGCGTGGCCGTTTCGCCTTACGGGAAACGGTCACGCTGCGGGAAGAGAGGGAAGCCCTGGTTTTAGCCGGGGCTGGGTATGAACCCTTTTTGCCGCCAGCTTTACCAGGGAAGCGCCCGGATTGAGTAGAGCCCGCAGAAGGGCTCCGAATGGGCGCGGAAACAACCATGCTCGTTGGACTGGATGGGCCACAAGCAGATGGTGCCTTTCTAACTATTGAGGCATATGACGTCCCAGGCAGAGCCGAGCGCGCCAGGAGTAAGTCCTTAGCCTCGCGAAATGAGAGTCCTGGGCCTGAACGGCCATGATTTCTTTCTCAAGGAGGTATGCACCACAGTGCTTCACAGAAGCGGGGTGCGGCTCTCCGCAATTGACACACCTGGCCACACACGATTTAGACTTATCGTGTGCGGCCTTGGAGCAATTTACAGACTTCGGGTGACCCCGATTTTGCACGTCTACAAGAACGATTCGTATGGCCGAAGCGGTGACAGTAATAGCACCGCAGCGGCAGTAGCACAAATGCCTTCACGCGGTAGCGGTTCCAACTGGCACGCACCGACTCAGGGAGCTTGTCACAGTAGAACGTGACGAAGAGTGTAGGGGTGGGTCTCGAGGCCACTCCCAGTTTTCTCATCACACGTTCGACCTTGAACGCCCCATGGTCGATCAGCTCTAAGCTGATGTCCTCTATGTAGTCAATGAGTTTCATAGCATAAACTACTCCATTCACAAAGTTCATGGTAGAATGCGGCGTCACACTCACCGGGGTGCTATCAAGTATCCGAAGAGCACTTACTTTAGGCGCCTCGGCGGGATTCGCCGCATTCGCCAGAAGGCTCCCGTCCGAGAAACGGGTCACCATCGGCTCTCTACCAATTACACTAGCTAATCCTCTCCTCGGATGGATCATGTTGCCCTTGGCCAACATGCTGCCATCATTGGAGCGAATGACGAGGAAGCGTTTGAAGCCAGCGGGCTCGAAAACGTCAGGTAACCTCTGAATCAGGGGGCCCGATGTTATCGAGGGGCCGGATATGCCGATCTTGGCTTGATCGCTTGCCAAAGTGGCAGCAGACCCATCCGTCCACGCAGCTCCCGTGGATGGCGAGGAGCACCGAGTCTTCTTAGTTTTTTTGATAGGAGGGCGGGGAATAAAGCCGCTTCTCACCTCCGCCGGTAGGAGCCCCCAGGCCAGATGGACCGACCTCAGCCAAGTCTTTCTCTGAAATGGAGAAAGTCCTGGTGGTCGCCGGGGCATCGGTTGGAGGAGATCCCTACCCTAATTGTACTATCTCGGAGACCGCAGCCATTTGAGAAGGACCTTGCACAGGGGCGGATTCGGGTTCGGTGCTTGGCGCCGAGCCCTGATTCCCTCCCCATGGAAGGCCCTACCGTCTGAGGCTGGGTTGCCTCAAGAACCATGTCTATCACAGGAGGGGCCTCAAGTTGGCCATCCCCTCCCAGGACATCGCAGGTCCCGTTGGTAGAGTCACCAGTCATGTGTGGGGAGGCACAGGCCTTGACCCGGCAAGGTTCAGTATTCTTGCCAGCAGGTCTTTTGATGGAAGCGACCGAAGGGGCCTGGCTTCCCTCTCCCCCCTAAGGAGGTTTGCCCTACTGAGCCGCTTCAATGAGGGGCGGTGGGCAATGGGCTGCCTGCTGGCTTTCTTGGCAGTCCCAATAGAAAGAAAAGGAGGGACTGCCGCTGGAAATAGGGAGGTGCCCGAAAGCACCTAAAGGGGGTGAGGGGGAGTCTGCTACACCCGTAGTCGTAGGAGAGGAGAAGCCTCCTCTCCGGTTAGAGAAATATGGAGGGTACCCTGCGCAAGCACAGGGTGGGGGGAGAGAACCTCTAGTTTTTCTGTGGAGCTGCCCGAGGGCGGCTCCGTTGATGATACAGTGGAAATTAAGGGGAAATTTTGTTTTTTTGCATGATTGGGCATGGTGACCCTAAATTTTCAGCGGGACGCAATAGCTCATCACCTCTCGCAGTTGCCCGCACTGCAAGAGGTGCTTACAGGCCTGGCAGAGCCAGGCGCCGCCATTCAGGACCACCCTTCCCGCCTGGTGGCCTGGCAGTCCATCGGCATGGCGGCTCCACCTTAGACACGGCGTAAAAATGGATAGAATGTGAAGAAGAGAGGAAAAGGTATGTGAGGAAGGTATGGGTTGGGATGAAGCAGGTTGTTAAAAAACCTCCATCCCGAACCGGAGCTCAGGGGTTAGGGAACATTGTCCCCTCCCCTCTCAGCCCCGATCCGGGACGGTTGGCTTGAGAAGAAGGTCAGCATCTACCCTGTGAAATTAGAGGCTGACCAGAGAAAGTTGTGGGAGAGGTTGTGTGAAAAGAGAGGAAACAAGTGTTTTGAAGGAAGGAAGAGAGGCTAAGCTGGGGCCGGACGGGGTGCTGAGTCCCGTCAGCACGGCGGCCAGGATGGCAAATCGCCGCGCCCCTTACGGGGCCCTCAGCCCCGATCCGGGATATTGTGCTGAGAGGAAGTTGGTCGGCATCTACTCTGTGAAATTAGAGGGAAAGTGAGGAAGGAGGGTAAAAACAGGCTGTCAGAAAGAAGAGGAGGCTAAGCTGGGCCGGACGGGGCGCTGATTCCCGTCAGAACGGCGGCCATGAATGCAAATCGCCGGGCCCCTTACGGGTAGGAGAAGATTGGGGAGATAGATTTGTACAGTAAGGTTGAATACATCACAAATGCAAACAGTTTCAAGACCAACTATAACCACTGGTTGTCCAATGGCAAAAAAATAACCACATTTAAATGATAAATCTATTTACCTAGAATTCAATAGAAATTGCTATTGAGCCCCCATTTGTCCTTTACAAGGGTCGGTCAATAAGTTTTGCGAATCGGTAGGGCAAAACAGAGGAAGGGGGATGGCTGTTTGTGGGGGTGTTAGGACAAATTAAGACAAGTCAGGACCTGAAGCCGCACGCTCCTGCCTCGTTTATTTAAGAAGCAGTAGCTGATCGCAGATCGTCAGTCACAAATTTTTCAACAATGGAGAAGGTTGAGCACCGCATTGATCAAATTTTTGACCAAGGAAGGCAAGAATATAAAAGAGATCCATGAACGCATGGTTGCAGTGTACACCAACACCGCCCCTTCCTATGCAACCATTGCTGGCTGGAATAGGGAGTTCCGCCATGGTCGTGAGTCCCTTGAAGATGACCCCCGTCAGACGTGACCAACGAGGACAATGTGGCCCGTGTGGAGAGGATGATCCTCGAAAATCGACGGGTGAAGGTCGAAGAAATCGAGCGAGAACTTCGAATATCACATGGAAGTGTTATCAACATCATTCACGACAATTTGGCCATGACCAAGTTCTCTGCCCGTTGGGTCCCTAGAAACCTCACGCCCCCTGATCGACTTCAACGTCGTCAAAGTCCACAAGGCCAGCGTTGCACAAGCTGCGCTGCGCGAGTGCGGATTCGAGGAGCTCAACCATCCCCCCCTACA
Source organism: Ceratothoa steindachneri (assembly GCA_963969495.1). NCBI lineage: Eukaryota > Metazoa > Arthropoda > Malacostraca > Isopoda > Cymothoidae > Ceratothoa > Ceratothoa steindachneri. The sequence continues at coordinate 116,260,287 of OZ018321.1, forward strand.
GTCCAGATCTGGCCCCTAGCGACTACTTTTTATTCCGCCAGCCCAAGGCTGCACTGCGTGGACGCCGGTTTGGGAACGATGAAGATGTCCAGCTCGCCGTCCAGGAGTGGAGTGAACAGCAGTCGGGAGATTTCTGGTTGTCGGGAATTCGAAGCCTCAGGGACAGGTGGCGCAAGTGCATTGAGGTCGAGGGTAGTTATATTGAAAACTAATAAAACACTTTTCCTCATATCTCGTTTCCTTATATCCGGATGCAAAACTTATTGACCGCCACTCTTGGCAGGTAAATCTGAGTGCCAAATAAGGCATGCATTCATTTCCCATGAAGAGTACAAAAGTGCTCACCCCATATTTCTCAATGAACTTGGCAAGATTCGCTTTGACGAACCCCCAAGCAGCAGAACGTCCCGCGTTGCTATGTGTCACACTGACAACAACAAACACTGCATCCCTGGACCTCACATCATCCTGAAAGGTGTAAAAGTAGTGTAATTGAAAGCATCTATTCATCATAGCAAGTCACTGACATGTTTAGTGACACCATATATTATGTAGGTCTCTTATGTAGGTCTCTTAAACTGGGAAGTTTAAGAGCCTTAGAATTCTTTTTCTCACAAAATCATATAAAATTAAGACATAAGATTAGTACATACAAAGTTTATTTCCCTTTAACTTTTTTTACTTACATATATGTAGAATTGAATAAATAGTGAAGCAAAACCTTAGACCTATACGAAAGGAAATGCATCATAACCAAATATCAAATAAAAGAAGACAGTAATTGTATAAGTAGTAATAGTTTAAGCAAGGCTAAATATGTCATTTTTGCAGAGTTTCTAGTTAAGTTTTTACACTTTATTACCAACTGAAAATTTCATCACGAGTGCTATTTACTATAAAATGACCCCCCAAATGAAGACAAATGTGATAACTAAAAAAAAAAGAAAAGAAAAAGAAAAAGCGCTTCAGAATCTTATAAGAAACTAAACAATGATTTAAAATTAAAAATCCAAAATAAATTTAAACAAGGGAGGGTAGTGGTTCAAATTGGTAACTCTGAATTTAGCTGAATCTAGTGTAAGATCCAACAAGAACGGCAAGGTTTACATGTATATGCTCCCCTTTTACCAAAACATCTTTATAAAATTGTAGATTTTTTTTAGCGGTAATCTGGTGCAAAGGACATCACACCCCCCCGTCCCTAAAAAAACATTCTCCGGGGTAAGGGGAAGGCCCGCCTTCCCACGGCGCGGGTTAATGCGACCAATAACAGATAACCGAGACTGGGACAATAAACAGGAATGTGCAGAAGAGTCCGGGAAGCAACGTAGTCGTAGAAATAAAGTGCAGGCGAGTGATCCATCAAATGTGAGTGCATCCCAGTGTGGCTAATTAGAAGAAGACAGAAAGCGACCTGAAGATAGCGCGGCATTAAGGCCTAAATCCATTGGAACAGTCGCGGCGCAATGGCACGCAGCCTAGTTTCCCTCGGCCGTGTCCCATCTACTTTGCCAAGCAACCCGGTAGGGCTGCGCTAATTTCTGCCAAATAGTCGGTGTGAGGAGGAGCGAAATGCTGGTCTGGTCGCTCAGTCTTCGCGGACTCTTTGGCGTCCTCTTTCTCCGCAATTCCCACGTGTTCAGGAACCCAGCATAAGATAATCTCGAGATCTTCAGGCGGCAAACGTGGCGTTACGGATACCACGAACCAGGAGGTGTGGAGATTCCAATGCCCCGAGAACACTAAGGGCGCTTACTGAGTAATAAAGATAGGAGGCAGAGGGAGATGGGCGGAGACCGGTTTGGTGAATCGGGTCCACTTGCCGCAATGCCTGCTCGGTTGCGGATGTATAAAACATACATCAATAGTCAAGCATCGAAGGAACAAAGTATCGATAGAAAAAGAAGGCCTATCAGCACCCCAGGTGCTAAAAGTAAACAAACGAAGAATGTCCATGGCGCGGGAAGAAAAGACTAAGGCTGTGAATATGAGCCTCCCAGGTGAGGCGTCGGTCGAAAACAAGACCAAGGAAACGGTGCGAATCCACCACTTTCAGGCGAACCCTGTTTAGGAAGAAGTTCGGGTCGGGCTGGAGCCGTGGATGGCAGCAGAAGTGCACTGCCTTTGTCTTAGCCAAGGAAAACCGAAAGCTGCGCGCTTCGGTATAGAGAGAGATGAGGTTCAATGCCTGTTGGAATCGACGCTCCAGAGTTGGCATCTGGACGGCACCATAAGATCGACGGGTTGGCCATAGAAGGCGTAGCAAGAACATCCTCCGGCAGCACCGAAGTGATACCGATGATGCTCATGGGAAAGAGTGCGAAACTAAGGACACTTCCCTGCGGGATACCCTCTACATGCTCCATTGAGCCAGGGAGTGCTGCCCACAACCGTACGCCGAATCGACTAAGTCGCAAAAAGAAAGATTGAGAGGCGTCCACTCGCCCACATCGTGCGCAGGGTGTCCATGATACCCTATCACACTGTGGTATCATAGGCCTTCTCCAGATCGATGAACTCCGTAGCGTAGTGCTGTCTCGGAATGGAGGCCTCGCAGACGGCATTTTCCAGGCGGGGAAGAGCATCCGGTGTAGAGTGAAACTTGCGGAAGACAGGTGTACTCCGCTATCCAGAAAAAAAGCTAATCTAACATTTACCAATTTCTATATCAACTTGCAGAGACATTAGATTAAAGAGAATGAGCGGGAACCGACCAAAGTTAAGTGATCTCTCCCCGGTTTGCGAAAAGTGAGGATAGTAGCTAGTCTCACGGAGTCTGGGAGGATACTCTCTGTCGAGATCCTGTTGAAAAAAATCTAACAGAAAGGCCATGCCTCCTTCACCTAGGTGTCGAAGCATGGCATACGGTATATCGTCTGGACTAGGGGCTGTGTCCGTGCATGGAGGGAGAGAGGAACGTAACTTACTCAATGTAAACTTGTTGTAGGGTTCTCCACCTCTAGAGGTAAAGTTCAGTCGGCGGCCATCCGCGACATGAGGACGCGCCTTGAATGCTGGCGGAGCAGCATCCCGCCTAGAGAATACGGTCGCGAAGGACTCTGCAAAGGACGCGGGGTCCGCGATTGCTGACCTATTCTCCTGGGGAACTTACCCGAATCCTTTTGACTTGCTTCCACACCTCTGCTACAGGGGGTCTTCCTGTTAAGTGAAGATACGTATGCTCACCAGGATGAGTAACGGGCGTGCTTCTAAACATGCCTGAATTTAGCCCTAGCTCGACAAAACTCGCTGAGAGTAAAATCTTTCGAGCGGCGCTAATGGCGCATAAGGCATAACGCTTCTGTTTGAGGGCCGTCTTACAGTCACCTGACCACCACGGAAGCGGCCGGTGTGCAAAATGGCCAGCCAGGAAAAGTAGTCAGGCCCATAGCGATGAGGTCGCGGGAGAACTCAACGGCCTCATCCATTGACCTAAGCTCCTCGACTGGGATAGATAAATCAGTCATTTCCTAAATTTTTTTATTTTATATTTAAGGGGCTATCTGGCGACTGCCGACTTAGGCATAAGTCGCCGTAAACAAACAGCCTAGTTCTAGGCTACTTTAAAAAATTGAACAGGAAACAACAATAAAAACAAAGCAATAACAAAAACAACAACAATTAAACCTGGTTAAATGAAAGGGAGAAGGCCGGCCTCCACCAAAAAGTCAACAAGTCCACCAGTGAAAGTGCACGCACTCGTCCCGAGTAGAAGGGACAGGCGATAGCGACCCCGCCCATCACGGTACCGGGACAGGTGTCGTGCGCGAAGATCACCCAGAATGGGACATTCGACAAGAATGTGCCGAACAGTCTGGGGGACGACGCAGTCGTCGCAATAGGGCGCAGGCGAGCGTTCCATCGAATAACGATGCGTCACACGGGTGTGCCCGATTCGGATACGACAGAAAGCAACCTGAAGCCGCCGCGGCATTGGGGGATAGGTCCATAGGAACAGTCACGGCGCAATGGCACGCAACTTTAAGTTCCCTTCGACCGTCTCCCATCTTCTTTGCCAAGCAGTCCGAAGAGCTGCCGTATTCCTGCCATGTAGTCGGTGTGAGGAAGAGCGAAACGCTGGTCCGGTCGCAGAGTCCTCGCGGACTCTTTGGCGCGCTCATTCCCCGCAATTCCAACATGTCCAGGAACCCAACAGAAGATAATCTCGAAATCTGCCCGGCTCGCCAAAATCGTAGCGTCATGGATTTCGCGAACCAGGAGATGCTGAGATCCCAATGCCCCGAGAGCACTCAGGGCGCTCTGTGAGTCGCTATAGATCACAATCCGGTCTCCGAACCGGGCACGTCGCGTAATCTCCCGTACCGAGTGGTGTATTGCCACCAGCTCGGCCGTGAAGACAGACGCAGCGCCTGGTAGAGCCCTGCTGACTTCAAACAGAGGGGATACGGCGTGGAAGCCCCCCCCCCCCCAAATTGGGACTTGGAGCCATCCGTATACACTGGCACGGTACCAGCGTGACACGATGTGTACTCCAAAAAGGTCGAACGCAATACTCCCGGCACAGTACAAGCTTTAGGAGCAGAGGCGTGGCGACAAATAGCCAAATGTGGTACCCTCCAGGGTGGCGTCCTGGGCAGAACCAGGGGCGCCACCGGCCCGAGAGCTATATCTACCTCTCGAAGGAGTTTCCTGGCCCTAAACCCAAAGGGCTTAGGGTATGACTGGCGTCTCTCGGCGGCATAGGCACCATCGAGATCAGCTGCGGATGCAGTGAGAGCTGTTAGCGACTCAAGAAGGCGCCGGGCTCGCGCGTACCAGCGAGTGATGCACTGCACGCGGCGCAGAGCGAGTGGCATCTCCCCAGCATCGACCAACAGGCTCTCAATGGGGGAATTGCAGAAGGCACCGGTCGCAAGGCAAAGGCCGGTGTGGTGGATCGAATCCACCTTCCGCAATAAACGCTCGGCTGCGGATGCATAAAACTCGCATCCGTAGTCAAGCTTCGAGCGAACAAAGGATCGATAAAAAAGTAAGGAAGTAGCCCTATCAGCGCCCCAAGCGCTGAACGTCACGGAACGGAGAATGTCCATGGCGCGGGTACAAGAGACCCTAAGGCTACGAATATGAGCCTCCCAGGTGAGGCGTCGGTCGAATACAAGACCAAGGAAACGGTGCGACTCAACCACATCCAGGCGCACCCCATTAAGAAACAAATCTGGGTCGGGGTGAAGCCGTGGATGGCGGCAGAAGTGCACCACCTTAGTCTTGGCCAAAGAAAACCGAAACCTGTGCGCTTCGGCATAGCGAGAGACGCGGTTCAATGCCTGTTGGAGTCGACGCTCCAGAGTTGGCATCTGGGCCGCGCCAAAACAGATCGAAAGGTCGTCCACGTAGAGCGTAGCGAGAACATCTTCCGGCAGCACCGAGGTGATGCCGTTGATGCTCAGGGCAAAGAGTGTGACACTGAGGACACTTCCCTGCGGGACAGCCTCTTCCTACTCCTTTGGGCCGGAAAGGGCTCCCCCCACCCGTACGCGGAATCGACGATCTCGCAAAAATTCAGATATAAACATTGGGAGGCGTTCCCTCGCCCCCATCGTGTGGAGAGTCTCCATGATACCGAATTGCCATGCGGTATCATAGGCCTTCTCCAGATCAAAATACACCGTGGCGTAGTGCTGTCTACGAAGGAAAGCCTCGCAGACGGCATTTTCCAGTCGGAGCAGAGCATCCGACGTGAAGTGGAACTTACGGAAGCCGCACTGTGCAGAAGACAGATGGCCTCCGCTGTACAGGAAATAGGCTAATCTAACATTTACCAATTTCTCCATCAACTTGCACACACAAGAGGTTAGGGAGATTGGGCGGAAACCGGTCGGAGTAGAGTGATCTCTCCCCGGCTTGCGAAAGGCGAGCACAGTAGCGATTTGCCAGGAGTCTGGGAGACGACCTTCCACCCAGATCCTGTTGAACAAATCTAACAGAAAGGCCATGCCTCGCTCGCCCAGGTGTCGAAGCATGGCGTACGGGACATCGTCCGGACCATGGGCGGTGTCCGCGCACGAAGCGAGAGCGGAACGCAACTCACTCACAGTAAACTTGTCGTAGAAGAGTTCTCCGCCTCTGGAGGTAAAGTCCAGCCGGCGGCCTTCCACGACATCACAACGTGCATTGAATGCTGGCGGAGCAGCATCACGGCTAGAGAATGCGGAAAAAGCGGTCGCTAAGGATTGCGCCACGGACGCGGGGTCCGAGATTGCGGTCCCATTCTCCTGGGGAACGCGAGGGGGGTCCTGCGAGAACTTGCCGCGAATCCTTTTGACTAGCTTCCACACCTCAGCTAAAGGGGTCTTCTCATTAAGTGAAGACACGTATGCCCGCCAAGAAGAGCGGCGGGCGTGCTTCGTAATATACCGGAACCTAGCCCTAGCCCGACGAAATTCAGCGACAGTGAAATCGTTCGGGCGGCGCTTATAGCGCATGTAGGCATAACGCTTCTGTTTGAGGGCCGTCTCACACTCGGCCGACCACCATGGGAGTGGTGGGCGTGCAAAACGGCCAGATGTCCTAGGAATAGTAGTCAGGCCCACGGCGATGAGGTTGCCGGAGAAGAACTCAACGGCCTCATCTACCGACCCAAACTCCTCGACTGAGATAGAGAATTCATTCATTTCCTGAAATGCAGGCCACCGCGCCCGCGCCAAGCACCACCGAGGTGGTCTCTCAGGCGGCATTTTTTTTTTTTTTTATTTAAGGGGCTATCTGGCGACTGCCGACTTAGGCATAAGTCGCCGTAAACAAACAGCCTAGTTCTAGGCTACTTCAAAAAATGGAACAGGGAACAACAAAAAAGAAATAACAATAACAAAACAATAACAAAAACAACAACAACAACAACAACAACAACAACAACAAAAATTAAGCGTGGTTAAAAAAAGGGAGAAGGCCGGCCTCCCCCCAAAAAGTTAGCAAGTCCACCAGTCAAAGTGCACGCACTCGTCCCGAGTACAAGGGACAGGCGGTAGCGACCCCGCCCATCCCGGTACCGGGACAGGTGTCGTGCGCGAAGATCACCCAGACTGGGACATTCGACAAGAATGTGCCGAACAGTCTGGGGGACGACGCAGTCGTTGCAATAGGGCGCAGGCGAGCGCTCCACCAGATAGCGATGCGTCACACGAGTGTGTCCGATTCGGAGACGACAGAAAGCAACCTGAAGCCGCCGCGGCATTGGGGGATAGGTCCATGGGAACAGTCGCGGCGCAATGGCACGCAACTTTAAGTTCCCTTCGACCGTCTCCCATCTTCTTTGCCAAGCAGTCCGAAGAGCTGCCCGTATTCCTGCCATGTAGTCGGTGTGAGGAAGAGCGAAACGCTGGTCCGGTCGCAGAGTCCTCGCGGACTCTTTGGCGCCCTCATCGGCGCGCTCATTCCCCGCAATTCCCACATGTCCAGGAACCCAGCAGAAGATAATCTCGACATCTGCCCAGCTCGCCAAAACCGTGGCGTCACGGATATCGCGAAACAGGGGATGCGGAGATTCCAATGCCCCGAGAGCACTCAGGGCGCTTTGTGAGTCGCTATAGATCACAATCCGGTCTCCGAACCGGGCACGTCGCGTAATCTCCCGTACCGAGTGGTGTATTGCCACCAGCTCGGCCGTGAAGACAGACGCAGCGCCTGGTAGAGCCCCGCTGACTTCAAACAGAGGGGATACGGCGTGGAAGCCGACCCCCTCTTGGGACTTGGAGCCATCCGTATACACTGGCACGGTTCCAGCGTGACACGATGTGTGCTCCAAAAAGGTCGAACGCAATACTCCCGGCGCAGTACAAGCTTTGGGAGCAGAGGCGTGGCAACAAATAGCCAAATGTGGTACTCTCCAGGGTGGCGTCCTGGGCAGAACCAGGGGCGCCACGGGCCCGAGAGCTATATCTACCTCTCGAAGGAGTTTCCTGGCCCTAAACCCAAAGGGCTTAGGGTATGACTGGCGTCTCTCGGCGGCATAGGCACCATCGAGATCAGCTGCGGATGCAGTGAGAGCTGTTGGCGACTGAGGGAGGCGCCGGGCTCGGGCGTACAGGCGAGTGATGCACTGCACGCGGCGCAGAGCGAGTGGCATCTCCCCAGCATCGACCAACAGGCTCTCAATGGGGGAAGTGCGGAAGGCACCGGTCGCAAGGCGAAGGCCGGTGTGGTGGATCGAATCCACCTTCCGCAATAAACGCTCGGCTGCGGATGCATAAAACTCGCATCCGTAGTCGAGCTTCGAGCGAACAAAGGATCGATAAAAAAGTAAGGCGGTAGCCCTATCAGCGCCCCAAG